>JAWNNP010002006.1:0-738384 GCA_035044805.1 Leucophenga maculata
AAGCTAACCTTTGAACTTTGTTCGGTTGTATTCTAGTTATTGTCATTTTCGCTCTATCCGCCCAGACAATGGCTCCATATGTTATTATGGGTCTGACCATTGTGAGGTACATCCATTTCATTATTTTGGGGGTACACCCCCAGTTCTTACCTGCAATGACTCTGCAAGTCATCATTGCCATTGTAGCTTTCTTCACTACGTATTCTAAGTGAGTTTTCCATGTGGTACGCTTGTCGAATATTACTCCTAGGTATTTTACCTCCTTGGAGAATTCGATCAGCGTGCCATTCACCCGTATTGGCTTCAGTAATTTCATCTTATATTTCCTAGAGAAAGGAACAAGGACTAACTGCTGTGGATGACGATATACAAAAATATCTTAGCTAAGGAGCAGGCTGATAGACTTGCCACTAACAGGCATCAAGGACCAAGAACTCAAACAAGCAAAGTCAATCCTAGGTGGTTACAACTCAAGCCAACATTCAAATACTTAAAAACTAGGTAGAAATGAACTAAAAGTATTGACAGAATTAATATCAGTGACTGTCCAAAGAAACACATTTGTCCCCTGAATGCAGATTCCTTACTATAGCTGAGCTCATTGGGTAATGCGAAATACTAAAGTTTTCTAACCACACAATTAAGAGCAGAAAATCTAATTCAGTGAAGTGCATCATAAATCCTTTAAGGCCGCTGGACCTTGAAGTCCATAATTAATAATAGTAACAATAACTCAGACAACCCAATTGCTATAAAAAAAATGTAATGATGTCTTATTAATTCAAATCAGTTCTACATTGACACAAGCCTTAGGACGGTGTATACGGTATCAATTTCAGAGCATTGCATTATGTCTAGAAAACCCAAAAGCTGAATAGGAATCTATTAGAACTCTCGCATATTAAAAATTTAGATACTGTTGCAGTAGTACAAGGCGCAGATGCAGTATAAATTTTTGCGGTCAGTAAACTTTTTGACTAAAATAAGTAAACAAATTTTTATTTTTTTCTTTTAAATTTTTATATGCTTTATAAATACTGAACATATATTTAACATCAAAAATAAATTATTATATAATAGCAGCATTAGATTTTTTTATGCTATTTACTTTCCACATGCAGCGGATGAGGAAGCAGCAGCACCATTTCCAGAAGCCGATGATGAGGACGAAACAGCACAACCACTTCCAGATGAAGAAGCCGATGCAGATGCTGATGCCGAAGACTGAGGAGCTGGTGCAGCAAAAGCGGTGGCCAGCATCATAGCGAGAAGAACAATTAGCTTGAAATTCATTGTGGATTGTTTGTTTACTCAGAGAAGCTTCAACTTGAACTGATGCTGGAACATTGCAAATGCTGTGGTATATATAGTCGATTCGAGTTCTGTCAGCCAATTAGCAATTAACCATAATATTATTATGTATGTTTGTATGTATTTATTTTTTAAATAGTTAATCGTGATTCAGAAAGATATTATTTTTTTTTAACATTAATCTTGGAGTTTTACAAACGTCTACTACAGGTTTTTATAAATATTTTAGTCACTTTTCGTAGTAAAAGCATAAATCAGGCATTTAATAAAAAGATTTTGAATTAAAATAATTTATTAAATTCTTTGATAGTTGAATAAAATTGAAGTCTAATGAGTTGTTAGAAATATGTTTGCCTTAGAAAAAAAAACAACAACGAAACACGTAGCATAGACTCTCTTGATGCATCATGGTTTCGGGGTTTTCTTCTAACATCATAAATTACAACCTATTTAACGCGTGGAAGTGCAACGTTTATATTGAAAATCCATTGAAGGGATATAAATCCATTGTGTAGGGTATAAAACAGTCGTGTACTTTGACTATATTTTCTACATATTTGCATTTACTTTGCAATCTGTTAGTCATTATTGCAGTTTATGCATTTCAATGTTTTTATTAATGGAAGTCATTAGTGATTGAACTGAGCCTCTAATATAAAGATGATTAATTAACAACTGTGGGTTATAAAATTTGAATCATTTAGTAAGACTTCTTTACAGAGTTATACTCTAAATAATTACTAACATTGCGGTTCGATCTAAGTGTTACATTTTACCATGATGCACAATGGATTTGGATTAGTCATCAACTAATCTAAGTAGATTAGCTTGTTTATGTGTAGAGTAAATAAGTGTTAGGTGATTAAAAAATTGATTCTACGAGGATCAGTTACAAGTACAGTGTTTCGTATAGATTTTTTTTTGCGCTGATTATTTGATTTTTTAATTGTTATTTACATTAGAACGGGATGTACACAATATTTTTTTGTGTGTGTGTTAAAGAGAAAAATTTCTTTTGGCGCAAGAGCGATCTTTCAAATTCAGCAATTAAAAAAAAATTTATGTTTACAAATAAATTAAATGTAATTGGATAAATATAAAATATTAATTTACCCAATAACTCCCAGCGTAGATTTCTTGAACCACAATATCGAGTGGTTCCGGCTTAAAAAATTGGTGGACAAATCTTAAGTGCCCTTCTAAACCTTCGCTATAAGCGCTCTTCGAGATGATCTTCAACGAATTTTGTCTTATGTTGTTTATTAGGCCCTGTACCGAAGGTACAAGAGCCTATTGGGTTTGTGCAAATGTATGTAACAGGTAGAAATAATGGTCGGAGACCCCCCAAAGTTACCCCCATTATGGTCAGGAGTGATAGAGGAGTCGATATAGCCATGTCCGTCTGTCCGTCTGTCCGTCTGTCCGTCCGTCCGTCCGTCCGTCCGTATGAACGAAAGGATCTCGGAAACGGTAATAGATAGAGACTTCGTGTTTTTTGCATTCGTCTAGGACTGCTCCGGAATTTCACAAGTTTATTTTGAAATTTTGCCCCTCCCCCCTTCCCCATAAAATCACCCCCAAGGAGAAATATTTCTTCGGCACAAGAAAAATTGAGTATGCCAGTATAAAGTTAACGTCCCTCTTAGTCAAAATCCAAAAAGTTCATCAAAATCGGATAATAAATAACGATTTTATAACCAATTGAAGTTGAATGACCCCCCTTTCCTCTTCATTCATATTCGAGCAGTGAGAAGTGGTCATGTGTTTGGTCATATGCTCGGGAAACGTTTAATGTGTTTGTTAGGAGACCTGAACTGGTACAGGGCCTCTTACAGTCGGTTACGCCTGACTGTATTTTCTTACTTGTCGTTTTAATGTTAATTTAATGGTTAATTTGTGGTCATATGTTGAGTGTTCTAGATTACAATTGTGAAAAGGAACAAAACCCATGACTTGTTTTTCTTTTATTCTGAAATATTTGAACAGGTTTTTATTTTTTTACACAAATACCGAGCATATCATTTTCTGGAAGGTGTTTATGATGCACAAAACCAACGGCCAATATCACTTTCACTTCCTCCTTGTGCCCTAAATGTCAACCAAAGTCGCATGAGCTGGCTCGTGAGAGATGTTCAGCTCATGTGCTTTCGCTCTTAAGACTGAACAGTGAGGCTGACCTTTTCGAACCTTCTTAAATGATTTGTACCAATCGCAAACTAGATTTTTTGATAAAACTAATTTACCATAAATCTTTTTCATCATTTTCAACGGCTCAATTTGACTTGCAACAGCTGCCGTAAACAAAAAGCTTCATAGATCCAGCTCCAACTAAGCATCATAGACGCAAAAAAAATGCTTATTATTATTATCTTTACTAATATTATAAAGATTGCTTGTTTATATTGAACAGTCCTATTTGAGAATCATCATCAGAAACTGAAAATCATCTAGCAAGTCAGAGAGAATACTCATTGCAATCGCGTTTCAGAGAGTCGAGTATCGAGCGTTCGCAGCATCTTGATGAACAAAATTTAAGAACCTTTCAAGTCCATGCATGAGAGTCGAATACAGAGCACTTGCAGCGGCTTGAGGAACAAAATATTAGAAACATACAAGCTTGCGCTAGGGAATCGAGCTCTAAGCGTTCGCAATGCCTTCGAGATCAGAGAAAAAAGCCAACAGACGTCAACTACTAAAGTTCGTAAGTAACAGATCGGCTTTCAGATACAATCCACAGATTGATTATGCTCAACAGACTTCCATCCAAATAGGAGCCATGAATTAGATCTGCTCTAAGTGTTCTGCCAAAAAATGGAACGATGAACCTAACGGTTTGTACTGCGCCTCTGGGAAAGTTAGTCTGCTCAACATTCAGGACGGCTCCTGAATATTAAAATGACTTCGTTTGGCGCGAAAAAAATAAGTGAAGACAATTTTATGACTACTAGACTAAATAGCAAATATATCATCTTATGTGTAGCATTTTACCACCAAAATCTACAATACTTGCAGATATATTTCATTTCAGACGCAGATCAGCTATCATAGCTCCAACGCAAAAAATTTATTTAATGTATACATCGCATCACCGCAGACAGCGCACCCGGGTAGATATAATGTTCCTGCTGTAAACAATGTAGCAGTTCTCTTGGTTGACGAAGAAAAACGTTCCAGAAATATAGTGCTCCACTGTTGAGACGGCCAACTTAAAAGGATATTTGAGTTATACCGATTATATGATCCACTACAGTATCCTTTAATGTTCGTAATGGGAGTAAACGGCTATTATTTGACCATTCATCAGTAAGGTACAGACATTAAAAAAGATGCCGCTTTAGGAAAAGTCTATGGAGTACATACTTCTCAATCATAGTGTTTTTCTCTTAGGATGTTGGTACATCAAGTACGCGGTCCAACCTCATTCGAATACTTAAAAACCGTTGACGGAATTCTCAAAGAGATCTACCGTGACAGAGGTTTGCTAGAAAACAATGACAATTGGTAAATTACTCTGAGAGAAGAATCGCTTTTGCAAAGTCCACTAGAACTAAGAAAGTTGTTTCTGTCAGCCCTCGGAAGCCTTACAATTATGGGACAATTTCATACACGATTGATGTGAAGATATAAGACATAGCATCAGTTCTTCAGATCGTGCATAAAACCAAGCTACAGATACAACGACACATCACTATAGTATAAATAATTTGACCGCTTGATCGAAACCTGCCAAATTTAGTCTCAGTTTAAAGCATGCTTTTGAGACTATAATCGATAGCGATTAGCCAGGTGGTACTTGAAAAATTGATACTTGCTGAGATAAGACATTCAGGAAAGATAGATATAGCAGTTGCTTGGTCAGAAATTGCTGCAATTCTCTTAAAGTAAAGGAAAACTGCACATTTTACTTATAAACTTCCGCTTTCCGTTCATCTTGAGCAACGATCTATATGTTCTATGGACCTATTAATAAATTATTACAAGACGCCCCATTAATTATGTGCGATGAATGCACCTTGAGCCATTGAGCACATATAGAGGCAGTGGAGAGACCCTTAAAAGGTTTTAGGAACTCCTCTGCTATCGTGGGCAGGATTACTTCTGTATTTGATGGAGATTTCCGACAGACTCTTCACGTCATTAACAGAGGTAAGCGAGCAGATATCATCAAAGCATGCTCAAAATCGCCTCAGACGAGTATGAGAGTTTATCTTCATGGAACCGCAGATAGTGATTTCTCAAAACAACTGCTAAAACTTGGGAATGTATTTTTTCACACTCCAAAGTTAAGCAGAAATTGTGAATTTCTTCTATGCCAAATACCCCATAATTTGAATAGATGCAATATACCCTGACAATATACCATGCACGAAAAGGACTTTCATTGGAAAATTGGAAAATTTAAAAATTCCATTACATACCTATATAAAGTTCAAATTTAGTAATTCCGCAATGGAAACGTATTGCACTTTCACGCAGAAGCTCCTCTTACTAGTGTTCCCTTCAAGTGTGGCCAATACAGATTTGGCCAAAAGGCATAAAAAAAAAATCCAACTAGATACAAATTCGATTAATACAAATTTTTCTTTAATTAAATCGTTAAACATGTGTTGTATCTCTTGTTATCTCTTTCTTACTTTCATTTAGTTGTCTGCTCCTTTACACTCGAGCGCATTATCCTTGTAAGAAAATCATTAGTTGCCATTATTTTTTTTTCGCCGCCATTTGAGCTGCTGGCTGGCATTTGACTTTGGTTTGAAACTGTATGCTGTATCTATCTATGCCTTGCTACTGCGTGTGTGTTAGTATCCTTTTTTTTTCTTTTTTTTTTTTTGCTTTTCATAGCGAAACAAGTGAAGTCGATTTGTTGCTGGCACGCCTCTCAACAATGATGTTACTCAAAAAGACCCGCAAGCTAGCTGAAAATGGAGGCGCCGCCGCGGTGCGCTTATATATGGCATCCTTGCTGACTTGGCTTGATTTTCTTGCTCTCACAGGACGTAGAATGGTTTTGACTGCTTTGCCTTGCGTTGCGTTGCGTTGAGTTTCGTGTGCGGGTTGTGTAAACAAGGCATTAAGTACAACAAAATAATTAAAGTCAATTAGTGTTCTACTTCTTCCTGACGCATTTGGACAGGACATGAAGTAGGAGAAACCGCCGTTGGGCTTTGGATGCTGTCATTATGTTTAATTTTTCGTTGTTGTTGAAAGTTCTTCTTCTTAATATAACTTTTTTTTTTTTTGTTATATTTTTGTAGTTGTATCTATTGTGTAAGGATAATGCCGTCAGCTGACTCCTTGCTGTGCTGTTGTCATTAATGCCACAAATTCAGCCAAAGTAAAACATCATAATTTATTTAATTGCGTTTTAGTTGGTTTACTTTTGCGTATGGTAAAAGTTTTCGTTTTAGTTTTCCTTCAAACTTTTTGTTGTAGTTTTCCTTGCTGGCTTATAAATTAGTCTAATACGGTTTTATGCATGAAAAAATATTACGCAATTATGTTTATATTATTAGGATGGATTTTTTTGTTTACTGAAACAGTTCAGTAAAGTTATATCATAGAGTGCTGAATAAATAGGTACGAATTTTTCACAAAATTATTTGATCTGTTCAATTTTTTTGTGCACCTAGCGAAAACTAATGGCAATGGCTTTCCAAGCTTAGGGAAAGTGGGTTAGCCTAATGATAGCATTAAAAAGCCTAATCAGAAACAGAGCTTTTAGTGATGCATTGCAGATATTACCGCGACCAAGGGCTTTGTTGATTTTTAAATATTTATGACGTCGCATAAGGCTGTCAGTATGATGGGAGCGATAGGCATATCCATCTGTAGTTCAGATTGCTTCTGTAGCTTCAACGTCATTAAGTGAATCCAGGTTACATGGCTTAAATCGCTCGTTGGGATTTTGAGTGAAGACGTGTATTTTCAGACCTACACCACTGTCTATTGATGTCTTGTAGTGGAGACCCTTGCGTTGGTTGACACTTGGCACTACGAGTAGTTTTGGCTTTCAGTGTATCATTGAATATTCTATATACTTTTTATGATGTTTTGCAATAATATTTTTCAATTCTAACTATACTAGCGACCCGCTCCCGCCTTCGCACGGATATTAATATGGAGCAATGAGGAGTGATCAATTATATTATGATTAGTCTATTCTACAGGATATCTTTGTATACAAAATTTTCATCTAATTTCTCATGAGACAGTACAAACATGTTTTTTTTAGATACTGTCCACAGGTTTTGATGCAGCACGTGTACTTCATATATACGTAACTTTGGCACGTTAGAGAAAGTCCTTGAATTGGTTATATACCCATTATGTATTAGGTGCCGCGTAAGACCTTTTGCGATTTCCATGCTGATTTATATACCTAGACAACAGGCTAAAAGACTGTTACAACTAGTGGCTGGTGAATGGTTTAATGGCACTAATATACTCGTTGCAAAAATGAGTTTAGATCCAGCTAAACGCGAACTGGGTGATGCGCCTATAATTCCGCGACTTGGTCCAAAGCCACTCTCGAGCAACTCTACACATGTTTCTTTTGATAAAGTAATTTCTTGCATCCGGCTCTCAGAAGAACGTTCCACATCTGACATCAGTTATTGCTGCAGATGTAACTAATACAAATGTCAGAAATGTTGTAGCAACTCAAAGCGCAAAGTGTGACCTATAGAATTCCACTTGCATCTTTTTATTTCAATGTTGATAAGTTCGATGTTTGTTGCTTTCCATAGGTCAGCCTATGCACGCTTATACGCGCAGCTGAGTCTATCGCTGCATCCCCAACCGTTGTAATATAACTGCCAAGATAGGGGAACTTCTCAACATTTTCAATGGTGACAATGGTGCTGTCGCTGAGTTAGACCAGATAAGTTTGATAAGTTGATTTTGAGACCTATTGCACGAGCATTAGCTTCCAGACTCATGAAGCAGATGTCATCAGCATAGTCTAAGTCGCTAAGCTTCTGAATAAGTCTCCACTGTAGGCCTTCTGGGAAATCTGCGTTTGTGCACTATAGGATTCCGTCGAGGACCACTATGAAAAGGAGGGGTGAGAGTACACAACCTTGTCGGACACCTCTGTTTATAATGAAATTGGTGTTGTATTTGCCTTTATACCGCACAGTGAGAGCTGCTACCTCTTAAAGAGCCTATATGAGGTCAATGATTTTGTCAGGGATCCCACAGCTGCTCAGTGACCTCCATATCGCGTTAGTATTCATGGTGTCAAACACCCGCTCGAAGTCCACAAAAATTAGGAACAGCGGGGACCTCTACTTGACCGACTGTTCCACAAAGATGCGTATGGAATTAATGTGGTCTACACAAGACCGATGCTGTTCTCGCCGTAATTGGGTTTTAAAGTTGGCAAGATTCTGGCTAAGATGATGAAGGCCAGTAGTTTTTGGATGGAATTTAAAAAAGTTATACCACGCCAATTTCTCCATCCACCTTTTTGCGGATAGTGACGATCACACACAAATAATGGTGTATAATGCGCGTGCGATGGTGTTTGCGCTGGTTTATTTCCAGGGTTATTTCGTCCCCAGTAGGCGGATCAGTATAAATACTTCCGTTGGGGTTTTGACGCTGCTCGGTGTTGCGAATTGCTGTAGTTTCTGACTCAGAGTCATCAATTTCAAAGAACTCCTTCCAGCGAGTCAGTTAGTCTTCGACTGACGATAAACTGAATCCGTCACTAGCCTTGATAGGTGGAATATTCGGCTTAGCGTTTCCTAGTTCCTTTACCGCTATGTAGACACCGCGTAAGTAGTTGCAGTTCGCTGCCTATTCTGCCTTACTGGCTATTTTTTTTCACATAAGTTCACTTATCCGAACAGACTGATTTTTTAATACGCCTTCGCACTTCGTTATATGCCTGCGCTCCTTAATCAGAGGCCAGGTGGTGTTACTTATACACGGCTGTTACTGTTACTTACGAGTATTCCGTCTGTAGTGCTGCAATCCGACCGTTTCCTCCGCAGCTTGAGAGCACGCTTCCAATTTGGTGTAGAATAATGACACGAGAGGGCAGAGAATAGATCTTTTTGGTACCGCAGCATGGACAATGGCTGGTATTTCCAGGCCATCCAAGTTGAAGATCTATTTGCTTTGCTGTTGCCTTCTGATTCCTTCTGGACGTAGACTTAACAGTCAGATTGCTCTGGATGTCCGGGTGCGGAAATTTGCTGCCGTTAATAAACATTTTGTGGGTGGCGCAAAGACCGACTAGCCGGTCTCTGTTGTTGTTCCTTGTGGAAACCAGTGCATGTCGACCCAACCTTTGCATTAAAGTCACCCAGTGCCACAATTATATCGCTACTAGGGACTGATTGTAAAGTCGAAGAGGTTATAAAACCCGTCCTTAGAAGCAGGTTTGTATGGTTCGGTAGGTGCATAGTACTGAACCATGGTTATGTTGCGGAACTTGCTTTAAATCGAGCTGTTTTATGGTCAGAGATAGGCTTGTACTCTATTAACGCGCGTTTCAAGCTTTGAATAGATCGTCTTTGAGTAGATGAAAAGTGACCTGCCAGGGTGCGAGATTCCCCTTGCCCGAGCCATCTGGTTTCAGAAAGTCCGACAATTAGAATCTGACTCCATCTCTCTGCATACTTGCGCGAGCTTAGTAGGATCAAATAGAGAGCGCATTCTCCATGTTCCCATTCGAGTCAGTTGTTTAAAGCGAATTGTTGTATCCTAGGTTGGTTTCCGTTTGAGTCAGTATAATTTTTACGGTCGGTCACTAGCCCAACGCAACCTGTTTTATGTCCAAAGAAGGATATATTGACTTCTCTCCGCCCGACTATATAATTGCTGTTGACCGATTATTATCGTTTAACGTTTTTAATGATTATTTTAAAAAATTCCTTTTTTCAAATAATTAAACTATGGGATTATTGAAAGTGCACATCTTTTCACGAAGCAATAATTTTATGTAAAAATTTTAAATAAATCGTTTCAAATTAATTCGTGATTAAGAGCTTTGTGAGAAAATAAAAGACGTCATTTAATACGATCAGGGTATATCACAGTATTTGTTTACATTTACGAGTAATTATTTATATGGAATTCCCACTATTTGGTTTACTACGATAAAATTTTCTCGATTGATAAATAAAAATCGTAATAAACTACAACTATTAAATAGTATAATTAAAAATGACGTAAGATATCTGCGGTGCCGTTTACTAGACAGTTTAGCAATATTTAATTATGCAATTAATTCATTCAGATTTATTCTAACTTTTGATAGCCCTCATAAAATCAAGTAATCCAGCAATATTAAAAGCTCAAGTATTTCTCAATAATTGATTAATTAATAAAGAAAACAAATGTTTTTTTTTGAATTAAACGAAGTTTTAATATTCTTCGCCCGAAATGCTGTAATTTAGAGAACTTCTTGGACAAGAGACTATGACAAAAGGTGAATGAGACACATCTATGCTTATATTTGCAAAGTATGGGTCCATAAAAACATTGGTTGTGGTCGTATCCGAAGCTTCTTTTGGTATTCATACTTCAACACTGCTTTTAAAACCTAGCATTCTCAGGCAATTACTTCGAATAAAACAATGCCCTAACTATTCTGATTCAAATAAATAAACAAGCAAAAAGTACCATCAAACTAAAATCGCAGCGGAACTAATTTATTGCGATCAGACGCTGTTTTAGTACACAAAGTCTGGCAGACAAATAGATTGAAATATATTGAAACCTTCACAGACAATATATACGATTTCTCATTTCCTCGATGCAGTCGGCGTAGTGAAAAATGCTCGCAGCTATTTACGATTTGTACGCAGTTTGTGCGCTTACCTGTTTGCTATGCAAGCAATTTTTGTAGCGTAGACACGCTACGAAGTTTTCGCCTCCAGTGGTTTTTAACACCATTGCATCAATATTTGTCTTCGTTGTCGCATTTCTGTCGCAGCCACAAATGAAAATTGTAGACTGATGCGGTCGCATGCTGCCAACAACAAGAGACAACAAATCCTAGCTAAGACGATGAGTTACTTCCAAATGAAGGCAATTCAATTTCCACGAACGGGGGGTTTAAGCGCAGCGCATGTAAATCCATGAAACAACTCTCTGCCAAGAAGTATTTATAAAAATTCAATTGCTTTTGGCGGCTTAGCATTGCTTTCTCCCTTTTATTCTGCTTGTAGTGCGAAGTTCTCGCTTAAGATGCAATTAAAAGCTGCGAACGATTTTTGTCCTTTATGCCGTGCTGCAACTTTCTTGAAAGTTTAATGAGTTACCAGACAGGATTGCTGCACTGTGCTTTGTTTTTTTTTTCAATTCGAGCGCGGTTCATTTCATTCCATTTGAGTTTGCAAATTGTCTTGTTTAAAGTATTACTCAATGTTACTTCATTAAATTTATTTCATTTCTTTTTTATGGCTTTGGAGCGACTTGAAGTTTAAACTTTTACCACAAAGTTTTGTCTTCATCCATCTTTTGCATATTTAAAAGCGTCATTCATTTGGTATGACTGATCTTCGCACTTTTCTTACCATTAGAAGCGGCAATTATTAATGGACATCGATTTGTATTAATCCAGTAATCTATAAAATTAACTTGAACTCTCTCCGATACTCCCTCTTTATAGAGTTTATTACATACCATTTTTTTACGATGTTGTTGCTCTTTTATTTTAAATGACGATTGTAGCATTGCACCAAGAGGAGCACTACTCCATGTTCTCTGATAACTTATGGTGGCAGTGTCTTACCATCAGATTGTTGAAAAAGGACCTGCTTCCATAAACAATTTATTACATCTCCACCGCACAATTGCTTGACTTTCAGTTACCCTGTACTTCCATTAAACCTAAAATTTGTATGACAGATATATTCTTATTGGAATATTTTATTTAGATTAGTGTGATATTCATCAAATCTATCGTTTCAATCTAAAAATCTAAATAACAGTAGTAAAGCTGATACTATTTCATGGTATTGTGCCAAGCTACGAAGAAGACCACATACCCAAGGTTCATGGAGAGGTCGCAACAGCTGACATTAACCTGCATAAAGGAGTATGCAAGAGATCTAGCCACAACAAATCACCTGCAGCCATGCTAAAGATCTACATCTAAGCCTCTCTAACCGACTACAGTATATTCAAGGCAGAAGTATATTAAATACGAAAACCAGCAGAATGCAGTTGAATTTTTTAGCACCAAAATAATGTTGCACATCTTCTAGATTTCTAGCCATCCGGGCAGACAGGTAAAGCAATAAGTTACGAAACTGTAGAAGGTTGTCGGGACTGAAGCTGGAAAGAATTTGACAAGCACAAACAGGTGCAGGATATTCAGAACCGATAAAATTCGCTAAAGAGCTAAGCATAACCGACATGAACGACTGCCAGCAATGCAACGAAGTAGAAATCACTGAAAAGCCCCTGAACACCTCGTCTGCAGTTGTACACCAGTCTCCACAGCAACATTACAATATTTTTTATCTGCAAAGGCGGCCTGCAACAAGTCCAACTTGTTATTGGCATTCGCCAAACCTAGAAATATTCTAAAGTACTATAAAGCATGCAAAACTTTCTTTCATGTTCGGGTCTGTTAACAGGTCTATGTGTAACTTCATCGAATAGTTTGCCGGCGTCACGTAATGTAATGAAAACTAATGATCTAGATACCATATTCACATATGTATACGGAGACAGGAAAACGTAGAAGTCGACTCGTTATGTTGAGCTGATAATGAATGTACTTACGAGGTTGGCTTGATAAGTCATTTGTATTTTTCGGGTAAATAAATATTTTACTTCTCATACATTGTCTTCTTTTAGTCCAAGGTTTTGCCAAGGCAATGCAAATAGATGATTGTTTCGTTGATAACTTTTTCATTCTACCCGAATCTCTTACCATTCTTCAGGTTTGGAAAAAGATAATTTGTTACAGAGGGCTTAACCTGGAGAATATGCTGCATTGAGGATTTCGTATCCTCATGCGCAATCGTGTATTGTCTGAATGGTGAGATCGATTGTTCCTGCTTCTAATCAATTTCTAATCCAAAAAGTTTGAATAATGTTCGCCGGTGATCTATTTATATTTTCAAGTTAAACGATTTGAATGACAACGCGTGCATCGCAAAGAAACCTATAGTCGACAGACCTAAATTGGCTTCTTTGGTGCACGTTCACCCGGAGAAACATAATCACTTGTATGTTACTTGGTCTCTGGTATGGTGTGATGTATCCAACCGCAAATTTTTCCAATGAACGATTAATATCATTCCATGGGATTTATCGGCCATTGAAATTTATGGTGCAGAGTCCTCATAGAATGTATCCAGCCTTTCCTTTGCTTCGCAGTTTGCTTCAAATTTTATATGTCTATTCATAGTTGACAGTTCAAACCAACTGCGCGAGAAATTAAAAAAGTTACTGACTTATCGAACCACCCTCGTATTATTGTACAATAAGTGTGCAGCGGTGAGTTGTGGAAATTCGTTCGTCTTGAGTAGTTGTTATTTCATTCATAAATCTTAGTTTTATGAATGACACGAATGTTATCAAGCGAAAGCATTCTAAAACCTCAAACTAGAAAGCCTCTTGAACCCCTCGTTCTATATGATATTAATATAAAAAATGCTACACGTATTTTTGTCAACAAATTCCCAACTATTCGGTTTAAAATTGAAAGCCCAATTATTTAAGTGTTAATCAATATTTAGTTTGAATCTTCATTTCATAGAATAAAGATTAATAAAAACATGAATTTTCCAATTTATTGTTAATAATTTTAAGAAATACAATAAAATACAAAAAAATATTTTCTATAAAACAATTGTATTATTATCAGCAAAAAATTAAAAGGAAATATTAAGGTAGGCAAAATGCTTCATTAAGGCTGATATCAGCTACATTGCGAGACAGTAAACCAGTTCCATAAAAATTCTATAGAAATCGCTATTGACGACTTATCAACTGACAAATCATTCGGTGAATAAACTTAGACAAGCTTATAAAAATAAATAAATACGCTACGACGATGCATAACGAATGAATTCTTAGAAATTCTAAGACTCAGTCGACTATAAAAAGTGCAGCTCGTGCAGCGTTTGAGCAACAGTTCAACTTGAAGCTTCGCTAAGTACAGACAAGCCAGACAATCCATTCAGCAAAAATGAATTTCAAGATTCTTTCCGTCTTCGCAATGTTGTTGGCTGCTGCACTCGCCGCACCAGCACCAGTACCGGATCCACAGGCTGCAGCATCTTCGAGTGCTTGTGCTGGCAATGTCTGCGCATCATCCTCAGCGGCATCGTCGGGTTAAAATTCAAAATAAACTTAACTAAAACATAAAAATAAAAAATGATTTATTAACAATTAAAATAAACAAAGTGTTTCATTTAAATAAATCAGCTAAAATATAATTGATTTATTTTATTGTCTTATATTCTATATAAATTATCGGCAAATATAAAGTTTTTAAGCTGTCTTTTCGCTTAATAAAACTTATAAGCTTACAAAAAAAAAAAAAAAAAAAAAGAAAGGAATTGCAATTAAACTGTCTGAAATTAATTACAACTGTCTAAAAGTATGCCCTGTAAAAGTAGCAAAAACTTCGCACGCAAGAAACTTAAAACTTGTCAGCGGCTTCGGCACGCGTTTAAAACCGCGCGAAAACTTTCAAATGCCAACAGCAACGTTGCACATAGTTGTACTCAACTATAGGGTCTTTCAATATAAGCGCTTAAACTTTAATGTGAAATGAAAACTGCTAAAATACGCGACGGTGGAAGAAGACTTTCTCATGACCAAAATAAACAAATTATTGGTTAAGGTATCAGACTAAATGTCTTCGTATTTTGAGTCACTGAATCCGAATTCGAGGTAAAACATAGCACAATCGATTCAAATTTGTAGGACGGTAACCATGTGAGCTTGAGACAGATCCATCAAGTATTAGAGATGTCACATGAGAGCGTAGGTACGACTAAGCAAGAACAATTGTATATGCCACGTGCTGCTGCAAGACTTGCTCCGATAGAGCTGCGCTTCCTTTAGCCATGTATGTTTGTCCATCTGTCTGCCTAATTAAAAAAAATTCTGAGTAGAAAATATTTAGAAGAACTATTATGTCGGAGGTAACCACAGCAACCACGCTACTCCCCGAAGTTCGTCTCCAATGAACAGGCTGAAGTAATTGTTCGTGATTAAGGCTATCTTTAGCTCTCGAATACTAGGACAAATACTAGTTAGTCATGTAATTCGACTCAATTATAATTTTCACATTTAATCAATTATTTTTGAACATGTTCCATTTTTTTTTATAGGCCCAGCTACCTAAACCGCCGGGTACCACCATTAATTAATTGAAACTCATCAATCTTTACTAAAAGGCGAAAGATTTATTCGACAATTGAAAAGAACTTTGCTGCAGCATGAGGCTTGATATATATTGTAAACTGATGAAGAAGAATATGCCTCAATATAAGATTTAGGCTCTCCGATTATAGCTTTGCTATGTTATATTCAGTTTAACATTTCGATAAACCCAATTGCTATAGACATATATTTTTCTGCAGGGTATATAAAAAGTTTTAAGTTAAATTTCCTTCATACAATATCAGCTCAAGGTACAAGAACTACCATTAATTTGAGCTATAATTGATTTCCGTTCTATTTGAAAAATTTATAAAGAATAAGTTTCATATATAATCTATTTAGGAGTGTCTAAATATATCTCTATCATATAAGGTTTAGAAATATGAACCCTCAATGTTGGCTACATATCTATTATGCAACGTAAACAAATATTTCTTATCCTTCGATGAACGTTTTGTAGTTATAATACATAAGCAGTTCATGCGCAAATTGTACTAAATCAGACTCGACAGGCTTGTTCACCTTATCGCTTCTCGGCCTTTTGGCTAAGATCAAAGTGTAGTATCTGTTCTTATCAGCTTAACAACTGGTAGATCCTTCATTGAAGGACAACAAATGTTAAACTGATTTTTGGAAATTGACAGAGTTTCTAGGAGCTTGCTCCGCCTCCGTCGTGGGTTGGCCCGGTATTGCAGTACCGCCGGGTTTCAGCCCAAATAATTAATACATATCGAAAATATTTAATCATGAGTTCACGGTTTCTAAATATCCTACGATGTTTCTATCTATAGGAACTTTTGGGTGTGAATCGAATACAAAAAACAGTTCCTATGTAAGGAAAACCAAACACTTTTTTGTATGGAGACTCCATTCCTTAAATAGCGACTCTCGTGTATTCGACTCACATCCTAAAGCGCTGCCTAGAACACACAAGGCAGGAGACGCCACGATCGTGCACACACAGATGCACCAACTCACAACTAGCCAGACGGTGTCGTCGCACGACACCATTCGTATAGCATAAGCTACACAGGTCACCCGGAGCCCCCAACATTTACAGGCCTCTGCGCCATAGTTAGGCGCGGTCATTTAATCCACATATACTATTGCCTACATTTGATGGAAATATAGCTGGAAGAAGCGGTGCGTTTCTAGAGCATTTTCTGGCCTCGCCGATAGCGTACTGAGCGGCATCCTGGGGAGCAGGGGTGGACGGGTGAAACAACAGCTCCCCACCAGCATATCGTTGTCACGCACACTTCCTCGCTATCGTTGGGTGTAAGCTTTGCGCCCTCAACAGATATCACACGCCCTCAAGTCTACAGTGAACAACAATTTGGCAGACACATATTCTACGAGAAGCAGAATCAGCTGTGGTATCCACACGATTTAGAATCTTCGCAAACGGAAGATGTGCGATCACCTTCCTCGCAACCTCCGCCGATGCCACAAAAGTGACTGTGCCAACAACCTTGCCACTGTATTACCTGCAGCACCGTGACAGAAAAATCAGAGGTTGGAGCGCTACACTAGTCGTTCTCTTTCTGGCAACCACAAATGTAGTTCCTATGGAGAGGTTGTCTCCACGTATGTCCTATGTTTTTACACAAACACTCATGCAAAAAAAAAAAACATTCCGTTCGATCATTTTCAACTACAAGTCTTTGTTAGCTTCTATCTTTTTTGCTCATACTTACCTGGTTTGAGTTGACTTCCGTGATTATTCCTAATGCGAATAACTCGTTCGCAAAATTTTTGGTAGCCGGGATTGGCGTTCGCGCCGTCCCGACGTCAATAATAAATATCTTAGGTTTTTAGGCTATGATTATTTAAAAATGTTCATATCGGCGAATTATAATTGAATTAGGTGAACAACGTTAGTTCGCTTAACACATTATAGTAAAACAGATTTTGGAAGCTGCTCACATTTGTGAATTTCTGTTTTCGAATTTAATGTTCAACCTTCTATATATCCGCTTGATCAAACTCTGAAGTGTGATGACTTCATCAGTTTTAGACGCAAGCAGCATTTTGTGTCATTTTGGGTATACTTAATAAGGTAGGAGCGCTTTAGTCGCCTGGCAACCAAAATTTTGAGTGAGGCAGAAAGAGCAAAAGAGAAGCCAACAAATACTTTTTTGTTGAAAATAAACGAACGAAATATTGTTTGTAAGAACATTGGACAATCATGCGTGAAGACTACCTTACAGTTAGACTATCGCAAGCGGTTGCCAGAAAAGAGAACGAATATTCTAGCGCTCCAACCTTGATAATTATACGCAGAACAAAACTATTGGCTATATTAATTTTTTAAGCGCCTTTAAGTGTGTCGAATACACGAGAGTAGCCATGTAAGGAATGGAGTACATAATTAATTTTAACTCCATACAAAAAATTGTCCAGTTTTCCCTAAATAGGAACTCTATTATATTCGATTTACACCCTAAGGCGTCTATAGAATTTTCAATCAAAAAATGTATAAATTAGCTTTTTATGATTGTATGTATTAGACTATTGTAGGGTATTTTGAACGATTAACTTTTTTTATATGCATTTATTATTTGGGCTGAAACCCGGCGGTACTGCAATACCGGGCCAACCCACGACGGAGTCGGAGCAAGCTCCTAGAAACTCTGTCAATTTCCAAAAATCAGTTTAACATTTGTTGTCCTTCAATGAAGGATCTACCAGTTGTTAAGCTGATAAGAACAGATACTACACTTTGATCTTAGCCAAAAGGCCGAGAAGCGATAAGGTAAACAAGCATATCTACTCTGTTTAAGTGCAATTTGCACATGAACTGGTTGTGTATTATAACCAAAAAAAAAGCGGTCATCAAATGAAAAGAAATATTCATATGTTTTTTTCATTCATATAAAAATTTTGCTTATAATACACTAGCAGTTCATGCATAGTATACATATATATTGGGAAGCAATATTACGTCTCTCTGCCTTCTTTTCAATTGTCGAATAATTCTTTCGTGAAAAGGAGCATTCTTACGAGTCTAAAATAATTTATTTGTTGTGCTCGGCTGCTTCCATTGCTGAGCCAATAAATATTAAATGGAATGATGCTGGGAAATGATGAGAAATAATTAAGTGAAGTGGGATTACCGTTGCCGTTAACGTCGAATGTCAAATGTTACTTGTATGTGTCCTGGGTTACCAGGGTTGACGAGAGCATCAACTTTGTCCAACGGAGGTCTGGGGTCTACAAGGTGCACTGCACAATTACTTCATTAAAGAGGTGTAAGGTGGTTGCTCTAGTCGCCGCCTAAAGTTTCTTCAGAAGCTTGACATGGTTTTGCGTTTACAGACGGATGTTGGGACTTACCGTATTGAATAGGCTTCGACTCCACTTACCAGGGAGCGAGGTGGACGCCAAAATAACGACACTTTGGTTTGGTATTTCTGGAATCTATATTTTGGGGGCGTTGATTGGCGCTTACCAATCCCCAGCTCGGCATTGTGGGCTTAAGCCAAAGCAGCAGAAACATTCTGTAGTGTCACTTTTGCCTCCTTATTGGTGTTACGTACTTCGTAGCAAAGTGAACTATAGGGAACAGACAAACCTATTTTTTGCAAGCACTTCAAGTAGTATGCCGTTGGTAATCTTTGTGAGGCATCAACTTGCTCCCTTAATTACGGTTTGGTGTGCTGGGTTTGAACACGTCATCACATTAGCACCAGTAAAGGCACAAAGGAACCTTGAATAGGATCTGCAATGATGACAAGCGATTTAAGGACTAAGATTCATAAAGGAACATCCGTACAATTCATAGGGATGTTGCAAATATCGAGCTGGTTGATAACCGCGAAATGAAAAGGAAATACAATGACTAGGACTTGACTGTTATTAGACATCTATCTACCTTCTGTGACACCTACTACAAATATTCGAAAAATTATCGATAAATTTCAATACACTTTTGCATCAATTTTCAAGGCACTTTTGCCATTCCGAAGGTGGTGCCTCTTAAATAAGCATTTCGAGTGCTTCAATAGCCTCTTCCAGTGCCGGAAAACGTTGACCTCGGAATTTATTTTTTATTGTCGACAACAAATATAAGTCATCAGGTGCCAATTCAGGGCTGTTATGTGGATTCCAATGAATTGGGAAGAATGGTTACGCTCTGAACCTCACTAAACATGCTGAACCACTCACAAATAAAACACAGTGAAATATTTTTGAATGACTTATTCGCATACTTAATCATAAATTTTATTCAATAAACGTAAAATTAAACATAAATTTGTACATACATTAAAAAAAGCTGATATAAATAACAAAATCTAGAAGGGTATATAGATAGGAGCATATAGATTTAAAGAAGATAATCTAGAACAAGAAATTTTACAGCAAGAATATGTATAAAGAAGAAGAAGCATAATAGCTGCTCAGCTACTCAAGTTATGTAGTTGTGGGAGCGGTTATCAAATCGACACAAAAAGAGTTAACACAAAAAGCAGATTTGTCAATAAGAAATGTCATCACAGTCAATAATTAATTGCGCCTTTTAATCCGTTTCCAACTTTTAATACGAAGCAATCGAAGAAATAGAACCAAAGGATCAACAACACAAATGACGCATCACGTCGGCACTATTTCCGTAGATATTGGCATAGAAGTAGTAGGTGCTGCCGCTGTTGTATTACTCGGCGTACTTGCTGTGGGTGTTAGTGTTGTTGTTGTGGTTGTCAGTACTTGTTGTTGTTTCAACATTTCCAGATTGGCACTTGGACTTGCTTGCGGGGTATTGTGTATAAGATTTTGTTGCTGTCGATTTTGTTGTTGTTGATATTGCAGCTGATACTGACGTTGCTGCAATTGCAACTGTTGCTGTGCAGCCAAAAAATTTGCAATATTTGCATTTAGCTTCTGCTTATGATTCTCAACACGTCTGATATTGCGTACAAGTCGGTTATAAACCAAAGACTTGACATCGATTGCCCACAAGAAGTCTAAATGATTGAAACGCTCCATTGGCACAAGATATTTATCGATAACATTGGGCAATTCACGTGCCAAACGATCAACGCCTGTCGTCGAGACAAGTAAATCATTTACGGAATAGTAGAGCGCTACAGGTACCTTGACTCGAGACAGATCATAATCCGGCGGTGACATGCGATTATATTCCAATTGATTACGCAAATAGCCACGATCAAATTTACGAAAATGTCCTGATTTCATTAATTGGCCAAAGTGTTCGAGTTGTTTGATCGATGCACCCGAGGGTGTGTGACTGAGCATGACGGGCAGCATGGTCTGTAAATAAAGAGAGAGAGAGGGCATAGAGTTAATATTTTTCATTTAAAATTTTAGGTACAAAAAGTTTTCGAAGTAAAAAAAAGTTTTTTAAATAAATATGGGTTCGAAGCAAGACCAACGGGCATCGTCTTACCCACATCATCACTTAACAACTCAGTAGGTGTCAGTTTTATGTTGTACTTGGAGTCTCTCCCGAAGATAATTTTTACAACGATGGTAAGGCGAAAAAATACTTTCCGATTTTTTATGACCAAACTACTTCAGTCAGTCTAGAATTCTAACAACTGACCACGGAATTTCAGCAGACACTCTCAGTTATCTTCGTGAGTCACATATTTATGATTCACTAAACAAAAAGAACAGTTGCGCATATCTATGCAATCTGATCCACAGCAATCAGGTCTTCATCTGAAACTTATTAGACAAGTGTTCTAAAGAACGCTATATTTATTTTTTCTCAGATAGCCAAGCGTGTTACTTTCTGGCAATTCTCTCCTATGATGTTTTAAATACACAGCTACTCCGTGGCTGCCTGATTATGACCGAACTCAGCTACTCCTCAAAAACTGATACTGTCAGGCATACTTCGGCAAGAAATTCTTCTCCACCAAAAGAAAGTGAAGTCCGAAAAGGATAAAAAGTTCAGAAAAAAATACGACTAAATGAGAGAATCACAACAACCGAAATCTCATGTATCTCAGATCATCAGCCTCAATAACGGTTAAAACATGTAGCAGCGAACTCGAATAAGAAAACCTACAGGTCCGAGGGCTACTTCGTCCTGATATATAGGAAGCCAGTTACCGTCATTTGTCTTCTCCGTAAATAATCTGCCTAATATTGATAGAGATGGTAAGCGACAAAACCACAGACTTCATGCGATCGTATACGGAAAAAGGATAGCCATGCGAAACATGGTAACGCCAGTCGCTCCCTTAAGCGCCACGCTACAGCATCGATTCTAAAAATCCAAGCATCGATAGAAGACATCCAGAAGATTCAGAGAGACTTAGTTTAAGCTAGGATAGTTGTTCCAGGTTGCAAACTAAAACTATATGGAGCGAACATTTCTATATATAAAACAGAGTCTTATTAAGTGTACTATTTATAACTCAAGAACTGCTGGAGCGATTTTTATGATCTTTAATTTGTTGGATTTGTCTCTGCCCCGATAGGCAGAACAACCATATTTGGTAATTTTTCAATAGCAGATATCTATATGCATAAAATTTAAATGAGGGAACTTTTTTTAACCATCCCGTATATAAGAGATAAATAGAATTCATCATACATTTGCATCCATTTAAGCTACAGAAATAAAATTTGGCTTACATGTTAATGGGATCCGGAGCAAAAGGATCAATTGGTTCGGTTTGGGCGAAAGGAGCAGCCGAAGAACTTCGTAAGAACGCGGGCCCGCCATCAGTTTTTGCTAATAAGGAAATAACACAATTGTCCCACAATGAAAGATCTACAGAGGTACAGGTACAGAGTATGCATGGCAACCATAAGCTTTTTCAATGAAGACTACCCGGCTATCAAGGTGGAGGCAATTGATGATAAGGATCATTCTAGACATATGGTGCAGATTCTGGTGGAGCTCTTGGACCGGGAAGTTATACTGAAGCATATAAAAGTTTTTAACACCAACAAATAAATGGAGAAGAACAACAGCAGAAATACTAATAAGGTGATCAATCTGTTCAAAAAAGTTAGTCTGAAACCCAAAAAAAAAAACTTGAATATGATCCAAGACTCAAAACCGATACAGCAGCATAAGTTCCTCTCTTAATGGACATAAAATTATCCACTGAGGTAGATATAGCCGCAGGTGAACTAGCATCCGCGTACAAGAGCGAATTTGCTTCATCCGATCTCGGATCAGATATAGCACACATGTATGTACGAAATACCGCACGAGTGCATATTCTTAAGTGATTTGGGCAATGTTGACGAGGCGACGTTGATATAGATACAAGCAGAAGCTAATGTTAAGTGTAATCCTGCACAAAAAAATGAGCACCTGCTACTGTCAAAAGTTGAAGTAGAAATTGAGCTTCTCGGAATGGCACACTTTATGGCAGCTTATGAGCCTAAGCGTCAAACTGAACAACCATATAATATCTAATCAGAGCTGTCTAATAGAAACACTGTAGGTACCGGTCTGAGTCTAAAAACTGCTAGAATAAAAGGAACTTCAGATGCATAAAAATTTTGCAATTATGCTAAGATCTACCCATTGAAGCAAATAATAATAAGAAGTTAAAAAAATATTGCAGATTCTAAAACTATTCTAAAGATTTATCATAATTCGTTCTGTTGCTAACATCAATCTTGAAGATTTTTGCTCTACGTTTAAAGAAAAAGGGTCCAAGGCATTCAAATCCTGTTCTGTTTAGATCGGCGTATTGACAAAGTAGAAGCGAAACGCAATTACATTTTTAGCATGGCGTCTGAATATTTTTTTTTGAGTAGGCTTCCATCTATTTTATATGTGTGTTCGTCGTGTGACAGTTGTATTCCGAAATGTATCATGTTGCTACTTTAAAGCTTAGAAACAATTGATAACAGACCACCTTGCTCTGAGACGTGGATAAGGTTCAGCTTTACCTCAACTAAATAATCTGAACGTTGAGTAATGTCAAGCCACATTTTTTTCCTGCTATAACTGCCTGTATTAGAAGTATGTCTATATCGTATAGCTGCTGCAAAATACAAATAAACTTTCTGCATTACCTGTTTACCTACGAACTTCCAACAGAATGTTTTGTATTTGATTTTCAAAATTTCAAACAATGCAGCTACTAAGTTTTTTTGTTTTTCTATTTTGCATCTGCATTGAAATGGAGCAATGAGCTCGACAAATGTTGAAATTCATTAATTTTGCAAACATTTGCCGGCAACAAGGCCGCCGCGCTTACAGTGTGACAACACACACTCGTATATCATCGCATGTAAGAATATTTCTGTCCGCGCTGTGATGAACATGAACCACAAAAGCCCATGAGACAACCACAAGTCAAACACCCACAGCTTTTAAGCTGCCAATAGCTCGCGCAGAATATTGACTGTTCCGGAGCCCGTTCTACAGCATTAATGGAATACGGCAGCGACAGCTGCATAACAACAACAACTTCCGGCGTACTCAATATGGCGTACATGCGGCAGGCGGAAGGCAATATTCGTACGGCGCGAGTTTGACTAAATGAAAATGTCATTGATGTCATATGCGTGTGTATGTGTGTGTGTGTGTATGCATGTATGTGTGTATGGCACAGTTTATCGTTGTTGTTGCTGCTGCTGCTGCTGTTGTGGCATCTATTCAGCTCTTTAACCTCTGCTCCAACATTTTGTGCCGCTGCCAACAACAATGCTTGACATAATTAACTTACAAACGCAGCGACATGCGACAATGCATGCAAATTAGGCGCGAGTTCGAGACCGTGGCCGAGGCAGATACATACATACATACATACGTGTAGATAGATAGATAGCTAGATGGAGGCGCAACGTAATGCATTGTAACGCAACAAAACGCAACGTAATTGTGTGAATACACAATACTGGCAACATGGGGCAGATGGTTAACTAACCACATAGACTCTGCTACGAGCATGCAATTGAGTTGCTGTCTTTCCATCCGTCCGTCCGTCCGTCCGTCTGTCTGTCTGTCTGTGTTCGACTTAAGTGCCGCAACGAGTGACAAAATTTGTGACACGCAGCCCCAGCTTCCGCTTATGCTTTTAAATTAGTTAAAATGGCGTTGCACGGCGCGCTAACTTTGCTTTTGTGTGTACATACTCAATTTTGTATGCGCATGAAATACGACAATGCGTTCGTTGCTGCTTCATTGTGTTCTACTATTGCAGCCAATTGTGGACTAGTGAATTCGTACTTAATAACCCTAAATCATATCAAAGGCATAACTTAGTGGTGCCAATTTGTGTAAGGCTTAGACCCAGAGTTCATCAAAGAATCTGATGATCTTGCTTAAATGTAAAATTTTTTACAAGAGGTGGGTCTTGACTGATTGAATCGATTTAATGCGAAAAGTTTATCCCTAGTCGATGCTATTAGTTGATATTTGAATGTTTTGTTCGACCCTTACACATGAAAATGTGCTTCCAAAGTGTACCTTCCGTAACACATCGCTTTCCAAAACTAGCAAGTGCTACCTTTTTATTATTCAGTTTTATTTGGATGACCATCACCACTAATCTCTTTTGGACGATGTGCTCGTGCTCTATTTCAAACATATTTGCTCTGTCTGATCCACGGTTGGACGAAGCTTTTGTCCCTGGATTTGACTTCACATATGTCTGTATCTTTGTCTGCAAGGGATTCTTTCTCTAGAAATAGTGATTCGTAATCTTTTGCTGCTGTGTCGGCCTTGAATCATGTCATAGTAGTCTCGGCTGTTATATTGTTTCAAGAGTTCCAGGTTCCCTTTTTTGAGCAGAAGAATACTATCAATAGGAAATCTGATGGTATTCTTCTCTAGCGTACCGGACGCACACCTTGGTTCTAGGACGGGACGGATGATCTTCATTTTCAACTGCCTCCAGCTTTGTACCCGGTTAGACTTCATCGTGTGAAGTATTTGATATTTACCTGGTACCAGCTTGTGTCTTAGACTAGAACTGAAGTCGTCTCTCGGCCCTTGGTTATACAGAATCATGGCTCTCGCAATTCACCATCTAACCTACATAATGCAAGTTCCGTAGGGTGGAGCCATCCTTCTGTAGCTGCTTGCCTATTTCTCCAGTCGATTAAGCCCTTGACTGTTCGTTGTGCGTACCTGGCTTGTTGCCTTTCTTTTTCGCATTTGCAGCTTTTTGTTTTGACCTCTTTTTCTGAGCTATAAAGCATATGAGACTTTCATTGTTGCCTCTTATAATCGAATATTTTGATGAAATATTTTTGTTGGTGATAAGTTTTTCTTGTTGTAGGAATAGGTCCAACCAAGCCGTGTATGTTTTATAAACACATAAGCTTCTCTGGTTCTTTGATTACTCACAGAAAGATTCTTCTCGAAGCACATATTTCTGATGGTATCAGTCTTTATGGCGCTGCTGAGTTCGAGCACAACCGGACAGAGTAAATTTGTGATAGTTTTGTCCTCTTCGTGCCCCTAAAATTGGCATTAAAAGTCCTATTTTGCGTGCATTGGTATCAGTAGCACAGGATACCATTGCTGATTGACGGTCTTCCAAGAGAAGTTTTCGATAATAGATTTGGCCCACCAAATCCTTCAAGAAGCTATTGTAATAAGTGAGTATCGAATCATTGATCAACTAAGGTTCTTCCGCTCCAATGCCGTAGGTTTTCAAACTTTCATCTCAAACCGCGACAATAAAGAGGTTTTGAAAAAAATACAACCTTTATCACTTAAGCAATTCTTATTGCTAGAAGCTATTAAATGACTGAGGAACGCCATAAATGATAGCTGAGTATATTTTCAAACGACTGATATTCTAAACGGCTCGATGAACTCTTTTTAAATTACCTCGGTTTTTCATAAAGTCAAACTGATGGTCAGGAACAACATTTCTCTTTCAACAAGACATTTCGGTTAGACAGGATTCAAAACCATTAGATGAACAACGTCCTTTCAAAAGGAGAAAGTGATAAATGCGAGCCATAACTACGAAAAAGTGTTGCATCACAGAATGGATCATGGACCCAGTACTACGTACATCAATGCAATGTTCGGTTACTAAACGAGAGAGCGTCTAGGTTGCATTTGAAACACATGATCATGGATCAGCATGACAAAGAAAAGCTTCAAAGTCAAAACTGTTTACCAATTAATACACATTTCCTAGATCTCAAGAAAGATCTAAACAAATAAAAGTAGTTTTAGTATATCTTAGGCATTCTCCAAGGAATATTTAGATATTTTACTGACCAAATTATTGCAGAAAGCCGAATATTTAAATTTTGATTTGAAACTTTAAGCGGCTTTAGGTAACCTTTCGATGGTTTATAGAAACATTAGGTATTTTCTTGAGTCACCTTGATAGCAGCATTGGAGATCCAAAAAATAATTTATATACCTGATCAGCTAGACAAAGTGAATCGATCTAGCCATGTCTGTCCGCCTTTCAATTTCTCAATATTCGATATGTTAATATATAGGCTTTAAAGTTGTAATAGAGACTATTTATAAGCCGGAAAACCAATCTTATAACGTTTGCCGTACATACTATATAAAGCCTTAATATATAAAGTCTGTACGATTATTTATTTCAGCATCGAAGACCCACATCATAATTTATATTCCTGATTATTCATATTAATCGAACTGACCACAAGAAGGACGTTGATACTGTGATTCTTAACGTGATAAAGGATCATCTTTCTTCATTTTGTGTGACGACATAATTCACAAAAATTAACAGAGCGATAAGAGGGATGTTTTATAGTAGAGCTCTGCGAGTACGTGTTTCGTTTCGGAGAACCTCCACTATCGGTCAGTGTTAACAACCTTAAAAAAAGTTATACAATGCAAGTGTATTTGTCCATTGACACTCTGAATATATATCGTATAGTCATCGACAAAGCAAGAAAAAATGGTTACATCGCTGGAACCAAAGCTTAAAACTTTAAACAATTTGTCTTCCTAGCTTTGTACTTATAAAAGTTCCTTCTTGATAACGAAAATGTCACTTTCGCCGGACTTTTGCTCCTTCATGATATTGAGACTAAGGAAAAAGGCGTACTTCAAGTGTTCGGGCATCTTTTAAGTCTCTAAGTCTACACGAGATGATCTACCAAGTACAAAGCGTTGCGGATTGCGATATAGTGGGCAAGTGTTTGGAGCGTATGCACCAGTCAACAGCAGAAGGTCGTAGGAACACAAAACGCTTGTCCTGATGACGACTAGTCAGCAGGATGAGTACGGTCAAGCTTTAAATTCTCGTACACATTGCGCTTATACTCGCTGAAGTCATACTTGGAAGGACTTTACTTGATGAAGTTTTTGGTTTGGATAGATAAACAGCACGTTCCCGACCGTTTATGGGGTCGCAGATCGTCATCACGTTCTTGATGGGTACTTCTTGAACATCTGGCCTTTGAGTAATGCAGAACTCAAACACACACAACATAATATTGACCAATTGAATACTGAAACAGTTGGCAATTCTAAGTGGTTCCCAAGAGATTGTTCGAGAGTCAACCGACCAACAGCGAAGAGTTCATAAGTTTTTTTTGGTATCCCTTACTATTTCAAATGTTAATTAGAGACGGAACAAATAAGAACAAAGGAAACGTAAAATATGGCATCATTCACCAAAATGGTGCAGCTTAAACTGTTCAAGGCAGACAGAAACAAATCTGCTTAATTTCATTAAATGCGCAAATATTATTTCTGTGCGTCTGAAATACTTTCGTTGAAACCTAACCTAATTACAAGCTTTCATAGTTTTCTAGAAAGCCACACTGCGTTAATTTTTAATTGGACGCCGTCCGTGTAACACAGATATGCCAATTTTTGCGTCAACAAAGCTGCAACTGGCCATAAATGAACTGCTTTACTGAAATGCTGCCAACCGCATATAAATGAACTCATACTCATACATATTATGTACATAGGTAGTTACTACTTGTACACACTTTATCAGTGCGTGCATGCAGTAAGCGACTTAATTAAGTGCAGTTCAAAGCCGAAAATACGGCGAAAGTATTCCGCGTGCGGAGGTTGTGTCAGAGGGCGTCAAGTTACGACAACACGCAGGCCAGAGACTGCTGCAGAAGCAGAAGCAGCAGCAGCTGCAAATCAACAGAAAACACGCAAAAATGCGGCGTACACAAACACAAATACGGCACGGCACAGATAAACTACACAACTCATCCGGCGCATTCTGAAAGAGAAAGTTTACAGCAGCAGAGCAGAGCGAGAATGCGGCTGGGGAATGTCAGTAAAGTGCAAAAATGATAGACCGAACCAACCTTGTTCAGCTGCTCCGAGTTATAGCCGGCGACCAGAAAGAGTATATTCGAGCAGACATCCTGCGTCATGGCGTTGTCGTGGCAAACGACCTGGCTGTGGTCAACGAGAAATTTCGTGTTCGGCATAAACTCTGTGATGCGCAACATGCGTGTAGCGGCCTGGAAACGGAAAAAAAGTGAAGCGTTAAATGCGATTTTCATTGCAACGAGGCTTGGTTAGTAGGTTTATAAGTCAAATTAATATGGAAGCATTAAGAGTTTGGTTCTGGCTAATTCTGGAAATATCTTAGTTCTCGAAATATCTAAAGATCTTTATATAACTATAATGGAGATATCGCTTTTAAAAATATTTTTTATATACGTGGTTCTCATTAAATTCCGGAATATATTTTTCAGAACAGATTATACGTTTGGAATTACATTATTATTCATTGATATATCGCGTTTAAACAGATTATATTTTTCTAAAGTTAGTTCTTGGCAATTCCCGGTATAAATTTTTCAGAATAATAATGTTCTTTATACAACAAATTTGGAGATATCGCGTTCAAATTAAATTTTTACACACAGCGACCAATTACTTCTGATTAAAAAAAAAATTGCGAGAATACCATGGAGCCAAACTTTACTTTTTATTAATGACAAAAAATAATTTTAATAATAAATAATAATTAAACTCAAAACACTTTAACCAAACCTCGCAAATTCACTTTTGTACACTTTATGTACACAGTTTAACTCACCGTAAGAAAATCAAGAAATAATACAAGCGTACGGAAGAGCGGACTCTTCATATCATGTATATAGGCGATCGGCGCAAGGGCATGCATCGAAGTGATTTTCTGCGTATATGAAGGCTGCTCCGAGCACAACACCCAAAATATGGCAGTGCCTTGCGAGTGTCCTATATAGTGCAGCTGCTCGAAACCTGTCTTAGCCAGTATATAATCGATATTCGCCGGTAAATCATATTTGCCCATTTCGTGAAATGTAAAATCCCAAAATTCTTGATAGTCGCTATTCAAGCTGGTATGATTCTTTGAATAGCGATTGCCGCGTGAGTTACCCATCCAGACATCGTAGCCCAGATCAGATAGCATATAGCCTGTGAAATGGAAACAAAAAGAAATGAAATAAAAAGGAAAAATATGTGTGGGATTCTGCTAATTAGATTTTCCATGCATTGACAACAGTTAGAAAAAGCAAAAGAAAATGGGGTAGCCTCGGTTAAGCAGAAACTGTAATACGCTGCACAAAAAACATGTAAAAAAAATGATGCTTTAGTAACATTTCGTTTTGAAAGACTGAAACGTTATATATGAAACGATGTGAGAGGAGCGTAGAAGAAAACATTGAGGGTGTTTAGATTTAGGAGTGCTCGGTATCATTTAGAGCTGAAATAGTTGAATTGGAAGATATATTATATTTCGATTAAAGAATGGTATACACTCAAGCGGTGTTTTGGTAAAAGTATACATTTCTTCGCTTTAATCCGTAAAATTGATTCATTTCTGGACCAAAAGTTGTTTCCATTTGAATTATATAAATGAGAAGCTATAGAAAAATACCAATAGTTCTTGAATTTTGAATAAACAAATTTCTAGCTCCACTAATAAAAGCGTTGTGCATTCAATTACAACTAGTTGGACCCACTTTAATCAAACCAAACTTTTCATATAAAAATTCAGCAAGGAATAGCTACTTTGTATAGGAGATTACCCTGTATGTGGTTCGATATGGACCTATCTAATCTAATATTATAAAAAGGTTAGATTTGTATTTTTGTATGTTTGTAACAAATAAACTCAAAAACTACTGGACCGATTTTAAAAATTTTTTCACCATTATAATGCTACATTATCTCTGAGTAACATAGGATATATTTATTTCAAGTTGGTGGGGGTGATACTTCGCCCACCATATTAGTGATAAACAAAATTCGTCATATCTGTGCTCCTATTTGAGATACAGGTATAACATTTGGTATTCATGTTAATGACATCGAAAGAAGATCACTTCATGGGTGCTCGTTAAGATCAGTTAAGATAAGGTGGTGTAGTACCCACATAAAAGCGAAAAACAATGCTGAAAGGAGGATTAGATTTTTTCGGTTACCATATATAAAGGGGTTAAGACGAATACTACTACTTGAATACTAATTATCGGAAGAGGATATAAGAGAGTATAAGTTTAGTGCAGTATAGACACAGTTTAATCCAATAATCGACTAGACTACTCACTACTTTAAACAGTCTAGTCAGCATTACAGTCATGGCTGATGCAGGAAATTACTTTAAAAGGCTCACTAGGTTGGCTCATAACTGACTCGCACCGTCTAGTCAGTGACTATACATAACAGATGTTAAGTTGATCCACTGCTCATTTGAAAAATGGCAAAGCTTTCAATACAATGTTTTCATTGTTTTACTTCCGCTCGGTCTAGACAATGACTGGTCACGGCTGATGCATTGTCGACTTAATCAGGGACTGGGTCACGATGTTGTAAGACATTATAAAATTGAGACTAGTCGTGCTCGATCCCCAGTACTGCAGGGAATTGAAACTTGTAGGTGACATATCTTCTAGCCTCCAATTTCTCTAATCAGATATATAGGCAGACAGATATGTCTACATCGACTAACTTTTGATACTGCTCAGGACTATTTACTTTATGGAGTCTGCTTCGCCTCCTTCTTCCTGTTACATACATCTGAACAAATTTAATATGCCCTTTTATCCTACAGGTAGAGGTTTAAAGAATGATTGACTGGTTCATACACGATTTCATTCATTCATCACCAACTCACAACTGATATTGCCACTTCTAGAGAGCTGATTTCTGAACTATAGCAGAGTAATGCGGTGTTTTGGGAGTTCTCCATGTTAGAAGATAAGATTGTATGGAATTCTTTTTTTTCATCTGATCGTTTTTAAACTACGTTTTTATGCACAACACAAAATATAATTAAAATAATTTGCAGATCTTGAGAAATTCATACCCCAAGGGTGAAAAAGGTGGATCAAATAATATATGGGTCTATTTTTTTAGGCCCCGTACCGAAGGTACAAGAGCCTATTGGGTTTGTGCAAATGTATGTAACAGGTAGAAATAATGGTCGGAGACCCCCCAAAGTTACCCCCATTATGGTCAGGAGTGATAGAGGAATCGATATAGCCATGTCCGTCTGTCCGTCCGTCCGTGTGTATGAACGAAAGGATCTCGGAAACGGTAATAGATAGAGACTTCGTGTTTTTTGCATTTGACTAGGACTGCTCCGGAATTTTACAAGTTTATTTAAAAATTTTGCCCCTCCCCCCCCTTCACCACAAAATCACCACTAAGTCTAAAAATTTCTTCGGCACAAAAAAAATTTAGTACACCAATATAAAGTTAACGCTTCTCTAAGCCAAAATCCAAAAAGTTCATCAAAATCGGATAATAAATGACGATTTTATAAGCAATTGAATTTGAACGACCCCCCTTTTCTTTTTTCATTCATATTCGCGCAGTGAGAAGTGGTCATGTGTTTGGTCATAACCTCGGGAAACATTTAATGTGTTTGTTAGGCGAACTGAACTGGTACAGGGCCTCTTATAGTCGGTTACTCCCGACTGAAATTTCCTTACTTGTTTTTTTTTTGGAGTATACAAATCCTGAATCCTGAGTCAAAAAAATTAAATATTCCGAAATATGGTTTTGAACTTGATTTGAGCTTGATGCTGACATGATAGCGTCATTCGGAGGACACCATTCGTAATCAACGAAGCCAAAAACATAAAGCTTACTTAGGCATAGAACATATGTTTACCCAATCCATTAAAAATTCAGTATCTTTATTATAAGCAAAAACTAATAAAACTCGTTATTATCCTATTTTGAAAAATTATTCCCTAAGAAGGGTGAAGATTTTTAAAGTGCTACAATTTTTTCATAATTAGAGGGTCCTATCTAAGAGATGGAACTATCCAAAATTAAGAGAATAAGTTCCTTATTTATTTATTTTTCAATTAGAGCAACAAACCAATCTTGAAGACAACCGTATAAAAAAATTGTACACTATAAAAATCTTCATTTGCCTAGGGAATAATTTTTAAGATTTTGTGAAGACATTTTTAAAATTTTTTTTTCAGCCGATTATCAACAAACTCGGTTTGTAAACTCTGAACTAAAAATAATAAAACATATATTTCACCGATTTTAAAAAATTTCTGTGTTGATGGTGATCGAAGGTGACATGGGCGAAATTGGTTCTGGATTCTATGGTAATGTTTTCCTGTTCTTAATTTAAATGTACTTGAAGTCATTTGATATAAATTCTATACTGGGAACTCCGTCATTAACTACTCATTTGTTTACACATAAGATATATGGAATAATTTAAGGTTTTAGATTTTAGAAGATGGAATTCTGTGGATCCCTATCTGAAACACTTTTTTATAACATTAGAAGAATGAAATATAAAAGGTTTTGTCAAACAAACTGCTAATATGTATACCACTTGCACTATATATGAAGGGTATTTAAAAAAAAATAGAGAACTAACTTAAAGCATTGCCGGCATCAACATTATGCATACGCAATTAGTTTGCTCCGCTTGTTACTATCTCTCGGCTTCAGCTTACTACTTACCTAGTCCCGATTTTGGTCCCATTAACACCCACGTTGCCGAAGTATCGAGTATGCCATGCATGAGCAGCACAGGTTGTGCGCCCTTCTTTGGTATGCGATGCATCTCCAGTATATAACCATCTTTCGTTACCACTGTATGCGTCTCTGAAGGATATCCGTATTTGCGTATTAATTTAGGCTGCAATAAGAGAAGAGAAAGATGAGTTGAGTAGTTGAGTTCTCAAGCTGTGAAATTGAGTTTTATCCGTTCGTCATCATTCTGTGCTACATTCATTTCCTATGCCTGTTCTAGTTACTAGAACGTTCCCTTTTTTTTAGAAAGGAAGCTTTGCATTTTTGCGGCTTTTCATTTTTTCCATTTGCATAGCTTCGCTTTTTTAATTGGATAGAATGAAGCTGTTTGTATGTGCATTATGAATGCATGGAAGTTGAGGTTAGTTGTTAAATAGTTGCTCAGTTTGTTACCATTCCGGCTCAAATGTATGAACTTTGCCGCGTAGCTTAATGAATTTTAATTCACCCCAAAGTATAACAAGTATTATTTAAATGGATTATAAAATTTTATTGGTGAAGACACGTTTGTCTAGACAATGGAATTTCAAAACGCTGTCCGATATTTAATTACTCCATTTTTACAATTTATAATTGAGTTGGAGAACAATGTAAAATTTTAATACAGCAACGAAACTTATGAACACGCTTGAACTTCATTGTAAATATATAAGAATGCTGTAGTTAAAAAATATAAAAATAAAAGTAAATAATAAAACATACAAGAGAGAACGTCTAGTTTGTATAACTTCGAGTTACATATTAAAAGGCTTTTAATTTGCACCAAATACCCATTAGGTCGACTGTGATGTAGAACTAAAGATACCCGAACATACAATATTAAAGAACTTTCTAATGATTTAGGACTAGGTTTCAAAGTATTTGAACTACAAGATACATTTAAAAATATTCATTCACAATAACTCTTGCGGGAATAAGCAGCTACAGATACTGGAAACGTATTCAAAAAAGCCATTAAAAACAATAAAAATTCCATTCCATACCTCTATGATAGTGATATGCCTAAACAGCCTGTAACGAAAAATCAAAACTCTTGTGCAACATTTTCCAATACATATAAACATCAGCTCACCTCCTTGTTCTCCAACAATAACTTAATTTTAGAGCACTGCGGCTTAAGAGTTAAATGCAATAGTTGTCATCCGAACATGAAGTCATTTCTAGTCGATCAGTAAAAAACACTGTAAGAATTATTAATTTATCTCCATGATAGGCGACTATTTTTCTATTATTTGGTTAAAAAATAGTTGTAACATATAAATGCACATCTACCAACAACCCAATTTCTTATTCATTATTAACTTACATTTAATTAGTATTGAAATTTATTATAAACTATTAAAATAATTATAATGAATAATTTCGAGATAAAAACAAAAAAATTCAGTTACACAAAGTAGGTCAAAATGTTCATACAACTATCTATAAATAATATGCAGCTTGCGCTCCGACAACTTTTATCAATTGAATGCACTCCAAACTTTTGTTGCATATATTAAAATTATTAAACGCGATTATGCACAATAAATGCAACAATTTGTAAGACTTGGATAATAATTACAGGCAACAATTTTTAATTTTAATTACATAATTTAAAATGAATTTGTGTTGCACTGTGCATTGCAACTTGATTTGCTACAAATGCGTTAATAATTTATAATATTAATTATTAAACAATTCTTTATGTAATCAGCGCAAATGAAGTGTGCATGAGCAACAATATTTGTGCTGATTTGAATAATTTATTTAATTAATGATATTATTTTTTTTTAAAGGAAAGTAAAAAATAAAAAAGTGTAAAGATATTCTAAGCGTTTAGCGTTTAACTCATAAGTCATGTTGAAGTAATTAAAGAATTGCGCTTTAGATTTTTTCTTAATGAAATATTAATAATCTATATGCTGACGCATTAAGTTTGGAAAATATGAGTTCTATGAAGTCGAGTCACGTTTTATGTGTGCACACAGTTCTTATTTATGTATTTCTTCCGGGTGGTTAGTTTATTTATAGTGAATTATGTATGTAAAAAGTCGTTACCCATAAATGATATTATAAAAAAAATGCGCATTTTATATAAATAAATACTTTTAGCAGATTAGCAATCAATTTAAACGGGTATTACTAAGAATGTGCTATAGTGATTCGATCTAATTTGAATGCATATTGGAGATATACACAATGAGCTTCAAGTTGCTAGTTTATATTTGATGAAGATGGTTTCGTTAAAAATAATCAGAAATAAAATATTTTCTTAAATATTTTCTTGATAGAATCAAAGCATTTGATAGAACATGTTGTTTAAATATGATCCCGAAACTAAGCGACAATCGGTAGAATGGAAGTCAAAAGACGAGCCAAAACCCAAAAAATGTAATCTTTAAACGTCAAGAATCAAGACAATGTTGATAACTTTCTATGCTTTCAAAAGTATTGCTCACAAGGAACTTGTGCCAGAAGGTCAAACTGTCAGTGGAGAATATTATTTACAAGTTTTACATCGTTTGTAAGTGAGAGTTCTGCGAGTTAGGCTCGAATATTCCAAACTAAAGTAGCTGAGTTTATTGCATGACTACCTTACAGATCAGAACTGATTTGTCTCATCGACTACCCTCCGTATTCGCCTGATCGATCATCGTGCGATTATTTTCACCTTCTAAAAATCAAAACTTTAAAGAAAGAAGCATTCTACGATGACATTACAGCCATACAAGCAGCCGTGAAACAGGTGTCAAAAAACATTCCAAAAAGCGAGTTTAATAGGCCCGAAAATCCTGCAAAGAATCTTCCTCTGGAAGACTTCCAATGCTGTTTAGTCTGACTCAAACATAGTCCATGCCTCTGCGCCAGTATCAGCGTCTTATAGATCTTGATTTTTATCTTTCAAGAAAGGGCTTTACTTCTCATTTGCTTGTTCAACCCACAAAAGCATCTGTTTGCAAGTGAGATTCTTCGCCTGATCTACAGGCTGACGTTGTTGTAGCTGGTTATCTCGGATACAAGATAGAGGAAGTTTTCTACAACACTGAAGTTGAAATTCTCCATCGTCACTGACCGTCCAAGACGCGATGACGGAGTGAGAGAAGATACCAAGTACTTCGTCTTGTCCTCGTTCACCGCTAGACCCATGAGCCAAGACTGTTTTTCAATCTATGAGAACGCCTTGCTGACTCGCCGTGACTGCGTACCGACGATATCGATGTCATCGGCGTAAGCGAGCAGCATCACTTCTTTTTGGAAGATCGAGCCCGACATACTCTGTATGTACGGGCATTGGCGTAGGATGTACTAAATCAGAAGATTGGAAAAATCGTACGACAGAGCATCGCTCCGCCTGAAACATGTCTTGGCATCAAAGGGGTCGGAGAGATTTTTCCCCACCCTAACAACGCTTTGTGTGCAAGATAGCGTAGTCATGCAAAGATGGACCATCTTTGCTAGGATACCTAGTTCAGACAGGGCATCGAAAAACTTCGATCTTATCGACGTGTCGAACGCGGCTTTGTAATCGACAAATAGGTGTTGAGTGTCTTTGTTGAACTCACGGTTCTTTTCCAAGATTTGGCGGAATGTGAATATTTGGTCACTGGTCGACCTTTTTGGTCTGAAGCCACATTGATATAGTCCTATCGGTGAATCCGTATATGGCTTTAGTCTATTACATAATACGCCCGACAGAATCTTATATTTAATGGAAAGAAGACTTATTCCGCGGTAGTTCGCGCAAACAGCGGGGTGTCCTTTCTTAAAGATAGGACAGAGAACACTGAGATTCCAGTCATTAGGAACATATCTAGCAAAAAAAATTGGTGCATACTCCTAATCAACTCTTCGTCGCTGGTCTTAAATAACTCAGCTGGCAGCCCATCGGAGCCTGCCGCTTTGTTATTTTTCAGCTATTTAATAACTGAATCGACCTCGTTATAGTCCGGTGGCTGTACAATAGTGCCATCATTAACTGGAGGTTCCGGTGTCATTTCTCTTGGCGGTATTGTGCGCTTTATCGCCGAGTAGGTTGGAGAAATGACTCCTCCATAATCTCAGTGATTCCTGTTCATCCGTTACCAGATTTCCATTGTCATCCTTACAGAAAGTTACTCCGTGCTTAAAACCTTTAGTCAGACGCTTGACCTTTTGGTAGAATTTTCAAGCTTCATTTCTGTTACGTAACATCTCAACATCCTCAAACTCCCGCCTTTCTTGCTCCTTTTTCTTGCATCTGAAAAGACGTTTCTCCTCTCTCCGTTTCACTCGATATCGCTCTCTAACAGCTCGCGTTGCTCCCGACTGCAGAGTTCGCTGATAGGAAGCGTTCTTCTCTGCAGTAGCATTGCGACACTCCTTGTCGTAGCAAGAATTCTTCACAGATTTTGTATAACCAATGGCAGCCCTATCCATGGAGCGGATGATATGTTTCCACTGCTCACATACATCTTGTGAAGACGGAGAGGTTTACCGGAGCAGTCGGGAGAATGTATTTGAAAAGGCTGCTGCGGTCTGTTCTGATTGCAGCTTGCCGACGTCTAGCTTTCGTTGCATGTTGGAACGTGCGTACCTTGGCTGCGACAAGATAGTGGTTCGAGTCTAACTAATACATGAGCTTTCTTAAAAAGGAGACTTTATATTTTAGACTCTGCTCCTCACATTTTGATGTAGCTTCCATTTTTTTGTTATGCTCAAAAATTGCGAAGAATGTTTGGGTGCCTTCCTCTTTGTATGACAGCATTATACTATTAAGTATATTGCGCACCCAATACCTTAAGCGGTAAAACATCCCCATATCATTATTTGCCATCTGCTTAATAGTTTTTAATTATGTATCTTGAATTTATGAAGTGTTTTTGGGTTGTCTTACTTTCGGCTTGCCATCAGATCCAAACAGATTAAAATTTGTTTCATCTGATCACAAAATGTTTTTTCCAAGTTATTCACATTTCGCGAAGTTGATACATTTTTTAAAGCAATTTATGCAGAGGAATGGAAACTTCTTTGAAGAATCTGTCTATAAATCTACTTCGGTTTTGGAAAATGTTTTGAACAGTATATCGCCTCAATTATTCATCCATCACTCTATATCAAATCGTCTTCCCTATGAAATTTAAGAATTGGTAAGCTGAAAGTTCTTTTGGAAAGCACTTGAAGACCATATACATTGGTATATCATACATTGCCAAATATTATGCCCTTTCTTTCACCACAGTCACCAAATAAAATCTAGCCAATATTTTTTCCGCTAAATCTAGCTTTTTTTATGCTTATAAAATACGAAATCATTGTTGCTAGTTCATTGTGTAGTTCACCACAGCGCAATATTATTTCAATTTAACTTTTTCAATGCATAAGTAATTATGAACTAGAGATTTGCCGACTCCGGTTTGATCTACATATTAAAAGCTTAATTTGTCTGTTAATTTACTAACTCAATCCAAACCGCCTTAAACAATCAGACACCAACTAAAAATTTTCCATGAACCAATAAATTGCGTAGCTACATTCAGACGTGATTTCAACAACCAACAATTTTCTCAGACACTTCGACGAGTCGCGCGAGAAACACGAAATAAAATTTCGTAAATGGGAAAACCATCAATATACACCTTTATTGCACTGCATTGCAACACAAACTTCTGCGAACGTGACGCATCTTGAAGATACAAGGCATAAAAGAGGTTTTGACCAGTTGACCAGTCGGTCAATTGGCAAATCTGTCTAAACAGAAAATTTGGAAATACAAAAAAAAACTAAGTACTTTGCTTAAAAATTAGCAAATAACCGGCTGGCGCTATTTTGAAATTATTTGCCAGAAAGAAAAACAGAATTAAGAAAAAAAAAATACGAGTTTCAAAATACTAAAAGCCAAACAAATAAAGCAAATAGATTTTTCTATAATTTTTAATTGGCGAAAAGGAAATAAGTTGTGGCATAAAAAAAAATAATAACAAAAGAAAATATAGTTTACGAGTTTGACTTAATATTCAGTTTGGGTTTCATAAACTTCGTACCACTTCCTCAAATTGACTTCGCACATCGTAATACCTAGACACACAAAATATCAAGTCGAGTATTGTATTTCGTAATCTTATTTTATTTTATTTGTTGAGTTTTCGTTGCCAAGGTTAATTAAAATGCCGACAGTGTGCAGCGCAATTCGGCTTCAATTCAATTTATTTCAATTCAATTCCAACCGACTGACTTGACTTGACTTGGCCAGTGTTGCCATAATGCATTAAAGTATCTATAGTTAACAAAAAAAAAAAGTATCTCAGCGCAATGTTTTGCTTCTTACTGTCTACCTTAAAATAATGTTTTTACTTTTTAACTGTTTGCGGTTTGGGTCTGCTTGTTGCTATTTCGTTGAATTATTATGCGCATGTGCAACGCGTGCTCCACCTTTCTATAGTTGTATGTCTGCAGTCACTTAACTCTGGCGTTCACTTACTTTTGGCTACATTAATTCGTAAATAATATTATATAATCACTGAAAAAAAAAAGAAAACTTTTTTTCGTTTTTCGTTTGTAAGCGACTGCGCAAGAATTCATGGATGAGTTTGTTTTTTTTTTCTTTTTTTTGTAGTCATAGGGTGAAGAGGTATACTAAGTTTCTTCAAATGTTTGTAACTGGGAGTGAGGCAGACAATATAAAGTATACTTAATCTTGATCAGCAACTACAATCGAGCCTATATATACATGTTCGTCTAGCCTTAAAGAACTTGGACAATAGAGTCTTCAAGTTTCTATATTAGGATGTTTCTATTTTTCCATCAGATAACTACTCAATGTAAGTGTCCGTTCCCTCTCACTAATGTCAATCTGGTGAAATCAATACTCAATTGAAGTTTGACATTTTTTAGCATCAACTTACTCACAACGTTTTTATGTACAAGCGATATTTGTGTTGTTTACAGTGAGTTGAAAAAATCAATTTGGCCAGAAAAACGAAATTTCGGGCGAAGGTTTTCGTTGGATTATTTCGCACAACTTTCGACGTGGATCATCCCAACAAGAGTGTGTCGATGAACTCAGTTCTTTGTATGGCGATGAAGGGTATTTCATTAAAAACCGCTATATATCGCTGGGTTGCTGAATTCAATCGTGGTCGTAGTTCGCTCAGCGATGAAATCCATGAACGTCGCCCAAAATCGGTTGCTATGCCACAAAACATCGATTCTGTGCGTGAACTGATAATGCGAGAACGTTATGTGACATGCCATGAGATTGAGGAATTCCTAAACTTTAGTTTAGTTTAGAAATAAGGAATATTTTGGGGTATTTAAAAAAAAAAAAAAACGAAGCGGACATAAAGGGTTAAAAATTCAAACAAACTTTTTTTTTCAAATTTTTTCTATGAAATATTAATTTTAAAAATTTTTACGATAAACAGTTTTCAAGTTTAAGAAATTGTGCACAAAAAAGTCACTTGGTTTTTTAAAATCCGTTCATTCGTTTAAAAGTTATGGGGCTTCGAAAATTTCGTTCTAAAAAACTTTGACCCCCGACAGTATGGCAACCCTGGAACACACGGACCCAAAATCATATTATTTTTTTTTAGTTTTCACATATACTACAAGATATATAATTGTCAGAAAAAATGGAGAACTTTTTTTTTAAGTGGCATTTTTTTCAGAGAATGCCTCATATATGTATGTTCCTTATAGGAAGCGAAACAATCCAACCGATTGAGCTGAAATTCTCTGACAAACTTCAGTTTATTCAGGAGAGTATAGTGTGGTTAAAATTTAAACGATAAACAAAATACCACATATCTTTCCATCCATTTGAGGTACAGGAACGAAATTTGGTATACATTTTAATGGGATATGATGAAGTAATCAAGTTAAGAAAATATAATAAAGTTTCATAGTTTAAAAATTGATTTGCTTTTTCAGTTTTGAATATTGCTAGAAGAATTAGAGAAGTGCTTGGAGTCAAGTAGGACGAGAATATGTTGTGTAATGAAAATAATTTGGTATATATTATATGTAAATGGAACCAGGAGAAGATTACATCATAAGTTTGGTCATGATCGGAGAGACCGGTGCGACAAAAAAAATCCGTCATATATTTGCATCCATTGCACATACAGGGAAGATATTTTAAATCAAAGATGATATACGAGGTGTTTTCGAAAAGTATCCGATCTTCGTTCAGATCTCCGCGTTGGTGCTATTCTTCGTTATCAGGGCTGTGGCACCCTTCGAAGTAGTCTCCGTTTGATTGAACCACATGCTCCCAGCGATGCTTCCACATCTTAAAGCATTCCTCGAACGAAGATTCTGAAATGGCCTTCAGCTCGCACGTCGCATTACTCCGAATCGTATCGATGTCGTCAAATCACTTTCCTTTGAGCGCCATTTTCAATATTGGAGGTCTCGACTACGAGATACAGTATGATTTCTAATGGTCCGATCTTGGCAATCTTGAAATATTTTCTTAAGAGTGGGATAGAGTGCTCATTGAATAGAAGTTATCTGAAGAATGAATAAGAGAATCTAAATACGCAAATTTGAAGGCTTTAGCATATTCACGAAGATCTCGATTTTAAAGCGGACAGCCGACAGACGAACAGCACTCAGACGTGATACTGCCTCGTGATACTGATCATGAATATATATATATATATTGCACTTGAGGGGGTCTACCATGCCTACTTCTACTTGTTACAAACATTTGGTGCTCCTATTGAGACTGTTGCTTCTTTTTTGCCACTGCATTTTTTTGTTCGAAGTCTTTTAGTTGAATTCAAACAACTTTTTCATTTCGCGAGTCTTTTTAATGCCACAACAACAAATAAAAAAACATAAAGTTAATCAAAAAAATCTTATGGAAGAACTTTTTCACAATATAATTGATGTTAGAAGTGGCCCACTATACCATTTTTTATTTCTTGTGATGCCTCAAAGACGAGATTTGTAAAAAATGGCGATTTTTTAAATTTCTCATGTGGCAGCAAAGTTTGCTCCAAAATTATTAAGTTTTGATTGAAAAAAGTATTGAATGACGCCAACACAAACCAGATTTCCTTAAAAGGCTCATAATTGGTGGCGGAACATGAACGGCTATGATTTCGAAACCAAAGTCCAACCCGAAGATCCAAGATCGGAAAAACATGACAAGATTAGTCATATGTGAAGGTTTTAATTACTGTTTTATCCGATTAAACTTGGACCGTGAGTGCTTGCCAATAGGTCGTACGGTCTATAAAAAAAAATTACCAAGCAATACCAAGAAATCGATTTATTGTGATACATCATGCATTATATGTATTGTACCTGCTCACATATCGTTGCCTGTTCTAATTTTTTTTTAACAAATCCCAATACCATAATCATACCTCAGTTACCATATTTACGGAACTTAAGCTCTTCTTTCTGCTACCAAAACTGAAAAAAAGACCCATGGATTATGGAGATAAAAGCCGCGTCGTCGGAAGAGCTCAAGGCTGTACCAAAATAGAAAATATTTAAAGTTCTTGATGGATTGGAAAAACTGCTGGCATAAGTATTTTATATCTAAGTGCGATATCTTTGAAGGGTATATAACAGATGTTGGCAAATAAAAAAAATATCATGGAAAATAAGTCACCTTTTTTATATAAATAAAAATATTTTTGAAATTTTTTGTCTGAATGTGTCTGTCTGTTTGTTCCCGCTAATCTTTGAAACAGCTTGACCGATTTTGAGGAGACTTGACCGCTTTATAGTTTTCCAGAACCTTACATTATTAGATTCTTAGCCAGTTGATCATCCAGAGCTTAATCTAATGCCAATATACATTATCTTATATATATATATATATATATATATATATATATTGTACTAGCAAAATAATTATATATCAAAATTTTAAAATCTTCGGATGTGTAAGCTCCAAAGAATGCAATAGATATTAATAAATCATAGAATAGTAATGAATAAATATGTAAGTATATCTCGTATGTGTTCAATACTCTTCGGACTAGTCAAAATTGATTTTAGAAATAAGGGTGATAATTTTTATGCAAATATCTTGGGATGGTTAGATAAACCTTTGCCTTTGTTTTATTATTTGTCTGCAAAATATAAATGCAAACTCAAAGACTTTAGCTATTATATCTTGTATATCGTGTATCTGCGTGTTTATTTTGAAATCTTTTTCACTTAGAAGCATTAAAAAATTGTATAACAACCTTCAACCATTCTAGACGACCTACCTCAATATTTAAAATTTTAAAACTAAAAAACTAGAAAACAAATAATAAAAATCGAAAATATTTAAACAATTATTGCCGCAACAAATTTTGAATATACAAATTGAATTTTCGAGAGGAAAATATTGATTTACAACAAATTTTTTTGCAACCGAAAAATAAATAAAGAAAAGCAAATATTAAATAAAAACCAAAAAACAAAACACAAAGTAAAGAAAACAAAAACATGATAAAATAAATGAGTTATAGTCGAGTTGTTTGACTATTTTATACGCTGCACAAATTATAGTTTTTTCATATTAGGCCTTGATATATGTAAACTATTTTGCCAGACCAAAAAAAAATTTCAGTTCAATAATTGCAACGAATATGTGAAATAAATTCCAAAGCATGTACCATAAAAAAAGTAGGGATTTATGAGCTTGTAACACTGCTGCGCCTAGAGAATTTTTACAGTGCGTTCAAATACTCAAAATCCTTGTTGAAATGAGAAATAATGCTCAAACATGTGTACCGACAGACGGGCGTGATCTAATACTTAAAATATTTCCGATGTTTCCTTAGCTATTTAGTAAATCTATTGTAAAGGGTATACACTACTACTTTTTTTGCAGGGTATATAAAAACACAGAAAAATCAACAGCAACAATAAAAAAAAACAAAAGCAACAGCGTAAAACAAACTTAAAATGAAGCAAAAGCAAATAAAAGCTAAAAACACAAATCAAATCAAAGTAAATTCAAACAAATCATTCACAGTGTTCGGTTAAACAAAAAAAAAACAAAAAAACAAAAAAAAAACCGGGGCGGGGACAGTCGTGGCGCGCTAAACGCTTGACTGCCTGACATAGCCGCACAACAGACAGAAGCACAGAGCGCGCGTTCCGACCTATGCCAATAAGAGTAGCTATTGATTTGAGTTCGATTGTTTTTGTTTTATTATTAGTTTTTTTTACAGTTTCATTAGACTACTGATTTTTTTTACCATATCTTTTTTTTTATTCAAACGGTCAACAACTTCTTCATTAGCGCTTTTAGCGCATCCAAAAACTGAACTTCACGTTGAGTTAGTTGACTGCTTGGCTTTGTTTTGTTCGAGATCTGAGAGTAGCGCAAAATCGAATATCATGTTCATCATGACCCACTAACTGAATTTTGTACATTGTCCGGTCTTCCTCGTTCGGTTAACGTTCATTCGCAAACATCATTATCTTCATTAGCAACTTCATTATTATGATTATTATTGTTATAAGCATTCAAAATGACATCGTATTGAATTATCAGAGTTGCGTTACAGGTGCGAAAAAGGGTGTCGGCTGCCGACTTAACTTCATTGTCAAACAGATTTTTACTATATACATAATTTTTTTTATTTCACACATTGTGTTGAAAATTGTATTATTGGCTTTTTTTATTAAAAAAAATTTGACGTATACACGATCGTCCAATAATTTTGTGTTTTATTTTATTCGCGCCATACACAATATTGCTTTCTGCCTAAAGAATTTATAGCTTCATAGGAAGGAGGACATTGTTGTTTCCATTTTATTCGTTTTACATACAAATTTTCCTTCTCACTACTGTTATAGTGAAAATGTACTATAGAACCGTTAGCTTTATAGCTATAAGAAGGATGAAAATTGTATTCGTTCTACATAAACATTTTCCATTGCACTACTGCTTTGACTTTGACTAACAGAAGCACTCTATGGGCGGTGGTCTCTGTTAGTCATCAACTGAACGCAAATTTTTTAATTGATTTATTAAAAAAAAAATTCCGCGAATTTGTAGTTTAAAATGTCTTCCCCAGGGATGCATTATGATTTCATTCCGATCAAATACTATTAAGCTGCACTGAAACGATTGTGGATGTATAACCTTAAAAACAACCAAGACCACTTTAGTTAGCTGTGGATGGGATTTTTTTTATGAGTAGGTTACTCCAAGTACTATCTTATTAAATTATGAAATATAGATTCAAATTCTCCTCTAACATTTATATTCAAATCTTGAATAATTCGGAACAAAATACCCATATGTTTAATACGGACCATACTGTCTTCAAATTTCTGTATTTAATTATTGAGCTGCACAACAACTACACGTAGATCTGTGCCATGATAAACTGCACTCATTGGATGAAATCAATAATACATCTGCAGATTGGCGATTATAAGTGCCTGGCTACCTTGTTTGAGTGAATTTAGCTTAGCTCCTGAAGAATCTAATTCTTTAACATGACTTCCAGAGGCTGTAGATACACTATTGATGATTAAAAAGAGGTTAAGGAATCAAGAACTATAGTGAACTGAGTATATTGTAAATGTTAGGGTCAAAAGAATAAACACCAGTAAAATGAACAATTTTTACAAAATGTCATGGACTTTTGTTGGTCGCTGGCAAAGCGTTATAAACGATCAGAAAGGCGGACGGTACCTTGGCCACATCTCGTCAAGAACGTGCTAAAACTTTGACTGAAAATTTGGAGTCAGGATTCCAACATTTCGACACGACTACTGCAGAAACAAAAAGGGAAGTAAAGTTGACGTTAGACAGCCCAGGGAAGCTTGCCCTCCCAGTTGCTTTTATTATAACCGAGGAAGTCCAGTTGCATATAAAAAATCTCCAGACTATGAAAACCCCAGGCCAAGATGGGCTGGATAACTTTTTGCTAAAAGGCATGCCAGCGAAATCAGTACTTTTTCTAATATTCTATGCGATTCTGATTCTAGGTCACATACCAAGGCAGTGGAAAAAGGCTCAAGTCGGCTGAGAATTCATACAGAACCATCAGCTTACTGCATTCGGTACCCAATCTGTTTGAATAGTGTCTATTGACTAAGATGCCGGCCCTTGAATTTTTAAAGGAACCACGATTCCAGTTTAGATTCCGGAAACCTCATGAAACTCCAGAGCAATTAAATAGAGTGGTCAATTTCATTCTCGAATGTAAAGATGCCAAGGAGTACGTGGTGGCGGCCACCACCAAGTTTGTTGACGCCCCAATTGTGCTTAGTACTGCGGAGCTATTTCTGTTCCCCTGGATTGAGTTAAGTTAAGTTTTAGCGTTATACAACATGCCTACTGGCTCTTCACCTGATGACTCACAAGATCTAATATTAGCCATATTTGACAACGACACAGCTGTCCTGTGCAGAGATAAGTGCACTTGCAGGGTTTCGGACAGAGGGCAAAGAAATGGTTTATATGTATCAATCTGAGCAATTGTGCTAACATTACTCACACCCTGCGATTGGATGAATGTTCGGGCGGCTTTCTCAAAGATCAACTGGTGATCCATTGATCCTGACAACTTGGCTTCAACCTCGCCAAAAGGTTCACGTTTAGCAATCACATAGGCTTTCTGGTAAGATCTCTGAGGGCAGGAATATCAAATTAAGCAGGCTTTACAATGGCAAAAACAAATTAAAAAACAAGGTTAATATTTAGAAGACCACATTCGCCAGCCTGGCGATATGGAATACAAACATTTGGCAGCGAAAAGTCATCTAAACAAAATAAAAGTACTCCAAGCAAAGTTCCACCGCAGGATTTCAAATGCCCCATTGTACGTGCGAACTTCAGACATAGAAAAGCACCTAATAGTTTCCAAAATTGGGGATCGTCAGGCGTTGGATTAAATGGAGTGCCTACGTATTGCAATCAATGCGCTCTTTTGTGAATAATAGGATGCGATATAAAGGCTCATAAGCCCTTTGTGGGGCGGTAGATGAGTATCCATTTAAATTCATAGTAAAGAACACGCTTCGATTTATCACAAAAAATAGTCAGCAGGTAATTTGTTTTGTCGATTAAGAAATAAAATGGCACATCGGGGATTGCAAGCGTAAATATTGGGAGTTGTATATAATATCAAAAAGAGAATATTCAGTTCGAAAGTCTCAAATTAATATAAGAGGGTTGTTATAAGGCAATAGTTTATGCATAACATCAAAATTGCCCGATAAAAGAAGTTAGTTTTTTCCTAAACATGTCCTAGTGGAACAGAGAATCAGAAATACTAAGAAACGCAGTGTGGAGGATCTTCAATGGGCTCACATATAAAGAGGACTGGCGAAGTTATATAGATGAACTGATAGAATCCAACAAATAAATTCGAAAAATTAAACGAAGTAGTTTCATTAATTTCCACATATATATTACCCATAGTAAAATGATAAACCTCAAGATAATGTCGGAGCATAACTGAAAAACTCAGATGCAACTTACATGACAGATCTGTAGGAGAAAGATCTAATTTATTCGAAACTAACTTATCGCATTTCATGCAATTAATGGAGATAAATTTTCGTCATACAAAAAAATTTAGAATGAGAAGTTGGTATGCATGATAAGTGAAGCCTCTATATCTTATAGTCACCAAGATCTCGTTTTTCATGGGACCAACCAGACAGACTGATTTGTCTATATCGACACGACTTTTGATGCTGATCACATTAATATTAATAATGCTAAAATTAATATTTAGCGTTTTTTTTTTTTTGAATTAACGGATATTTTACAAACTTTATTATTTATAGTTTCCATCGGACCCTATTGTTCTAAGTTTTCAGACCAATTAGTCTTATCCCGTTTATATAAAAATTTTGAAGAAGATGGTAGTTAACTCTGGGCCAAATTATCTAAAATAGATCACTATACTATATAATCAAGATGTGTAAACACATCCAGAGTACTCTGACTTAGGTCTTTAGTTAGCTTACTTAGTTAGCTGGACCATCTATTGGACTTTCAAGTGGTTGTTACTGACCTATTCAATGAAATAATATTCAAAGGGCTATTCACAGGGTATCTGACAGTCCAATTCAGATCATTATGGTTGCTCTTCCAAAGAATTCTGTGAACAGGCAACATTGAACTTATAATAGATAGAGAAAATTTTAGATAGTAAGCAATCCAACTCCTGCATTGAAATCTTCAAACTAATCATGGTAAGACTAGATCCATCCAAGAAATTAAATACATTCTTCAGAATACACTGAAATCGCGCGTTGGCTGGTACATTTTCTAGATTAAAAAAGGTCATAATAGGTCAAAAGTTCAGACGACTTTCCACCGAGGGGAAAATAGCTCCAAGAGCAAGTATAATAATTCTGTCTGTCTGTTTGCCTGCTGTTTCACATTTTCTACAGATATCTGGCTGCAAACCATTAGACAAATTTATTTTAATTGCGACTATATAAAGGAAGTCAAAGTCACATCCCAAATTCGGTTTTTTGTATGAAAAAATATATTTATTATAGTTACTTCTACTTAAGAAGCAATCACTTCTTAAGAAGTATCCACCTCAAAAATTTTTTGACATGGAGACTACTTTAGAGAGAAGGCCTTTCATATACATATATCAACGGACGTGTCCTTGAGGTTTGCTTCCATTGCGTACTTTGAATTTTTCTGTACAAATGATATCAAACTGAACAATAAAAGTCTTCTTAAGAAGGAATACTTCACCATAAGAGTAACCCAAGTTTCAAAAACAAAGTTCCTTAGATGAATATTGCTATAAGCCCAATATAAAATAATTTATTTATTATTTTTATATGGTTATAAAATTTGCTATGTATGTAGTGTGTATAGCATCAAAGCTTCGGCTTCACCGAATTCAAAGTCTTAATTTATTTCGCTTATGATTTTATCGGCTAATGCAAATTAATAAATGACAGCATTTTCGATATTTATGGATTGATTAATTTGCATTTTTCGATTTCTTTGGCGTTGCATTTTGTATTTCTTTTTTTTGTTTTATAATTGCGTCGGAAATATCATCATTGTCAGTTTTATCGGCTGTCATCACTGCCCATTTTCGGAATACCTCTGTTTATATGCCGCATTCGAAACTTGTAGCCGGCTCAGACAATAAAAAACAAAACACTTTTATTTTCTATTGAATATGATTTTGAGAAATACTTTAAACGACAAAGTTCCATAATCATTTTGTAATTGACCTTGATATTGACTTCTCGTCTGAATATGATTTCAATCACTGGGAATGAATCTCGAATTATAAAAGTTTTTTTTCAACTTGCCGATAAAAACCGGTTTGGTTTGATTATAAACTAGTGTTTGGGCTTAATAAGTATATTTCTTTGGATTATATTGTGACATAAATTCGTTAATTCTGAGGTTATTTACATTTGAACTCGTTGCGTTTGTCGAATTTTTTATTAGATCAAACCGAAAGCAGGAATTTAGTTGCTTATCAAAGCTAATGGCGTACCATTTTCAATGTTAAATGATTAATTTTCTTATAAATTATATATATACACCCACATTTGTGTGACATTGATGCGTCTATTTGTAATAAGCTTAAAAAAATTTGATAGTAATATGAATTGCAATAATAATTTTATTCAAGAGCGCAGACAATATTCTAAATGATTTTTTAAGTAGCCCTATTTGATTGATTTTTTTGAATTTGTATAACCTTCCATGCATCCAATGGATTATATACTTCAAAGCAAACTCAATGTAAGTATTCGAATTAAACTTCTGTTTGAACTTCGCATACATCATAAAAATAAACCACGTACAGAAACATTTCATTATTAGTTGGATTGTGCAATATTATGTTTTCTAGAGGACTGATTTCTAAGTGGTCTATACAATTATTTTGTTTCAGCATATGAGAGACTAAATATCCAAACATGAAGACTACATTTTTTTAACTCTCCAAGTTATCGGTGCCAGACAGACGGACATGTATATAACGATTTGACTTAATCGACCTTTAATCAATTTTTTTTACAATTTTCATAAAATTCATAAAATTTTGCGTTTCTAATTGAATTACCAACAAAAAAATAATTGTTTCATACAAAAACCCAGAAAGCAGAAGCATATTTTAGTTACCCCTTATAATGGTCCGATATGGACGTTTATGAAAAATTTAATAAAGACTAAAAACAAGACAGACTAAATTAAAGCTTTACTAAATGTGATCTCTTCAATATTTTATTACAAAATTGTATATTCTAAAATACAAAAATTAAGTTCTTGGAACCATGAATTCTTATCATGAAGGCTTCGAATTTTTTGGCATAATTTTTTTTTGTGCCGAAGTCCTAGTCGAGTGCAAAAGTAACGAAGTCTCTATCTATTACCGTTTCCGAGATCCTTTCGTTCATACGGACGGACCGACAGACATGGCTATATCGACTCTTCTATCACTCCTGACCATAATGGGGGTAAATCTGGGGGATCTCCAACAAACATTTGCACAAAACCAGTAGGCTCTTGTACCTTCGGTGCAGGGCCTAAGAACATAAAAGGTATTTGAGGACATACTGTTAAAAATAATGTTTTCAGTGCTGGAGCCGCCTTGCCACTATAACAGAACAACAGTTCTTGTTCATCCAAAGAACCATGGTCTATCGGGTCGTTGGAGATTTTAAGAACTGAGTGGAGAGTGACACTGTTTCGTCGATTCTGTCAATCCAACAGTTTATCCAAAAGGATAATATTGAGGCCTACTGCTATAGTGAAATTGATGATTCATAGAAGAACCTTCCATGATCGTGCGCTTTTGGACGCCTGCATGCCCTCCTCCACCATTTATAAACATGCAGTAAAACGCTTCGGCATAACAACGACGCTACTAGGTGATTACGATCATTGTGTGCTGGTCTTGAGGTCCCGTTGTGGTTCCATCAGCGATTTGAAGGTTGAGGCGCGGATCAGGGTCCGCTTACGAAAAGCTGAAAGATGGTTTCGATGGAATACGGAGCAGTGTTCATTGTACTTGGAGCAGAAGCGTATCAAAGTGCCATACAACCAACAATGCTGCTAGGATAACTCGGCCGACCGAATTGAAAACGGTTCATTTTCGGATATGTGGCATTTGGCGTGGCCGACAATTAAGTGGTAGCAGGACAGTTTAATTTCTCCTAAAGCACATTTGAACTTACGCCAGACAACTTTGGAGTGCGGCAAGTATCTAAAAAAAAAAAAAAAACGAAGACTTGCAGCGTTATCAGTCTTAAACGCTTAGAATTATTAACAATGCTCCATGGTTTGTGACAAATGCGGAGATACAAAAAGACCATTAAAAAGTTTCTATTAAAGTTGAAATAGGTGTCTTTAGCTAAAGATATACACTGCGCAATCATAGTATCAACCTTGCTTTAAATTTATAAGTGGTTTATGATTTGTGAAGAATAGAAATATGTGTTTAAAGGATATAAGATATAGTTTGGAGGGACGGCGTGATAGAAGGCTATAATTATAGCGAAAAATATGGAATAGACCGGGAGAAGTTAGTGATGCTTTTGGATCTCAGATACTAAATGATATGGAAGACTCAGATTTGGAGCGGTCTGTGTCGATGAATATGTGATTGGGGAGGATTTCTTTGATTTAAAGGAAGTTCTGTTGGAGGTTATGGATTTGGATCGTTCGTGTAGAATTGTGTTGATAATTATTTTTTCTTTCCAGGTAGATGACTTAGCAACGCTAAAGGCATACAATTACATAAGTCCGTTCTAGACAATGGTTATTCTTCTGTGATATTATTTGAAAGACCAATCCACTTGCTAATTGATCCGTATAAAAATTCTGATCTGATAGATTTTGTATTAGACAAAGGTCTGCAGTCTCTTAAAACGGTTCAGTTTTCATTTTTAGGAATATTTCAAAAATCGGTGGCAACTAGAATAAGATTCTAAGCAATAAAAATGCTATTCCTATTCGTTAAAATTTTAATATTTATTTATACAAAGCCTATCGGAGTAAAAAAAAATAAATTTTCTTGAACCAAGAAGTATTTCCAGCGATGTGCAACTGAATTAAAGTTTAAAAATAGAAGCTTACCTCTTTGTTAAAATTTGGTTCTAAAAGTTTTTAAGTGTTGCTGGGACAGCTTTCGAGAGTATCCGAATAACAAACCCACAGATCCGGAAATATGGCATCCAGGTATAGGCAGCCAAAAAAAAAAACCAACTAAAATTTAGACGATGCAAAACGTCCTTGGTATGTAAAAAACTCAACATTACATAGAGTGCCTACGTAGAGCATCAGGTTTGCTTTTTCTTAAGTAGATATATTGAACGCCTGCTGAACCATCGAAACCGAATTGCCAGACCCCGAACGCAATTCCTATTAATGCCGACAGTTTGTCTCCTTATGGGCTGCGCTTCTTATCAATCTAATATGATTATTTAGACAATGCCCCAAATATATTACATGCCCAAATATATTTTAATTACATACTGTCTACGAGGGGCACTATTTATACACAATGTTTTGATGTACAAGCATTATTTGTGTTGTTAACAGTGAGTTGAAATTAATTAATTTGGCCAAAAAATGGAAATTTCAAGGGAAGGTTTTCGTTGGATAATTTTTCACAACTAGCGACGCACTGAGTTCATCGACACACTCTTGTTATTATCTCAACAAGAGTGTGTCGATTCTTTGTATGACGATGAAGCACCATCAGAAACCATTGGATATCGCTCGTATGGTGTATTAAATCGAGGTAGTACTTCGCTCAGCGACGAATTCCGTGAAGGTCGCCCAAAATCGTTTATTGTTCAACAAAACATCGAAATGCTGAAAAAATATGATCGAGTTGCAACAAAATACGTTTATAAGATCGTCACAGTTGACGAATCATGGATATACACGTATGAACCGGAAACAAAACAGCAATCGACCGTGTGGGTGTTTCAAGATGAGCCAAATCCAACTTAATTGTTCGCGCACGAAGCACTTCGAAGCAAATGATTGCCTGTTTCTTTGGCCGAATGAGTCATTTGATCACTTCTGAATTCTCAATTCTGAGTGGTAAACAACCATTTGTTTGTCTAAAGTCTTCGAAGAAATTCCTGAAACCAACCGCCCAAGACGAATCAGCCTTCATCATAACAATGCAAGATTTTGACTTAAATATCGAATATCAGCAACTGATTTCTTTTTATTCTCAAATATCAAAAATAAATTGCGTGGAGAACGTGTTTCTACGCCCGAAGAAGCTGTTGATGTGTTCCAACCCATGTTCCGGAGTGGAAAAAGTGCTTCGAAAATTGGTTTGAGGAAATGCAAAAGTGCATAAATTTTTATGGAAAATATTTTGAAAAACAATAAATCCAAATGTTTATTATATGCTATTCCCGAAACATAAATAGTGTCCCTCGTAATATAGTCAAAATTACATAGATATAAAAGATTTTTTTTGGAAATAAAGCACTTCAAGAATTTTATTTGTTTATGGAACTGGGGTTCTTAATAAAAATTTTAGTTAGGAAAAAGTTTTAGGCAATGTAAAAAATTATTTACTAGCAGTTCCTCTTATTTGTATATAGCGTAGCTTCCTGAGGGCATTTGAGATATTTATTGTAGTATCAAGACACTACTAGATGTGATGATCTAGTGATGCGTTCATACATTTTCATTTTTTTTTTTTTTTTTTTTGTATAAACCATAAAGCAAAATATTTCAAAAGTTGGCGAAGGTAGAAAGCAAAAGAAAGGAAGCATCAAATAAAACCGCAAATACCAAGCACTTGTCTTTTACATTCTCCTTTTTCTTTTTTTCTTTCTTCAACCTTAGCACATATATTTCCTACGCTAAAACAGAGATGAAAGAAATGGAAAGTGAGAGACAGCAGCAGTGAGCAATACTTTTTGTTTTATTATTCTTATTTCTTTCTCTGTATTTGTTGTTGGTGTTAATTTTTTTTATGTGGCTTAAATAATAAAAATTTATATGTGAGAAGCGTCATATAAGTTGAAAAAAAAAAATTTGACACGCAATTAATTGAGCGATTATTAAGAAGACTAGTTTCTGGCTTATGTAAGCTGTAAAGTGCCTCATGTAAGATAAATAAAGATGGGAGAATACATAATATTTCAGCATTTTTGTTGTACCTCATCATTCTCCTTTTCTTAATTATATGTTCTTGTCTACTATGTCTTAACTACTTCAGACTCGAAAGCCAATTTGTCAGCTGTGAAGTCTTAATAGCTACAAATTACTAAATTAACACACAAACCCAAAGCCTTAATTTCTTAATTTATATTTTTTAATTATTTCTTGGCATTTCTTCATTTCTATTTCTTTGTTATTTATTTTTTAATTTTTCTTTTTTTTCACCAAACGCAACGTAGCCATGCGGAAATCTCTTCATTTGTTTCGTAGACGAAATTTTAGTTTTTTGATTTGTTTTGTTTCGCTAAATTTGTATCGAAATGCAAACAGTTTTATGCCAGAGCAGCTGGCAACCGAATTTCGACTTATTTCCTTATTTTGATTACGACTAAATGCACTTGCACAATTTTTTATTTATAATGCCATGCAACGACAGCAGTTTGCCCCTATTTGAGGCATTCACTCAGCTGACGGTGGAAGTACTTGGAGCCAAATAGACCCAACACAAAGTGAATATGTAACAGCCAAGCGACAAAGACGATGGCGACAATGGCGACCCATATTTCAAAGTCAGCTCGACAGTCACTCACTCAGTCAGTCTGTTAGTCAGTCTGTTAGTCAGTCAGTCAGTCAGTTAGCTGGCTAGCCATTTGGACATCAGTGAAGTTACTCTAATTGCATGTTGATTACCTGCGGCACTCTCCAGAGAGGGGGCACGCTGCCCATCATATGTTATGTACTGGAACTATCCCTTTGGCTGAAGTGAAATCAGGTAAATCAAATGCGTTTCTACTGTTGACAATTTGAAATTGTTTTTTTTTTTTGTTACCTACATACATAAATAAAAAATGTATAAAAAAAAAAATTATTATGTAATTACGACGTGCAGAAAATTTGTTTCAAGTCGCATTTGACTCTTTGCGCTGGGCTTGTCTTTATACTAAAAAAAAAAATTATATATTCGCAGTTGCCAATTGAATGCGAGTCAGTGTTTGGTTTGTTGGTTTTTTAATATTTTTTTACTTTTTTGTTAGCTTGAAGCCATGACTTTGCATAAGCAAATGTTTGTCACCGCATCTTTTGCACCATACCACACCACACCACACCACACCTGACCTGTGCCTTTGCTTTCTTAGCTCAGCTCAAAACCTCTTTAAAGAGTGGTCTGCCTTTTTGCTTGACTTGACTTGCTTAGGTTGGGCTTGACGAATCGTTTATAATGTTTTGACAATTTGTTTATTTCGCGCTTACTGTCTGTCTGTCTGTCTGTCTGTCCGTCCGACCGACTGTCTGCGTGTTTCTTTCTTTAAAACAAATCACATGTCAAGGCATTTGCGACGCATATAATCGCTTAAATAACAATAAATCCAAAAGACTCTAATAATTTTAATGAGCACAGAGTACAAATAAGTTAAAAATAAGCAATGAATAATTTAAATTTTTAAAGTTACGATGCTGAAATTAGCTTTTAAAGTTTAATTTATTCTTGGTTAAAATTTTTATAGGCCGCCCCTGTTTGTGCAAATATCAACAGTCTGAAGTAGGCATGGCACACCTTATAAAGTTTATAAAATGCAACAAAAGTGGTCTGCATTTAACTAAGTCCGACCGTCTGGCCTTCCTTTGTATGTATGAGGTACGAGATTTCGGAGATTGTAATAGTCTGTCACAAAAAGTTGGCATGCCTTGTCTATTTAATTTAGAATGGACGCGAAAAAAATAATTGTAGAGTATGCCGGTCTAGAAGAACTCTACGTGAAGAACAAGATATCAGAATCGAAATGGTTCTGGTATCACTTGCAAACAAGTTGGAGGGTGTAACATCATGGTGCTCTTTGTGGAAAAATTTAAAAAATATAACTCAAATAAAATGGTTCAAAAATCCCGTTGCTATATTTTAATAAATTTGTTATTTCAATCTAAACTAAACCAGAACGAATTTATTTTCTTATAATTATTTTTTCGACTTGAAGTAAAACATATAATTTTTAACTAATGTAACAAAAAAAATCCAAATACTTTTTCATACAAAACATCAGACAGCAGACATAAGTTTTTATGGGAACTTCCCCTTAGAGAAAGGTTGGTACTTTCGCATCAGAATTACTTTTTATCTGAAAATGAAAAAGTAGAGACTTAATATCTACACTTGACAGTTTTATCTTGTATACTCTATGTGCCACATGTTCATATGGGCAGCAAGCAGACGGACATTTTTATTACAGCTCCACTTTTTGTATGGAAGCTACATCCTTCAGTGGTCCATATTGGACCCTTAAAGATTTTTTTTTTATTAGGATTGACGTAAATTGGTGTTTCTATTCTAACAATGATTCAACAACATCAAAGCCGGAGTAACTTTCTGTAAGAATGACAATGGAATTCTGGTAACGGATGAACAGGAATCACTGAGATTCCATTATGGAGGATTATGGAGGAATCATTTTTTCAACCTACTCGGAGGCGATGCAGCGCATAATTCCGCGCATAGAGAAATGACACCGTAAACACCGGACTATAACAAGGTCGATTCAGTTATTAAAAAGCTGAAAAATATCAAAGCGACAGGCTCTGATGGGCTGCCAGCTGACTTATTCAAGACCGGCGGCGAAGAGTTGGTTAGGAGTATTCACCAACTTTTATGCAAAATATGGTCCGATGAACGCATATCCAATGACTGGAATCTCACCCCGCTGTTTGCGCCAACTACCGCGAAATAAGTCTTCTTTCCATTGGATATAAGATTCTGTCGCGGGTATTGTGTAATTGACTGAAGCCATATACGGATTCACTGATAGGACTAAATCAGTGTGGCTTCAGACCAAAAAGGTCGTGCAGTGACCAAGTATTCACATTACGCCAAATCTTAGAAAAGACCCGTGAGTTTAACAAAGACACTCACCACCTAATTGTTGACTATAAAGACGCATTCGACAAGCCGATACGATCGAAGTTTTTCGAAGCCCTGTGCACAAAGCGTTGTCAGGGTGGGGAAAAACCTCTCCGACCCCTTTGATACCAAGAAAGGTTTTAGGCAGGGCGATGCTCTGTCGTGCGATTCTTTCAATCTTCTGATGGAATACATCCTACGCCAATGCCCGTACATACAGAGTATGTAGGGCTCGATCTTCCAAAAGAAAGTGATGCTGCCCGCTTACGCCGATGACATCGATATCATCGGCACGCAGGACCGACAAGTCAGCAAGCGTTCTCAGAGATTAAAAAACAGTCTCGGCTCATGGGTCTAGCGCTGAATGAAGGCAAGACGAAGTACTTGGTGTCTTCTCGCACTCCGTCAATGCGTCTTGGACGGTCAGTGACGATGGAGAATTTTAACTTCAGTGTTGTAGAAAACATGGTTCATCTTGGAGCGGATATAACCAGTAACAACAACGTCAGCCTGGAGATCAGGCGAAGAATCACAGTTGCAAACAGATGCTTTTTTGGGCTGAGCAAGCAAATGAGAAGTAAAGCCCTCTCTCGACGGACGAAAATAAAGATATATAAGACGCTGATACTCCCGGTCCTACTGTATGGCGCAGAGGCATGGACCGTGATTGAGTCAGATGACACAGCCTTGAAAGTCTTCGAGAGGAAGATTCTTTGCAGGATTTTCGGTCCTATTAAAGTCGTCGACGAGTTTAGGTCCCGTATGAACCGCGAGCTTTACGAGCTATTCGATGAGGTTGCCATAGTCCAGTGCATAAAATTGGGCACCTCATTCGAATGGATGAAAGAGCTCCAGCACGCATGGTTTACATGGAGGGCTCAAACTTAATTGGTAGACGCCGAAATAGAGGATGATCGGGCACTCGATGGAATGAACAGGTATGGAGAGATCTCTCCGTACTTGACAATCAAAACGACTGGCGCCAGCGCGCACAAGACTACGGAGGCTGGCGCGCCTTCTTAGACGCGGCCATGACTGGTAAACGGTTGACGGCCATTTAAGTAAGTAAGTAACATTTTTTTCTACACTAAAACCCAGATAGGAGGGAATGATTTGTATAGAGCTACCCGTTTAAAATTTTTTATATTTGTCAAATGATTGCAAATGCTTGTGCAAGTGGGCAGGCAAATCTTTTATACGCAATGTCGGTTACCAAAACGAAATAATTACTGATAGAACCCGGCCTCGGTTTTTATGGGTACCATTTCAAAAGAGAGAGAGAGAACAAGTCATCTGTTATAGACTTTAAGTTCTTGTCGTTCATAGCAAGCAAGTGGGTCGTTTTCATAATTCGAATTGGCTTTTTGTATTTGGACCACCTATTTGAATGATTAGACTTGGAGTCTTATGTAATATTTATTAGTATTGTTGCAAAGCATACCAAACTTGGCGTTTCTTTCTAAATTAACAGCTACAAAACCCAGAAAGGTGGAATATAAAGATTTGAATGAGAGCTACTCCTCCTTTTAGTGCTCTGTGCTGAGTAAGTATTACATTTAGACCAAATTAGGTGTTTTTAGTAAAATTAACAACAACAATAATAATATTATTATATAAAAAAACTCAGTAGTGTGTAGGCTTGCAAGTTATTATTGTTATTTGATTATTGTTTTACTGATTTCTGAATGTTTTAAGTTTTGTTCTTCCTTCCGGCCTAGAAATTCAAAAATAGATGCATTTAATAATTTATTGGCCACTGATGCACATCATTATATATTATCCTTAAAGCATATATAAGAAATGTTTAAAAAAATATAAAATTTCAATTATACGCTTATTCGAGTGCCTACTGTACTTTCAATTTCAATACATTTTTATGATGCAGTTCATGTTCGCTCAAAATGACCTTGTGCCGTGGTTTTAAAAAGACCTGAAATTAACAATTCCCACATAAAAACTAATTACGACGTTTTACTTTAAATACGACTTAAAATAAATATTGCAAAATAATTATTTTTTTTTATTTTAAACTGCAACAAAAACTTGAAACGCATATACAAATTCACACAGTTGGTCAACTTAAAGAAAAAAAAAACTAATATTAAAATAATAATCTATGCAAACAAATCAAAGAAACGCAAAATTACCAAATCTGAGTACGTAGACCATCGATCATTGTTTTCATATGCAAACTGTGAAAAAAAAGATACAAAATAACAGAAACATTGTAGGTACCCAATGACAAAGTCAATTATTAGACCTCAATGTTAAACTGTAAAATTACCAAATATATGCAAAAGATAGCCCCTCAACTAATAACAATAATAGGCAGAAGCACACAGCACACAGCACACCGCTGCTTTGAATGTCAAACGAAAGTGAAAAAGTTATTATTTGCATGGCAAATGGCGCACATGGCTGAGGTTAAACAAATATGTTTGTAGATACAAATAAAACTGCTTTATAATGCGAACAGATACATGAATAGCTAAATGAATGGTTTGTTCAATGATTGCAGTGCAGCTATAGCCGCATACAATGGACTAATGTAATATAATATTGTTTATTTATGTGATTTACGTGATTTATAATGAATATAATAAATTAATTGAATACGCTTAACTATTTCTATGGCTAGTTTTCACTAACAAAATTGAAATATGCAACGGAAGATTGTTAGAAATCGGCGGTGAATTCAATTTATAATAAAATTCTTAATTTATTTTATTATTTTAAATGAAAATTGTTTATACAGTGAATGCAGAAAGCGAGAGTATATCTCTAATTATGCGGCATTAATAGACAATAAATTAAGATAATACATTGAAATATTTAATTTATTAATTTTAATATTTTAAGTTCTGCTCCACAACACCTGTACAGACCTCCAACTATATATATATATAAATATATATATATAGATGCTTTGCCTAAATTAATATTAACCCTCATCAAATGGAACTACTAAGTCGTTTTGATGATCTTTCAGAAATAGTTTGGATGCGTCAAATGTGGAGAAGGCAATACAACAAGTGCATGCACTGAATTAAGGCACACATATCCAACTATGGAGGCTGTTAAAATGCGAATCCAAACAACAACCATTAGACAGACATTCAGGATGCACATACTTCCCCAAGCCAAGAGGACCAACTTATTCAATTCGATGTTTTGATGCAAAACAAACTTTGTAACACGAAAGAGGAGGACACTATAAAGTAAGCCATTTCTATTTGTCTGTCTATCAATCTATGTGTATTTGAATATAGAAAACATCGGTATATGATTTTACAGGCAGCATTCGTTCAAGCTTTCCAAGTCAACATGCCATGTACTTCCAGTGCTATGCAAAAATAGTTGAGTTACTCCTAAACTGCAAAATAACCGAAGCCTAGCACTAGGTTATATACCAAACCCATACAGAAGCGCCAGTGTTGTCTGTAATTCTAACGTGGTGACAAATGACGCAACCATCCCTTTTAAGATGATAGACAAGCATATCAGATAAAAAGTAGTGCATCAAGGACCATTGCACCAGGAGCATGTCGACTGACACGGCACTGTTGAATCTTACAACAGCAATAAGAATATCTCACGAACAGTTTGTGATTTCCTAGATATAGAAGGAGCATTTAATTATATAAGCCATGCAATCTTTTTTGCTAGGAAAGTAGACCCGGAATGAGAATTGGATATACTCACTATTAAGAACTAGAACTGTACGAAACAATTACGAATGGTACTTATATCAGAGTACAAACAGTTAAGGAATGCCCACTTCTTCTTGAAACACGATTGTCGATAGCCATCCCAGTAGTCTGAGATTGCTACACTTTGTCAGAGTTATGCAATTGACATAGTTATTATAGCAAGTGGAAAGTGACATAATCAACATAGGAATAAAAATATAGATAGAACAGCGAGGTAGGGTTACATGTAAGCCCTGCCACATTTAGCTTCCTAGGATAACAGAAATAGAGGGATAGCAGCAGCATAAACTATCTAGAGGAAACAACACACAGACGAAACGATTCAAAAATGATCCAGACAATACTAGTACGCAGAAGGTTAGCTGGAAAATCATGGTGGTGCTACCTAAACAACAACATGCACTAGCTGTACAGCATGCTGGTGAAACCAATGCAATCCTACATGGAGAGGAAAGACAAATCAAATCGAACTCAATTTGGAGTTCAGCACACTGCAAAGACTAGCGTGTGCTCACTCATAGCATTGCTTAATCATAGCATTGGAGGTATTTCTAGATTCAGTCACTTCTCAAATCTGTCAAAAACATACATAATAACCAGGTTAAGAGATGAGATGGCTAAGAGGAATGTATTCCAATGAAAATTTACAATTAAATCGTAAATGGATAACAAGTCACAAACACCAGAAAGATCATATCGACTAAAGCCATATATGTACTGTCAAGTGTTAAAGGTATGGATTAATAAAGGATAGTGGAACAGGTCTTGGAATTATATAATATAAATATATATATATTAATATATACGCCATTGTTAGATGTGTGTAATTTAATCAAGATAGCGGCGAGCACCATTGTATTATTGCTATTCTATCGGATAGTTAGGCAGCTTTGAAGGCACTCAATTCAAACACCATCAAATAGATACTAGTGCACGAAGTATTAGACATATTAAAAGAACTCTGGAAACGTAACCGAGACTATCTATGTGGGTATCGGAGCATTCTAGGTAGGTCTTTGTGACATTGGATAGCACATAATAACAGAATTCTTCCGAAATTAATTATCACAGAATGTGAGGCAGTAGCTTAAAGTAGGCTTCAAATAGTAGGCTGCCACATGACGAACCAAAGGTCGTTTTAGGTCGCGATTTAAAGCTATAGACATTATATATCCATAAGCAGATAACTTATTAAATTTTATCCAACCAAATTATATACAACTAACAAATCTGCCTCATGTTGTTGTTACTTTAGCTAGATACAATAAATTTGGAAAGTGTATTGGTTTTAAACATTAAATTGTTTTAAAAAGAATAATTGAAATTAATTTAACCCACTATATATCCAATTGGGTTTGACATTAAAACAGTTGATATTGTTTAAATTGTACATTTTTATTGATAAACATTTGAGGGCTCTATAGCCCAACTGTCTAACATGTATACTAAGCAATATTTAATAAGCTACTAGATACGAGCTATCTTGATATAAGAAAATATATGACTTTGGTGCCGAATTCATTCAAGATATAGGATGGAAGCAATCTCGACTGCAGCGTTATATCTTTTTCCCCCAACAGCTTAAATATATTAAAATATCCATACAGGATGAATTACAAGTTCATCGGTAAATACAATTAATACCGCTGCTAAAATTTAATCTGATTTTCACGTAGACTCTTCTTTTTTTTAAATAAATAAGATGTTAGATTGTTTGGGTGGTATATCAAAATTAATATTCTATGAAATTGTCATAAGAGTAATCACCTCAACTATCAGATAGATTGATAAACAGTCATCGAGATCGAGATCTACTCGAGTAACTGATCCCACATAAATTTAAATTATATGCTTCCCTTCCGGTGGTGATCATCAATGCATAAAGATTTACCATCTCTAGTTAGTCATTATCACTTATTATACCAATGCTAATAAAAGAAAAAAAAATATACATTTTAAAGACGCTAACAATTTTCAATTAAGACTTAATTGAAGTTATTAATACTACTTGCACATTATTTTTATGTACAGCATTATATACTTATATATGTAGCGAGCGGAACCAACCCTTCCAGTATACTTCCGTCTCTAGTAAGTCATGAGAATTGGTACGATTCTGTCAGTCTTACTTCGAAATATTGAATAATCAAAATAAATGTAATATCAAATTCAAAGTATATGCGTAGATAATAATAATAATAAAATGGACGCATTATTAATTTCTACAAAACGATAGCAGCGCCAACAAAGTATGCATCTTCTCCGCAGCTTCTCCGAATCGTTGAAATCATTTCAATTTTACAGAAACAGCGAAGTTTTTAAAAACGCTTAATGAAAAAAATCGCTGGTTTGTAAACAGCAGTCAGAGAATTGTAGCATCAGAGTCAATAAATCATTGCTTCAGTAGCTTATTTCAAACGACTGCTAATACAAATTTCAACTGATTATAGCTTCTTAACTAATAAATATTAATAACAATTAAAAGCAGACTAGGAGAATATAGTTTAAAATTATTTATAGATACATATAATAAAAAATTGTTGCTTGTATGTGTGCGCAATTTGTACACATTTTTGTATAGAAATAGATGTGGCATTGGATAAGGAAATAGGTTACTTTGTGCTTAAATCAAAGGGGCGATACCCCACACCCCAATAAATAAAATTGGTCATATTTTTGCATTTGAGTTGCAGCGAAATAATTTGTTATACATTGTATGAAACTGTGAGTAGTATGATATGTTGAATAAGTGTGAACAGTTTGTCTTTACTGGATTCAGCTAGTAGCAAATATTTTTATTTATTTTAATATTTATATTTTAAATACCTAGGAACTAAACCAGCTTCGAAGACGTAGTATACAAATTATTGATAACTTTTTTTTTTTCTTTAGTACTTACTCCTGTTTTTGGCTGACAACCGTTTCAGACTCAGAATATATTTGACCAACGTTGTAGTTAGTTTGCGGAGGAAGTTTTCATACATTCTTCTACTGATGCAGTTTATAGGTCGTTCTTGCTTGAAATTGATTCCACTGCGGTAAATTTATTAAGTTTGAAGATGAACTTGTAACAGTGCAACACAAAGAGAGTCTTAATCCAATATTTTATAGTAACTACACAGACGGACGTATGGATGAACTTATGTGCTTTTTTCATGGGGTGTCCGCTACTTCCTTCGCTATATTATATACATTTTTGAGATTTCATTAAACCCAATATACCCCTGCCATAGGCTTCATAAACTATATATGGTTTTAAGAAGCATTTGACGTTGATTCCGCCCATACGTCTGGCTGTCGGTATGAATAACGAAAATTGGTCAACTATACTAGATAGAGCTTTCACGTTTGGATATATAGACGCCAATACCAATTCCTTCTTCAACTAACATTGATTTATATGAATAATTTTTTATTATTGTTAATTTATTATTCATAATTTAAAACGCTAAATTTTGACTATTTTACGGTTATTAAAATACATTTTTTCATAAAGGTCCAGTTTCGGACTCTCGATAGAGAAGCTTCCATACAAATCTATCCACTTTTTGCTTTATTGTATGCAAAAAAAAAATTGTTTATTCAGCAACAATCTTCAAATTTGGTGTAATTTATATCAAAACTAACAAAATGTACTGGTCCTGATGAATCGTTCAACTACTCATTGAAAGCTAACAAGTCGTTTTAAGAAACTGGCTATCCCGAAAAATTGATACAAGGATTCTGCATGCGGCTGGCACCTTTGCCGATAGTTTGGAGAGCAAGTTTATATCGTTTGATCTAACATCAGGCGACACGAGAGAGTTGGTTCAAGCACGGCTGTTGTCTCCTCATCAAATGTCCCTGCCGATAAATCCTATCACTCTCCAGGAGGTAAGCCAGCAGATTAGAAAATTGAAGGCTAAGAAATTACCAGGTAAAGATCTTTTGGATATAAAAGCGCTAAAACTACTCCCAAACAGAGCACAGTTATTAATAGTCTTGTTCTTTAACTATATCCTAAGACTGGAATATTTTCCAAAGATGAGAAAATCCGAGCTCATTACTTTGATCCCTAAGACGGAGAGGCAGCATACCAAAGATGACTCTTACAGGCCGATTAGTCTCCTTCCCGCTCAAGGTAAGATGGTGGAAAAAGTAATGTTGAGCCGGATTCTTTAACTAGAAACCGTTACCCAGTGAATCGTAAAGTTGCAGTATGGCACTCAGGAACAATTTTACTGTGTGATCAACTTTGTCCTAGAAGCGATGGAACATAAGATATATTCTGTGGCTGTGTTTGTGGATAGTCAGTAAGCTTTTGTGGCATTGCGGTCTTCGGAACAAACTATGAGCTGTTCGAGCTTATAAGCAGCTTCTTAAGGGAAAGGACATTCAATATTGTTGTTGATGGTTCAAAGTCGAAAAGAAATGCATCTAGAGTTGTTCACATTGTAAGCAAAAGCCATGCCTACAGCTAGCTCAGTCACACCAGTTGATGAAGACGATATTCTAATTGCTAGCTATGCGGACAACACTGTTGTGCTGGCAAGATGCCCTGATATAGCAATACGTGCGGAGTTTTGTCCAGTGAGCCATAAAATGGAACATAGCATAAATGTGCCAAAATGTGCAAATGTTAGATTTGAAACAAGTTCTTGCCCTGGAGCAAGCATGTATGTGCCCACAAATACCTAGGCTTCATACTCGACAGGAGGGTAACGTTAGTGAGACACGTCACAATGGTGCAGAAATCAGTCTTATGCAAATCTTGAAAGATGGCGTGGCTGCTGGCTGGAAGAAATGAGCTATCTCTATCCTACAATGTGACTGTATACAAATCCATTCTGAGTCCTGTATGGATTTATGCGCTTCAGATATACGGAATTACCGTCAAGCCCCACCTGAACAAAATTCGAGTCACCCAAAGCAAAATACATGTACAATGCTTCATGGTACATGCGCAACAGGGACATCGAAAGGGACTTAGGTACAAGCGAGAAGGTATAAATTCCTTGTGTGCCACTCGAATCCTGAAGTTCCAATGCCAAAAAGAGAAGATAAAAATGTGCGCATCCACAGCCCCATTCTAGTAGTATTAATGTTATAATATATGATATACTATATAACGTTTATACTTGTTTTTGTAATTAAGTTTTTTAGCCCGATCTGTCTCTTTTTCCAATATAAAACTATATTAATTTGCCTTAATTAGATAGCAGCAAGCTTGTACAACATTAATAATAGGAATTTTTAATAATGAAAAAAGATTAAAAAAAAAAATAGAGGTACAGAGTATCTTAAGTCTACCAAATTCAACTTTTGTTCTCTTTCTTTTTCTCTTTTCTTTTCTTTTTTTAATTCATTGATCATTGTATATTCTAGAAGTTCAAGCTCTGCTAGATGACATAGAAGAACTCAATTATGCCACTGTTACAGTCTTTTTTGAGAGTTGCCTCTAGCGCTATTATAGATATCGTTCTTCAGCACTTCTCCAAAGGTGCATACTAGGCTTTAGTTAAATTTTTTTTTTTATTATTATTTAGCTTAGCTATGAACTCTTTTTAACGTAACAAAATTGTTCCATTATCAAAAACTTTAAAGTATTTGAATAAATTAAGTTGTTTATGGATTTAGTTCCATCTATATCCATATTGGCAAAATATTTCAACTTCAAAAATTTCTTATGATATGATAACAAATTAGAAGGTATTTTCTTATAAAATTTCTAAATACTTTTTGTTACCAAACAATAAAGAAAAAACAACAAAAAATTAAAAATAAATGTTTCAATTCGCGCCACACGATTTCAACTTCAGTAGCTGCTGATGAAGTTATTTTAAAAGCGTTAAACTTTCTAATAGTAGCCGCGCTGACTTCAGTGAGAAGTGTAAATTTATTTGACATAGAAAAAAATCTTAAAAAAAATAATATATGTAAGCTAGATAACGACGAAGCATAAACTTCAAACAGGCAAAAACCAACTGAAAGAAGACTGAAGTTAATGTCAATGTTAACAACATCAGCATGAAGTCGGCAGCTTATCCAATTGACGAAAGCGAGACGAGGTTGAATAGAGTAGATAAAAAACTGACTGACTGACTGACTGATTGACTGCCTGAATGTATGAATGACCGCGCAACCGACTGGCAGCATGCATGTGCCACAAAAGTAGCTACTACAAGTTGTGCCACTGCCACTGTCCGTCTGTCTATGCGTTCTAACTCAAGTTCATACGTTACGTGCCAGTTCTCCGCAACGGAAAGCAGTCATTAACCTCACAGATACACAATTCACAACCGTTAGAGATAGATGCGTCCGTCATTACTCACCGTTATCAGTGATGCATCCTCAAGTACGTCTGACTTGAGATTGCGTCCACCGCCGGCAAGATTTGCATTGCTCGAGAGTAGCACACTGTTCAATAGATTCTTAAAGCTCAGCGAGGTATAGCTGAAGGGTGAGAGTATGGTAAAGGATTGTGCGCTGCCGAGTACATGCAGCGCTATGAGCAAACGCAATAGGCCCAGGCAACGCAGTCGATAGCCCCACAAGCGATTTTCACTGAGCAGCATGTTACACACTGTATATATATGTATGTAGGTGGCACGTATGGTCACTCTATGCAACAGTTTCACTTGAGCGTAACGCTTACGATTTGCTTTGGCACTTTTTCTCTTATTTTTAAGCTTTACTTTTTATAATTTTAAATTTTCTTTATTGAATTTCCGTGCACAAATCGGTTGAATGGTTTATTATTTATTTTATTTATACAAAAAAATTATTGCTTATTCTACAAATTATTATTAGACAGCACACGCGATGTGTTAATCTTGCCGCATCAGATGCAACTAAATCCGCTGCGGCGTTTCTTGCGCGTTTTAAAAATGTTTTAGTTTTATTCTTGAGCCGCAGACTTTGCATAAAAGTTTAAAATTGAGTAAACAAAAAACTCGTTTTATTATTTTTTTTTATTTTTATTTTGCTAAACCGTTTCGCTCGAGCGTCGTTTTTCAACTGAAACTACAAAATTTTAAAATATTTCAACTATGAATTTTTCTTTTCAGGTTCCAACCTGCCTCAACGCTAAACGTTTCGAACACGTTGTAATGCGTCTTGTTGCAGGCGCAACTAGTTGGAAGCAAACAACAACAATAATAAAAAAAAAAAACAAAAGCTAATATTTTTGTTGTAGTTTTTGGCGCGTGCCAAGCAAGTTTCTCGCTTAAGTCTTTCGTTTTTCTTGGTATTCGTGTTCATTTCTTCCGCGGTGCGACGCATAAAAGATGCGGAGCAAATTTTGCTTTTTATCTTATTTAAAAAATAAATAAAACCTAAAACATTTTTCTGTTTTTTTGTTGTTGTTGTTGATATTTCGTTTGCAATTCGGTTCGGCTCGACGCGCACTACTGACTTGGTTTCAAATTGCGATGCGCTCTGACAGCAGCCAAGGTAAATGCACTTGTTGCCGTTTTTAATGCTGATTTATAATGCGACGCAACACCCTCCACTTTTATAGAGTTTAGCATATGAGATACTTTTTTTTAATATGCTATAACCATAGCGAAAAAGGGTATATACTGGCGAAAGATGCTTGAATGACCCTATAAAGTATAAGTGTATATATTCTAGATCTGCATCAAAAGTCCAGTCGATATAGATACAAAAATTTTAAGACTACTGGAGAGCCTTCAAGTTTGAATACATAATTTATCCTATTCCTTCTTTCGTGTATCTTACTTCAATTCTAACAAAATTTCCATAAAGATCCATATCGTACCACTAGAAGGGACAGCCGCATAAAAATCATTCCCCCTTTTTTTTAGAAAACCCTATTTTATGTTTCAGTTCAGCATGAAGCGACAAATTTGATAAATGCTACATTAATCCAAATAAAATATAACACACCAGACTTAGATTGGAGTATATCCCCTACCATACTCAAATTTAAAATTGAATAGGGGTACGGTGTATCGAGAAGTCGAACTGCATCATTATGTCTTGACACCGGTTTAAACACATCTTAGTTTGGATTCTAGTGGTTTGGGCATTTTTCACATATAATGCATTTTTATGATGGCCAAAGCTGTTGCAATGCAAAGGGAGAAACTGCCAGGTCACGTCAGCATCATGAGAACCTGTCCATTTCCCATCATTAAAGCCATTATTGCATGGTAGCAGTTTTAGATTTCGACATTATTTCGTGAAATAGCAGTACGGCATACTAGATACCAAAACCAACTACGTTAAAATGTTTCAGTTTCTGATGTGACTAATTAATGTAGATACAGATGACTGGCTGAAAATATTTCAGTCTAAGATGCACACCATCAAGGTATGTAGAGGAAAATTATTATACTTTCTGATCGAAAAGGGGCAACTAGACCTCAAACCCTGTGGCCAACTACCATTATGCAAAGAGGTTTTCTTTATCCCACATTCTAATAATTGATGTCTTCTGCAATCTATGTTGGAGACTGACCAAGTCACTAAATGAAAATTTATTTTTGATTTTTTTTTTTTTTGGGATACAAAATTGTAGACTACATAGGTTGATACACGATAATTTTTTTTTTTTGCAAACATGTAGACTTTATTGGTGGATCCATGAATATTTTATTTTTTTTCTTTGAAAAAAATATCATAGATTATCAGAAGTAATTTTTTTACAATGTTGAGCTGGCCAGAAAAAATTCCTTATTCCACATTGTACTGATCAAGTCAAGACCATGTCTAATTGATAATTTATTTTCAGAAGTTCCACTAGCAGCAATGTGTGAAGCTATCAAAAAATACAAAATCAAATGTCATTTTAGCAGAGTTAGCCTAAGACTATGTAAGAGCTACTAGACTGATCCACATGAGCTATCATTTATGTAGCAATTGTTCTCTCGTCCGAAACCCTGCCTTGAAGATGAAGAAACAAGCCATCAAGATATACATTTTAATAGTTTTCTAACGACAACTAGCATATCCACCTGGATTTTAACACATAGACTTGTATGCCTTGTATCGATCAGATAATAGGTTATATAAAATACAAGCAAATCTGTTCCCCATTATTAAGTGTTCCTTCGGACCCAATACTTCGGCTCGTTAATCGAGCCATTATTACTTCGAAATCTACTTTGAAGCCATATTTATTTCAAGCTTACAAATTGTTGATATATATAATAGTTATGCCAGATATTCTCAACAGTCAATTGTTGAAGCAGTGATGGATCTATAACGTTTTGGGAAATAGATGTGAACTCATTATGTGGATTCGTAATTTTCGTTGTAGTCTCTATCTATTACCGTTTCCGAGATCCTTTCGTTCATACGGATGGACGGACAGACGGACATGTCTATATCGACTCCTCTATCACTCCTGACCATAATGGGGGTCCGACCATTATTTCTACCTGTTATATACATTTGCACAAAACCAATAGGCTGTTGTACCTTCGGTACAGGGCCTAACAAATAATGGACTATTAGAAGTGCTTTTATAGAAAAACAAAATATTGGACTGTCAGAAGTGGTGGATCCATAATTTAATTAATTTATTTTCATGACTTATTAATATTATTTTCTTTTTTCGTAAAAAAAAGTTTTGAACTATCAGAAGTGGTAAATCCATGAGAATTGCCTGCTGCTGGCACTGCCTAGCTACTGGCACCCGTCAGTTCCGACGATTGTGGCCATCACAGCGCCTAAGTGTTTAGTATCCAAGTGACATCTCATAAATTGTCCACTTTTCATAAACCATTGAGTTGTACGCACTTGTTACTGTAATCGCACGGTCGTCGAGAAGTAAAAAATACGAAAAAATCAAGACTCATCTAATACCGTTGATCTTTGTTAAGTGAACTTTCAAGATTATCGTCAATATAAGGGGGTAAATATGAGTGAAATTCTTAATTTATTTTTTTATTATTTACTGTTTTGACGACTAATTGAATATTATTGTGAAATGAGAAACAATACTTTGCGTCATTTCAGAATAGCGACATTGCCCACCTACTGGCACTCTCATTATTATGATTGAGAATGGTGTTTGAAATGATTTCAATAAGATTTTTTCCACGTTCAGACACATTTAGTATTTAGCGTCGCTCGGGCTGGATGCAGCATAAAACATTTAATAGTGAATAGCCACATATCGAAGGCAGCACTGGATTTGTTGCTTCTGAATAACCTAATCTCTCATCAATTCATAGAAGCTCTGGATTTAATCACAGATAACGGCGTCACTTTACGGTACAGGCCGGTAAGGTCCTATTGCAAAATCGAATGCGCCCGTTACCATAAGAAGAACGTGGGCAAAGCTCTTGAACTTTGTAACGTTGTTGGTCTTGTCAAAACCGCTTTGTATTCAAAGCAAATGTTTTCACTGACAGCCATTTCTTTAGGCTACATTCGACATTGAGCGAGAGGTGGCCGCTGCGACCGGGGAAAATGCCAACGACGACAATCCTCCACATGGCGTTGCTCTGGAAACTGTAAGATTATAAACATCTGGCATGGCAACAACTACTTTGGATTGATTGGTGGCAACTCGATCGAATGCAATTCGTGTTCACCTAAAATCTGCCAACATGCAAAGGAGCTATTTCACTTGCAAAAACTGCTATTCTGAATATGAGGAGAAAGAAGAATACACTCGATTTTCGAGATTTTTTCTAGAACGAATTCCAAATTCGTAGTTTTTTAGTTCCGTTTGAAATTCTCAGCTTTCAAATAATACAGCGATATCTGCAAAGTCATGTTATGTCTTAAGTCTGGGTGCCGGTAGGTGGAAACTCTCCACCACTTTTTGTGTAGACAAATCATGGACTTTCAGAATTTCATGACTTTGGGCATGGGCACTGGCATGACATTTTTTTTATTTTGTTTTGAAAAAAAATAAAAATAATGGATTGTCAGAAGTGAAGGACCCATAATTATTTTTTTTTTTAATTTTTTTTTTTTAAACACCATAGACTATGGGATGTTATGGGTCCATGAACTTATTATTATTTTTTTTTTTTTTTGTGAAGAAAATAATGAACTGTCAGAAGTAGTGGAAAACTTCATGAACCATCGAAAGTGGCTGGATTTTTGTTTTTGTTTTTAGGCCCTGTACCGAAGGTACAAGAGCCTATTGGTGTTGTGCAAATGTATGTAACAGGTAGAAATAATGGTCGGAGACCCTCCAAAGTTACCCCCATTATGGTCAGTAGTGATAGAGGAGTCGATATAGCCATGTCCGTCTGTCCGTCCGTCCGTCTGTATGAACGAAAGGATCTCGGAAACGGTAATAAATAGAGACTTCCTGATTTTTGCATTCGACAAGGACTGCATCGGAATTTTACAAGTTGGGACTTACTTTCATAATGATTCATTAGAAATCTACAAGATTGAGATTAATAGTATGAAGTATGTTAAATCTTGAAAGTGGTCTTGAAGAACCGGATTTTTACTTCTAAATTTAAAAGAGATTAAAGTGGTATCATTCGACTGTTTAGTTTTGCCAAAGTATTGTGCAATGTCTGTTCCGAACCAATTTTTTGAATTTTGGTAAAGAGATCAATGGGACATTAAGGACAATAATCATATTTTGTCGTTTAAAATATGAGCGACAATAAAAATTCGTCAGATGTATTTTTGAATCCGTTTGGCAATATTCTTTTTATACAAAACTCAGAGAGGAATAGCTGGTTTGTACGGGAGCTTCGCCTTTAGTGGGCTGATCTGGGAAATATTTTATTAGAATATATTATACAAAAATCTTGTTTTAATCTATTTCACAATTCTCGGGATATTACTATTGGCTCTATATAAACCATTAAATATGATGCTTGTCTATTATTATTTAAGTAAATCATAAAACAGGCTCTTTTCTCTATATAAAATATGAAATATTTCTCTCAACAATTTTTTTGACAATAGTTTAGCGTATTAAAATGTCGTTGAAATCGAAATTAAAAATTTTTAACAATTTTTCAAAATAAAATTTTCAAACGCGGGCGCATCATGTGTTGCAGTCAGTTTACTTTTTGGTTTCAACTATTTCCGTTTCTTGTTTCGTTTTTATTTTTGTCTTTTTTCGCTTATTTTTGCGTATCTGCGGGTTTTGCATTTTTCACAGTATCTGCGTCTTTTTTGTCTTTCTTCTGTTTTTTTCGCTACTTGGCTTCACTATTTTTACGCTCTCAGTTGCGGTTTTCATGTACTTACCTGTGTATCTTGTATTTATTTCTGCTATTGTTTGCCATGCTTTTCACATTACACATTTTTTTTTATTTGAGTTTCTTTCATTTATTTTGATTGCAACTCATTTATTTGCGCATTTTATTTTAACATATCTTTATCTGTTACTATTCTTCGTGATGTATCTTTATTGTAGTTGCATGTTGTTGCTGTTGTTTTTGTTGTTTGTGGTACTATTGCACTATTAAATCGCGTTGAGTTATTTAATCGCTTTAAGTGTTGTCATTACTTTTTAACGCAATCGTTTTTTATAATACTTACTTCATCTTTTTTTGAGATTTTTCTCAGCTTAGCTAATGGCAATTTTTAATTTAAATGCTTTCGGCTGTGATTTTTTTATTATTTCTTTATTTTGTTAAATGGGTGAAGAAAATTTTTATCTTTATTATGTTTTCCGGTTTAAGGTTTAATCTGGTGTGAAGAGAAAAAAAATGTAGAAAACAAAATAAACCTTTTTCAGATTACGAGTGAAAAATATTTTTTTGTTCAAATAATGCATTTTATATATATTTTTTTTAGTTAAACCCTTTCACTTTATAATTTTTTGAATAAATTGAATTTTCATATTAATAAAATTTCGATAAATATTTAATAGACCTCATTAGCACGTCCTAGCCATGTCCGAGATATTCTAAGATATTATAAGATTGTTAAAGATTGAATGATAATACTGCATTACGTATGGAATTAATAGAGATACTTCTTCATTTTGGCTCTAGCCCATGTTGCAGAAAATTTTTTTTTTAATATTACAGCAAAGATGTAGCTTGCACTTAAGACATTTAGACATTGAAGCCCCTGTCTTGCACAAACTAAATGGACTCTTTTTCCCAAATACTACTTTATACTCCACTTTATCGTAACACTGTGAGACTCCGTTATGAAAATCCCGTCAAAATGATTTAGCTATTTCGAAGATTAGCTGGAACAAATATTCGGACAGACAGATTTAATTTTTTCAGTTCTTGCATTTATTTTTTAGTAGAAATCTTTTTCGGAGTATTTTTAATATATTTTTCTCTCAATTTTCCCGATGTCGCAGCGCCACCTATATGTTCCAATTATGAATCTAAACCATCCAGGGACCCTCTCAAACTCAGAAGGAGTTCAGTGTCATAACCAGACGGTATATAATTCGCCAAGGGGTCAAGTTTATTGATCGCCTTGACGCCTTGGCCATTGACCATTACCTTTCCGAGAGGTAAAGTCCCTTGACGCTTCAAGGGGCTAAGTCTATTTAGCTCCCATGGTGCATACTCCATTGAATACCATAGGGAATAGTCATCCTTCTGAGGAGTTTCACGTCTTGAGAATACGTTGGCCAGAAGGCGGTCATTTTAGCCAGAAGTCGATAACCTTGGTCAAAGTTGATAATTTAGTTGGTGATATAAACACTCTTTTTTTTAAACACTCTTCTAGGCTATTCTCAAAAGTTGATATAAATTAGTTGATTTCAACGAAACTACGGGCATGGCTGGCGGTCGATTTCCTTTTTGGGTTTTCCTAAGTCTAGGGAATGTTTTGTCTGGGGAGTACACTGTCTCGGTTCAATGATTGCAGGCCCAACGTTTGGTATTTTAGCTTTCTTCATTCAATAAATTCAATAAATGAAGACTAGCTAATTGCGTAAACTTCCGTGGAATAAGTTTCCTTTCAATCGGATAGGATAGTTTTAGCGTGTATTCAAACCACAGAGCTTCATTAGTGACTCAATATTTTTAAGTCACCACCCACATATTTGTCGCTTATAAAATCGCATTCGACACGCCGATACAAAAGAAGATTTCTGCCCCTTTTCTGCTCTTTGGATATAATTCGTGGATTTAGGCAGAGTGATGCACTGTCCATTTGCATTTTTTAAACCTGGTAATAGAGTTGATAGAGTTAAAAAAGCGTTGTCAGAAATTGAAAAACCTTAACCAAATTCTTCGTTCGATTTTTTCACCTATAAAGTTCAGCGTCCTCAGTCCCCTTTGAACCATGAGCTGTAAGAGCTATTCGCTGAGGTGGACATAGTCTAGCGCATACAATATTAGATTTTTGTAATTTTTTTTTCTAATTTCAAGCGGTTTTATAACAGAATGATGGCATGGTTAGATCGGGAGAGATCTAGAATTCAGGTTTTTCTGGTAAGAATTTAGCAGCCGGAATATTTTCAGCAGGTGGTATACATGAAGATCAACCTAAGTCATAATTAAATTTCTTGGATTCATATCATTTTAGTTCTAAATTAATGAAACACTTTCAATGACACTTTTCAAACGATGTCAGTTGAGGGTTGATAGGGTTGGCTATCTCTGCTTGAATGCATTTGTCAATCAAATTGATTAATTTTCGTGCGAAGTATTTAACTCTTACAACTTGAATTTAAATATTTTGTATTTTAATATTTATTTTGTTTTTCCAACAAAGGTCAACATATTTTCTTCTTAACAATATTTGCCGCCAGTCTGAAGTATGCGTGCCTCGCTAAGCAGGCCATTTTAAATCAATCAATTCGAGTACCAACTACTCAGTTATTAATAATATTTGTCACCTTGAATGCATTACCTTGATCTGTTCGATGCATAATTAAACTGCACAAGCATTAATCATAAAATTCAATATCAAAAATTCCGCCCAAACTGAACCGATGGCTTGCGAAAATAAACTGAATTATCAGAAATAAAATTGCATATAATTCCACGAATACGGCGAGACCAAAAATAAGTTTATGTCAAGGTGAATGCAACGTTTAAAAAAATAAATAAAAACAGAAAAAATAAAATAAAAATAAAATACCAACAAGAAACCAGAAAAATGCATTCGAGCTAAAAATTGCAAGAAAATTGCATGTCGACAATGCAAAGGCCAAGCCCGATCAGTTCGAATGTAGAATGTCATGAACACGTGCCACACATTTTTGTGGCAGCCACAAAAAAAAAAATATACAACAAATGATGAAGAGCGAAATAAATAAACAGAATAACTGCTACAAAAACATTCGAATTAAATACTTAAATTCGAACTGATTTAATTTGAAATGCGTAACGCGTTAAAAAACTGAATTTGCAATACAAATTGGGGTCTATTAAAGCAGGGGAATCATGCGAGAAGGTGTGCTGAGACGACCTTTAAAAAAAGTTTTTTTTTTTTGGTTGTATATCCAATTCTTGCAACATTTTACTTGTATTTTTTTTTTGGCTTAAATTATTTTTACTGCTTTTTTGTTTATTTTTTCTTTAGTTTACTGACTTTTGTGCTAAATTGGCCAACAAGAAAAACAACAAAAATACAAAAATCAGCTCCAAAAGTTTTGTAATATAATGCCACCGCACAAGGTCAGAAGGTGTAAGACAATTTTTGCCAAGTGATTTTCTTGTTTGGCTCTTTTTGGAGCAAACTTTTCTTGTCGATTTTGGTATTCATTTTGGAAGGCTTTAACAGTGCGTGACACTGAAAATTTATTGTGTAAAAAAGCAACACCGCAAAAAAATATATAAATGTAATAAGAAAATAATGAACACTCAAAACTGATTGATATGTATAACACCCTAAGCCATAATTAAGGCTCTTGAACTCATCTTAAAAAATATATATATTTTTTTTTTTAATTAATTGAGCAGATAAAATGACACTTCCAGAAATTGTACTCAATGGATTTGGCATTGAATGCTTGTAAATTGCAATGATTAATTTTTGAAAATTTTATAAAAACACAAAAGAAAAAAAAAAGGTTTTAACTTACAATTCATCCACTGGCAAGTGACATAATGTTAAAATTTAAACATCACTGCGCGGAATTGATGAAACATAAATGGAATGGTTGCTTTGAAAGTTTGAATTATATTTTATTATAGGCATAATACATAAAACATAACTCAAGGCCTAAAGACATTACACTGCGAATTTCTACTTTGTAGAGGTTCATCATTCATTAGGTGTGTTCAAAAAGTATCCGACCTATTTTCATATCTTCCCGCCAGGGCGCTCGCGCGGCCTGTTCAGGGTATGAGCGAAACTAGTATTTCCTCAGGAACTGCCTGAATGCCGTAATTAATGGAGTAACGCCTTGAATCGTGCGCAGCGTGGATTTATAACGCACGTGTTTTTTCCGTTCGTCGCAACTATTTACTATTGAAAATGGCAGAAAGAACAGATCAACAAATTGGCATTAAGTTTTGCTTCAATGTCGGTAAGAGTTGTATGGATACGATTGAAATGTTACAGAAGGTGTTTGGAGACGAAAGTATGGTAATAAAGTAGATAAAGGAGTGGTACTGCCGGTTTAAAAATGGCCGCACACTGGTTCTCAGTGATCCTCGTTCTGGCCGACCTACGCTGGCAACAACACCGAAAACATCGAGCGTGTGTGACTTGCGATTGAAGGTGATCGAAGTTTGACTCTTCGTAAACTACTAGAAAATGATAGCGGAATACCAAAACCTACTTTTTGGGAAATTTTTAACAAGAATTTGGGAATGACTTGCGTGTGTGCGTAATTCAAATTTCAAAATTACTCACGATCGCTCAGGACAACTTGAAAATGATCAGCGATGATGGAAATCTCGTTAAGCAGTTTATTATTGGTGATGAATTTTGGGGGTTTATAGTTAAGATCCTGAAACTAAACAAGTAAGAAAATCACAGTCGGGCGTAACCGACTGTAAGAGGCCCTGTACCAGTTCAGGTCGCCTAACAAACACATTAAATGTTCCCCTAGCTTATGACCAAACACATGACCACTTCTCACTGCACGACTAAGTGCCTTTTAAAACATTTTTTTATGTATGAAACGAAAAGGGGGGTCGCTCAAATTCAATTGCTTATAAAATCGTCATTTATTATCCGATTTTGATGAACTTTTCGGATTTTGGCTAAGAAGGACGATATCTCTATACTGGCATACTTACTTTTTTTTGTGCCGAAGAAATTTTTACCCTTGGGGGTGATTTTATGGGGAAGGGGGGGAGGGGCAAGTTTTTAAAATAAACTTGTAAAATTCCGGAGCAGTCCTAGTCGAATGCAAAAAACACGAAGTCTCTATCTATTACCGTTTCCGAGATCCTTTCGTTCATACGGACGGCCAGACGGACAGACGGACAGACGGACATGTCTATATCGACTCCTCTATCGCGCTCCTGACCATAATGGGGGTAACTTTGGGGGGTCTCCGATTATTATTTCTACCTGTTACATACATTTGCACAAAACCAATAGGCTCTTGTACCTTCGGTACAGGGCCTAAAAACAATCTTCACTGTGGAAGCGTTCAGACGAGTCACGGCCAAAAAAAGCACGTCAAAGTCTGAGCCATGTCAAGTCAATGCTGTTTATTTTTTTCGATTGTGAAGGTGTTGTGAACTACGAATTTGCTCTAAAACGTCAGACGTTCAACAAAGAATATTACGTTGAAATTCTGAGAAGATTGCGTGATGCTGTGAGAAGAAAATGACCGCGTTTCTTCACTACGATAACGCGCCAACGCAACGAACCTTGTGCAGCAATTTTTAGCGAAACACAAAATTGTACAACTTCGCCATCATCCGTATATTCCCGAAATAGCTCTCTACGATTTTCGGATGTTCCTAAAATTTAAAATGGCGCTTAAAGAAAAGCGGTTTGACGACATCGATACGATTTAGAGTATGGTTCAATCAAATGGAGACTACTTCGTAGGTTGCCACGATGTCCGTGGGCGATTTTACGATCGTCGAAGTAATGTTCGTCAACTAGAAGACGATCTCGGAAGACCGAGCAGAAGACCTTCGCTCTGAAATCGCTCAGGACAACTGCTGATTTTTTTTTTCGATTGTGAAAGTGTTGTGTATTACGTTGAGGTTCGCAAAAGATTGCGTGATGTTGAGAAAGGAAAACGATGAGTTTCTGGTCATCGAACCTTGTGCAGCAATTTTTCCGAAATATAAAATTGTATAGCTTCGACATCTCCGTACAGTGCCGATTTTTGGATGTTCCCAAAATTGAAAATGGCGCTCAAAAGAAAGCGGCTTGACGACATCGATACGCGCGAGCTGAAGGCTATTTCAAAATCTGCGTTCGTGCACTGCTTTAAGATATGGAACCACGGTTGGGAACGTGTGATTCAATCAAATGGAGACTACTTCGAAGGATGCCATGGCCCAGATAACGAAGAATAACACCAACGCGGAGATCTGAACGTAGGTCGTATGTTGACATGATCAACTATTTTGCATTTTAGAGGTTTGAGGTTTCTTGGTATCGAAATAATATAAAAAAAATGTTTATTAAATTTTGTGTAATAACCAAAGTTAAGTCTTCCAACGCATTCGAAATGCTGACTGTGGCATTAGGCGAATCTACTTTGAGACTAAAACTTTATAAGTGGTACAATCTCTTCGCAGAAGGCCGAGAAGATGTTTTTGTCGTTACCTGCACTGGAAAAGAAAATTGTTGAGGATTATCTTCGATTCGAGAAGTTGCTGAGTCGGTTTGCTCATTTTATAAGTGGTACAAGATCTTCACAGAAGGCCAAGAAAATGTTTATCTCGTTACTTGCACTGGAGATGAAGATTGTTGAGAATAATCTTTGAATCAGTATTAGAGAAGTTGCTTAGTCAGTTGGCTTATTTTATAAGTGGTATAAGATCTTCTTCACAGAAAGCCCAGAATATGGTCATGTCGTTGCCTGCACTGGAGAATCTTCGAATCACAATTCGAGAAGTTGCTGAGTCAGGTTGTTCATTTTATAAGTGTTGCAAGATCTTCACAGAACGCCGAGAAGATGTTCATAACGTTACCCACACTGCACAAGATCTTCACCGAAAGCCGGAAAGCTGTTCATGTGTTTACCTGCACTGGAAAAGAAAATTGTGGAGGATTATCTTCGAATCGAGAAGTTGCTGAGTCGGTTTGCTCATTTTATAAGTGGTACAAGATCTTCACAGAAGGCCAAGAAGATGTTAATCTCGTTACCCGCATTGGAGATGAAAATTGTTGAGGATAATCTTTGAATCACTGTTTGCTCAACCCCAAAACATCCGAAAAATTGAATTGAAGAATTATCGTATGAGCATCACTCAGGAGCAGTGGAAAGAAATGACGACCCAGATTTATTCAAAAAGGGCTACTGACGAAGCATGGTTTCAATTAAGACGTCAAAATCAAATTCCAGTTAAAAGTGTTGCTTACAGGTTTCTTCGATTACAATGATGTGGTCATCGTGCGTTGATTGCAGCAGATTGAAGAATAAGGATAATTGCCAAAAAGTTATACGCACATTGTTGCTCCTGCATAGTAATGACACATCAGTCACCGTTTTCCCCGGACCTGGCCTCCTTGTTACATTTTTCTATGCCCAAAACTGAATCTGACTCTAGGACGGCGTTTTTTTCCTTGATTGAGGAAAGATCCAATAATAAACCAAAAGAATTGTGTTGAAATGGTTTCCATTTTAGATTAACTTAGACTGAGATTATGCGCTTGGTGTCAACTCTGAATCGTCAAAAAATCTGAATCGCATTGTAGATTGTTGAAGACTGCGTTGTTGTGTCAACTAATGATCCCTTGATAGCTGACTTGGCTGTAGACTCTGAGATTAACCCTTCTTCTACTGGCTCATCTGTCTGTCTTTTGAAATGACTGGAAATGGTATAAAATCGAAAGAAAATATATATATCAACAGATATATTTCATAGTAAATTATTTCTAGGCTTTGTTTTTGAGCACAAAGGTTCGCTATTTAGCATAGTGCTAAGCCACACTGAGCAGAAAGGACTATAAAACCAAGTGACTTAATTTTTTATATTAAATATGAATTGTTTAAATATTTTTTTAGCGTTTCCTAGTGATATAGATATATCCAACATTTCATTGCAATTAAAAACATTAAACTATTCACACAACATCAATAAAAATAGCTCCTCAAAACAACAATAAACGCGTTAAGAGAGGCCACAACAACAACAACAACTAAAACTACCGAATTACGCAGTCACAAATCCAAAAAAAATAAAATGAACGCCGTTAAATGTGACCAAAATGTAGTGAATGCAAGTAAATTAGTTAGTGGTATCCAGGGAGGGAGAAAGAGATTGAGCCGGTGGTTAGTGAAGCACATACTCAGCACATCATGGACCTGATGCATCATTAAGTGCGACAATTAAGCGACATTTAAGACACCTTTCACCGCGGCCAACACCACTGGTTTACCCCCGCTACTCCTGCTGCTTTCATTATAGTACGACATTCACAGATTCCAGGCATTTGTGGCCATTTAGCGATGCTCAGGCTCTGTGCGGAGCTTACGACGACTATATTTGAATACTCGTAACTGTGTGCTTATGCGAATGTGTGATAATTGACAGTGTGTAACCCCATATTACCGATTAAAGCGATTGTAATTGTAATGAAACGAGGGTAGTTCTTAAAGTTTTCGTCTAACAATTAAAACTATTTTTAAATTAAAAGAAAAGAAAATCGAGCAGACATTAGGCGAATGTTAATGAGGCATTGAAACTATTTACGTTGAAAATCGATTAAGATCTGAACACTATGGAACAATAGCTAAGCAACGCATTGTATAGTTAATTTAGTGACTTTATCTTTATATCATTATCAAGCTCTACATATCTGATCTAGTGCTATTGACTATATTTCGGAATAGACAATCAGCAGATGGGATCTTATTGAAACAACGTGTATGCAATAGGTTTTATCGTATCAAAAGTGTTAAGGTGAAGCAACAAAAAACATTTAGCTGCCCGAAGTCGATCACAATTGCCAGCATTATGGATGCTCTCTTCTGCCACGTTTCTAAGGAGGCATTGGGGTTCAATCAAACATTTTTTTATTGACAGTTTTCAATATTAAAATAAATTTTTGTAATAATATTATCAGATTTGATTGCTTCTAAGACGGGCTTCTGTGATGGTTCGGCCTAGTACCGAGGATTTCAACTTTGCTTGTATATTGTATTCTTCAATAGTGAAACTCTTCAACAGGATAAAACAGGAGTATTGCTATACAGGAAGCTTCAGTGGGAAATCCACAGAAGAAGTTCAAAAGAAAATGTACCAAGGCTACTATATATGTGTTTGTGCAGGAAATCATTATCTGCCTATACAAATTGTTAGTGTTGCGATCAACCAAGTCACAGACATAGCCCCTTCAAGCGTGCATTTGTACCATACCCGTGTTTGCACTCCTTCGAGCACTGGAGACCACTCACACCAAAGTTTTCGTGGCATATCAATATTGTAGATTGTAGATGCTTTCGGTATCGGAACATAGAAAGTAATAAAAGGCCCTTGACCAAGCTTATGACCACTTCTCACTGCACGAATAACTGCCTTGTAAAACATTTATGAAAAGAAAAGAGGGGACGGAAGTATCATAGGTCGTTGAAAATCAATTGCTTATAAAATCGTCATTTATTATCCGCTTTTGATGAACTTTTTGGATTTTGGCTTAGAGGAACGTTACTGGCAAAATTTTAAAATAAACTTGTAAGATTCCGAAGAAGTCCTAGTCGAATGCAAAAAACAGGAAGTCTCTATCTATTACCGTTTCCGAGATCCTTTTTTTCATACGGACGGACAGACGGACATGGCTATATTTACTCCTCTGTCATTCCTGACCATAATGGGGGTAACTTTGGGCAATATTTCTACCTGTTACATACATTTGCACAAAACCAATAGGCTCTTGTACCTTCGGTACAGGACCTAAAAATTATCTTAATAACTTAGTTTTGACAGGCTAGATATGATTAGGCAAGATATCAGGCGTCTTAAACATTACATTTCATAGAATTTCAGCTCTCGATCAGACCAACAAGATCTGTTCTCCGGAGTCGTATCATTATGGTGATTTTTGTCTCCTTGCGCCTACTGATTAGGTGTTTAGTTAGTTAATTAGGCGTTCTTTAAGCTTAAAATACGCCGCAGCTTACTAGAATGGCCTGCATCTAAAAGTGAAATAAAAGTACCCACTCCGCTCCATCCTAATCAACGGGGAAAGTCCTGTCGGTAGGCCGTCACCACGTATTTCTTGATCTGCTAACCATCATGAATCATACAAATATTTTCCTTTTTCCATTATGATAATTTGAAACTGTAGAACAAAAAGATTGTCACTTGGCTGTCAAAGCCTTGAGCGTAGTATTGTTAAGCACATCCTCGCATGGAACATTCCTTGCTTTCAGATCTTATTTTTGGACCAGTGAAAAGAGAGGAAAGATCGGATTTGCATTGAGTCTGCAGAGCAACAAATAGAATAAAAAAACCAAACTGCATCATGAGCAATGACTAAGATCTCCAACCTCTAAGCACAATCTAAAAATTGCTTCACGTGAGCTAAGCAAAGCTCTTAAACTCGAGGAAAAACTCACTCAGAGATGATACATCGAACGTCTTTCTCCAACAAGCTCTAAGTTTCCCCTGTGGAAAGCGCTTGCAGACATTAAACCACCGGCTATAGTCTCTACACCCATAAGCGACCACACTGGAAAGTGGGCACGCGCGGACATAGAAAAAGCGGATGTTTTTGCAAACCATTTAAGAACTGTTTTTCAACCAAATCTTCTTTTTTCTTCCCTCTCCTTCAAACACGAACTACTCTGAACCCCTCAGAGTTCACACCCACAAAGTTCATAAAGTGATAAAAGCCCAGCTCAATCCCAAGAAGGCTGCAGGTCAAGATTTGATTTCCCCAAAAATGATCATGGAGCTTCCCAGTCCAGCTGTGACATATATCACAAATTTTTAAATGTGGATATTTTCCAACTTAGTGGAAGAAATCGGTCATAGTCATGATACCGAAACCCGAAAAGGATAAAACACAGGCAGCGTCATATAGACCCATAAGCCTACTATCCTGCCTATCCAAACTGTTCGAAAAGTTGGTTCTTTTAAAACTCAACTCACACATGCAGAACGTTATTCCCACCCACCAATTTGGGTTTCGTGAAAACCATGGCACTATCGAACTGGTAAACCGAATAACCTCGGAGATTAGAACAGCGTTCGAACTCCGCGAATACTGTTCCGCAATGTTTCTCGATGTAGCTCAAGCATTTGATCGCGTTTGGCTCGATGGACTTAAGTACAAAATATTGCTACCCCAAAATACTCACAAAATCCTTGAATGATATCTCAGCAATAGAGCATTCACAGTACGTCAGAATGACTACATAACACAGGAGTCTGAAATCAAAGCTGGGGTACCCCAAGGCAGCGTTCTCGGTCCTATGTTATATGTTCTATACACTTCAGACATACCAACGGATCACAGACTTACAATATCCACATTTGCTGATGACACAGCCATATTAAGTAGATCTAGATGCCCAATACGAGCAACCAAACTACTAGCAGATCATCTCATTCTTCTCGAGGAGTGGCTAGCTAACTGGCGTATAAAAGTTAATGAGTAAAAAAGCAAACACGTCACATTCACTCTCAACATTGTGATCCCACAGGCCAATGTCGTGCATCTCGGCATTCATCTCGAAAGACGGCTCACTTATCGTAAACATATTGAAGCCAAGAAAACACAGATAAAGCTAAAAGCGAACTCCCTACACTGGCTCATAAATCCGCGGTCCCCCTTAAGCTTGGACTACAAATTACTTCTTTACAACTCCGTAATAAAGCCTATAATACAGAGAGCTCAATCAAAAATACTTAGAACCCTCATCGGAGCACCTTATTATATTCGCAATACTCACATTCACAATGGTCTTAACATCCCAACTGTGAAAACTAAAATAGATCGATTCAAGCAGACCTATGAATGTAAACTCAACTTTCACCCTAATCCACTCGCACGATCTCTAACACTACTCCATATACAAACACGACGCAGGAGAAATGACCTCCCAGCCCTGTGATGTGCTCTTAGGGCCGCTGTAACTACACAAGTCTCCAACCGGGGGGCTTAGTGTAATACACAACTAGATTTCTCAGAAGAGAAGATCCAATAAAAAAAACACTATATTAAAAAAAAAAATAAATTCGAAAAATAGGTAGCTGTAATTTAAAATAGAATTCACTTCTACTTCATATCGAAGAGCAACTGAAAAGGTTAGATCCTAAGAAAATATTACGATTTATTTTGCATATAGGATTTGAGAGGACTTGATGTTGACGTCATATTTTACATACAAAATTGTCAACTTTTTGTAGCTAACTATGCATTCGTTACGTACCCAAGAAGGAGTCAAGAGTTTACTTTGGACGTTTTTCTTTCGAGTATCGTTCAGGTTCTATCTCATGGAATCGTGATAAATAATTTAAGTTCTGAAGATCTACCTCTCAAAGTTGTTTTGTATAGACGACCTATTAATATAAAAAATTTTACATTTGATATCAAAAGAGCTAACTATTTGCGAGGCATTTTAATGAACATCTACAGACAGCACCATTCATTTCCAATAGGGTGCGAAACCATATTCCAAACTTCAACAGAAACTTGTCGTAATTTGGTACGCTTTCTTATTATTATTTTTAATGTATAACTCCACTTTGGTTATTTTCAACAGGATTGAAAAACTTCCAAAGTGAACCCATTCAAAATACCACTAAAACGTGCAGTCTTCAGGGTCATATAGGTTTTATTTGTGAGCAACGTTTTGAGGAAATTATAAACAATTGTCTGAATTTCAAAAATTATAGAACGACCTATCAATGATCCACAGCCTTAGGCCTTTTGAACATCAAAATAGATTCAGTTTGACACAAGGAATGTTTCTACAAGATGATACAAGATAAATCTTATAAACCTTATGCTTTATTAAGGCCGGTGTGATGTGCGACAACATGATATATGAAATTCTTTAAATTTATTTGAATCTTTAAGGGTGACTTCTCATTCTCTATCTTTCAATTGTGGGAAGGTGTGTTTGCAACATTAAAACACTCTAATTTTAGCGCCATGGCGCCAATTATGTGTGCACCGAAAGTGGTGCCTCCGAAGACGTATTCGGATGCAGTATGGCATTTATAGAGCACTACGATGCCACTCTACTGCGAGTGGCTGATATACTCGCAGCTTGAGACGGTAATTTGTAAGCATTTTATTTTCATGAGGCTTTCTTTTGTTTAGTGGCACATTTGCTGCACAACCTTGGACAATAAAATTGCTGGTGTAATAGAAAATCCAGTTGAATGCGCCATAAGAAAGTGAGCTCTATTATATAATAGCACATTATGCTACAATAAGTATTTCAGCATTTATACACAACAGATTAAAGTGTTAACATTTTTATGTTGTGAGAAGCAAAGATTTGTTTTTAAACATTTTTAAAAAACTTATACGTACATGTTCTCAATTTCGATATCTTATATTTAGACAAACTAATTTATATTATATAATTTGTGGTTATGCAGAAAAAATATTATCGATAACATATTAATATCGATATGCTTTAAAAGTTTTGATAACTTTTTTTGAAATAAATTGCTGTTACAACTGGAATTCGGAACACGCAAATGCAATTGTGAAACATTATTTTTGATTGAAACTAATTTTATGCTTTTTTTTTTGCAAGCGCAAAGACAAACATTAAATATATGGTCACCCTACAGTTACATTTTAAACAGCACATGCAAAGCTGTGAATTTACGACTGTTTTTTTTATCTGTGCATTGTCTTGAAAAATTGTTTTTACGTTTAAACATATTTTTTTTTTTTTTGCATGTCCCTGACGCACTTTTTAGGCCCTGTACCGAAGGTACAAGAGCCTATTGGGTTTGTGCAAATGTATGTAACAGGTAGAAATAATGGTCGGAGACCCCCCAAAGTTACCACCATTATGGTCAGGAATGAAAGAGGAGTCGATATAGCCATGTCCGTCTGTCCGTCTGTCCGTCCGTCCGTCCGTCCGTCCGTCTGTATGAACGAAAGGATCTCGGAAACGGTAATAGATAGAGACTTCGTGTTTTTTGCATTCGACTAGGATTGCTCCGGAATTTCACAAGTTTATTTTGAAATTTTGCCCCTCCCCCCCCTTCCCCATAAAATCACCCCTTAGGGTGAAAATTTCTTCGGCACAAAAAAAATTGAGTGTACCAATATAGAGATAACGTCTCTCTAAGCAAAAATCCAAAAAGTTCATCAAAATCGGATAATAAATAGCGATTTTATAAGCAATTGAATTTGAACAACCCCCCTTTTCTTTTCATTCATATTCGCGCAGTGAGAAGTGGTCATGTGTTTGGTCATAAGCTCGGGAAACATTTAATATGTTTGTTAGGCGACCTGAACTGGTACAGGGCCTCTTACAGTCGGTTACGCCCGACTGTATTTCCTTACTTGTTTTTTCTTTTATTTTTTTGGCGCTTAGCTGTCTGAAGTGCTCTGCAAACATGTCAACAACAACAACAATAACAAAAATAAATGCAGCCAACAATTTGAGGCGTCAGAAAGTATGTCAACCGCAACGTCGACAGATCTCTCAAAACAGGCCAACAAAAACTGAAAACTACTCTGCCTGCCATTAAACTGAAACAAAAATCTTAAAAACAAAAATATTGCATTTTGCTAAAAAAGAAATATGAGAAGGCAAATAAGCTGCAATAAAACAAAAGAAACTGCGGTGGAACCGAAAATTTAATGCGCTTCAAATGAGATTTTAAATCTTATAGCAGTATCTAATCAAACCAAACCATACTATTTTCTTCAATATTATTTAACAATTACAGTGAAGTATAATTGCTAATTTGAAGTCAGATTTCGCAGAACAAAATATCGGACTCAAAGTGTCTCATTTTTTATTTGTTTTTTACAGTTTAAAATTACTTTTGAAAGCGTTTTTAAGTCGTTGGAATCTCCGATTCCTAATTTTAATAAGAATGCTGAAGAACATAATGGTAGTTGGTCTCATCCGATCGGACTTGGAGAAATGCTTTTTTAGGGTCAAAATAGGTGCAGAGCTCCCATCAGTTCACCCGGTTCGAGCTGGACGACTACCCCTTTTTTTGTTTAATCGATCATACAGATGCTGGCAATTTCTGATTCAAAAGTGACTGCAGAATTTGCAGCTCCAGCGGACACGCTTGTTTTTTTTTTTTGTTTGCAAGGAACTGGAATATGAAGCTAAACTAAAAATAGGTTAAAAACGGAGACACCACTCAACACTTATGCTGAACAGCTCTGTTCTTAAGCAATAAAAGAAGATACCATATCTTAGTACCGTTCATGATAGAAGATTGACACATGCTACCCGCTACAAGAATAACAACCGCAATTCCAAATCAAGAATGAGGCGTCTTGACTGGATATAAAACACGTCATAGGAACCATGTGCGGATATGGCATACAAATATGGAGTATGACCAACCGAAAGACATTTTATTTTTATCCTTTAATTCAGCTAGAATCATCCAGATTTGGAGTACTTTATGTCATCTACACATTTAATAAAATCGTAGACAAATTTCTTTTTGTTTTTCTGTGCGCGCATCACGCCTAAGTTTTTTGTTAAAATCGGAGGGTATCATGCACTACCCCTCATATAAGCAATATACAAAAGATCCATTGGACAAGTGTGTTCAGTTTGACATAACTATGAGCGGAGGGAATAGGGGGTTCAGCTAGTATAAATACTGCACGGACTACTAAACGGGGTAGCCCCTATACAAAAAGCGAAGTAGACATAGACTTGACAATAGATAAAGCTTTTGACTTTGGGTTCTTAGAATCTTCTAATCACTCTTTAAGTAATTAGTATTAAACTAATGAGCCAACCTATTTCTAAGAGATAATACCCATATAAAACTGAATTTTTTTAAGAAAAATACAAACAATCAAACAAACAAACATTTTCTATTTCGAACAACTGGAGTTTCGGACTCATACGAATCTGTGCCTTTTTTGTTGTCTTGTATGAAAAATATTTTGCTATGGTTTAGATTATTTTGATGTATGGTTCAATAGCGGAACAGGGTATCTCTAAGTTGAATACACTTGAATGTTGCGCTCTTCCTTGTTTTCAAGGAAGATCGCAAACAGGTGCCTTGGAATGTTGATGCCAAATATGATGTTGACATTTTTTTAGAGACATCAATAAATGCCATGGTAACTAAAAGATCCAGCGACCATGAGCAGAAAGAAGCTAGGCCGGTGATGCTCTGACTTAGCAGAACAACGATCGTATGTTGAATGATCGCATATAAAGTTATAAACTTCTCCTACTCAGCGTGATAAAGTTCATCACTTTACGCAATATGGGCCTCAGTGCTCAAAGGAACTGAACTAGTAATTACAGACGTTTTTCTTACAGGCGAAGTAAACGAGCTATACGACCAAGGAAGCATCCGTAGAAGCAGCATTGCAGAAGCCGGTCTCAGGAGCATCAGAAAATGGCAACAAATATGTAAAACCGACAAACAAGCGATTAAATGAACCAACAAAAAATAGAACAAAAGGTCAAACTTACGAACGATTTTACAAGCAAATAAAACCATAAACTATTGGGCAAACGAACCAACGATCGAACTAACCAACGTAACAACAATGGAAATGAATCAAAGAGCAAATAAACTAAGAACTATCGAACCATCGATCAAACTAACAAACGAACAATCAAACCAACAAACCGTCTCGTCCGTTTAAAAAAAAAAAAAAAAAAAAGAACGAATCTACTAAGATACCACGGCTGCTTCAAGAGTAATCTGCACCGCTTTCGCCATGTAGGTACCTTCCGCATTGTATCGATATCGAAGACGATAATAATCTGTTACAGTGCCCATTGATCCCTCAAGGGGTCAAGTACATTGATCCCAGAGAAGTCCAGTCAATTGACACCCCGAAAAGGCAAGTCCAATGACCTCCCAAAGGTCAAGTCTATTGACTTCCCAAGGTTTCAAGTCCATTGGCTTCCCAAGAGGTCAAGTCCATTGACCCCCACAGGGTCAAGTTCATTAAGCCCCAGGAATCAAATCTTACTTCTGTTAAATAACATTCACCAGAGTTTAATAATTTTAGTCAGAGATCGATTGCTTTCATCAAAGGATGACCGGAAATGTTTTTTTTTCAAACACTCACCTTGATGATTCTCAAAAGATGATACAACCGAGTTTATTCGACCGTGGCCAGAATTGCTCTTCTCAGCTATTCTCAAAAATTTATATAACAGAGTTTATTTCATCGAAGCGACAGTAGCCGGAGGTCGATTCTCCGTCAGAGAAATGCTCCGTCTGGGGATTTTTCTGTCTGGCAATTCCGCCATCTGGGGAGTCAACTTTCTGAGGATTCCTTCGTCTAAGGATTCCCCCTATGGGTAATCCCAAATCTGGGGTTTCATCCGTCTATGGAGTTTTTCCTGTGGAGTGTTTCGTCTTCGGCTTTTTATGTGTGGTATATTAGCTTCTTGAGTTATAATTAAAAGTATGTAAATATAATATTTATGTATACTAGTGGGCTCCGCACCATATTCGTTTGTTTTGCTCACTCGTCAACCCCCGGCTCTACTCGCATCGCTCGTTCCGCGGTCCTTAACTCTTTTCGCTCGTGAAGCTGCCCACAGCCAAGGTCACAAGCCTTTAAATGAATCAAATGATTATTTGAAGCATAATGCTGCAATGATTTGGTTGGATTGCTCGGGGCATTGTCCCCTTCTATTTTGACTAAACACATAATGAGATCTTCTCCCGTTTCATTAACATGTTTAACAAATAGTATCTCAATACAACAAATAGATGTAAGGATATGACGAATATTGTTTATCATTTATATGGGGTTGGGGCACGCCGTATACTCATTTGAAATGCTAATGGTGTTTCTAGAAAGTAGCACTAACTGTTATTGCACTAACTGTATATTCAAGTTAAATGGTTGAGTCAAACTCGGTTGATTCTGGTCGAGACATCTAAACTACATGGGCTTTGCTCTTACCCCGCAATCCAATCATCAGCAAAAAACAAGTAAAAGTAGCCTATGCAACAGTCAATATATACTGCCCACCAAATATCCTGTGGACTGATAATACCTTCGTAACCATAATAACTGATTACAATGAGAAATTCCTTATAGGTTCTGATTGGAACTCCAAATCCGGGCTATGGGAAAAGTGCTGCTCAACTGGTGCCCCAGAAGGTATTACTGCCGCGCGACAAACTTAACTGGCATAACTCTATGTGGAACTTCTACTTTATCTTTAGAACTACGCGCTTTGTTCAAAAGGAAGAGAGAGTTGCGTAAGATCTACATCTACATTGTATAAATCTGAGTGATAAACTAGGCCGCCTAGGAACGGCACACTAGGTTTTTTGATCATATGCAGGTATGCTATGCTATGCTATGCTATTGCATTATGGAAGGCCACCAAGCGATATAAAATACAAAAAATTCAGTACGTACCTAAAATGGACGTAAATGTAAGATGAAGCGGGTCCGATGAGGAATATACCAAAGCTATTGCAGCGCATCTAGCCGATCTTTTCAAGCGTTTCAGATCGGCAACTATGAATCTGTCAATCGTACCATTTACGCTATCTGAAGTAAAAACGATCATACAGAAATAAATCTCTTGGTCATATATATTCCGGAGCACTGAAAACTATATAAGGAAACATTTCTTGTTCGATTATTAATCTTTAAATCAATAAAATTGGGGCAGCACTTTCCCTACCAGTGTAGGTTCAAAGTTATGATATACAAGCCTAGCAAAAATGGTCTTGATTCAAACCGGACAATCTGTCTCCAGCTTTGTTTTTTGAGGTATGGAGAGACTGTTCGCCAAATGTTGGTTTCGTGTCCAGAGTCTTATTCAGGTCCACCACTCTGGAATTTGTGGTGGACATAGCTCTTCCGAACAACTCCATCGTGTAGTCAACCACATGCTCAGTTATTTTAAAGGCAAAACCTACTTCAATTGCATTTTTATCAAAGTGCAACAAGCCTTTGACAGGTTTGCCTTCTTAGTCAAATTCAAAGATGCTTTTCGGTGCCCTACTACTTAATGCTGCGTTCTTTCATAGAGGGGCGCCATATCGATCGGATATTTCAACTCATCCAGTCTTAGCTGGGATACCGCAAGGCAGTATTTTAAATCCTATTCTGTATTTCATCTTTACAGCAGGCATTTCTATTCCAGATACAGAAACCATGGACGTAATGTCATTTAAACTGCTTATTGCGCCATTTGCTTATGATGTTAGCGTACATTATAGATCATGGCACGACTACAAGGCTGCAGTCCATCTTCAAGAATATCTGTTTGTCTCTAAAATTTGGACGAATTGATGGAACATTAAACTCTACAACAACAAGTGTACAAATGTATGTGTTACTCTTAAGAGATGAACTCCTCCGGCAATATTGCACGATGGTACCACTATGCGTTAAAACTCTTATCTTACTAGACAAAGGAGTTACTCTTAAGGACTTATCATTGCATGAAGTAGGTATCTGCTATGCAAAGCCAACAAAAACTGTAATGTCTAAACAATAGTAGTAAGCTTTGTACGCCAATAGGGGGTCTATACTGGCCATTTATTGTACCAAAATGTAGTTACGGTGCGCAAATTTGAATCATTGCTGCAAGGTCGAATCGGATACGGGTTCAAACCCTTTCAAACAAGATTCTGCAACTAATATAATGTGATTGGTATATATAAAAAGACCTTAGTGTGGTCAGCAGACACAACGACCGACTGCTGGATCACAGTAAACGCTTCAACAGATCTTTAGAATCTGCAATACCATTAAAGAGATTTGAACGTCATCATTTTAGACATGTTATCTACAAGGTTTTTGATTCGTATAAAAATTTATGAATATATTTATTACAAAAAGTTGATGATTGTTCCAATCTCATAGGGTAAACTGTACCCAAAATATATTTGAATACTTCTACAAAATAGGCTTAGTTCCGAAATAAAAAAAAAGAGTGCTGAGCCAAAACTATGAAAACTTTTCCAACTATTTCTTTGTTATACATATATATTGTGCTATCGAAAAACTTCTTCCTTACAAAGTTTAAGCTAAACAGAAAAAATAAGTCTTTAAAATTTAACTGCAACTTATTACCAATTTATTGCTCGATATATATTGAACATTATACGAGTATGCATGTTTATATATAATTTAAACATTACGTTCGAAAATTGTTAATAAAAAAAAATACAAAACAAAACAAAATTTATAGCAAACAGGAATCGAATGACGGCATGTGGCATGCCTGCAAGTCACCATGACACATTTACCAACTGCACGAAATGCACTACTGGCCTCCTCTCCAGTCACTGAGAGTGAAGCAACAAAAAGCCACAACAATGACAAAAGCCAAAGAAATAAAAAAAAAATATGTTTATATAGTAAAAAAAAAAAAAAAAAAAAACCAACAACACTTTTTGCCAAATGACAAATCTTGTACAAGACAAACTCTTTGTCGATGTAGCTGAAACATGTCGCGTGCAACATGAGAGGGTCTCCGCTGCAGTAAATGCAATAAGAAAAAGTAGCCACTTGGAGAGTCAGGTTAAAATGCCATCACACGTCGCCACTTGGCGCCAGCCAAAAAGAAAAAAAAATGCACTACTCTTCGTTTCTTTGCTACTTTTTTTTTTTTTTTTTATTAAACTGTTACTATTTGATGGAAAATATAAGAAAAAATCAGAGAAAAAAAAAATAGTTTCAGTGGTATAGAAGCATAAATACTTTGAGCTACATTAGTTGATTGCGCCATGAGTACAATAGCTTTGGAAAAAAAAAACTAAGAGCTCAAGAAGTTTTTAGAAAATACTTCATGGTAATTTTTTAGAAGAAGAATGTTCAATGTAATAAAGCAAAGTTTAACAGAATAGGACATACATGCAGAAAGACTGTCATTGAAAGAACTTTTCGAACTATTCAGATATTATGGTATCTCCCAAACCTCTTTTAAGAAATGACAAACATGTTAAATAAATCATTATACTATGCACAAACTATGTGCAGCGTATAAAAATAAAATATTGCATATATATAAACGCAGAGAGAGAGAGCGAGAAAAAGTGTCGCTTTGGAAACGGCTTTTTGTCTGGTATTTAGTATTTATGAGTAGATTTTGGCAAAGCAAACATTTTTTCGTTGACTATTTTCTTTAGCTGCAATACTATTTGGTTTTCCGAAGGCATTTCTACAGCGTTGAGTCATGTGGTAAAGTAAAGTGGAAAATGCCACAAGCCGCAAAATGCGATTGTACAAACGCTGCGCTGCGCATGTGCAAACGCCTTGCCTCGATGGCAACACTCTACTCCTCAATGCAACGTCAAAGTTATATAAGCATTTAGCAGAAAAGAGCTACCAGCAACAACAGCAGCAACTAACTTGCAAATGGCAAGAAGCTGTTGAGAGTCAATGAGCAGGTTCGGTTGCACTACACTACACGACGTTAGATACACAGATACATAGATGCATACATAGAAGACTGAAAGTGAGCTTGAGTTTAGGAATTCGCTTGAAATTGGCATTTTGGAATTTGTTACCAAATATTGACGACAGTAAAAGCAACAACATCGATGACGCTTCGAAATTATTATTTCTCGATCTTTTCCATTGCAATGTTGCATTTCTATTGCAAATATTTCTGACCATTTTCATTTTTTTCTTTCAGTCAGCAATAATTGCATAATTACATCTTCGTTGCGCGAAATCAAACAAAAAAGTGATGTGTGGGTTGATTGATGAAAACTGGATTATTGGATAATGTGATTGTAGCAAAGTGTAGGTTTGCATGACGTGTGCAACATAGTCATTTTATTTGTATCTTAAAGATATGAAAAACTTTATGTGAAGATGTGATTTGTTGACGCCAAGCACTTCTCGGAAAATTCGGTACACAACAGAAGTCGCCGTAGCTTATATGTTGTCACTCTTGATAAAGTTTAGATTCGCTGAGCGATAAAGCCCTTTCTACTTTACAAACCTTCTGTGAGATGTGACATCTTTCCAGCCTTGATCGATCTCATGATGAACATTATAAGGGCTAGTCTCAGTCTGGATTACAAACCACAATCATTGAGGCAGGTGATCGTGCATTTCATCCGCAAGCCTATGGAACCAACCAAAATTTATGAACTCAACAGTCTAATATTCTTCATTCTGAATTCAATCCAATCGGAATCCGATTTTCACATTAAACACAAGCTTCATACTACGGCTCCCATTCAAAAAAGCCAATAAGCTTATATGAAGGCTAAATGAACTGTAGACACACTTCAGTACATAGTCCGCCAAATGTTAGCACCATTGCCTGAATAAATGTTTTGCCAAATCAGCGCGACATATCGTCCTTTCTAGACAATGTATCTATAAACAACTTCAACTTTTTGGTGTCTTGTTATACTTATCTAGCTCAGTAAACTATGAAATATGGTATATATTTTTAGGAATCACCATCTCAGATAGATTTGGCCGTACAATTTCTGATCTGTTGAGTTCAGTTCTTCCAGGGGTAACCGAATGGAACATCAACAAAAGTCTCAGCATTAATCTTTAGAAGACTGTAATAGTCCCTTCTCAAAAAATCAACTCAGTCTCAAATTCTTAGAAGAAGTCAAATCCCTGTGATTGCAAAAAACTCACCTTCAAAACTTCACTTACAATAGTGCTTACTAAAGCTTCTACATTTGTACCTATATGCATCTTTTGAGACTTTGGACTTGGAGTATCTCTTCAAACAATTTTCTAGTGGATCTATCCACAATGGTAAGATTCATATTCGCCTACCTTGAATGAAAGCTCACACTGAACCAAACTTGTGCCAACAGTTCTGTTTGTGCATGAACATGTGCTACTGTCACAATAGAAGTGGTGGTTGGAGTGCCCCTGATGCAGATTTTCACACAAACCTCAACGGCTTTTGATGCACTAAGGTTTCAAACTAGTTCTGGTCTTGCACCCGACAATCTGAATCACTCTAGTATCTTAAACACGTTTCTGGCAGCGAGATCTGCAACAAATCAGAAAGAATGACAATTGCACATTGCTTTGGCCTGGTATTGAATTCAACATTTTACTAATTAGTGTTGCGTATTTATCTTCGAACTGAAGCCTGCGTGCGACACATTGAGCTGAATTCCGAATGGGTTCAATATTATCATATTTTCAGACTGAATAGCGGTAATAAAATCACTAACATCCTGGCAACTTTTCTCCAGATTCGAAAAACGATATTTCGATATCGTTCAACAACTTTCGGTAAGCCATATGTTGGCCATATTCATGGCCATGGCTTTCTTCAAAATTAACAAATAGCTACGCAAATCAGAATTTCCTTTGGAAAGCGCAGAACCCTTCTATGGTCTTACAAGTAACACTACTTAACTGTAAATCAACGATTTTGATGTAACTTGCCACACTTCTTAATCATCGAAAAATATTTAACATGCATAATTTTATATTGGCCCGTTTTGAATTGTAAGTCGAAATATTTCCTTTAAGATTTGTGGAGGCTGATTACGAATCTGAAGTCAGATTTTAAAAAATCAAAAATCATCTTTAAAAGTCATCGAATTTACTTTACTCTGCGGTCCAAAAATGTTTCATGAGAAACAGAGCTCTGTTTTGTCTTTAGTTTTTAGTGAACCAAACTCTTCAAAACAAGACTCAGTCCACAGAAAGCTCTTCGCTCTAAGTATAATAAAGGTCTAATTTTGGGAAAATTGTTCCATTGTAAAGCACAAGAGGTTCTATAATCGGATGCGTGTAGGTTGTGTAGGTGTAATGTAGTAAATAATCAGCGAACTCAAACACCTCTGAATAGGAATGAATGAACTGTATTGAATTAAGAAACTTTTAGCATATTTTCACTACTCAACAAGTTGAGTTGACAATCGTTTAAGCACTAAACTAATCCTTCAATCTATGCAGATGGCAAGAGTACGCTGAGCGCTTGTACATAATTGTAACTTTTTGCAGTCACTAAATCGCCTATATTGTATGACGGATGAAGATTTGAAAATCTGTATGATTGGGGGTTCTTTTTGCTGAGCCAGGCATTTTTAATTTTCAAAACAGATGACATCAGATTAGTAATCAGTGGTCTCCAAGTTTTAAATGTCCATATGAACAGCCAGACATACGGACATGTCTGTTTTGACTTGACTTTTGATGCTGATCAAGAATATATATCTATACTTTATGGGGTCTGCCTCAACTTCTTCTTTCTTTTCTTGGTATTAAACAAATTTTGTTTTAACTTCCGTACACTTTAAAATTTTTCATTATCATCATAAATTCACCTGGCTAGTATGGCTCCCAAATTCTCTATATGATTTAGGTCTTGTGAGCAGGTTGGCCAGTCCATAAATTCCACTGAAAATTCTTTGAAATGTGTTCTTGTCAGGCGACTTCTATGAATTCTGGCGTTGTCATACATAAGAATATAATTCAACATTTCCACATATTCAGAACTATTTATTCTGGAGTATACGAAGCACAGTGACAGAGTACCGAAATTTCGTTGAGTGGTTCTTTCCTTAAGTCCCTGCAATCAAATAAAACTTATTTTATCAGAAAAAAATAACCTGATTGGAACAAATTGCTTTTAGACACCTTCCGTGAGAAGTGTTAAAAAGTCCTTACAGAGTCTCAAGAAGTTGTCAAGTTATTCAAAGCAAATTAAATTCGAGCTGTTTTATACCGAAGTAGAAAAGTTGGAGCTCCCAAGTAATATTGGGATGCTAAGTACAGCAAGCTTGTTGTACGACGCTGTTATCAATATTTTTCGGACATCTTTGGCTTTGTCCCTAAACTGCGTTTCGTTCCATAACACAGGCCGACAAAATTTAACAAAAGTCTATACGCAGTGAGCAGACCTGAAATACCCAAACGATTTCTAGAGATCCTAACCTAAAAGTTTAGGTTAGGATATCTCGATTAGATTTACGGTCTCCAGTTAATCTAATTGCACACTTACAGTTATTTCTAAAGATAGTTGCTGGCAGTTGGTGCCTATCAGTAATCTTTGCTCTATCATATTTTTATTGGGTTTTAATCAAAGTTTGAGTTGCTTACGATTTGTAATTAATTTTGATATTAAGTTTGTATAGTTATTATTGAGTATTGTATAAATTGTACAGTATACAGAGTGGAATTTAAGACAATTCAACTGTTTAGTATACTTAGTAAGCAATTTTCATTTACAGCTTTGAGGTGCCAAAGGCAAGTGTGACAAATATTGCATATAAAGATATTATTTCAAAATATTGTGGAGAAACTGATTAACAATCGCCGGGCGCACATAGACTGGTACTTATATTCCAGTGATAAGAGTTGGATTTCTCAAAATGCTTGGGGAAAAGTAAACTTCTTATATGAATCTCTGCTGCATTAGTTTGTATGATATGATATATGTAGCCTTTACTATAAAATTTGATAAACTTCTAAGACTTTTTTTTTTTTTTTGGATAATATTTGTTTATGTTAAGCATTCCACTGAAGGAACTTTAAACATATTCTTAGCCAAGTTATACGATAGACAGAATTCTTTCATTAATATGTTAAAATGAGTTAGAATAAAATTAATATTAATACTCGAATTTAGTGCCGTGTTGGCAGGTCATCCGGGTGGACCCTTTTAAGGCGCCTTCTGCTTGTGTTGATAGCGAGTGCTGAGGCTAACTGGTTGACATGATCACGCAGACGATCGTTGTACCTGGAGCTATGTCGATTGATTTCATCAAATACTGAGGGCATATTTAAGTCGTTACTAATGACAGTATTACGTGCAAACCACGGAGCACCCGTGATTAAGCGTAGAGTTTTGTTCTGCAGTTTTTGAACGCGTTCAATATTAGTTTTTGATGCAGTTCCCAGATTTTAATTCCATAACTCCAGGATGGCAAAACAACCATTTTGTAGATGTACAGTTTATTGCTCAAACGCAACTTACTGTTTGGACGCAGCAACCAATTCAATTTTTTAAGTTTAGCGCGATATGTTCCAAGTACCAAAGATATGTGATTTCTCCATGCCAATCGGTTATCCAGCATCATACCTAGGTACTTAACAGAATTGACCTGAGAAACAGTCACATTGTTTATGTTTACTGGAGAACATTTTCCCCTTTTCAGAGAAAATGTGCAATGCGCAGACTATGAGCTGTTGACCATGGATGAAGCTGTCCAAATACTCTTGAATATAGTCTGAAGCGGCAATGGGGCATCTCGAGTTCGCCTTAAACACTGTATCGTCAGCGTAAGTAGCAAGTAACATGTGCTCGCCAACAGGCTTAGGCATCTCAGCAGTATATAATGTGTATAGAGTTGGGCTTAATACACTACCCTGAGGTACTCCTGCACATATTGGCCTTATTGTCGAGTAAACACCTTTAACTAAAACTTGAAAACAGCGTCCAAATAAAAAAGACTGAAGTATGTGGAAGTAGTCTATTGGTAAGTGAGCCCTGATTTTTTGCATCAACCCCTCATGCCACACGCGGTCGAAAGCTTACTGCACATCCAAAAATACAGCAGAAATGTAGCGCTTTTCTTCAAAAGCATCTAGGATGTAATGCACAACTCTGTGAACTTGCTCAGGTGTACCATGATGGTGTCTAAACCCAAAATGGAAATCAGGAATGATACTCCTTTCGTTTAGTATATCCAATAATCTGACAAGAAATATTTTTTCAAATATTTATGGAAAATGTGTAGGAGAACCAGTAGCCAATATCTGCTAATTTGAGTTTGCCACGAGGTCAAAAAGTATGTTGCCCCTACGACACGCACGACTGGCTCCCCAGAGGCGATGCTTAGCATTCCAATCTCCAGCAATAAGATACTTTGGTCCGAGTTCATCAAAGATTTCTTGATAATCGGTGGAACACCAGTCATAATTGGGTGGGCAATCAGTTGAGGCCAGAATAATTTCTCCAATATCGCTTTGAACCTTGGTGCCAACACATTGAGCGCGTGATAGCGCATGAAGTAAACAGGGAAGTGTATTCTATTTCGACTTGATAAGAACTGAACTTCCGCCAGTGCTTCTATCGTATGGATGATTGGCAGAATAAATTTCAAACCCAAATTTGTTATAATACGATCTGCAGTTCAGATGGATTTCGTTAATAAGCATCACATTCAGTCGATGCGTTTGAAACTTCTAAAACTTATTTTGTTTTTTCCTTACATCTTTCACAATAGTTTAATAAGTAAATGTCTATGAAGAACAAGTGTAAAAGAGTGCATAAGTGTCGGCTCCACCGAAGTTGACAATACTTTCTTGTTTCTCCACATACATATCTACAATATTTCTTTCACTTTATTTTATTTTATTTTATTTTACTTGTATCTCATGCTAAAATTTTATTGCTACCGTTTTTTTTTTCTGTTATTTTGGTAAGTTTTTATAATCTGTTATGTGATCTAATGGTACAATTTGGTAACTAATTACCATTAGATGATTATGGCTCTTGGTATCAAAGGCTATCGGTGGCACATAAAATGTAAAGTTGTATGTGTGTAGCGGACACAAAAGGTTTCATGTGTAGTAATAATGTGAAACTTGTGTAAAACTTTGCACGTTTTTAATGTGTTCTTCTTTATTTCTTGTTTTACATAAAACAGTTTGTGCAAAACTTTGACGTTTTAAACAATAAAACCGGACGGATGTTGCGTATTTCAGAGTATGTTCTACAAGTATATGCAGCACTAATTAATTTAGGTTTCTGTGTTTCTTACGGTTGATTTTGATTTAATTAGTTGAGCGACATTTGCTATGAATAATTATTTTGTAATATGAATACGGTTAGGTGTGCTTAAACAGACCGATAGACAGACAGATAGCGAGGGCGAAATACCTCTATAACATTCTGTTTTTGCAATATAGTAGGCGACTGTATTGTACCACCATGAGGAATTACAGAATAGTGGTGACTATTACCTGCTTCCATATAAAGCATTAGTAACAATTTTTAAGTTCAAACCATCCACTGCAGTTCCTAATATTTTAGTTTAATTCCCTTTACTTTTTGTACGGAAATAGTAACACATAGCAGCGTACGATATTTTGAAAGTATTAATGAAGAAAACACAAAATTTGACATTTAACTTATATATAAATCAAAACAATTAAATGCATTCAAAAAATTAAAAAAAAAAAACGGGAGCATACTTATTGATCAAATAAAATGTTATGCCTAAAAATATGCAACATAATTTTGCATAAGCTACCTTCACCAGAGTTCGAACTGCACACAGGAGAACCATCGATGGCAAAATCGACTCTATCTATGGTTTCATACTGTTAACAAGTAAGTAAATTACAGTCGGGCATAACCGACTGTAAGATGCCCTGTACCAGTACCCCTTTCCGACCTATAGCCGATACAAGTGAAATATTTATCAATTTTTTTTAATTCTGTTATTTCTGTGAACATAGAACATTTTAAGATATTAAGTTTTGTCAGTAGGACTCTTTATCCTAATTTTCAGCATCTTGCTGATGATAAATAATGCTTAAAGCGCCAGTGTTTGTATCCATCAAGTTTTTTGTCTTCGCATGGTTGTTCGAATGGACGATAGTTTCTGGCCATATTTTGGGGTTCTTCATCGTCAGCTTCATATTCGAACTTTTTTTTTTATTATAGCTACTAGTTGTTCATTTGGAATGATCTCTGTATTGCATCCAGGCGTTGCAGCCTCACTGGATTGCAAGATCACTGAAATGAATAAAAAATTTTAAAGTTCATTTTCGAGTTATATTCACTCACGATTCTAGGAGCTGGAACTTCCACATACCTTTTCTCTTGTTTCCCCAGCGTTTCACGTGTTCAACTGGGCCACACCCGTAAGCTGAAGATGCAATAATTACCGACATTGTATCTTTCCACTGCACCACAACCATATTGTCTTCATTATGACAAAATTCCTCCATATCAATCCATTTCATGTGTTTCTTATTCATGAAATGTACGTTTTTTATTCTGGTCCTCATTATTGTTACAGTAGCATAGGTTCCACTTTTCAACAGAGCTTGTAGTAGGGTATTGTCGTGAAATAACGGTCAAAAAAAAGTTTGGAACCTTCAGAACGTGTTTCAGCCAAACGGATAACAAACCTGGTCCTAAGCCTAAATTCGAGTATGAAAATGGTGTAGTCTAATATTATCTAGAACATGTATCTCCTGGATAATTTCTGAATAGCTATTTAGAGATGAGCAAACTGTAAGAAGGCAACAGACACCACTCTTAATAATGAGTTGGTGCGCTGTGATTTGTACTCGCCACCGTAAAATATATAACTCCAATGAAATCACAAGGGAAGCCTCGGAAAGTCCTCTATGATGACGACCCCTGCAAACCATATACGGACCAAAATTACCGAAATTCACCTAGAATGTCCGCACACTTAATAGGGATGTTCCAATATCCAGCTCGTTGATGTTCTTAGATACACGGTTGACACATTGCTCTAAAATAAGCGTCCTGTGACATATTCTATAGCTGCAATGAGAGTAAGCACAAATTTGGATACGGTATCGTCTAAAGTAAGAAACTATAGAGCGTTATCACCAGATTCGCGCTATATTCAATATATATTAGATATACAAGTATTCATTCATTTTTTTTTTCTTTCTTATACTTATTAGATTTATATTTTGTATGTCGTCGCTTATAGGAAGTTCTTCAGCAAGAGTCCTAGCTCTATGGTCTCCAAAATCAGGTCTCAGTGGAGAGTTGACCCTCGAACGTAGCAGCACAATCTTGGATAAGCCACAAGACTCTATTCTGAAGCGTCTGTACACGTGTATGGTTCGACGCCGCAGCCAATTCCCAAATCCGGATCCCATAGCTTCTGGTGGTCACAACAAAATATTTATAAATGGCCCTCTAACATCGCAGGGGCAGCTTAGACCTGCTACTCAGCACCCAGTTTAGATGCTTTAACTTATGTATATCTGCAATTTGATATTGTGCGATCTAAACGTTGGGCGTTTGTCTAGTATTACGCCTAAATACTTTGCATCCTGGTCTAGATCAGCCTAGATTTTCAATTTTTATTGTAATTGGACAGCTGACCCCGCACTATGTATCAAAGGTTTTGGTTTTTTTTTTGGATTCAGTTTAATGTTTTACATGCGAGCATATCTCTCAAGCAGGTGGAGGTACTACTGAACACCGGAAGCTGTTTCACTCACGCTTGACGCCGAGTGTATGAAACAAATATCGTCTTCATATTTGGCCAGCAGTGATTTGCTTCTGAAGGTGACTGGAAGGATTGGTACATCCGCGGTGAAAATTTTGTACAGAAATGGGTCGAGCACGCTTCCTTGTGAAATACCAGCTGCCATCGTATATAGGTGGAAGATTGTACCTCTCACTTTTATCTGGATCTGGCAATCTCACAGTCACTCAGAGGTGTCTCTTAATTATTGGAAGTAGTCCCATGTACCATACACGAAAAAACGCTCGTTTCACGTCAGTAAAGACACCTTTACAGTTATCTTTGTTGTCATATGCCTTAAGGATATGATTCATCACCCTGTGAATTGATGTCGATAGCTAAACTGAATGATTGGTAAGATTTCTTCAAGACCCACACGCCTGGCAAGCCACAATGCAATAAGCTTCTGAAGCACTATGAAGAGTGAAGGCTTATTGTTCGGTATTATCTGAACTCTTGCCAGCTTTCAGTTGATTTGCAACCTTAGTACTGCATTAAAAATCAGTGCATTGAAAGTAATCGCTCGCTTCCGCAGAGCGGACATAATCTGTTTGGCCCCGGGTATTTCTTTCTCCGGAAACTTTCCATAGTTTTGACTACCTCCTCTAGTCTTATAAGTGTAATAAGTAGGCCCATCTGTAAAGGTGTATCCAGAGTCCGATTTCATTACCTCTTCGTCAAGCAGAAACAGACTCTCCAGGTGTATTCTCCTCATCTGACCTGCATACTTCATCCGATGCTTCTTTAATCGGCACAAATCTCAACAGTATCCAGGGTTTCTTGTGTAATCCATTGCCTCGAATTTTATCACAAAATACTATTCTCCCTGGATCTTAAGCATCTCTTTTAGAAGCCAACCAGTGCATTGCCACAAGTCTTTATCCTCTGGAAGGTGGTTTTGAATAAATCTCCATCGCTGTCGTATGTGTCGTATCAAGACAGTAGAGAGTTGAAGCACTGAATCACAGGCAGCAGAAGCCGACGGTGCTGCCGCAGTATGTATCTTTTGAGTAAAAAGATGTCTTCAGCTCCTTACTCAAATGGATCAACTCATCGAGCTTCCTCTGGAACCTTGGAATACATGAGTGCCTAGAGAGAAGACAATTGAATTGAGTGTGGATGTTAATAGTTAGCGCCAGATGGTCTGTAGCTCACAGTTTTCCGATATGTTTATCAGCCCATCGGGAATGCCTTGGTATAGAAAAAAATCTAAGCAGGATGGACTTCCTTTGTGGCTGAAAGAATAGCGCGTCGGAGAGCCTGTTGCCAATACTTTCGCTTTGTGAGAGGCTAGGCATGTAGCTGGCAGAAGTGCCTCTAGCGTTGCTGTTGCGATCTCCCCACATCCAGTGTCAAGAGTTCCAATCAAAGCCAATTATTCATTTTGATCCAGAATTAAGGGTTAGTTGCGCTGGATAAATATGACAATCGGACAATCAGATATATACACTCGCGCGTAAAATTCACGTGGAAGAAGCCTGAACCCTGCATGAATTAAACCAATGGGTAAAATAAAATCCTCCATAGCTACTAAAGTATCTATTACGCTTCACATTTTCTATTTTTATAAATGAACTTCTGGGGAACAGAGAAAAGAATTTGCCCTAAACTCTTTGAGTAGTGCAGATACTTTAAATGCATCTGTTAAAATTTAGTACCTCGAATTAAAGCATCTTTTTTTTTTCCAACAAAATGTCCACATTTAAGCCATGTTTCGCTTCAAATAGGTATTTGTTTAAATATTTATTTATTTGTAATGGTTTTTGTTTTCGACACATGTTCATATCCGGATATAGAGTGCAACATGGCTGCAAATGCGACAACGACAACAAAACAAAACAAAGCAGAACAACAACAGTCGGCGACGATGGCAAATGTTTTGCAACAGATAAGGACTTAAATTTATGCGAAAACATGTTTTGAGCACTGCAGATAGATAGAAGAGCAGCAGGCGACTGCTGAGCTGAATAGCTGAACGAAGAGTTTGGTGACCAAACCAAAAAATATACCAAATAACTAAAGATACATATGCAACACTGGCTGAGAGGCAGCATTGTTGCTGTTAATACGCCATGCACACATTTAGCGCACACACTTGACATTGCTCTCAATTTCCGAAGCGTTTTCGACCTTCGAATATTTGCTTTTTTATTATTTTTGAACCAAATTTTTAGAATTGTTTTGTTTACTTTTGTGGCTTGTTATCGCTTCGATTTTTTCTTGTTTTGTTTATTTTACGCCCGCCATGTATTGTGTCTAGACAAAAGTTGTCCATACATTTCGAGCTGTCTGACAGATAACTCCTTTTTTATGACCTCTACATAATAATATGTGTGTGTGTGTGTGTGAAGTCTCCCGCCATCTTAACTTTTTTTGACGCGTTTTACAATCTTTATGCATTGTTTGTCTGCATTTATTTTATGCAGTCACATTTGAGATACTTTTCATGTGTATCTGTGTATATTGCAACACATGTTGCATGTGTATGTGTTAAATAATGCGGCGAGCATTTCATAATGGCGCTGTTGGCGCCAGGATAATGGCAACAGACGCTTAAAGTAGCCGTGCGAATGCATAAAATGCTCAATAATTAACAGACGCAGCCTTCCATTTGCAATTTTCGCTCACTCTCAACGCACATATATCTCTGGCTGTCTGTCTATCTGACATTGGAGGATATGTGCAGCTTTCTTTGTCCTGGCAGAGACACAAAGAAACTCTTTTTCGATGTGTGTAATTAATTAGTTTGCATTGTGTCTGGTTACTGCCTAAAAGTATGCACTTAATTTCCGCTAATACGAATAGACTAGCTTAAATATGCAAGTTAGATCTCCAAAATGGTTATGAAAGGCTTTTTTTAATACCAAACTGACCTCCTTCGTCTTAAACGTAAGGTCAGAAGAGAATATGCGAGAACAGGAGATGACCGAATTCAGAATTCTCCTTCATGAGGTGCTGGCCCGCAGAAAACAGAGAACTTGGGCACCGACGCCTCCACAAATTACTCTCTGTGACAAATAACTAAACGGTACAAGTCTCAGGTCTCACCTTAATCAGCTTTTAGCGACCCGTTACGAAGCTGATGCCTCACATCTCTGGACAAAAAAAAAGTGTTTGCAAGCAACCCTGGTCGCGGAGTCTCTTGGAACGCCCTTTTAAATGGTATTTCCTGCTGATACTTTCACTCTTGAAGAAGTGAAGAAATGAAGGTGCTTGGTTGTGACCTTCTAGACAACACAACCATACGAATTCTACCAGATCCAGCTCTGCGGTTCCTAGTTCTCAGGAAGCCAACAGAGGTGAACTCCTACAGACCAATCAGCCTTCTTCCTTCACTGCGCAAAATGATGAACAGACTGCTCAAAATTGAGGCTGCTATTTTGGCGATACCAAAATTCCAATTTGGATTCCGAATGCAGCATGGCACACCAGAACAACTACATAGAGTAGTTAATTTTGCGCTAGAGGCCCTGGAAAATAAAGAGTATGCGATCGCAGCTTTTCTGGGCATTCAGTAAGCCTTCTATAGAATGTGGCACCTCGGGCTTCTCTACAAGGCCAAGAGCCTCCTAACGGCACAGCTGTTCCAGCTCGTAAAGAGTTTTCCGGTAGGGCGCACATTCTGCGTGAAGGCCGATGGATACAACTCTTCCGTCAAAACAATTGAAGCTGACGTTCCCCAAGGGCGTCCTAGACCCCACTTTATACTCCATCTTCACTGCTGATATGTCTACCCACTTGAGTTGATGTGGGAGATGGGTCGATCGCGACATATGCAGACGATGCGGCGGTACTCACAAAAAGCAGCTGCATTATTCAGGTCATGAGCGTACTTCAGCACTTCTTGCACGCATTGCAGGAATGGGCTGAGAAGGGGAACGTGTGCATCAATGCCTACAAATATGCAAATGTGACAAAGGCTAAAACATTGAAGAAGATTACTCCTTGGTATATGAGAAACAGAGATATAGAACGCGATCTCAAGTTGCCTAAAATTGGAAATAGAATCCAGGAGGTTGCCAAAAAATACAATCAGATGCACTCTTTAGGCTCCCGCGCTATAAAATATCTACGTTCAATGAAATTTAAAGGATGTCAGCGAAGAAAAATGAGAATTTTGACATGCCTACTTTTGTCAAGAAAAACTATGGATCTCAAATTAAGACAACTAAATTAATAAATGTTTTGACTGGATTAGAACTCAATCAGCCTTATTCTGAATTCCATTTGTGAATGATTCAATCGAGGATCAAGAATGTATAAACTTTTTCGGGTACACCAAACGTATTCCTGCCTGCTATATATATTTGCCGAAACTACTTTAAGAAACTATACGTGCCCGACACGCTTTGCTGTGTTCAGTAAAAATTTATAATTATTATATACACCGAGATCTTATATTAATCTAGAAATCTAGCTTAAAGAAATAACATTGGCTACTGACGCCTTCAGCTGTATGTATGTTCTTCTTAAACAGCTAAAGCCTCCCTACTTTTTTAATGGATCTAACACATCTCGGTCCCTCTAACAAATATACCAAAGATATGATGAATTGGTTTATCGCTTCTACGTGGAATGGAGTATAGTCCTCCCCGATTTTGACTAAACTTAACACGATTACTTTCGTGACACACTCGAAGTTTATCTGTGAATTTCAACTCAATCGTTTGAGCGGTTTGGCAGTCTATAGGTAATATACCTACATAAATTATTATTTTCATTACACGACATATTCTCCTCCTACTCGACTCCAAGCACTTCTCCAATTCTTCCAGCAATGTTCAAAACCGAAAAGTTAAAACAACTTTTTTATCATTTAAACTATGAACTATGGAGGGTGGGGTATAGCTTAATTCTACACTACTTGTAGACATAGAAAACTCAAAGCAACTCAATTTCACACAAAAAAAGGGAAGTTATACTTAAAAATTGTTTCAAATAAATTAAATTCTTATGTTTAGAGCTGTAAGGTATTTTCAGGCAGTGAACTCTGGACCACCTTTTTTTTATGATATGCATTAATTATTTAGGCTGAAACCCGGCGGTACTGCAATACCGGGCCAACCCACGACGGAGTCAGAGCAAGCTCCTAGAAACTCTGTCAATTTCCAAAAATCAGTTTAACATTTGTTGTCCTTCAATGAAGGATCTACCAGTTGTAAAGCTGATAAGAACAGATACTACACTTTGATCTTAGCCAAAAGGCCGAGAAGCGATAAGGTGTGCGAGCATCTCGACTTTGTTTTAGTGCAATTTGCACATGAACTGCTTGTGTATTATAACTACGAAACGTTCATCGAAGGATAAGAAATATTTGTTTACGTTGCAGAATAATTATGTAGCCAACATTGAGGGTTCATATTTCTAAACCTTATATGATAGAGATATATTTAGACACTCCTAAATAGATTATATATGAAATTTATTCTTTATAAATTTTTTCAAATAGAATAAGAATCAATTATAACTCAAATTAAAGGTAGTTCATCTACCGTGAATTGATTTTGTGAGAACTTGCCACATTTATATGCGCTGCAGAAAAAATAAATGTTGCTGTGTACAGATATTGGGTTTGTCAAAATTTTAAACTGTATAAAAAATAGAAAATGTAGAATCGGATAGCCAATAATTCGTATTTATTCTATGCTACGAGAGTTCAAAATATTCTTAATGTCACACCACGTACAATTTCTGGTCATTAGTATTGGAGACGAGCTTTGAGAAGTAATGTGGTTGCCATCCACTTGGTAACTCTTCTATATATTCTCTACTCAGACATTTTATTAATTCGACAGATATACAGAAAGACGGACAAAAGTTCACAGTTCGTTGCGTCACATTTTTTAAAAATGCATCAATAAATCCAGTAGTGCAATAGAATCCAATACTGAAATTGCACGAGCGCATGACGAGTTTAACGGTTACAACGAATGACCACCAAATGATAACGCAAATGACCAAACGGTCATGACCAGCTTGATATAAATCAAAAGACATATCCGTTGACAATTTTTGTTTCACTTCAAAAAGTTGGATAAACGGAAAGTTTTGTCCTGCGTCAACAAAAAATAGTTGATATATTTGTGTCCGTCTGTCTGTCCTTCATATATGTGAACCTCATCTCGAAGAACATGAAAGATAGAGTTTTTATTATATTGGTTGAGCAGGTTAATATTAGCAAAAGTTTTGTAATAAATATTTTTAATGAAACAATCTCCCAATTCGGATTATAATCTCCGTTGTTCTCATTTCGATGTCATATGGCATTGTTCATAGAATAAGTTGGCAGGTCGGAACATAATATGTGCGAAGTATATGTAAAGGCATTGGCCAAACATTGATATTTAATAACTAATCATCGACCAATCACTCAAATCTTTTGGCATTCTTTATCGATCTTCCATAAATTTTTATTGAAAATTCATGTTATCGCCAGTTCTTCTGTCAGTTATCGAACCGATAACTAGCCAAAGCACTCGAATGTGACAACTTGAATACCGAGTTCAAAAAAGTAATTTTGTGGCGAAGGCGACCACACAATTAGAGGTGAACATATAAATCAGATATATATAGAAAAGCAAATCTTCTAAAATGTTTCGCAAAAATAAATAATATTTTATTTTAATTCATCAAATTGTGTATAGTATAATCAAATATATACTTCAGTATTTTACAGATTATATAACACGTTTCTTTATAAAAGCATTAAATACTTTGTACATGTCATACAGCAGGGTTTTCGATTAAGGATCTAATTAAAGTTAATAAGTTGTCTCACCCTGCTACTGGGTTTCTCTTTCTGCTTCGATATAGTTTTTTTAAAAAAGAACAAATAATTCTTACACTTGAGAATAAGCAACACACATCGAACATCTTCGGGGAGATATCACCAGCGAATTGCGCGCATGTTTTCCAGTTTTTTGCGATGCATTCTGCCCTCCTCATGCTGCTTGACCGACTTCAAGTGATTTAGCGAGACTTCACACACCTCGCAGTAGTAAATTGCTTGCAGATCAATGTATTGGTTGAAAGTGGTGCATTGGCTTAGGTATTTGCCCATAGGATTCAGCGGATAGAGTATGCCATCCGAGTGAAAGGCATACAAATAACTGCCATCGATATCCAAATTGGCCAGATTGAAGGCATCCAGCTTTTTCTGATGCTTAGAGCCCGCCAGATGCATAGACATCTGTGACTCTGAGGTGATGCTGACACCGCATAGCGGGCACTCGAGCCACTTGAGATTGGTACGCACCCAACGGCCCAGTGAGTCATAGTAGCCGCGCCCATTCGGCTTGGACACCTGGCGCGCGACCAAGCGATGGCGCCGTCCAAAGAAATGCTGATTGGCGTGCACAATCGAAGTGAGTTGTAGATCGCATAGCGGACAATAGTAGGCCTCGGGTCCGGTGTGCTTGATATTGCTTAGCAGATCGCTTGGCACACGACCGGGTGCGGCTGCATTGCGTATTAGCCAAGTGCTTACCTTGCGGTCGTGTGCACGTGAGGCATAATGGTCGACGGCGTTACGCACGGTGCGCATTTGTGTCTTGCACAGATCGCAATAGTTCCAGCGAAATAGATTCTGCAGCTCTTGCGGATAGGGAAACGGCACCGTCAGCAGCTGTCCATTGTTACACGTGGCGACAGCAGTCTGTGTTGCGGACTCTATGTCCAGCGCTGTTTCATTATTCGGTCCCGCATTGCTGTACATGTCGTTGCCGTTGTTGCTCAGCGTTGCTGTCGCTTGTGGCACTTGCATCACCACGGGCGCAGTGTAGCTGCTCATCAGCTGTGTACCATTGGCAACGTTCTCGTAATAGTTGCTCGGCACCAGATGCGTTATCGTTTGCTGCTGCTGGTCAACCATGTTGACGGGTGGTGGCGGCGGTGGCAACTGTGCACCGGCAGGCATAAGCGCTGCAGTCTGCGTTGAGGTGTGTGTGCCCACCATGCTGCCCGCTTGCATTGTGTATGTTGATGTCGTCAGTGTTGGTTGTGGCTCCAATATGGGCTGTTGCGGCGGTGCCGTGCCGTTCAGTTCCGGCGTTTGTACATTCAGATTGTAGTGAAAGCGCGCATTGTCACCAAGACGCTGCAGCTCGACTACAACGGGCACGGTTGAGTTTGTTGTCGTTTGTACCGGCTGTTCCTGTTGCTGCTGTTGCGATGCTGTCAGTGGCGGCGGTGGTGTTGTTTGCCGCACTAACGGCATAGCGCTCTCAGTCACGGTCGCCGGTGCCTGTAGCACCATATTTTGTCCATAATACGGCACCATAAATACTCCGGCCCGTTGCGGCTTAAACATTGGAGACCGTTTTAACATCATCGTTTTGACTTCGAGTTACAAAATAAATATGCAAAGAAACACAAAAAGAAATTGTGAAATTATTGAAACGTTCGGGAGTAGATAATCCTGTATATGTTCTATTATGAAACGAAAATATATTTGAACATTCAATTTGGTTGAAAGGTACAAATTTTTCGCTTTTTTTCGATTTTTATTGAATTTGACAGAAGACACCATAGCACTTAATTGAATATTGGCATTTTTGTTTCTTTATTTTATACTTGAAAGTGTGTGCCGGGGAATTGGTATTTTATAAATCAGGGATTTTTATTTAACCATTGGAGTTTTCTAGTGGGTTTGTTTTATGAAGGAACATAGCAGAAAAGCAGAAATGAATGAGGATGACTTACAAAATACTAAAATATTTATAAAAGGAAACAATAAAATTTATTGTTTTAAGAAAGACTAAAAGAAAACGTTTTCGTACAAAAACCCAAAATGTGAGACAGATTTGAATGAGAGCTACCTAGAAGATGGTGCTAAATATAAATCATCATCAGAAAATATTGAAGCTGTATATAGGGAATACGATGGATAGGACAGAATTGCTCTAAGAAAGCATCCTGTGATATCTACTTCAGCTGTTAAGAGAGTAGACACGAATGTAGATGCGGTGGTGAGTAGGAATCTGGACTCGTCTCCAGGTTCAAGTCAGTTGACGAGCGTCTATCCTCGATACGCATCAGGGCTAAATATTTTAATATAAGCCTGATTTGTACGCACGCCCCGACGGAAGAGAAAGATGACGATGCTTAAGATGAGTTCTATGAGCGCTTGGAACGTCCGTGCGAGCGTTGTCCCAACACACGATTTCAATACCGTGCTTGGCCATTTTAACGTCAAAATTGGGAAGGAAGGAATCTTTGGCACAACCATTGGAAAATTTAGCTTTCACGACACTACATCCAATAATGGAGAGACCTCTCTGTCTTCTCAAGAGCAGGGGAAACATATTACCCGCTGCATGCATACGGCTTCCAAGGAGGTCATTGGTTATACAGACTAATTCTAGGTTGGACGAGGAGTGTCGCAATGCTACTGCAGAGAAGTTCGCTTCCTATCAGCGAACTCTGCAGTCGGGAGCAACGCGAATTGTTAAAAAGCGATATCGAGAGAAACGGAGAGAAGCAAGAAAAAGGAGCAAGAGAGGCGGGAGTTTGAGAATGTTGAGATGTTACGTGACAGAAATGAAGCTCGAAAATTCTATCAAAAGGTCAAGCGTCTGACTGAAGATTTTAAACCCGAAGTAACTTTCTGCAGGGATGATAATAGAAATCTGGTTACGGATGAACAGGAATCACTGAGATTATGGAGGAGATTTTTTTCTAACCTACTCGGAGGCGATGAAGCGCACAATACCGCCGATAGAGAAATGACACCGGAACCTCCAGTTAATGATGGCACTATTGTACAGCCACCGGACTATAACGAGGTCGATTCAGTTATTATAAAGCTGAAAAATAACAAAGCGGCAGGCTCTGAAGCGCTTTCAGCTGAGTTATTCAACACCGGCGGCGAAGAGTTGGTTAGGAGTATGCACCAACTTTTATGCAAGATATGGTCCGAAGAACGCATACCCAATGACTGGAATCTCAGCCTCTTCTGTCCTATCTTTAAGAATGGAGACCCCGCTGTTTGCGCCAACTACCGCGGGAGAAGTCTCCTTTACATTGGATATAAGACTCTGTCGAGCGTATTGTGTAATAGGCTGAAGCCATATTTTTGACCCTATTAGAGACGGCGACGAGTTTAGGTCTCTTATGAACCGCTAGCTGTACGAGCAATCGTATCGTTAATTGAAGGTGCGACCAGAAATTCAACGTTTCCGTAACTGAATAACACTTCAGTGGCAGTTAATTGTTCTCCTGCCTCCTGATCGTGTACGTTTTGCTTCTCGGATTTCACCTGACCATTCTGAATTAAATCATCAGTCCTATGCAACGTAGCTCTAATTAAAGGATACATCTGTATATTTATGTGTGTCACAACCAAAGCTATCCATCTCGAGGCAGTGTCAGCTCTTACAGCATCTGTATTCTCTGCGACTTTCAATCATCACAGCCGGAATTACGAGCAATGCTAATAGTGCTAAAATAGTTCTTCTAGGAAGCATCTGAATATTTCGCAATGTCGCAATGTCTACTATTAAAGGTTTCATGTGGTCCTTTATACATCCTAGCACTTTTCATATGGCCTGATAAAGAGAAACGCTTCAAATCTCATTTCAAAAAGGTGTTTGGCAACCTCAAGTTCACTTTTGAAGAATTCGGAACCATCTTGCTCGGATAGAAGCAGTATTTCATTTAGAATTTCATCCTTTGACACAAGAATATTTCCTTCGAGTGATCCTTTGTGGTTTCTCGGAAATGCCTAGAAATCAACTATTGTTACTAAATGGTTGAGAGAAACTCAAATATCTGTACCAGGAATTCGGTCAGCATTTGAACACTGAATGTTTGTCCGAGCTTCACCGTCTCAGAAATTGTAAGCAGCCAAATCGAAACTTAGTGCAAAAAGATTTTGTGATCATCAAGGATGACCTACATCCGCTCACAGAGTGGAACTGTGGATGACCGAATATCCTCGTCTGCAAGCCGTCGTATATTGAATTCCTATAAACTAAAATCTAAAATTTAAAGTGTTTTTGAACAAACCTCGTATGGCTCTATATGCATTCAAGACATATACATACTTATATAATAATGTAATCAAAAACCGGAAGGCGCCAAAATCAAATGCAGAGCAATTGCAAAAATTAGTCCAGGTTCGTATCGAGCTTTGTGACTCTTTTCAAATAGTTTTTGCTCATCTCTTTTTATATAGAATTTAATGGTGCTTCCTTATAATGCAAAAGACTAAAAATTTGTGCATAATATTCACGAAATCAATACGCATTAATTTTGCATAACCGGCAGGCAAAGCAAGGCACTTCTTAATATAAAAAGAAGGAATACCACAGACATTGGCGACAACTACTTCAGCAGCTGTTGTTCAAGCATATATTTTTCGAAGAAAATATCCACATATACGCTCAGAAGTTTCCACGTATACTTACGCATTTGTTAAATTCCGGCAATTTACGCCGCCGGCAATGAAAAACAGACGCCATTCATAAATTTAGCATACAAGATACGTAAAGTATCTGATAGCTGCAAAAGATACCTAGCAATGCGATACGATGAGGCAGGCGCCGCACGTTTTCAGCGTCATCAACGTATTCGATTCAAACATGAACGCCAGCACGCCTCGAGCCATGAGCTTAAAATTAAGTTTGCAATTGAAATTGGTTGAACGAGAAAAGGATGAGATGAGTTGAGCTGTGCTGAGCAGAGCTGAGTTGCAATGAGCTGTAATATGTGGCATAGTGGCAAGTAAAAAGCTTGCCAAATGTAATGTAAACGAAACGTTTCTCTTTAGACTGCCATAGTTTAAATTGCTCACGTGTGTGACACAATTTAGCGACAATGGCGCAAACAGGAAACACGGTGAAACAAAAAATATTTGCTAAGAGATACACGTACGACGCATGGCATGGCATGGATATGTATGTATATATGTATACAGAGACACTGATAGGTATATACAATGACTTGCTATTTCGCAGTTGCACGCACATCGTGACATATGTAGGCTTATGTTGTCGTAGCTAAGCTCGCCCGGGGAGCTGAGCAAGAGCAGCAGCAGTCACTGTCAAAATGAAGCTGTATGCTGAATGTATCTGCAGAAGTACATATCTATATTTGCGAGTGTGTGTATGTTGTACGGCTGCTGTTATTTAATGCTTATCTTTATCCTTTTCCCATTAGTGTTATTGATGTTGGCAGCCATGGCGCTTATCCTCTACATCCTGGGCCTGCATTTCGTACTCGCTGTTGCTCTTCGATGTTAAAGCATCGATAAACTTGCCCCACAGGTGAACAACGTTGACAATTGACGCGAAAAAAAATCACGCGCTTAACATTATTTTAATGGTTGAAGGATAACACTGACACACACACACACACACCATGTCCCATGTCTACCTACTATATTTCAGATATGCGCTGAAGGATATGCGAAGGCATTTCTCTTACTCATGTCTTTTCGTTGTTGCTTGCTTGCTTTCATTTCGATTTTGGCGGAAATATTTAAAGCATTTTCACTGCTTCATTTCCCGAGAGTGCGCCACACACAAATCACTGACAACCGTAAGGATTTGAGTACAAGACTCATATATGTTGCTGCTACATTAGACATTTATGAATGCTGCCTTGATGAAGTGTTTGCCTGAGGGATTCTTCACGAATTTTGACTTGCAAACCAAGCATACAAAATAAATAGTATCGCGTCTATGCGCGAGATTTTGCAAGGAATTATTGGCTAAAATTTAATAATCCAATGCGTACTTTGTAGGATTTGTTCGTGTATTGGTGTGAAAGCGTTTGTTATGCTAAATTTGAGCAAAAATGATTGAAGCAACAAATGTCAATTGCAGATGTTGAGAAATTCCAGTCGTTCCTAACACCAAGTAACTTCAAATCCCCAGCAAAAGTATCTCAACCGATTCGCCTACTGGGCAGGCAATTATGCTGACATTAAGCTAAAAAATTACAAAGGTGCTGGGTCAGATAACTTACCAGCTGAACAGCTTAAACACAGCACATCTCACGCTCCCTTCATCTCATTATTATTGGACATGATTATCAGGGACCATTCCAGATGACTGGAAAAGAAGGTCATTGTTAATATTCGACGCCTTTAGTCAATATAAAAACTATCATGGTATAACATGAAACAACCAATGAAGGCGCGAAACAAATGGTTTCCAATCAAGCCGGTCTTATGTAGATTACATTAACACACTACGCATCGAACGAGTTCAGGTATCGGTTATATCTTCTTTTTGTGGACTTCGAATGTGCGTTTTGACCATCAACAGAAACGCGTTGTGGAAGTCATTGAACAGCTGTTGGGTCCTTGGCCAAATTATTGCTCTCCTAAGTGCTCTTTATGAGGACGCAGTATTCACCGTGCAGTTTAGTGGCAACAACAGCACAAATTTCACGGAGAACAGTTTATACTTTCTTTTTTATAGTGGTCCTTGACTTGGACCGAAAACGCACAAACGCGAAGGTGGTAGAAGGTATACAGTGAAGACTGATGATGTCTGCCTCATAACGCACACATGTAGTGGTGCTCCAGCGAAGCTGCAAAGTCATTGAGATCGGACATAAAGAATTTATAACACCAACATATATATCTCAGAAACATTTCAGTTTGGATTTAGGATGGTTTCAGAAGGGATTTGTGGGTAGCTTCAATCTTTCGTCAGTAAGTCTAGCTTCTGGACAGAATGCTCACCAACGGCAAGCAATGAAGTTGCAAATGGAGTTAGATGAATCAGAACTTGCGCAGAGAAGACGACAACATAGCGAATATGGTTTTCCACAAGGCAACCGTCAGAGAGGCCGTCCAAGGCAACTAATTCACTCTGAAATCGGGTTCCGCGCAATATTAGAATGTTACCTTCGTAAACACCAGCCAGAATGCGGTGAGTTCCTTACAGCACAGACCGCGATTTGACTTTAAAAATGCGCCCATCCAGTTATAATAGAATGAGTCCGAAGAGAAGGTGAAGTCTGTCCTTCCAAGAGTCCAACGTGCCACACACGGCCAAAAGCCAGTTCAAAATCAATGAAAACAGCGTTGCTATACTCCTTTGAGTCAAATGTTTGGAAGATATTATTTGTAAATCGGTCTAGTTTTTCATTAGTGCTATGAACCGCTGGGAAACTAAATAAGTGTTCTAGAAGAAGTTCACAAGACTTCACGACAACCAACATCATAAAGTCGAGCAGCCTCTTCCAAACTTTAGAGAACATAAGCACCTGACTGATCAACCAATGTGACGTAAGGTAACTCTCCGGCTTATCAGGCTTACAACAGCGAACTTCCGCACAATGGGGAAGTATTGCGCTCTTAGGATCGCATTAAATCGCCAGGAAAAGTACTACATACATGCATAGGAACGGTCTCCAATGTTCTTTTACGATATATAAAAGCACGGTGCTGCAATGGAGTGGCACCATTTGCCGTTGGTGTCTTTTAGCGGAGTTAGACTGGTAAGGCTTACCACAATGAAAAAGTGGAGTCGTTGCTGGTGTCCATATTGATAACAATGTTAACAAAGCTAAAGGCTGAGGGATGCGCACATCTTATCATTTTGTGTTTTGCGTCGGTTCTTTGTATTGTCGGTGGGATGTTGCATTGGAGAAAGACTTTACAAAGCTTCCATTTTTTCGATTAGATGAATGGATGGAGCAAATTTCAGGCGTTTGGGGAAATTCAGTTTAGCTTCTGATTGAGAAAATCCCCAAAAGAGGGGATGTAGAGATTAAAAGGTATCACAATATTGTCAGAGTCGGTGTAGGGTACCTTATACCGGCCATCACAACACAGCTCTCATGACCTAAATCCCAATAAAAGCCAACACTACTTTGTTTCTCGACCAAACGTGATTGCTAGGCCGGATTGCGTGAGCCAAGAGTCTAAGCAATGAATTGAAAGCTGGGCATCAAGTATTTTGCATTACTACAAGATAGCAGAGTCTGCATATACACAGCTGTCTTCAGCAAATCTCTGCTGGTCCTCTTAGCGATCTTGCTCAGGATCAGTCAGCTATTCTGACTGGGAATTTGGAAGCCACCTGCTGTGTGCATCTCCGCATCAGCTTTCATAGCGAGACCTTCTCCAAGAACCGGTCAGCTTAGCATTGATAGTTTTTTTCACCCTATTTGCTATGCTGCGATTGGCTCTATCCACATTGGGATCCTAGGTGCGTCGGTATTGTCTTCAAAGGTTCTAAGTGGAAGTCCGGTTGTTGACCTAAAGCATAGTGATTTATTATTATGAGAAGCAAAAAAGGGCAGTAGAGTGAACTTTATTACCAAAGATCCGGTCTAATTTTTTTTTTTAGATCTCAACGAAATGTGGTTATGTCAGTTCCAGGCGGCAGCAAACGACCTTTCGCTATTTTAATCTTCTGGCCGGAGTTAAAGACAAGGGAAAGGTGGTCGGATGAAAGCTGGCACTCATTCCTCACGTCATTAGGATGAAGCCCATTGTCGCTTAAATCTGAGCCAATGATTTCTGCACAGCATATAGTAGGCTGATACCGCTTAAGTCCGCTCAAAAATTAACGCAACATCTGTTCTTGGCATTAAAATCTTCTCCAACAAGGAACATATTTCGCACACCATAGAATAACTGCTTCAAATTCTGAAGTTGCCCATCTGAGATTCGAAGGCAAATACAATGAAGAATCTTTTCACTCATCGTAACTGGTGGCAACTTGAATGGTTGCCATTTGAAGTTTGACAGTACTCACAGGCTCATGCTGAAAATATGAAATCTTTTGTTTAATACGCACAGCCGTACCACATCTCAACCTGTTATAGTGGAGATTTTATCACGGTATAAAGATTTGTGGTTCCGCATTAAGTCATGTTCGTATGAAGTCATGTTCAGTGAGATATGGCTTTAGCTCCTCAATGTGAGCAGCAATGGAACGGATATTCCACAATCCGAGGCTGAGTCTTTGGTGTGTCAATTTTTGGCAATAAGTTAACTCAGGCACATTTGTTTAAAGAACATATTAGTCACTTAAAGTAGCTTAAACATGGATGTTGATCAGGTTTATGTATTTGCAAGCACTATTGTACGTTTTTTCGCCTGTCTTTCTTTCTCCTTCTCTCTCTGTGACGAAGTGTAAAAAATTCATAAAAATTTATCAAAAAATTTAAATATGTTTGCTTAAAATGTCTGAAGTTTTCTAATTGACTTTCATTCATTTTAGTTTTATATTTGAGTTGAAACTGCTCTTTTTAATGCAGTATTTTTTCGAGTAGAAATATATTTTATATTTTTACTATTTTTGTAACCGTTTCTATTGGTGTGTTTTCTCTTTAATAAAAACTTTCGCCAATTACCATGGAGGCTCTATATAACAAAATCTTTCCAATCAAGCCTTCGATGTATGAGGGCACAGTGTGCCGTGATAAGTTTCTACATGACATGCTCGACGAACTGGATCTGGTTGATGACCAGGAGCCGTGGGAAGTACCACGCCGCAGTGATGTAACCTTTAGGGATCATTATTTCTTACGCCAAGATTCAATTGATTCACTGACTTCGTCTACGACTGTTTCAGTATCGGTGCTTTCGAAAGCATCAGGCGAATCGAGCTATTCCGCAATGTCCACTTCAACGAGAGACCGCTCCTCGATTTTTTCGGAAAAGTCCGGATCAACAGCAACAAAACGTCGTGATTCTACAACTTCACAATATTCCGTTTTTACCTTCTACGAGGTTGAGTCTGACTTCAAAATGCAGCGTGTTGTGCTACGAACGCGTCGTAATATACTCGGCGATCTTAAGAGAAGGCGCATGGCGAGTACAAAATTGGCTAAAGTGGGTCGTAAGCCGCTCGCGCCACACTTTACCTGGGCCTCCCAAATGCATTTGCAACGTGCACCAACAGTGCGTTTCTTCGAGATGCAGGAGACACTGAAGCACAATGCGCTGCATTATATATTCATTTCGTTGCTCAATCAACTGAATGTACGCATGAACAGCGAAGAACTTCAAAGTAATATCAATTTAGACAAGAAACTGCCACATAATTTATTCAGCTGGAGTCTGGAGCATTTTATGAAGCGACGCGAGATGAAGGACTGCATCTATATTGATGTGCTACAGTTCGGTCACAACGACGACAATATCAGCGAATTGAAATTGCGCGCCGATGTGGCTGAATTGTATCGCTTCGTGAAGTTCATCTACTATGAGTTCGATAAAGGCTTGACACAAGGCTGGCATCGCAATACCATGAAAGTTTTGGATGAGGCAAATTTGCTGTTGAGAATGGAGAAGACACTACAACAGTATTTGATTACGGAAAGGCACAATAAGAGCATCATTGCCAGCAAAGTATCTAATATCGCGTGGGTACTTTTCAACACCTACAAGGCACGTCTCTCGCAGCAGCTTAATTCACAATCCATGAACAGCGCTTGTAAGTATCGTATCGTATGAGAACTAATAACACTTGCTAAGATTAAATTATTTTCGTAGTGATCACGCCTATTGAGTACCGTTTGCAAAAGCGTCATTTTCAAATTCTCATCGAAATGGATGCCATTAAGCAGTCACAACGCTTGGAGGACATTGAGAAACAAATCAAACACTACAAATATTTGTTACTCACCTCAAACAAATGTGCGAGTGCATCGCAGACCATGTATTATGCGCAAATCGATGTGAGAACTTTTTCTTAAATGGCATACATACAATTTATAAACCATTGCTCCTCACAGGATTACAACGCCCGGCTAAACATGTGGAGCACGAAGTATGCAAATGATCTCGACACCGTTGAGAATGACATTGTCATAGCTACAATTCGCACTGCCAAGGCCAGGGAACAACTGATTGAGATGCATGAGAAAGTCGATTTTATGCGTCGTCGCGTTGCCGAGGTTCGCCAGCAAATCGTGGATGAGCGTCAGGCGGAAATCGAACGCGTGCAAAATTGGAAAGATCCTGCTTTGGTAGAAGCTGAAGAAAAGGCCAAGAAACCTAAATTGAAAGAGAAAAAGAAAAGGATGGCAGTAAAGAAGAGACATACATTGCGAAATGCTCTCAAGGAATCATCCGAAAATTAATGGAATTCTTTATACAGTCAAGTTAATAAAAAAAATGTGTTTAAATTAAAAATAAAATAGCTTTAAATTAGTCACCAAAATGCTCGTCAATGTTTTGCTTTTTTGCTTACCGTCCTAATTCGATCACGGATCATCGGACCGATTTTAATGGAAAATTTGATTTTAATAATTCTGACGCTTCTACAATAAGAAAGAATTGGGGCTTATTAGTACAAACAACCTTCCCAACCGTCCCAAAATCCGAGGGCAAACATCCTTTTTTTCTTTATTTTTATGGTGAAGTATTATTGTTTTGAAAGAAATATTAATTTAAAAAACTATTTCGAGATTTTTATTTTTAAACAAGAAAGAAAGCTGCAGACGAGTAAATTCGACTTTGAGTTACCCCTTTCATTGAATACAAAATTTCTATTTCTATTTTCATACGGACAGCTAGACGGACATGTCTTTATTGTCTTGCCATTTGATGCTGTTGAAGAATCTATATGCTTTGTGTGGTCTGCCACGCCTTTTTTGCCTATTGCATAACCGATTTTTATGATATTTGATTTGTTGGACTTGTCCGTCCTGAATAACTATTAAAATACCGAAAAAATTCAGAAAAATAGCAAATAAACGACCCGCTGAAACACACGAAAGTTAACTCCAACAATAGATGAAGTTGCAAATCGTTGGTGAGAACTTGGAAACGCGAGATATTACTCGTCACGATACTAGACACCTGCAAAGATGCATTGGATGTTTTGGTGAGGAGACAATAGATATCACCTCAATACCAACCTAATAAATCCATTAATTGCAGAGTATCTTTATCATAATTATTTCTACATGATACTAATTTAACTAATTTCATTTCAGTTGAGGAAACCACCAAGAAGGTTAGTTTGATAAATTATTACGCATATCGTTTATCGAAGGAGATGCAGCTAATGAAGGTCGATTAACTATTCTACTAGCGCCTTACATTGACAGACCGCATTATATGCATGAATATGCACAAGATAGATGCAATCCGAAATGGATAGAAGTTGTTTAACAGCTCCTCCCTGGACAAACATTAAGTGATCTGCATGGTGATGTTTTGCAGCACTGTAAGTCCACTTGTTTTCAAAATAATCAAATCCACTCTTTGATGAACTATGTACATTATTAAGCTATGCATCATTGGTGATACTCGATTTAGAACGTATTTGATTGAATTTCAAAAACGAGGCTTGCCGCATGCAACCACTTTAATTTGGTTAGCTGAAAAAATTCGACCAGAACAAATTGATTGTATCATTCCGCGATTCTTGATTCCGGAATTGTCAAGAATCACCAATCACTGTGCATTCTCGACATTTTTAGGCTTCTAATCACTTAGCATACATATATAGTCGTATTCGTATTCCTATTCGCTTAAAGGCCCAAGGCCCATTGCGACGTAGCATACTAATATTCTGTGAAGTTCATCAAATACAAAAATATGTTACGAAAGACAGCAATATGGTGGCTTAAGCGTTCAAACTATCAACTTTAACACTGAAATGACCCACTTTTAAGTTGGTCGATATGTGAAGTGCATTATGGTTACTTCTCATTCCCCGTTTCTGCACGTCATCCAAAATTTGTACATTTAGCGATGCATCTGTAGAATGATCAACAAATTTTTTCAACGCATCGAATGTTACGCAATGAGTTCGAATACCTTCAGGGACAACAAAGACCAGTTTCTTTTTAATTTGCCAAAGTGATCCACTTGCACGAACGTTGCTCTACTCTGAGATGGCAAATGAAATGCTTTATCAAAGAAATTTTCTGATAGGAAGCAAGGTGATGTGGCTCCTCATCACCTGATGCACTTGGTCGCATTTACACAGTTCATCCGAATAATGACGAATGTTTCTATTTGCGTTTGTTAGTGGTGAATGCTTGATATGTAGTGTTCCTCACCTTTCCAACAACTCATTTTACTTGGAAACGATACTCATTGGGGCGTGACAATCGCAGAAGCAGTTGTTTCTAATTCTCCAAGTCAGATTCGCATATTATTTGCAAACATTATGTTGACTTGCTTCTTATCGAGTCCATTGGTGGAACAAACAAAACGGATGACATGTATTTGTACTTGATCCATTTTACATTGATTTTGTAACTGTACAAGAAATCCCGAACTCGAGGTAAATATAAAGATTTATTTAAACAAAAATAAAAATCTTGAAGGCTTTTAAAAAGTTTGAGTTGCTTGAAACTATGACTCTCAGGAAGCATATTCCCACCACGGCGTATATCAATTCTGTATAGAACGTATCCCTGCTTTACATGAAATTCTAGACGACAAGCTTTATCGGGATGTGTTGGTCTTGGAGAGCTGAGCAGTTTCGTGAGCAGACGGTACTGCCATACTCGGATGCGGAGCAAGTATCGCATAATATCTGTTGCACATAAGGATATGTACTCATATTCAATTATTGGATACGAAAACACCTTAAGGTGCTTCGAGTAGAAGCAATTTTAAAAGAAATCAGGATTCAGGAAGCTTTTTGTCAGTCAAGTTAGGAATGCCACAGCCAGATCATGGAATGAACGTTACTTTCCATTGAATCGGTTGCAAGTACTCAATTGAACTATGAAAGACTCAATGACTCATGATGTTTTGGATTCTATTTTAAGGTGATTTCCGCCAAACACTACCAGTAATTACTAGTTCGATTGCAGCCGATGAAATAAACGCTTCCATTAATTCATCGACTCTGTGCCAAAGAATTCTCCGACCAATTTCTGACTTTCGGAAACGGCTGTGTCCCAGTACACGAATCGAACGGGTAACCAATCGAATGTTTGCAACATTTGAAATTTGGCTAACAACTCATTGGATCTGCCTCGCTTGGAACTGCTAAATTTACAACAGAAGGTGTGTTCGGTTAGTTATCATGCAATCAAGACTATGTGACCGAATGCGTTTAGTAGTGAGAAAGCTCATAGATAAAGTGATACACGCGTCGTTACTAAGAAAGGTTCACTTTCCGAGAATTCCCATGATTCCAACCATTTGAGTTAAAACGAATTCAATTTCTGACTCGTCTTGCATTCACCATGATGGTCAATCAATTGAAAGGCAGTCCCTAAGTGTTTGTGCTCTGAATATAGATTTTCTTATGCTCACCATTATTTGTAGCATCTTCACGTGTTGGCAAACCCTCCGTTTTGTTCGGTCCCAAAAGGCCTTAAGTCTTGAGTATTTTTTTCGCGATTCACTCGTAGCCTCCATCAATGACACAATTGCTAGCGTTACCACTGTTGTCGCCACCAAACAGTCAATGTGAGCATGGTTGTGATTTTTGGATCTCCAAAGTACTCAGTATTGAGTAGCGCTTAAGAACGGTCTGCAAACCGTAATCAATGAAGTGTTATATATATACCCTGCTGTTTGGGTCAAAGGTAAAATAAGTTTGCCCAAATGTATACAACCGGCAGAAGGAGGCGTGGTAGACCCTTAATAGTACATATATTCTTCATCAGCATCTAAAGTCGAGTCTGTTCATCAGATCGTCTACTTTGTATGAGATCTGCGAAACTATAAGAACAAGAATCGTCAAGTTTCTGGGATTTTCTAGATTTTCGTAGAAAAAGATGCCTAATGTGAAATTTTTTTACAATAATTCCAATACAATACTTCATTAAGGTCCAAATTGAACTATTAAATGGGGTAACATCGTTGATAAAAATTCAAGTCGATATGGAAATTTTCAATTGTTTAGCTGTCCGTATGAACATTAGGAACTTGTAGGCTAGTTAGGTATTAAGTATCTCCAATGAGGTTCACACATGCATCCAGATAGGAATATGTCCGCTAATAAAGTTAAGGTTCAATGGGGGTACAGAGTATCTCGAAATCAAGTACACTCTTCTATAGAATTCGATCTAATTTTTTTCTGAAATGTATGCAAACCGAATTTGAGGTGAAACCATATACAAAAGACTTTTTTTTTACTTCTATAAAGGCCACAAATTGTTCGATTTTGGAATTGAATTTCAATTTTTGTAGCAAAAGTTTTATTAAAATATTCATAGAAGTTTTTAATCCGCACAAAAGAGAATTGTCAGCTCCACATTAGACAACAATTTGTAAGGAACAAATGTTTTAAGCATCAACTCTGCATACAAACAAAAAGATCCTAGTCACTCGCACAGAGCAGTTCCATGCACGTTCAATAGATTTAATCCTTTTTTGTTGCGCCTCATTAAATCAATGAATGTCCTGTGCGCAACCAGTGGATGTCGATGTCGCATATGTATGAGTGTTTCTAGTTTGTTCGAGTGTAAGTGTCCCTTTACGATTATCCTTTTTGCTTTCAAATGTTCGTAATTTTATGCCACCATATGCGCCACCTACGTCCATGACGACTTTGTCTTTATGACTTTTGCAAATGATAAGAAAAACTTTTCATGTCCAAACATATGGAAGATTGCCAGCAAAATATTTAACGATGCGAGGACAGCAACAGACAAAATATTCTAGCCGTTAAGGGCAGGCGTCATGAGAGGACATTAAAAGTTGCTTAACCTTCATTAGGTGGCGGTGCTACAATATGCAGTGAGGACGCAAGTCATGAAATCTAATATGCGACACTGAAGTTTCTTCGTTTTCCTGCTCTGCACTAAACCTCAACGAGCTGCCATATGAGCTTAATGTCCTATTTAAGCATCAGTTAGTTGAAAAAAAGGATAATGATATGCTTGAAAATTACAAATCACCGCAAAGCAGAGACAAATCCAAAATAAAAAGCAAGAACTGCAGAAAAAATTTTAAACAAAAACGATTCACTCTTTAATCAGTTGCTAAAAATCTCGCGCGTTCCAAACTCAATTTCGCATAAGCACGAACTGAAGCGTATAGCAGGAGACAGACAGTGACAATGTAAATACTTGTTCGCGCTGTTATCCTTTGCTCCTGCGGGAAGTTGTTGCTCCCACCATGATTATATTTTGATAATCGAATTTGTGCAAACAAGCAGAAGCGCAAATTTTCCATCATCAGGCAACGCCAGGCCAGGCCAGAATAGGACAGGCAGTCAGCTACGAGTCGCGCTTACTTGCGTCTGTTGCATGCTGAGTTGCTTCCTTACCGCTGTGAGTGTCACTTGCTAGGATATTCGCAATGGGATAATTCGCTTATTGGGTGTTATAGTAGTTGTTGTTGTTGTTGCTGTTGTTGTTGCTGTTGTTGTTGCTGCTGCTTGATGCTGTGTTCATAGTGCAATTGTATCTAATTAGGGTTTACATTGCCGGTGACTCATTTTCTAGTCTTTGAAATGCATATTTTGAGAGTGAAGTTCGGCGAAGCGACTTAAGTCTTAAAATAACGGTAATTTATTTATTTAAATTAAGTCGTTCGTGCGGGAAAATAGTATTTTAAATAATTAAACTGCAAGGTTCGCTTTCTTTTCCTTTAAAGATGAAGAAAATTAAATGAACTAATTTTATTGTGGACGATTTTTTTTGGTATTTTATATATTTTAAGCAGGTATTAAGGACTAAATTAAAAAATATATATCAGCAACATTTATATATGAACAAATATATATAAACAACAACATTTTGTGTTAAGATTGATCCTGCCTGAGCTTAGCTTATTAGTTGAAAATTTTAATTAATTTTTAACTGATTAAAAAATGCTGAAAAAGAAGAGGTTTTAAGTCAATGGTTTATGCAGCCAAATCTTAATTTATAGTCAACGACGGATTGTTATCAGAGTTCAGTTCAAGACATCCTGAAATGCTAAGGCAGTCTGTGTTACAGCATATAAGACAAAATTAATTGCAGATTACATCTGGAGATTTGAATTCACAAAGATGGGGTCCTTTGCAGAAGTTCAAATTGACTGTCATACACTTGAGAATGACCAACAATGATTCTTGTGCAAACGGCTCAAGCAACTCACAAACGTCTGTTAGGTCACGTATCTCTTGGGTAATCTCTGTACAGGCGTCCGAAGGTGAGCAAACTGTCAGAGAGCGACAAACACCCCCTTAATTTGGGGTTAGTGCGCCGAACTTGCCATAAAAGTAAGCACAAATTCGGATGAGGTTTCGTGGTGAGTAGGCAACTACGTGGCCTCGTCTCTAGGTTCACGCCTGTTGAAGAGCGCCTAGCCGCGATACGCATCAAGGCTAAATATTTTTATATTAGCCTGATTTGTGCGCACGCCCCGACGGAAGAGAAAGACGACGATGCTAAAGATGAGTTCTATGAGCGCTTTGGAACATCTGTACGCGCGATGTCAAAATCGTACTTTCGATTTGAACGCCAAAACTGGGAAGGAAGGAAGGAATCTTTGGACCAACCGTTGGAAAATTTAGCCTTCACGACACTACCTCCAATAATGGAGAGAGGCTAATCGATTTCGCCGCAGATCGGAACATGGTAGTTAGGAGCAACAATAACGTCAGCCTGGATATCAGGAAATTAACAGACGCATTGGCTAGGGAGGACACTAATCATGCTGATGGAATATAACGTCTACCCATTCAATGATTATATCAGTAAGCAGACAGATTGTCATTAATTGGAAGTTTTTTTTTCGATTTTTCTGACTAAGTGATGAAGTATATCTACAGTGGATCTACCGTCCTTATAGGTGAAATGATTTTTATGAAGGCGAGACGAGATACTAAATTTGTTCATAATGTGTCTAATCGATTATTCATGGGATTGACTTCAGATTGAATTAAGTTATACCTAAAGCTCTATAGGCCTATTGTCAGATCTACATTTCCCTTAATGTAGTAGAACTGGAATTATGTCGTGTCTCCTAGAAGCTTTATAAAGTTAGAAGCATGTAACTGTCCAGCTAACCTTGTCTGTATCAAAAATGACACCAGATAAGCTAAAACGTCTTCTGTTGTGAACCCAATTATTGAAGGAGTGTTAAATTTTTGCGCCGGAATGTGTTCCTTAAGTAGATGTTTTAATATTTCCTGTCGACTCTTAGTGAAGTGAAGAACCATACCAGTTATAGTAGAGAGGCATACCGGTTCGCTATACCTCTCTACGAATCACGTTTGAATAGTTTTATGAGCTTAATATAATCGCTTAGGGAGCACTGACCACAGCATCCTAACCTTCCGACAGAAATGTAATTAGCTGTTTAGATCATCATGGATCTCTATGTTTCATGTGGACAGATCGGGTAGTTGTGCTCACAATATAAGAGCTTAACAAAACCACATTAAACTCCCTGCTATATATGATGCAGGACGCCAGTCAATCAGATTGAGATTCGATGATATTACAATAGCTTGGCGTTCGTGTATAAATTGAAATAAAATATTTGAGTACACTAAATTGTCAATGACCTTAATGATACCAAAGCGAGTCATGGACAAAATACTGGCAGATTCACACAGGCCCATAAGCTAGCTTTTACGTATGTCAAAACTATTTGAAAACTCAAATTACATCTGAAAGTTTGTAATATTAATCTTACGAATCAGTTTGGATTTCGGGAAAAACACGGCACCATTGAACAAGAGAAGTAAAGCCCTCTCTCGGAGAACTAATATCAAGATCTATAAGATGCTGATACTCCTGATTCTAAAATATGGCGTAGCAGCATGGACCATGATTTAGTTAGACGAAACGACGTTGGAAGTCGTCGAGAGAAAGATTAATCATAGCATTTTTTAGTCCATTGATGTGTGAGCTATACGATGCGGTTGACATAGTCCAGCGCATACAATTTCAGTGGCTAGACTAGGGCCATGACCGAACGACTGTTGACGACCACTTAAGTACAATTAGTAATGCTGTATCCTTAATAAAACTTCTTTCTAACTTTAAAAGAATTTCATAAAGAGAAAGAGTGAGAAGAAGGGAGGAAAACTCATGTGCATAAACTACTACGCTTGTAGTGCATATCTTTTCCCTTCTCTTCCTACTCTTTACCCAGCTAGTTTTACAATAACACAGGGCCACAAAATGAAGTTGAGGTGGACCATCTCTGAGTCAAGTTGATCTTTATGTTTTTGGGGTCGCTGAATACGATCCCGGTGTCCACATTACCCCATCAGGTCAAAATCAAGGTCAAATAAAGGTCAAGCAACTAAATTTGACTGATAGAATTTTTTTGACCCTAGAATCTGAAAGAGGGGAAAATTTTACGTCCGAATAAGGCTTGTTCTATTTTTTGACCCGACCTTCAAAGGTCGTTTGGAGGCCATTTTGCGGTCATATCCTTCTTTTGATATCTCGGCATATTCCTTAGCTAGGAATGGATCTCAAACCAGTTGAATTTATGTTTTTGGGGTCGCTGAATACGATCCCGGTGTCCACATTACCCCATCAGGTCAAAATCAAGGTCAAATAAAGGTCAAGCACCTAAATTTGATTGATAGAATTTTTTTGACCCTAGAATCTGAAAGAGGGGAAAATTTTACGTCCGAATAAGGCTTGTTCTATTTTTTGACCCGACCTTCAAAGGTCGTTCGGAGGCCATTTTTCGGTCAAATCCTTCTTTTGATATCTCGGCATCTCAAACCAGTTGAATTTATGTTTTTGGGGTCGCTGAATACGATCCCGGTGTCCACATTACCCCATCAGGTCAAAATCAAGGTCAAATATAGGTCAAGCACCTAAATTTGATTGATAGAATTTTTTTGACCCTACAATCTGAAAGAGGGGAAAATTTTACGTCCGAATAAGGCTTGATCTATTTTTTGATCCGACCTTTAAAGGTCGTTCGGAGGTCATTTTGCGGTCAAATCCTTCTTTTGATATCTCGGTTTGTTCCTTAGCTAGGAATGGATCTCAAACCAGTTGAATTTATGTTTTTGGGGTCGCTGAATACGATCCCGGTGTCCACATTACCCCATCAGGTCAAAATCAAGGTCAAATAAAGGTCAAGCAACTAAATTTGACTGATAGAATTTTTTTGACCCTAGAATCTGAAAGAGGGAAAAATGTTACGTCCGAATAAGGCTTGTTCTACTTTGTGCGGTCAAATCCTTGATGATTGATCTTTATTTGACCTTCATTTTGACCTGATGGGGTAATGTGGACACCGGGATCGTGTTCAGCGACCCCAAAAACATAAAGATCAACTTGACTCAGAGAAGGTCCACCTCAATTTCATTTTGTGGCCCTGTGTAATCCTTTCTGATCTGATTTGACGTTTTGATTACTTCTTTTTACCAGAATACCCGGTAAGAGTTATGGTTTACGTTCGCTGTATAAAGAAACTTTAATAACTCTAAGGCCACTATACCTAAGCATTATTATTTTTTAATAATGATTGTCCTCTAACGCGAAATGTCAGGTTCATTATTTCTTAGTTAAGTGGAAATGTGGAGGTTTTTGTTTTGGCACAGTTTAGAACTGATAATGAATTAGATTGATCTGTTATCTGATATAATATTAAAATCAATGTAGGAAGAACACTTAAAACGAATCTTTATTTGAAAAGACGAAACGATTTCTTCAATTTATGGCTATATAACTCTTATTTATTACAAACTTCTCGTAATTCGCATAACTTTCACTAAATTTTGCCACTTTTAGTTAAAGCTGAGTTTCTAACTTAACTTTCTATAGAACAAATGCCACCGTTCGCTCTCTACATCCTCTGCTCAGTAGCTACTCCGTTTTTCAATTTTCGCGCGCACATAAATTACGTAATGGACTTCACGTGTCGCATACTCGTACAACAATGGAACAAAAAAGCTAAAATAAAGTGGCGAAAAAAAAGAACTGGAAGCAAACAAGTAGAGGAAACGAAACTAAAAATGGAGAAACTACAGGAAACAAGTCGCAACAGAACAAACCAATCCATCAAACACAAAATGCAACAGAACTACTTGCCTGCGGACATATACGAGTAGAGAACTCAAAGCCAAGATAACTGCCAACTGCCTTTGGCCAACCTCCAAGCAAATCTGTGCGCCAAGTTTAATTTGTCGCATTTAAAGTAAAATAAAATATTAAACACACATTTTAACAATTTAAAGAACACTTCACGCTTTCTTTTATATATTTTTTTGTTTGTGTGTTTTCACAATAAAAAGTTGTTCAATATTGAATTACAACCACTTTTCCGCTTGTGTCAGTGAAGCGTTTTAATTCAAAAAGATTTTCTTTTAGGCTTTACTTCTGCAGAAACGACTTCTTCCTTATTATACTGGCTTCCACATTTACTGGAAAAATTCAACGATTGTGCATCGATTTCCTTTTGCAAATTCAAATGCAATGAAGCGAAAAATTACAGACATATACAGGCAGGCAGACAGACAGACAGACAGAGAAACACACTCAAAGACTCATTCCCACAGCCCATTGTTGTCTTTTGCCCTTTGACATGTAAATATTATTAAATAACAACAATCGCAGTTAAAAGTGGAAATTTTTCACTTTGGTTTTTTTTTCTTTTTTTTTTTTGTTGCCTTTTAAGCTTTTGATTTCTTAATTTGGGGCGCTCAGTTCAGGCCAACAGAGGGCGTTCTGCTCGATTGCGTCTTTAGACACAGCTATTCCCAAAGTTGTCGTTGATTGCTCTTCATACATAGAACACTTTCTCATGGAAATTACGAGAACTTCCTTGTTAAGTTATTTTTCGAGGTGTGTGCAGCGAAATATTTTGTCATCATCGATTTTTAGATATTGGGTAAATCTTTCATGCAGAACTTGAAAACACTTCGCAGTCTCATCACTTTCAACTTATGAAATGCGCACAAAGCAATGCGAGTCATAAAAAAGAAGAGTGCACTCCAATTTACTTTTGTGTGCACTGAAGCGTATACGAAATTTATATGCTTTGACATAAATTCTGTTTAGTTTTTGTAAATGCAGGGGAATGGCAAAGTTGGAGATTTTATGTAGTGCATATTTTTGTAAGGGAAATATGTGAACTAGAAGTGTGTAATTGCTTGCATTGGTACTCTTTGGTTGGTAAACCAAGGTTGGTCTATTTTCAACACCGTATGTTACTGTAACCGATTTGTTATTGATTTCCGTTAAGATATTTAAGTGGTGTGAACTTACCACAGAACAGATATTCTGCTACGTGCCATTCTTGTACGCGATGCATGCTCCATTAAGGTTCAGTTTATTTATAAAAATGCCTCTCAGAACTTTCTCAATGCTAATACATTTCGATCCAATAAAAAATAAAGGTGTCGACTTGTGAGTCTCATTTATGAAATTTTTTTTTAAAAAAATCAAGTCGACCCCTCTAAATTTTATCGGATGAAACTGTACTTTTTCTTTGTTTTGAATCAAGACGAACATTTGTAGATCTTGGGACTTTTATTTACATCTTTTTTTTAATAACTCTAAGAATATTGATGCTCGTTGGTTTCTTCTTTTTCAACACAGTATCTACATTTTCTCAGGGCTGTAAGCATATCTTGTGTAGATGGTACTTAAATTTGTATTTTTAGGACAGTAGGCAAGGATCTTTGAGTTTGTAAAACATTTTTTTTTTTATAGTTTTCGTTCCGTAATGATTTGAAAACTAAAGATCTGTGGTGTTGTTCAGCCAGTCAGTTACCGAACTATTTTGATCTAGCTTGGAAAAGCCATATAGGCTGTATCACGATTAGGATTGTGGCACCTTTCCTGACTTATAAGAATCCTGTATATTGGCATGCGTTTAAAGAAGACTCTAAAGAAGTTTCACAGAAAGTAGCGCTTCTTAAGACATTTAAAGGTATATATATTTGTGAATTCATAGGCTATTAGCATGAAAGAGTAATTTGAACCCAATTACCTCCATCATGCAGCATTGGTAGCACAAAGCTCAGCATCATGTAGTATGGCATAACTGCTGAGTAGCAGTAGTAGTTTGCGTCGTTATCCCCTTACTCCGCTCTACACCGCATTCTCTCTTTTGCTCCATATTCCACTCTAAGAGGATGATAAATCCAAATATTTTGTGCAGCTAAGGGGTGGAATGGACTTATATATGATATATGTTTTGTTGTTTCCAGAAATCCTAAGGTCTTAAAGCATAGTGAATATTCAAACGACGATTCTGTTATTAGCTACGATTTCTATATTGTATATACTTTTTATAACCAATAACTCTATAATACAAGTTAGAAATCCCGTGTCATCTTTACCTTTTCTTTTCAATGTGTGTCCAATATTCCCCTATATCGTCTTCCACTAACCAAGTTTAGGCCAATAGGACCAAAAATCTAAGAAGAAATCTTCTCTCGAATTCTTTCAACGCTATATTGTCGGAATTAATCACGTTCAGAGCTTCTGCGCCATTCAATAGGATCGGAAGAAACAGTTTTTTATAGAACTTGATTTTCGTCTTCCGAGAGACGGCTTTACTTCTAATTTTCATGCTCAACGCAAAATAGTAATTTTTAAGCGTGATTCTTCGCCTGATCTCCTTACGTTGTTATTGCATTTTGAATTCTAGATAGACGAAGTTTTCTACAACCTTGAATTTGAAATGACTTCTCCATAATCTGCGTGATTTATGTTCATTTGAAATCAGATTTCCATTTTCGGAATGTTGCTCCGTCACATAAACTCTCAACGCCTTTAAACTCACGTGGTAACGGTTGCACGTCCAATACGCTCGATTCATGCCTTCCGTCAGTCAAAACATGATCATTTTGGTTGCGTGTAATTTGAACGGGACTTAGCCAACTATCATGTTCCAACCTGTGGCAAAATCGATTAGCCTTATCTCCATGGTTGGAGGTAGTGTTGTGAAGACTAAATTTTCCGACTGTTCAAATTTTAGCTTTAAAATAGCCAAACACTATTTTGACATCTCGTAGAACTCATCATCATTGTCTTTTCTGTCGGGCCGTGCGGTGAATTTGGAGACGAGGCTAAATAGTTTCCTACTTACCACGGAATCGCTCTTATGGCTGTTATATAAGATGTCACAGGGAAAGCAGAGCAGCTCTGTACTATCCATTGTATTTCCTGGATTGCAGTAATATCAGTCTTATATCGATCGACGACATCAACCAACTGGAGATTTTCAACATCAATATTAAAAGTGCGGTAGTTCCAGGTGCACATGTGTAAATCGTGGTCTATATATCGTTTACTGGGGTCGTCATCATAGGGATATCTTATTCTAATAATAATATTTTTCATTTTCATTGGAGTGATTTCTTTACGATGGCGGGTCCCAAGGCCCTAATCTACGTGGGTGATTGTCGCCTTCTCACAGTTTGCTCACCTACAAGTAGCTGTTCAGAGGTAATCCAAGAGATATATGTTGAAGTGGCCTTTCTGGACCGTCTGCAAAAGAAACAAGTAAGAAAATTGTAGTCGAGCATAACCGACTGAAAGAGGCCCTGTACAAGTACAGGCCACCTAACAAACAAAATGTTTCATTGCGAAACCAAAAGGAAGGGGAACTAATAAGAAAAAATGGTACCGACGAAAAGTATTTTGCTCCTCCCACTTCTCACTCCACAAATAAGTCGCTTATAAACCATTTTTTTATGCATGAAAAGAAAAGGGAGGACGGAAGTATCATAGATCGTACAAATTCAATTGCTTATAAAATCGTCATTTATCATCATTTTGGCTGAGAGAGGCGTTATCTCTATATTTGATGGGGATTTTATGGGGAAGGAGAGGGAGGGCCAAAATTTTAGAACTAACTCCTGAAATTCCGTAAAAGACCTAGTCGAATGCAAAAATAACGAAGACTCTATCTATTACCATTCCCGAGATTCTTTCGTTCATACGGATGGACATAGCTATATCGTCTCCACTATCGCTTCTGACCATAATGGGTGTAACTTTGGAGGGTCTCCGACCATTATTTCTACCTGTTACATACATTTGCACAAAACCAATAGGCTCTTGTACCTTTGGTACAGCGTCTAAAAATAAATGTTGGCTATTATCAAGTGAATGACTGCTAATAACTTTCAACATAATGTGAACTTTTATGCGGTATTGCAGTGTTGTCATTTAATAACCTCTGCAAAAAGTTTCTAAAAGACTTCAATATGCCACATTTGGTTCAAATCTAGTTGTGGCGAAAGTTTCTATAACTAAGCCGTGTCAGACAAAGTAATTTATTGAAATTAATGGCAATTTAATAACCGTCTTCCAGAGTTTTGATTCGAGATTTATTCGCCTCTAAAGGAAAACAAACCTTTCAATTGACTATTTGTAATATTTATTTTAATTTTTCGTAACTGTCCTTCACAAGGTCATACAATCCGCTATAAATATAACCTCCAAGATTACAAAAACTGGGATTGAACGGAAAATATATGTTTTTGTAATATAGAAAGCGAATATGGATGAATTGGTATGTCGAGGTCAGAAACAAATGCATCTAATAAGATAGACCACGCTGGAGATGGATTACAGACTAGATATGCTTCTATTTCTTATAATTTTTCATGCTCCATTTCAATTATATTCAACAAGTAGTTCCATTTATTGTATTTATACAATGTGATATGATGTGAAGAATATGATTTCGCGTGTTAATGATACTGGAATAAAACTAATTTAAATGAGTCCAAAAGTGCTATCGGTTAAGGTCTCCACGATTTCGTGGTTCAGAAAGTCGGGCATATCTATTCTGAATCGAGTTTATAGAGCATGCCACAGTTCATATCGATTACTACATGTATTGACAGAAACTAATTAAAACACATTTAGTTTCTGTTAATACTTACTCATGTCCTGGAGTTGATCAAATATATTAATACACGGTATGGTTCACGATAGCTCCTATCCCCTAAATATTGTTAAACAAACGGACAAGAAACACCCTTTTCACACTATACAGTTTCTTAGTTTTAATCAAGTTGGGGAATCGTACTCCTAGTTAAGTTTATTTTCAAACAACTATTATACACCACAAATACATTAACAACTTATAATTATATTTTTATTAATCCCATTCAATGAATGTGACATTATGTAGGAGTGTCAATTCATTACGATAATGAAATACCTCAAGAGCAGTTCATGCGGATTACTTAATAATAAGTATTAACCATGCAAAAAAAAAAACGCAACAACAAACATAATAATAAGTGCTTCGACAACAACAATCAAAATCGTAATAAAGGTAAAAGCCCATTAATTTTTATGAAAAGGATATAAAACACATAAACACACACACACACACACATTTATAGAAATTCATTCAAACCAATGAACTCCACGATTTATTGTTTGCGTGAGTCAATGTTCGCTTTTGGAATTGGAAGTTCTCCAACCAAACTCCAACTGAACTCTGTCATTGTATGAGCATAATTTTATTCGTTGTACGATGGTATCGTGCAACCAGAGCAGCGATAATCAATTGAGAACTGCTTATAATGAAGCAACTATGAAGTGGAAATGAAGAGCTGCTTTTAATCGTTTGAAGTTAACTCTTTAATGTAAACTTTGTTAGGGAAATAGTGTGTTTCGTTTAGTTCAGTACGAGGTTTGTTCGAATAAAAAAGGTGACTATTTTTTTTAGAAAAAAATTTATTTATTCATCAATATTTATTTTGTTCTCTTCAAAGTTATCCTCCTCGTCTATAATAAACTTGTGATATACGGCTTTTGGTATGGTCTTCAGTGTTGCTGTCTTAATCTTCTGAATCGTAAAAAAACAAATTCCATTCATGGATCGTTTCAGTCTAGGGAACAGGAAAAATTCAGACATTATTAAGTTATTTTTTGCCTGCTCCATTCTACCTATTATTGCGCTCCATCTGTCACCCATTTAGTTTCAGCTGGAGTTCCAAAGGGAACTCAATATTTACATTAGACCTTCCCTGACACAGAGGCAATGGGTTTAACTCCGGACCAACTTCTCATCATCTCGTTTGCTGATGGTCTGCAAGATTATCACATGCTTTCGAAGCCTATGCTAAGAATTGGAATATTAATGTTAAAAAGGGGTATATTCCCATGTGTTTTGGGGATTTGGTAAAATTTACTTTTAAGGCTTGAAAAACTAGATCGAAAAATATATTTTGAAAATTTTTCCTGAATTGTCTTTTAAACTCTGTTTCTACTTTAATTCAAAGGAAAAAAAATAAACAAAAATTTTTTTCTACGATTTTAAAAATTTCCACAAGAATTGGGTGAACCAATTTTGATGGAACTTTTATTGACAAATAGACGCTTTTTCGACTAACAGCAAATTTGTCCTATCTCAGCAATCATAAAGATAAGAAATATGATCCACTGGTAGAATGGGCGATGTCAAGCTAAAGTTCGTCTCGTCTTATTAACATGTATTGAAGTCGGAAGTAACTCATTAATTTATGGAAGTTGAAGGCCGTTTTTTAATTTATTTATTATTTATTATGCATGGTATCAGCTAGCATACTTATATATGTCTCATTATTATTCCCGTATTTATAGCATTTCCTTCTTCAGGATGTATTACAATATTTTATTATTCTGAGCTCTCCGTTTTCTACTCACCTTCAATCAAACCATACACGAGCGAATACGAATAATTAAGTTTTAAAGTCAATGTTGAAGCAAATTGTTGAACTTTTCGCTTCATTTTCAGTTGGCAGTGGAACTTTTCTCATTTGTGTCACATTTTCTATGCACAATATCTGGATTTAAATGCAAATTGCTAAATGCACAAAGGACAACAAGAGAAGCAAAAAAAAAAAAAAATGAAATGATTCAAACTGAAAACTATAGAAAAAGGCGGAAAAAATTAAGCGCAGCACAGAAGAACAAAAAAAAAAAAAAAAAGGAGATCTATTGCAAAATAGTTACCATGGCCATAATGACAACCCGAGAGCAGCACAAAGCTGCAACAGTTGCACCATAGAAAAACCGACGATGCGACGTAGCTGAAGGTACACTTTTATCATAGGATACAAAGGAGTTGGAGTATCTACTCTGCATATGGCGCGAATTTAATAGCATCAACAGAAGAAGACACCTCTGCCGCATGGAGTCGAGCCGTGACAAGCACTAGCAGTCAGGCGTTGACAATGTCATTTACCTATACAGCGTGCCTGGCCACACCGTCAACAACGCCCTTACATTGCGACCCGGCGCAGCTCAGCTGAAAATAAAGCAACTATGCATTTCTAATGCAATTTTTATTTAAGCACAGCGAAACGAGTACAAAACGAACGAAGGCGTTTCGAAAGCAGGGCACAGGCGATTCTAGGTGATGCTGCGCCGCCATGGTATAGAGTCTACGTGTAGAGTAGCTCATTGTGGTGACTCCTGTGAGTAGCTCTGCTGCTGCCAATTCAAATCAAATGAGCTTTTATTTAATTTATGCCAAGAGCGGCGCTTTTCTGCACAAATTGAAAGGTTGAAATTAAATAAAATGGCACACAGAATGCGATTATGCCGTGGTACAAAGTTAAAAGTTCAAAGTGCAACAAACTACATTGAGTAGATGCCGCAGGCAATTAAAGCTAATACTCTCAATGAGACCTCAATGTTGCTTAAGATATTTAAATGAATAATTTAATTGGAGATTCTTTCGTATTTTAATTAATTGCAAATAAAATTAGCTGAATATGAAACATTGTTTAATTAGAAATTTATTTATGCCAAGAATATACGCAGTCAGTGTGCTAGAATGTTGTTAAACCTCAAAATTAGTCTGGCGATATATTCTTAACTCGATATGTTTGGCATATTTTCTAGAAATAAGTGTCAGATACACACAGTGATTTTAGTGGCCAGGTTCTAACTTTAAGACTTCAGCTCCCGTAGTCGTAGGAGAAGAGTTTAAAGGGTTGTGGACAGCCCTGACCAGTTGGCCCTCCCAGCTAATTCCATCACTCTTGAGGACATCCAATCTCAAAACAATATGCTGAAGAATAGAAAGATACTAGATTTCAATGGTCTCGAAAACAAGATACAGCAGGTCCTCTTCCTGGAAATGATCTCAACGTAAAATTGAGACTTGAACACTATCCAAAAACTAAGGAAATAGACCGCCGGGTCATCGACTAATGCCGATGCATCAGTGTGTTGTCTGTTTGAGAGTTGTCTGTTCGCGAGTATATTGCTAATCGACGAGGAAAATCAAAAGATCAGTTTAGCTTCAAGAAGGCACGCGAAACCCCTGAGCAACTGAAAAGGTTACGTGGTTTCCTTTATCATAGATGGAATCCAGTCGACGACATTCAAAGTGGTGGCTTATCTGGACATCCAAGATGCTTTTACTGGGGTATGGCACTATGGTCAACTCTGCAAAGGCATCTCCCAACTTTAGATGTTCTCGCTAGTATGCAACTCCGATCAGAACAGGTGCTCCTAAGAGAATTATAGTAAGTCCCACCTACTATTTTTACTTAGGATATGAGCACTTGGTGATCATTTCCGATGGAGTATGCCCAGGACATTGGTTATAAGTATGTACCAGTGTAACTAGATATGCGCATCAACTTTGAACATTAATGCTGTCGTGACAGGAAAAACAGTTGAGAAACAAAGTACAAGGCCATCATCGTACAAGCCGGGCGTTATGAAATACAGTAAATACTTACGGGAAGAGGAAATATGGGTGTTACTGGTAGATTTAAAATAGCTGCTGCGTAATTTCCACCGCATCAGGTCACTCAAAGCATGTGTCAAATATATTTGATGCACTGCAAAACTGCTTTCCTATCGGTGGTGACTTCAACGTAAAGCATCACTGGTAGACTGCTAGGACCGACAACCCAAAAGAACTCGAACTGCTCAAGTGCATTCATAGAAAAGTAGTCCAGGAAGTCCAAAGAACTTGACGACTAATCCAAATCACGAACCGGCAATGCTAGATATCGCAATCTGCCATGCTATAGACAGGCGAGAAATAAAATCAAAGACTTCCAAGAGTTATTCTCCTATAATTCCGCATTTGTCCTCGAACTAAATGTTCCAGTCGATCTCGATATTATTAGACGAAATTTTCTCAGCAATAAAGCAGCTAGTTAGATGGTCAGGTAATCCTTTATGTAGAAATTAATTCGGTAAGATATACAGTCAAATGGTTCAACCGGGAGTTTCATGAAGCAGCAGATATCGCAACTCCTATAAGCACATCAAAAAAACCATCATCGTACCGCGAAATAGTTAATGAGAACAAAAAAATTTTAATTTATTTGGAAACGATTTCACTATCCTGCAGGCAAAACCACATTTTAGAAGGGGTTAAAAGACATAAAATAAGATGCTACAAAGCTACAAGGTATTTAAAACGTCCAGCTCCACGTCCCATTAAAAAGATCTAAATAGTGTCATAGCAACTAAAGAAAAGCGCACTCGTTCGCTGCACATCTTTCGGAATAATTTACATAGTTTCTGTCTAAAAGTCTTTTGGATACTAATTGTTGTTCTATCCGTCTGCTGGCAGTAATCTCAAAAAAGTTACAGAAAATATTTCTTATTGTTAGTACAGACTACCGACTCTAGAAAACGATACGCTCCACGGTAATTAATTGGGATTTTCGTGGAACTGATACATAATACCTGTGTCAAAATTTTTAAATAAACTCGTAAAATTCCTACGAAGTCTTAGTTGAATGCAAAAAGAACGAAGTCTCTATCTATTTCAGTTTCCAAAATCCTTTCGTTCACACAGACGGACGGACGGACGGATATACGAATATACTGACATAGCTATATCACTCCACTACCGCTCCTGACCATAATGGGGGTACCTATGGGGGTCTCCGACCAATATATCCTGTTAGATACATTGGCACAAAACCAATAGGCTCCTGTACCTTCGGCATAGCATTATCATATTAACAGTGCAGAAGCTTCTATGAAATGACTTTAATGACATATAAAGTTGATACAGCTATACTCCAGCTTCCAGATTCAAACCCAATTTAAAAAAAAATGAAGAACTCATGAACAAGTCGAATATTGGCCTTATTGGCACTTCAACATAACGGTAATAAAGTTATATGGTATATCCAGGCAACTGGCTTAAAAAAAGGCAGACCAAAAACCGCATGGAACATCAAAGTACTTCTCGGCAGAAAATCAAACAATGCTGTAATACTTCTTGGAGCAACACAACTCCCGAACAAATGTAATAAAACAAAATCAAAATATCACTCTTATGAAAATTCCTCGAGTTCTATGGTATATGCGATATATTAATATTCTTTAAGATCTTTAGATTCTGAATTAATTCTCTGTAATATTCATAATATTAAGAACGTGACGTGATTATCAGTTCAAGTCTGTTGAATCTTCTGATGGAAAAACTTTTATCCAGAAGATTTATGGCTCTGAGCATGTAATCTTAATAAAGATGATTAGTCTCATTGAGCTCTTCTTTTTAGGAGATAATGCGCATTGAAGACAGTGCGAATCACATTGCTCTAAACCCTTTGCAGGATCTTTTCAGTTTTCTTGCAAGCTATGCTGCTGTGTCCACATGGGTATCAACTTTCATTGACAAAATGTGGGCTCGCTATGTGAGCCTTCTGTTGTATATCACACCGAAGTGTTTTATGTTGTCAACAATTGGGACCACAATTCCATCTCCTTAGAGTAATGTGTTGCTGTGCAGTGAACGCCACCATAAGTCATAGAGATTATTCCACTGAAGCCGGCATTTCTACTGTGTATATTGTGTAAAGTATGCGGCGCGGGATACTTCCTTTAAGGGCACTAAAAATAAGTCCGCAAACTCCGCAAAACTTTCTCGACTTCAATTACTGCTGAAGAAACTTTAAAACTTTATGATCAGCTTTAATATAAGCTTATAGAGGAGGCTAGAATGCCAGGCTTGATCGAATGCTTGTCTTACATCGAGAAATGCAGCTGAGCAGTAAAGCTTTTCTTAAATGCAGTTAGGATGCTCCCTACTAATCGATGACATTGCGCTGGGATTCAATGCTTGCGTAGGAAACCAAACTGGTGGTCTGGAATCAGTTTTTTTTTTCTCTCTAGAATTGCCAACAGTCCTCGCAAAAATACTGTTTTTAATGTTTTGGAGAATATTGCCAAAAAACTTATGGCTCGATAGGAAGCTACGACGTGGTCTGACTTTCACGGTCTTAGTATAAGAACAACTTCTGCACATTTCCACTGTCCAGTGAAGTCGCCAAGCTTTTGGCATATATTGACAAAAAAATGTTTAGGAAGCTCAATGCAACAGAGTGTTAGCGCTTTCTCATATCAAAGCCCGATGGGAAGATTCATTGGGCAACAGATATAGAGAAAATCTAATCTTGTTCCTTTCAAGGTGCTCAGAAAAGGCTTGAACTTCCTGCTTAACTGAGTCAATTTTTAGGCCCTGTACCGAAGGTACAAGAGCCTATTGGTTTTGTGCAAATGTATGTAACAGGAAGAACTAATTGTCGGAGACCCCCCAAAGTTAACCCCATTATAGTCAGGAGTGATAGAGGAGTCGATATAGCCATGTCCGTCTGTCCGTCCGTCCGTCCGTCCGTCTGTGTGAACGAAAGGATCTCGGAAACGGTAATAGATAGAGACTTCGTGTTTTTTGCACTCGACTAGGACTGCTTCGGAATTTCACAAGTTCATTTTAAAATTTTGCTCGCCAATGCTTTATTTGTTTAACCTAATAAACTTGGAAGTTCTTTGAGTTCTTTGGTTATTTGGTTATGAGCTGTCTTGTCACTAGGATTACGATGTCATTTACGGTGGCATACTTTTCTTAGCTGCCTTCTCTCAGCTACCATTTGTGCAACCTCCAAACATACAGTTGAAGTTACCGCTTTTGGAAAAGGATTGAAGTGTCTGGATGTGGAGTTGGAAATGTCTTAATTACCAGCTTTATGCATTTTGAAAACCAGCAGCTCAACTTCCATGTCGATGTCTGCTGTAGAAGTAAGATTCACAGCTCTAGAAATGGTTTTCTAGAGCTGTGAATCTTTGGGAGAAGCATAACTAATAAGTCATTAGAGAAAATATCGTATTTATACCTGCAGAGATGGCAAAATCCAGGACTTGTGGACCGGTAGGTAGGATCATACCATGAGTGACAATACAAACTGCATGCAACAGTTCTGTACCCTTAGAGTTATTGTGCCGGGAACCCCACCAGGCGTACTTCGCAATGAACTTCGACTATTCTTTGGTCGGTATTGTTCGAGTAGGGTTGTAAGTAGTAACAATCGTAATTTCCCCAGCTTAGTGGTGGGTCTAGGATCATATTTCAAAATGTAAAAAACTTTCTACCACTTGTATGAGGCAGCATGATTTTCTCCTCAGTGTAGAAAGTGAGGAGGTGCATCTCTGACCTCCACATTTGGTCCAATGGCAGCGAAGACGACAGTATTGTTTCGAGTGTCCTAAGCGCTGGCATTTATGGCATTGTCTTAAGTCATCAAATTTCTGAGGGGAATTAACTTTCACAATTGACTTCAAAAGCCATCCTCTTCCCCGTACATTGAATACAATTTATCTGAAGTAGGAATAGGAGAATCTTAAAGGTTAAAGACTTCATGTTTTATAATTTCCAAGATGCTGTTGTTCATTAAAACAGCCAAACAGACGGACAAATTGAAATGTCTATATCGACTCAAATTTTGATGCTTATCAAGTATATATGTATATTATATGTGATCTATCTCGCTTCTTTCTACCTATTACATACATTTCCACAGACTCAATATATCCTTTCACTCAATGGATACATTATGTATGTTCATTATGTATTAAAAAGCATTGAACCTAATTCAAAGATGCTGAATGGAGATTATATTTATTAATATGTAGGAGTTTGGAGTCAAAGCTTAAACAATATACATACAATTGGTATCTTGGCAACAACTTGAATCCAATGTTGGCATAAAAAATAAAAAATTAATATTAAAGTTGCGACTTAAATAATTTATTTATTATAGCGCAATTCGATACATTTTCTTTAATAACATTTTGAATAAATTAATCGATCCAGTGAGCAGAAATTCAACGTCATGTGCTTGCGACAATTCAATGATTAAATATCACAAAGCATTGTCTGACACTGCCCTGATGTGTCCTGATGATGTTCTGTGAATTTACATGAATATGTACAATGATTTATTGCTTTAAATCAATTGTACGAGTTTAAGGAAATTAGGCTGATGCGGAAATCGAAAATTATGAATAACAGTGGAATAATTCTTTTATATAATATTTTATTGAAGGAGGTTCAAAATAAACTTATCAGAATTATGATTTGCAAAAGACTCTTAAACATTTTTGATGTAGATGTATCCAATTTTTTCAAAACCATCCATAATTATAACAAAGCGTATGGAGCAATTCCTTTGGAACATATTTTCGATTTGGCTGAGTAGTGATAAGTGAAATACAACTGACCTAGCCTTCATGAGAGAGAATAAGTTTTTATGTAGCGGATACAAAGCATTCAGCTTCTGCCTAATGTGCCAATTGATTAATCGTTGGATAGTCTTCAGAATATAGGAACTTAGACTAGTAGGTCTATAAGATTTTTTCTAATGATCTTGTTTTGCCTAGTTTAGCTCGTGATATATAACACAGTTTGAACCTGCTCTAGTTCTATAATTTTTTAAAAAATTCCAATCCGTCTTTTTTGGAAGCTAAACTTTTGAACGAATATCGGTAGCACTTGGAATCTCAAGGCGGATCTGCTGATGATCTGACATCTGAGCAGACATTGTAGACGATAAACTGACTCTTATATTTCAAAGCTTTGGTTGTTCTTTAATGTTCGGGAACTAAAATAGATCAAGTAGAGATAATGGAATTAGTATGCTTACCACGTCCAACGGTGTGGCGTGTAAGCTTCCACAAGTACTTCTCTATGCAGCTAGATGAACTGTGTAATGAGAACAACCAGTGAACGTTAACCAAAGAACACTCCAACCTTCTTTTAATAGCACATTAAGTACTTAAAAAAATATTTGTATTATTCTTTTTTTTTACTATTCCGTTCAATTTTATGAATTTTTTATTTCCCAGCATTCTTGGGTCAAGTTACACTTAGTGCAGTTTCTTTTCGTGTCTACTGAAGGTTGATCTTTGTCGAAACTAGGTAAACTAGCTGACATCTGATGAAATTGGCTACAGTAGCTGTAATTGTATGCGAAGGACTATGTCAACTTCATATAATAGCTTATATAGCTCGTGGTTCATACGTATCCGAAATGTATCGCAACTCTAATAGGTCAAAAAACACTACGAAGAATATTTCTTTCGAAGAATCCTTTAAATGCTGCTGTACGACGACTGCGATTATTTGCCTCGTCAAGATTTTAGTTTTCGTCATTCGAGTACGAGCTCTATTTCTCATTCGCTTACTGAGTACAAAGTGGCATCTTTTGGCAAGTGTGATGCTTTTTCTGATCTCCAGACATACTGTCTTCTTCTTCTTGTTGGCAAAAGGTTTCCAGTTAAAAGAAGTTTTCTATAAGACATAAGTTGAAAATATCCTTCGGCACAGACCGTACAGAATGTGATGATGGTGTGCGAGTAGATATCAAGTCTTGCCTTCACTAGACCTATGAGTCGTGACTGTACTTCATCAACAGATTGAAAAATCTAACGATAGGTCATCATGCTTCTTGAAACTTGTCTTGATCTGACCGATTATTTCTGACCCTGTGCACTTGGTATCTCATCGTGATGACATTATTTCATATACAAAGCCCTGACAGGGTCAGAAATAATCTGTCAGAACAAGATAAGTTTCAAGGAGCATGATGACAAAAAACTTCGTTCATATCGGTGAGTCGAACACTCCAGAGTTGGTTTGTTTATTTGTCAAATTCTAGTGCATCCGTACGTTGCTGCAGCCTTTTACACAGTTCGTGTGACAGAATTTCACATCAGATTTAATATGGTCTTATTTCACCGTTTTAAGGGCAAACAGCGGGATCTGTTTTCATAAAGGTAGAACAACACTGAGCACTGAGATTCGTTGGGCATGCATTCGTCGAACCAAATCCTGCATAAAAGTTGAAGCATACTTTTGACGTCCTCATCACCGCTTCAATTCTATCGCATAACATCTTCAAGCTCCCGTCTTTCTTTCTGTTTCACCTTGAGTCTGAAAAAATATTTTCCTACTCTTGGTTTCTATCGACATTGTTTTCTCTAACAGTTGCTCCCGACTGTGGAGTTCTTTTATATGCGATGTTCTTCTTTGTAGTAGCATTACAACACATCAGTTCATGATATGTCTCCAATGCTCACATATAACTTCAGAAGACGGACAAGTTACGAGGAACAGTCTGGAGCGTCTGGCTGTGAAGCTGCAATGTTCCGTTTGGTTTGTGGTTTTCAAATGTGTAACTTTCGCTGAATGTTGCGAATGTTGCGAATGATGTCTAGTCTAATGCATTCCTTATCTGCGGCAAGATAGTTTCCCGTGTCAAACTTAAAACATCGATGGGAGCTAAGATGTTGAGATCATTTATCTTCATAAATTTTCTGTCGTTACGCCAAAGATCGTTTTTCTTTCCAATTTTGAATTTGAAGCACGATCAAGCACGATTTTGACATCGTATCTGAGAGGCAGCGTTCATTGAGACGTTCCGGAACGTAGTAAATATCCCATTTGGTTGTATTATCTTTCTGTTTTATCGAGAAGTGAGCATAAATGGACTTATCGGAATTGGAATCGCACGATTAAGTTCTGAAGGCTCGCCAAACTCAAGTTGAAGAACAATTACCACGTCCTCAACCGTTTTTCTTGATGGTTCGCTGTCCACATATAGTAGCAAAGATATCATGACTTTGCTGTGGTATCTTAATGAAGAAAAGTAATTGTACACTCTTGTCCTCTGCTTCTGCTTGACATACCATTATTTGCTTTACATTAGCTACGACTCATCTATCAAAATCTGGGGCTTAAGAAGCAAGTATATTGTTGAGGATCTTTGTCCCAATATTATCTCAGAGATTTCCAAGACCGGTCAGCCTCAATGCGTATCTCTGGCCTAGATCGCTGATGGTCAGACTCTGTTCACTAGTTATTCGCTTCTGGATTTTTTTTTATATATTACTGGACTAACTTTGAACATTTTTTAAAGTTATTTGGATATTTAATATATCATGAAATGGCAACGCATTTATTTTAACCTACGTTGCATCCGCTGAAACAAAAATAATTTGCATGCTGAAATGTGTAACTGGAAATGCTTAAATAATAATGTAATTAATGAGCGCATATTATAAATTATCGATAAAAATTAACAAAGCATTGGAGCCGTAGTCGCCGGAGCGTTTATTTTCAATGAATTCTGAACATGCAACAGCAACAACTTTCACAATTATTTTTTTAACTGCCGACAATTTTTAAAATTGTTTTTGTGATTTTTTTTTTTTCGTTTAATACCTTTGACTTTTTCATTAATTGAATTAAATATTAAATTTAATTAAGTCAAATGAAAAATGAGCGTTGTTTATTGTGGAATGTGATTATTTTTTTTTTTGTTTAATTTAATTGTTGAAAAAAACATTGAATAGAAAACGAAAAACATGAAAATGCACTGCAGACAATTTACGGCTGACCCTGAACTTGTCCGACAGCCATTTTAACACGGGCCAACAAGTGCCTGCTACAGGGCGCCAGCTAGAAAGTAAAATGCCGTAAAAAGGGCGTCACAGCAGCTGCCAAATGTAATTACAAAGCGCCACTTGAGTCGTTCAGCCAATACAAATGGACGGACAAAAAGGCAAACTGCAAGATGCAGACAGCGTGAACAAGGCGTACAGCAGACAGGACCAGGACAAGAGTCGGAATTACTCGTACAGCGTCTGGTACTGCGTTTGGCATTATGCCGTAATTGCATGAATATGTAGTGAAATGGGCGGCACAGAAGTGAAGCTAACGAACGCCTAAAGATTTTGGTGCATAATAGTTTTTTGGATATGTTCCAACAAGAAGAAGAGAAGAACAAAAAATACTCCACAAACAGCGAAATTTGTAATTCAGAATGCGAAAAGGAAATCAAGTCTTAAAAGGCCAACAGTTGCCAGACAAGTTCGAACATGTTGAATGCCACATGCAAAATGGCGGCGGAAGTGTAAGAGAACAAGTTCCGTCAAGTGCAAGGCTTTAAGTGGCGCCGAATGAAAGTGAAATATCCAGCAGTAAAGTCAAGTTTAAGAAAATAGCAGATTAGACTAAGCGCTTAAGTCGCGTAGACAACTTTCAGTGTTTTACTTGTAGACATGTCCAAGTGCGTTAGTCTGCAAAACTTTGGCGCCAGCCTGAACTCAACTCCTGCGCTAAATGTTGGCTATAATGAGCTAAGCTCAGCGATGTCTACTTAAAACTTTGAGTCGTTTAAAATGATGTGGCTAATAAATAGGATTGTTTAAAAGTATAAATTGACACAATATGCAAAAAAAAAACTATAAGAAAAAAAACTTTATCTCCGGTAGTAGCGAAGTTTTAATGCGCTTCACACAGTGTTTCAAATGGTGTACTTAGCAGCTTATAAGAAAGTTTGCTTGGAGGTAGTCCCTAAAAGTAAGACAGACGCGCTACATGTTTTTGCCTTTTTACCTTTTTTTATATAATATAGAGTGGGGTACCCCTAATTAATTCGAATCGACCGAGCCATTCACTAACTACAGATCGTTAGATCTGATCGTTAGATCTGCAGCGCAAAAGCATCTGAAATAGTTTTAGTAAAAAAAATCATGCTGCAATGTTTCGTGCAGGAAACAGTCAACTAAAAGAGCTGAATGAATCTTTTTCAGCAAGACGATTAGTTGAGTGGTTCCAATATCGGTTTCATAGAAAGTTTTTGAAACTCTGATAAATTCCCGGTGCTGATGATTCCAAAGTGCAGCCTTGAATGATTCCTTGTGCGTGGATATTGTTTGTAGCAGCTTTGAACGTACGTTCGCCACCAATTGTTGGTAAGTTTGTGCCAACTTGATTTTCGCAAAAATTGATCTACGTTTAATAGATGCCAGCAACGTGTTGACTGCTGGAATTTGGTGACAATGATTTAATGTTAATCTATAATCCCCATACTTGTATATGCGGAAAGTGCCATTCTTTTTGATGGCAGGTGGTGTATGAGTGGCCCAGAAAGAGTATCCTGCGGGCTCTAGAATTCCCTGATTCCATAGGCAAACGAATTCGTCTTCATATAGACCTTTGGTGGCAAATGGAATGCGCCTTGGTGGTAAGTTTTAGAGTCTCTGGTGGTCCTGTTAACGGCCCCACTCGGGCGTGAATAAGTATTTGAATTTATCCAGAATTGATTTGATGTTCATTCCATTGTTGATCGCGTGAACACCTTCGATAAGTATACAAAGCGAGTCATACCAGTTGCATCCAACTAAATTTGAGCCTCCATCAGGGTTGATGATTAACAGTTAACTGTAAATTTTACAGTGGTTGTAGTTTATTGACTATCGATGGCCCTCTCCACTGGGACTAGATTTTGTTGATCGTCACTTAGGTCTAAGTCACATTTGGAGAGATTCGGATTTCCGCAAAGCAAGGATGGGTTTGAACGTGCCTTCTTTCATGATGGTCACAGAGGACTTAAAAACTATTTTAAAATTACATCTACAGCCAATGATGACGAAAGTAATTGATTTATTTCGGTTGACTAAAGGTCGATCTGCGTTCTAGTGCACCGTGACCTGCTGATGTTGAGGTATGAGTGGATGTATTTTATAAATTTTTTTTTGCAGCAGACACGCTGTTACCTGATGTGGGCATTGCTTGTGCGAATGTCGGCCCACGTAATTTTTTTTAAATACTATGTTTGTTCTGCCAGGAACTATCCGCTTTGACAACATGAACAGATTTGATGTTTTGTGACTTATCGTGTGACACCTAATAGCAGTAATGCACCACCACAAACAGCAACACAACTGGGAATCAACCAAAGGTTCTTGGTCTCGACTTTGCTGGCCCTTTTCAGAGTAAAACAATTTTCTTGCTTGTCGATTCTTATTCTAAGTGGCAAAGGTAAGCGCTGTTAATTCAACATCAGCTGCGGCTGCCATCAGGTTTGTTCGACAGCTGTTCGCCGCTCATGGGCTTCCTGACGAGCTTGTATCAGACAATGGGACAGCGATTTCATCTGATGAGAACAAAGTATTCACGGAAAATAATTTTATCCAACATATTCGTTCTGCTCAGTACCATTCCGCAACAAACGGCCAAAAGGAATACATGGTCTAAAGCACTAAGAACTATCTTAAGAAATTGGACTGTAACACAAATATCGATCTGAGTTTGTGTATATATTTGATAAGTTCCGCATTCCTGTGAAAAGTTGACGCTTGATGCAAAAGTGAAATGTTGGCGAAGTATATTTTGCTATTCAGTAGATAGCAATTCTGTTAATAATGAAAACAATTCACAGAGCGAAGAAGATCCAGGTGACATCTCGCTGCGAATTCACAATGAGATATGTCTATCAGGGAATAAAGATACATAAAAGTTAACCAAAGTCGAACTTTTGCTGCGAATAATAAATGAAAACAATCAATTTTTACAATCGTAAATTTGTGAAAGGCTCGTTAGAGATGAAGAAATTTTTTATTTTATTTTTGCTCTTGACAGTGATGACAATTTTTCCTTTGAAGATGTTGGCAGCGTTGAGCCAAAAGTTAAACATAAAAACGTCATTAAAATGAATTCATTAACTGAATACAATGGGCGGAGAAACATTAAGCTGAATTGGATAATTTGACCATCCATAAAACGCTATGACATCGTGCAATGGTGGGGGCTACGCAAATTCTGTTGATAAATGGAAAATTATGGACATAAATAAGCACTATAAGAAAATAGTATTCCTTGAACATAATTTTTTAGTTCTTGGACTAAAAATGTGAAGCATTTACCACTTGGAAAGCATTCTAATGTATTTCTTCTGCCACACCATATCAAATTCCGCTCGGAGATAAGTTCCATAAGCACATTGTAAAATTGTAAAAACCTAAGCAGGGTAAGTGGAACCTAGGGCTGTTAACCGACTAATGCTAGACGATCAAAAGGGACAAGCCGAACATATTTTTAATTAATTAAGCAGTTCCTTCCCTTTCGGGACAAATCATACATCAAGTCATTTTAGAAGATCTTCATAAGCATTGAACTAATGATCAACGTGAGCGTTGCCTATCGATGAAAACAGGTAGTAGATGAATGGAACCTGGTCTGGTGAGTGGCATCAAGTAATTTTGGACCAAGCTTACCTTGTCTGTATTGTCGTGATACATCGTCTTCCGCTCGAATCGCTTTGGTCTTGTGAACGATGTTAAAGGTTTACCGCAATCAACTCACAATAGAATTCTAAGAAGATATGTATATCCAGTATTCATCGCTGGAAAAAATCTGATAAAAGAACGACTTATTTTTGTCGGTCGCGCAAGATTTTGCTTGTGTTTTGAAGGCCCATTTTCGGATCATTTGATTATTTTCATAGCACGTAGGTCTATTGAGATTAGTAGCACCCTCCACATGTATTCGATGTGATTAAAATATTCACCAATGATCGTTATACCCTTTTCAAGGTAATCGATGTGAATGAGACAGCGTGTAGCCCTAAAATGATTTTATTAATCGAGAGATAGTATTGTCTTTCTTTGGTGCATGTTCTCCCGTTGTGATAGACTTGCTCAGTTGAGATGCCTATAGCCTCCTCAAAAACTTTCATTCTCACAGAATTCAATACACAGGGCCACAAAATGAAATTGAGGTGGACCTTCTCTGAGTCAAGTTGATCTTTATGTATTTGGGGTCGCTGAACACGATCCCGGTGTCCACATTACCCCATCAGGTCAAAATCAAGGTCAAATAAAGGTCAAGCATCAAGGATTTAACCGCAAAATGACCTCCGAATGACCTTTAAAGGTCGGGTAAAATAATAGGTCAAGACTTATTCGGACGTAAAATTTTCCGCTCTTTCAGAATCTAGGGTCAAAAAAATTCTATCGAATTCTATCAGTCAAATTTAGGTGCTTGACCTTTATTTGACCTTGATTTTGACCTGATGGGGTAATGTGGACGCCGGAATTGTATTCAGCGACCCCAAAAACATAAATTCAACTGCTTTGAGATCCATTTCTAACTAAGAGACAAGCCGAGATATCAAAAGAAGGATTTGATCGCAAAATGACCTCCGAATGCCCTTTAAGTTCGGGTCAAAATATAGGTCAAGACTTATTCGGACGTAAAATTTCCCGCTCTTTCAGAATCTAGGGTCAAAAAAATTCTATCGAATTCTATCAGTCAAATTTAGGTGCTTGACCTTTATTTGACCTTGATTTTGACCTGATGGGGTAATGTGGACGCCGGAATTGTATTCAGCGACCCCAAATACATAAAGATTAACTTGACTCAGATAAGGTCCACCTCAATTTTATTTTGTGGCCCTGTGATATCGTTCAATTTATTTTATCAATGATTTCTGGCGTGTCGATCTCTTTAGGCGGCCTGCATGTTCGGCTACAGTTGTGTTGGTAGGACCACAACGATACTCAGTAGACCACTTCTTAATCATTGAAGTTGATGGTGCAGAATCCACATAGTATTTATCAAGCCTTTCATTAATTTCGGTGATGGTTTTTCTATGCAAATAATTCTGCCTAATCAGCAAAGGAAATACACTTTTATACATTTTTGGTAAAATTTGGTATCTCCAATGCATCCTAATATAAGTAACAAACTGACAGACAAAACATCTACACCCTTTTCAAACTATATGTGTAGTGTATCAAAACAAGCAAAATTTTCACTCGATTTTTCGTGCGCTCAAGTCACGTGCGTAGTTCAAGCATGAGCTACAGTAAGACATGCTCTTAGAGTACAACTGCACAGTCAAAGTCTTACTGACTTCTTCAAATATGAGCTGCCCTTGCGATATTTTACTGCAGTCAGTACTACTAATCAGTTTGGTTGCACAACTAATTTGTAGACACGAAGCGCCTTTATTGTTGAAATGCATTTTAAAGTATATTAAAGTATTTTGTTGTTGTTGTTATTTTTTATAGTTCTTGTTTATAGATATTGCATACTCCTTAGTACTCCGTGCATGGATATACTCGCATGTAACAAATGATGGGCAGCAGCCACTTTGGTGTACAGCAACGAAACAATGCTGATCTTTATCTGAAAGGCACTACTGGCTGCTGCTCCCTAGACAATTCAGTGCGACTTTAGCTTGAAAGACTTTCTGTGCAGCTTCTTTTTAGTCGTGATATTGCATTAGCCAAGGCGAAACTCGTTGACAAGGCTTGAAAATTGGCTCAGCACTTAAGATATTGAAATAATCAACATTGCTTATAGACTGCAAGTCTTAAGATATGAGCACACATTTAGTTTTTAATTTTACTTTGTGTATTGTCTTAAACTAGAAAAACCCAATTCCCTTAATAGTGTAGTGCATTGTAATTGAAATAAGCAACCAATTGATTTTATTCTCATTTTTTTCTTCCTTTTTTTTTTGATACAATTGTCGACTCATGTAGCGCTGCTCATTTCGACTTCAATCAACAAGCCTTGTTGCAGGCACAACAATAGCTTTGCATTGTTTACACACAACACCAGCCTTTCAAGTTTAAACTCGAAGGTGGCTGTGTGAGCCTTTGGCATACAATTGTTTTCAACGAATTTTACTCCTAAGTTGAACAATAGAGACAAGCGCTGCGCCAATTTTTACACTAACAGAGTGTAAGATCGTGACTCCAAATGTAAGTCAATTGTTTTTCGCACAGATTAAACTTTATGGCGCAACAAAGTGCGGCACAGTTGAAATGGAAATTGAAACGACATGCAGACGGACAGTCAGAAAACAGAACGAAATCATTTGACATTTTTGTACTTTGACACGCTTCAATAATTTGCACTGGACACGCTTCAATGAAAGGTTAATGTTGTTGCCAGCAGATGATGATGATGACGATACGATCAGAGGCTGAATTGAAGCTACGAAATGAAGTCATTGCAGCTTAATTGGAATGCACTACATTGTTTAATGATTTTGTCTGAAAGGCATTTAATGATCGATCGCAGTCGCTTTTAATAGCTGTCGTCGATCGATAAAAATACGATCGATGTGTTCTAATAATTTAATATTTTAGTCGTTGATGATTATAACTAGTGGACCCGGCTTGCGTTGGTAAGCCCACTCTTTGACATCGTTTTGTAAAGTTGAGCTATGGCCGAGTATAAAGTTTTTCCAGTCTAATTTTACAATATTTAGTTTTGCATGGCTTGTACGACTTTAAATTAACCCCTCGTGCTCTGCTACGCAATTCTTTGTGTTTCTCTTTTATAAGAACACTACACAACATGAAGCTGAACCCAGCCAGTAAAACCAAACTTTTTACACATGTCCAATGGAACTTAAAATTACCCATTCCCATTACCCATTAATATTTACCCTTTACCTATTACCCATTACCATTACACATTGTGTGTGGAGCATAGCTCCCTCAGATTCGGACTTAAAATGTTAGAGTTACTTCTCCCGATCCCATTAACACGTATATAAAATATTGTTACCGTACTTCGTGCTGATGCAAAGATATGAGCTATTTTAAATCTTCTTTCTCGCTTAGATGAGAGATGTGAGGCACCATTTCCTTCGATCGTGTGTAGTTGATTCCCATTTTAATTTAATGCTTCGTGCTTTCCTTTACAGACAATTGCATTCACTACAAGGCTCTACAGGAGAGGGTATAGTACGCCCACCAGTGAGCATCCTTTTGTGGTTTTAACTGAGATACATTTATTAAGAAGACTAGTCACGACTGTTCATGAGTCCATTAGTTGCACTATCCATCTGTTAAGAGAAGGATCTATATTTCACTTGTTAAGTGCCCTTGCAACTAAAATGTGTTGTCAAAGGCAACATATATATCCGTAAAAGCAAAAATGTCTGTTCCTTGGGCCTTTATGGCGTTCTGATATTGATTGTTTATAGGGCAAATTCAGTGGATATGCCAGACGTTAGCGCATGTGGAATTCTATGAAGTGGTTCATTCATCAAATATTCGGTATTGATGCAGCAATTTGATCCAGCACATCGAGTGGCATGCAACTTCTGAACATTTTCAAGATTATGTCTATCAAACGGTCTAAGCCATTCTGTAGTAATGCTGGAAATATTTCATCGACAACGGGGTTTGTACCTGCAATGTTGCTTCAAAATGTTCCAAAGCTATCTCTTTTTACCTTTCGTATGCTTCTATTATATTCTGTAGGACTGGTTGTGTACTCAAGTCTCCAGTTCGGTTGGATTTATTAAATAGCTTCCGAGTACATTCCTAAGTCTTTCCTTATTCCACCAGGAAGTGTCTTTGACGGACTTAACTTCTTTCAACCATTAATTCCTCCAGTTATGCTGGTCCGTTCAAAACTAAAGAATGGGTATGTGACGCCAATACACCAAAAGTGCTACGACTATTTCAGAGGAATATAAATGATGACAAATTTAAAACCTTATGTAAACATATCTTTAAGAAAGAGACCCGAATATCGACCGCTTCGATACCAAGAGAGGTTTTTGGCAGGGCGATGCTCTGTCATGCGATTTTTTCAATCTTCTGATAGAATACATCCTACGACAGTGCCCGTACATACAAAAGGAAGTGATGCTGCTCGCTAACGCCGATGACATCGATATCATCGGCACGCAGGAACGGCGAGTCAGCAAGGCGTTCTCAGAGATTCAAAAACAGGCTCATGAGTGTTGCGATGTATGAGGACAAGACGAAGTACTTGATGTCTTCTTGCACTCCGTTATCGCGTCTTGGACGTCAGTGACGATGGAAAATTTCAACTTCGTCTATCTTGGATCCGAGTTAACCAGCAACAACAACGTCAGCCTCGAGATCTGGCGAAGAATCACGCTTGCAAACAGATGCTTTTTTTGGGCTGAGCAAGCAAATGAGAAGTAAAGATCTTTAATAAACGCTGATACTCCCGGTCCTATTGTATGGCGCAGAGGCATGGACCGTGATTGAGTCGGACGAGATAGCGTTGGAAGTTTTCGAGAGAAAGATTCTTTACAGGATTTTCGGTCCTATTAGAGTCAGCAACGAGCTTAGGTATGAACCGCGAGCTGTACGAGCTAATCGATGAGGTTGACATAGTCCAGCGCATAAAATTCCAGCGGCTGCACTGGACTGGGCACCTCATTCGAATGGATGAAAGAGCTCCAGCACGCATGGTTTACATGGGGGCTCAAACTTGATTGGAAGACGCCGAAATAGAGGACAACCAGGCACGCGTTGCAATGACCAGGTATGGAGATATCTCTCCGTACTTGGTATTCAAAACGTTCATTATACCTGCTTGAGAATAATCATATCTGATCTTCTCTAGAAGGCCATGAATTCTTGCATCTTTGAGGTAAGAGAATTCATGGAGGCCATAAGGGCACCTAGATCAGATATCTCCGTTAAAATTGTGTTCCACTTTAGCTTGTTGGTTTTCAACAGAAATGAATACTCCAAATAGACTTGCATCGAACTCCTATGAAATAAAGTATGTCCACTCCACAGCATTTTTCTTTGCTTTTATTAATCTTTCATTTTAATTGTACAAATAATAATTTTTAAACACGTTTTTCTGGGGTGAAGGATGCAGGATTATGCATTACATTTGAACAGCAATTGCAAAAATCGAATATGTCATGCGTAGCAACGCAATAAAAGTATTAATACTGAGCGGCATAATATTTCCAGCAATCAATCGCTTAGCTGGCATAGTATGCGTCATAAATAGCAGCAATCGGTGTCGATAGAAACGATCCTGTTTCGTCCAATTGCACGAGAATATGTCATAGGTTAAAGCATGAAACTCCGTCTCCAATTGGCTGCTAAAGTAACATGGCGGAAAAGTCTGAAACAGCAATGCAATTGCATAAGCCAAGTACATGATGCGCATAAAAATAGTTTCCGCATAAAAGACGACATAGAGTACAACAACAGCAACTGTGAAACTGCTGATCAATATATGCACGAACATTCCTAACGAGATGACATGTTGGAAAAGCTTAAAAATTCTGTAAATGATTCGTCATTAGTTTAAAATTGTTTATAAATTTCCAAAATTATGGTATTTACTTACTTCATTAATTTCTGATGGGCATCGATGCACGCATGCAAGCAACTGTCGGCATTTTGCTGTGAATCAGCCATACGTCGCATACGCTTGGCCAGCAATCGCACATGTCCTACTAAAATAAGCATCGTCATCGATGGATAGGATTCATTGAATATAAGCATAATAAATATACAAGTTGCACCAATTGCTTGGAACATAATCGCCAGGCCAAAAAGCCAAACTGAATTTTGCCAATCGAAAGGAAACCAGGAGATAAATAACATACGACGCTCCCATTGTAGAGCCCACATAACAAATGCAACAACATTGTTCATATGATAGACTCTCACATAAATCTTTAGCATAAGAACTGCACGTTTGCGTATCTGCTGCTGAAAATAAGCGCGATCTTCATCAGTTTCAATGAATATATCCAGCTCACCAAGAAGCTCTTCAATTTGCTGCATCTCATGTTTTTTGTAGAGGAAGCTAAGATATTTCGTAAAGATTACCGACATCGAAAAATTTATAACAAGATATGGTAGCAATTCCGAACGGTTGCCTATTGTAAGATATCCAAGTAGCAGATTAAGCGGAAAAATCACAAACATTAGCAGATTGAAAAGTATTTTATAGGCAAGCAAAAGTTTTTGATTATAACCAACGACACCAATACCGAAGGGTTTCAAAAGCGCCCAGAAACCCTTAAAGAGTGCTTTGCTGTCTATATTTGTCTCAAATTGCATTACAACTTTTTATTGTGTCTGCTTTCTATGAGTGTAAATTCCAAACTGAAACAAATTGTTTTAAGTAATTTGATTCGTGAGTTTTGTGGCCACATTTATTTCCGGCGAAGTAACCCAGTAGCAATTATCGAATGTTTTATTACTGATGTCACTGTTACAAATTAATTACTTGTTTAAGTAATAGAAATAATAAATACACTCGTAAGAAATGCTGCAGTTAAGTTTGTTCGACTACTAGATACTCTGTACAGAATATAATTGCTCCTTTACATTAGTAGAGCTCCAACAGTTCGAGCATCGGGTTATATGAACTAACGGCGAGAAAAGTGCTATTGATGAGAACAAAAAACAAAAACCAGTTTAAATTTTGGAAAAAAATTAATTAAATTAGGTAGGACCTTATGGTCCAATAAACCTGAACTTGCTTCTCATATTAAGGAGTAGGTTCAATTTTTTCACATTAACAATAGGATGCACGCTTAGACTTACAGGTATGTAATGGCGAACAAGTTTAAATTAAATCTTACCGTTCAAAGTGGGTCAAAATCAAGTTCAAAGAAGTCGGTTACAAACAGACAAACCAACATACATGTGAAGCTGATATAATCTTGTTAAAAAATATCAAAACTTTTTAAATGTTAGTTTAATGGGAAAGTGACACCCCTCCTTGACTGATCAAGCCAATCACTGTATTTAAAAGCTATCGAATACCTATGGCACAAGAGTTAAAGAGACAATTGGCGAACTAAAGTATCTCTAAAGAACCTGATTTTAAGAGATATTTCTGTCTGACTTCTGATAATTTAATTGATTCAATTAAAACCTTTTCCGTTTCCTGTAATTGCAGCCTCAGATCTGCACGATTTTCTTCACGATATATTCTACATCAAATTTTTCGTGTGGTATTATGGTCGAAAATTACGCCAATCTATATGACCTTCTAATTGCATAATTGCACTCATTGTCTACTAAGGCCTTCGGTTTTGTAAAAATGTAGGGTACCGTATTTACATAATTGTACAAGTTTGTGTATTACAGTTATGTGTAATTACCTACACAGAAAGTAAATTTTATATAATTAACGCTAATACAAAGGAACAATAATTGCCTATGGAGAGGGCTTATTAATTGGTGTAATGTATATTTACTTCCTTTAAGTATGTAATTATTTTTTTAACGTTTTCATTTGTGTGTTTAAAAGGATTTTTTTTTAAAGAATTTATGTGTGAAGGACAAGATGTCCTCAGTATATATTCTCAGTATTTGTTTGTGTTACTTTGGCAATAAGATCATTTGAGATCATAAAAAGCGAGCGCGCTACATTTATTTATTTTAAAATACAAACGCTTGATTATTATATTTCATTGCTTTTTCATGCAAGTGTAGCAACACTGTCTGCGCCAGCAACTACAATTTTACTGTAGAGCAGCAAACATTTTGGTCCTTCGAGCCGGATGTCGCTCTTCAAATGTCATTGCGAGAGCTGCTTTCAGCAGCACATCAACTTGAATTATTCCATCTTCCAAAACAAAGATTCAAAGATAGATTATGACTTTTTGAGTTAAGAGGCAGTTGGAGTGATAAAGAACGATACTCATCAGCAAAATAGACTTTTTGAGTCATCGCCAAGAGTCTCTTCTTCATGCTTGAGATTTCTTTCGAGCTGATCGAACCCGTATAGTTCCAGAGATAAGCCTGAAAACAAAACGAAAAACCACACACAAAGAACTCGTTTCAAGGAGCAAAGTCTTTCTAAAACTTTCTCAAAGTTCTGGAAGATATTAAAATTCACTGTAAATGATCTAGATTGGCAAGATGTGATTAATTCTTCACTTGAGATGAAACGAGCAGCCAGCATTTTTCATTTTTCCCTAACCATGTGGCATCATTCCAACATAAAAGATAATTTACCAGATCCTTAGGAAAAACACCACGGCTTACCAAATCAGCTGGATCTACATGGTACAATAGATCAATTTAGCCACAAAAATTGTCCAAGAACATGAATGTTTTTGTAACCATAAGTTTTTTCAGACGCGCAAGAAAAGCTGTGGAACTGAAAATTTCTCAGTGGGGAAAGATTCAAACAACATGGAGTTTGGATACAATTTGTCCGCACATATTTCTCCAAAAAAACTTTGCTAGGATTGCTGTGTAGATGCACACAAACAGTCATCGCAATCCGTTTTCTACAACCAAATTGTTTACACTAAATGTTTGTTGGAGCTAACCCTCCTCCACAGACAAGACTTCCCTTTTCGTAAAAGACATCACAGTGTCGAATTGTTGCGCTGCAAAAAAAAAATTTATCAGTCTTTGCACTCCACCGAATGCGTAAAGTTTTTGCTGAAGTAGAGTGTTCAATTCTCAAAAAATGTCCATTTAGCAACAAACGGCATGGAATCCCAGCAGTCCACTTTCGCATTGAAAACCTTGCAGAATTTAATGCTACAATCAGCTCATCGCGTGAGCATACAGCATCATGAGCAACAGATAGTGCAACATCCACATACATCACATACATCATTAGGGGATAATTATCTTCGACATCATCTGTTAAATGACGTAAAGTCCGAATGACCAGATAAGAGGCACAACTGAAAAGCTGAATCCTATTTCTCCACTGTAATTTGGCGATACATTTTCTCAACGCCACCATTGAACACAAATTTATTCAGGCGTCATTTGGTTAACAACCAAATCAAATCATTTTGAAGTGAATGGGCCTGTATATCAAATGTCTTTAAGACTTAAGCCATTATAAATCGTACACGAAGTCCTACTTTCATATAGCAATACTAAATAAAAATTAAAATAACAAAAAATTATAAAAATGCCTGTTTTTATTTTTGGCTTGCGAAGGGAAAGTTTGCCAGTGTGTACGTGGTAGCATGACTAACCTCCTAACCTCCGAGGAGTCCGCTACATCCCTCCACGGCCACCAAATTTGAAAAAAAAAAAAAGTAAGTAAAAGTAAAAAATGTTGCTTTTAAATTACTTTAAAGTATATTCAAAGAGTTACAATTGTAACTAAGATCGGTTTGGTTTGGTATTTATTGTAGCCGTGGCTGTGATCGTTGGCGTTCTATCCTGGAGTTGTACCGACTGGAGTGAAAATTTATCTGCTGATAGACTGCGGCCACATTCAGGTCTTTGTTAGCAGAGTGTTTCGAATAAACCACTCGCAACCGGTGTCAAGTCTAGTGACTATATTTTCGGTCGTCTGTAGTCTCATGATTTGGCTGTCACACGCAATACCCCAGATTGAACAGCCGTATTTCCTAATTGAAGCAATTATCTGTTTGTAAAGGGTAAACTTGTTTCTAAGCGGCAACTTACTGCGCGCACTGAGTGGCCATAGTGCTTGGCCACAGCAGCTCTTACGCGTGACCTAATAGCTTTATATGGGCAGCAAATGAAAGACTGTGGTCTAGGTTGCTCCAAGGTATCAGTCTGGACGATCGTCTCTTTGACGAATACTGCCGGCGGTGTGTTACTTCTTAGCATTGGCCTACTTGTGGCTGATTATACTAATTTTCCAGCGCCTCGCCATTTCGTATTTTTGGATGCCGTCGGCTGTATCGTACTCGTAGGATGATCTGTACGTAACACATACGTCATCTGCGAATGTAGCCAACATCATCTTTACTGGATCGCCACCTAAGCATTCGTCTAGCTGCGGCATGTCAGCCGTGTACAGCTATTACAGTAGCGGACCCAGCACACTTAATCGTAGCACACCTGCTTCCAGCGGACCGCAAACTACCTTCTTTCTAGGTACGACCGCAGAAGACAAAAGTATGGCACAAGCAGTTTCTCCTTTATTTTTGCCAGAAGGCCTTTGTGCCATACCCCGCTTTAACGCTTATTATATATCCAAGAAGAGTGCATGGCAATACTCCTTATTGTTGAACGCCTGCAGTTTTTAATCGACGCTTGATGCAGTTGTTTAACAGTGCTGGGTCCAGCTCGGCACTTAAACTGGTGCTCAGAAACAATTGCCTGAGATTCAATGATCCTGACAATCCGGGCAGCAATTAGTCTATCAAACACCTTTGAGATCGAACAGAACTTTCGCTGTGCAGGGAAGTATTGCAACCTCACTATAGCTTTGAAGATCAATGCTATATACAGGATTGCACGACTAGATAGCGTCTTCAGAGAGGCTTTTCAAAAAACATCGTGACCTAGCGTTTTGTTTAAGCTCTGGCGATTGGCTTGATGGGCGAAGGGCGAAGGGCTTGATGGGCAGATCCCTTTAGAGTACTTAGGAAAGGTACTCACGATTACTTCCTGCTCACCAGGTAGTTCGATCGATTTGCTGCGCTCGGCTAGGTGTTCATCAAACACCTCCGCCTGTTCCAAAACAGTCCGATGCCATATACCGTAGGCATCTACCAGTGTTGGGAAGCCTTGAGTCGAACCAAACCAGCCTTCCGATCGGTCATGCTTACCCTCTGTGCTTTAGTACACGCTGTCTTGCCAAGTGGGTGGATAATTCGTTTTTCGGCTATGAGTTGACGAATCTCATGCGTGAGTGGTATTTCTGCTGCTGTGTGCCTCGGAGGCGGTTTTGCGTAGCAATCAAGGCTGCCGATTGCATTTTCCGGCAGTTTAGTGAATACGCCATCGGCGTTCACATTTCTTTTATTTTCTACTAATCTATTAATTGCCTCTTATTGAAAAAAAGTACCTGATATCTTTAATAATAACAACAAAACACAATTAAAGTTACACTCGACTTGTTTAGTGGCATCAATCAAGCAAAATTAGTTCCAAAACTTTATTTAAAACTTGGAAAAATTAAACTCGAAATGTGCAAAGAGGATGACATAAAAAAAAAAAACACCAAAATGTTAAACCAATAAAAATAAAACCAGTGTTTGAAAGCGTTGAGAGGAGCGCATCCCAGGCGGCGCACAGCTTAAACCGGATATCCGCCATGTTTATTAAGAGCCAAAACAGCAAAACGCGAAAAGTTTTTATTTAAGCTTTTCGTTTTATTTTTTTAACGCTTCTCCTTTTTTAGTTTTAAAATAAAAAATGCAAAAGCAACAAAAATTAACAGCAACAGCAACGAAAAAGTGGTAGCATAAAAAATGAAGAAAAGTATGGAAAATGGGTGCAGGACTTTTTTTCTTTAAATATTTTTAACGCAGTTCGAGAATTTGCGCGCAACGAGGCGAGAAAACATTTACTTAACACTCAACACTTTGTGGCTTCAACTTGTGCAGCTGCTTCAGCGAGTGGCAGCTGCTGTGGCTGTGATGCAAGAAGTGTAGGAGTCAGTGTATACGTATATATATAAGGACGACAGGACACGCGGGATTTTCGTTAGTACGTGTAGCGAAAGTTTATGATTTATGAAGAGCGCGACACTAAAACTTGCCACCATTGCGAGCGACATGATGCGCCCAGGGATGCAACACGCCAAAACGGTAGCGGAAGTGGCTTCCAGCGAAACATGTGGCAGACGAAATGAGTGAGCAGTATTGTGTGTTGGTGTTGCGAGTGTCATAGGGGATTTGAAGCCATGCTTCTTGTTGTTTTTAACTTTTAACTTGTAACAATAAAAATAGAAGAAGAAGCATTGAAGAAAAAACAAAAAAATGGTAGACCCGGATATGAAAATTATTCTTTGATGCGACTTTTTTTGTACGCATGTTTGTCTTACTGTGTGTGTGTGTGTGATGGATGCCATGTGCATAAAACACTAAAAACAACAATAGTTTAGTCTAACAATAGACACGTTGTATGTGTCTGTATGTGTGTGTGTGTGTGTGTGTGTGTGTGTGGGCATATGTGAATGACACTAGACGCGCTCATTAAAAATTTCTTCATGATTCACGTCATCAGTGTAAACTATTATAAAAAGCAAAAGCCGCGACTGTCTAAAACAAAATGGCGTCTTTTGCTGTTGACAACTGCGGTTGTGTTGCACACAAAATGGCGAGTGTGAGATGTTATGCCATGGGGTCGGGTCGTCAGCAGTTGCCAGTAGATTTAAGTACGTAATTTATATAAGTGCAGGCTGCAAATAAGCAAAACGAAGCAAAATGGAACGCAACAACAAAAAAAAACAAAAACATTAGCAATAACAAAACATTTTATGCTTTTTTTTTCGAAGTTTTTCATTTAACATTTCGTTCTGTTGTCTAATGTGAAATGGAAAAATTGGCACAATGAACTTTTATCGGTTTGGAAACTGCTTAACTATTGTGGAGCAGATTAAGCTGTATGCAGGGAGAAAATACTTATTTAAATAATTATTGTTATTGTCAGGTTTCATTTTATTACCATAGAATTTATGGCGCTGGAGAAGGATTCATACACAAAACTCTGTTACTCTGTTGTAATAAATCTATGCAGCCTTGTTTGATCTTAGTCTTTGTTATCAGTAGATGAATGAAGCAGCTTTTATCTTTACAATGAAAATCTAATAATAAGTAGAAAATAATAATTAAAAAATATATGACGAAAACTCAGACATGAGCACAGTTGTTGCTTTTTCTGAAGAAAACTCTACTGTTCCAAATCCAGTAACTGCGACAACTCCTATTGGATCTATGCAGAATGCAGTTCAACTACACGGTACTTCTTCTAAAACATCAAAAAACTGAGATCTTTAATTCAATATCCTTTTTATGGAACTATGAGTTCAACTTCATATTCTGTATTTTGATTTTTCTGTATCAAGTTTGTTTTAGTTAGAAAACATCATCTTAATCGTTCTGGTTGAAGTGTTCTGATATCAGACTTAAAACATTTAATTCCGGACGAAATTTTTTTTTTCGTCAGTGCTATTGAATTTATTTGCTCTGAAGTTCATCGAAGCCTCATTCAACTTATTACCGAATAACAAAGTCGGCGCCCTCAAGACATAATACACATCCCGTTACTAACAGTCAATAGAGTTTTGTGTCTGAAAAAAGAAGATTAAGACGAGAATTTCAGACAGCTAGATCTTCCGAATCTAAGCATAATAGCAGAACGTAACTTTAACAGAGATCTTAAGTTGTAAGAAAATCTATTCCAAAGACAATACATCGAAAGTCTATCTCCAATCGGTGCAAAAGCTCAGAAATCAATTAAACCCCTGATCTATTCAGACTCACCAAAAAGAGATCTTTCTTTTGCTTCCACAAAATACTCATCAGCTACTTGAATCGTATTTAACACAAAGATCACATCAGGGCAGAGTGCTTGAACGATTACTATATCAATTATTCACATCGGCTTTAACCACTCCTCGTTAACATCCACGTTTGCCAATGACACTGCAATACCATATCGATCACGATGCCCACGTAAAGCGTCTATTGTTTAAGGTACTCATCTTCAGATTATTGATTAGAAAACTGACGCATAAAACTGAATGATCAAACGTCCAAACAAGTAACTTTTACTCTCAAGAGACCTACGTGCCCTCCGGTCACGCTGAACAGTCCAACGATGTGACATACCTAGAGGAGTTCAGTTAGACCGACGACTTACTTGGCGAAAACACATTGAAGCAAATAAACTCAAATTAAATTAAGATGCATCCATATGGATTGGCTCATTAACTCTCGTACTCCCCAGTGCTTCTTTAGAATAGGATATTAAAGCCAATATGAACATACGGTTCCCAACTCTGGGTAGCATGGTAGCAAAAGCAATATTTATATTATTCAAAGAGCTCAATCAAAAATCGTTCGAATAATCACAGGAGCCCATGGTACATCCACAACACGACCTCCGATTTTGTGTTTGTGGGGCAACGCCCCTTTCAATTTGGTCAAAAAGTAACCTAGGTTCTTTTCTATTGTCCCATCTATCTCTATATCAAAATTTATTCCAATTGGCTTAGCGGTTTAGCCGTAAGAGAGGAACAAACATCCATACAAACTATCGCATTTATAATAGTAGTAGGACTTATTCTTCGGAAACGAACCCTTACTTGCTTCATCTTATAATTTCGGAAGATTTTAGTTTACCCGGTTAAAAATAATCAATGGCTGATGATTCTTCTATGTTAGTTCCATTTACAAACATTGGCTATCTAGATAGTCTTCTTGATTTGTCCTTTTAACTCAACTTCAGGTAATCAAGCTCCATCCTTCACCACTGTGAAAAACTGGTGAAACGAATTCAATAGAGGCCGCAGTTCACGAGTTCAAGACGAGCAAAATCCAACAAAAATTACTAGCTGGCTCCGGACATGTTACGACCGTGACGTGCCGCTTGTGGAAAGAAGGTCGGTCAATTCTGAATAGTATATAACCATATATTTGTCTGAAGTGTTCGATGAACTGAGTAATACTGATCAAACGACAAAGATGGTTCATACTTTATCACGATAATGAGAGCTTCCAAAGTTCGGCCGTATCAAATGAGTTTTTGGACGCTCAAAACATCGAATTAATGGGTCATCCGGCTTACATCCCTGACTTGGCACCAAATGACTTCTTTCTGTTCCCTCACATCAAAAAATTAATTGCGCGGAAAGCGGTTTTCAACTATCGTAGAAGCTGTTGATGCTTTTCAAAACGCATGTTTTGGAGATATCTCTTTTTTGGAGTGGCAAAACTACTTCACAAGATGGTTCAAGCGAAGGCAAATAGGGTAACGATCTTAATGGTGAATAATTTGAAAACAATAAAGCCATTTTTTCTCATATATTATTACTGTCTTTCATTGTTAGGCTGAAAATATATGTAGCAACCCTCGCATAGTGAGAATAATTAAATAAAATAATGAATTTAAATTAGCGTCTTTGGGAGCCTGTGTCATTTGGTTAACAAAATATTAAATTTGGCTTCAAACATGTCGAATTTCGCGTAGTTATTTTTCATTCCTTTTATATAAAGAAACGTGCTGCCGAGGTTAACCCAAAGAGTTTGTAGACGATTAATTGAAATCATTGCTCTATGTGGACCAATGCCAAGCGTGTCTGAATCAATAGGAGTGATTGAGTCGACATTCAGCACAAGCCCGACAAAAGCCATGGCATTGATTCAAAGGCAAAGAAACTGGGTACCATACGAGTTAAAGCCACGCGACTTTGAAAGCCAATTTTTGCTTCTCCAGCACCAAAAAACGAATGGTTTTTTGCATCGCATTGTGAGTGGCGATGAAAATTGGATTAAAACCGAAAACCTAAAGCGCAAAAAATCATGGGTTTTATCCAGCCAGCCATCAACATCCTTCGCAAAGCCGAACCAGTCTACTTGGAAACGCTGAAATGAGAAACTCTACCCCACCAGCAGTATTCTCCAGACATCGCTTCTTGCGACTACTACTTGTTCCGGTCTATTACATATGGTCTGTCCCAGCAGAAGTTTACTTCATATGAATAATGCAAAGAATTGGTAAATGGTTGGATAGCCTCAAAAGACAAGTCGATCTTCCGAGCAGGTATCCAAAATTGCTAGAAAGTTGGGAAAGAATAAACTGTTCAGCGTTGGACACTACCTTGAATAATATGCAATATTTTTACAATAAATTCGTAATTTTCAAAGTCCTACATCTCCGCTTTTACTTTAAGTTTTTAGAAAATATTGAGCTGAAAATTATTGTAGAAGCAAGTAGATAGATGGATAATGGTCGGGCAGTCCCACTGTCAAGTAAAGTAGGTTCATGTAGGTATTAACTGAAGTTTCTGTTTTTTTATTTTTTCTTAAAAGCTATTTGAAAATTGTAAAATCATGAAAATTATTCTCACAACACATAGAAAACCACGAAGAAAGCCACTTTTCGCACGGAAATTTGTTACCAAGAGAAAACGACAGAAGTTGATACACAACTTAAACAGCTTTTTAAGCCATAAAATATGACAGCATGTTTAAGAAGAAAGACAACATTGTGGCGAACCTTGGTGCAAAATACCACAGAAACCAAAAACCACATAAAAGTATGAGTGATTTAGTTCACTTCTGGTAGTTGATAAGAATGAATGAAAGGATTAAATTATTATGCAATACATACAAACAGCAGCAATGTGTATTTCTACATATCAAGTAATTAAATTTACAAAGTCATGACAACTTAATTAGTTAATAGAACATTGAGTAAAAGAATAATTGTACTCCAAAGAAGTTGTCAGCTCGAAAATGCTGCTCAGCTGTGGTGTGCTATGCTGCTTCTATGTCAGACTGATTCACTACTGCGCTGTCTTCTACTAGAATTTCTGCCGTAGACGTAGTAGTTGGCTCAATAGGTAAAGTGCCATCATATTTTCTGGTTAGTTCCAACATGCGGCGATGCGCCAATTCACGTGCATCAATGCCCCACAGCATGGACATATGATTCCACTTACGGTGCGGATAGAGTGAATCCTCGGCAACATTAGGCAGCAACTTAGCCAGACGCTGTACATCAATTTCGCTAGCGAGATAATCGTTTAATGTATAGTAGAGCCCAATTGGTGCCGTAATACGTTCGACAGCATAATCCGGTGGCGTTGGCTGGCCATAGCGTTTTGTATTCTCACGTGTACCATAGTCATACTGAGCAAAGCGATTCGAATCCACTAATTGTAAATAATGCGCAAATTGCTTCAGATTACAGCCACCAGGTAGATGATTGAGCACCACAGGCAACATGGTCTAATTTGGGGTGAAAATTGTTTAAAAATATTAAACATATTTTATTAATTTTACGCACCGTATTTAACTGCTTCGGATCCTTGCCGACAGCTTGCCAAAAATAGAACAAACAAGTATCCAAAGCCAGCTGCGATACGAAACAGCTACGTACAGCCAAATCAGAGTGTGGCAGAAATTCTTGTTCTCGATCACGATAGACGCTCAAGAAACGCTTAAACATGCCAACCATGGGACACTTCAAGTGACCCATGAAGGCCACCGGCGCCAATGCATGCATAATGTGGATCTTTTCATTATACTCCGGACGTGTTGCGCACATAACAAAAAATGTTGTAGTGCCCTGCGAATGGCCGTAGTAGCTTAACTTACGCTGACCAGTTTGCTGTAGCACTGCATCAATCATGGCAGGCAGATCGTACATGCCAATCTCATGCCATGAAAAACTCCAGTAGGACTTATCCGTATCCGGATTGAGTGTGCTGTGATTACGTGAATAATGATTGCCGCGTACATTGCCCAGCCAGACATCATAGCCCTCATCGTAGAGTAAATAGCCAAGACCAGCAGTTGGACCCATTAGAATCCAAGTGGCTGAAGTGTCTTCAAGACCATGCACAAGTAGCACAGGCTTAGCGCCAGGACGTGCTATGCGTTGCATATTTAAAATATATTTATCCTCGGTGGTGATGTAATGCGATTCAGCAGGATAATTGTACTTGCGCAGCAGTTGAAACTATTGAGTGGAGTTTTTTTTTTAGCGATTAATATTTTTATGCATTCTGACTTACCGTATTTAGTTGAGAATCTTCGAGCACACTTGCCGGAAAGTTATCTTCAAGAAAACTGCCACAAACAAGTAATAAACTGTTGCACAGTAGCAACAAATAACTCATTAGAAACCACATATTTAAATATATTTTGATGGCAAATAGACACGTTAAACCGTGCAAAATAACTGCTGCTCTCCAAACCAATGGATTGAATGAGTTATTTTGAGCACTGCACATTAATATTCTAAACTTATCATATTAGCAGCGTTTTTTAATCGCATTTAGCTGCTATGAGTCGTCGTGTTTAGTCTAAATTGCAGCAATTAGTTCCACTAGCGCCCCTGAAATATGGCGCGCTCATCTAAAAAGCATCTGCGTTCACATTAGCAATTTTTAATTGTTACATTTTACATATTTTTTTTTATTTTTTATAATAGAAGATAAAAATAAAAAATAGTGCAATTTATAGATTGCTTTTTGAACTCATGAATGGATCATAATGAGCTCAGAAATTTATAATTTCATAATCACTTACAGAGCCAGACAACAATTGTAAACAATGAAAGTGAAAACAAGACAAACGCTGAAATTATGTGCTCGACTATATTATACCCTACACAATCAATATTGAAACGTTAAGGCTTAATCAGCTATAAACGGTTGCACAGACAGACTGACAGGTGGACAGACAGACAGACACATATGTGTATATCGATTTGATTTTTGATGATGTACCAAGAATATAATTCGTTATATTTTTTTTTATTTTTTAATTAAGTTTACTGAATCACATTTAAATTACCAATAGAGAGTTTCCAGTATGAAGCATCGCCGGCTCCTTGGAGGTTAGCAAGATTTGGACCGTTTGCGGCGTTCGATTAGAGGAAGACATTTTAGAGTGCGCGCTAGACTGTAGCACTGTGCGGTCAGCCTTGTTTTGTACGGACTGGTATGGCGGCCAATTTGCTCCTCTATCGTTTCCACCTGAAGGTCTCTAAGGAGTGTGCTGTTTCGGACGAATCATGGGCAATTACTGATATCCGCATGGCTTTATTTTTAAACACCTGAATGCGCTTCGCATTGGCAACATAGCAAAAGTTGTCGTGTCCTGGGACTTTGTTTGCAGAAATCTTCTTTATAGCGTTCGCTATTTCCACTGGTCGAACAGGCTTGATTGGGAGGTCCATTTGCAGGGAAGTTTCAAGGGCCTTTAGCACATTATCTTCGTCACTGAATGGTGTGAAACTTTCTTCTAAGTGTGTGCAAAATATGTTAGTAAACTCCACTTCAGTCCTTGCAATCACACCGTTAGAGTCCTTAACTGGGACTTGCCGTAAAGCCTGTCGTTTAGTCGCCCTGGTTGTTTTGCATAGCGAATAATTCTCCTCAAAAAACTCTGCCTTTGTGTGGCGCAGCGGTTCTTTCAGTACGGAAGCGGGTTCGGATGAACTTGCGTCGCAGTCTATGCTGGTTCTGCAGCAGAACTCTTGTGGCCGCGCCTAGGCGGAATGGTATCTGCCTAAGTCTATGCTCAGGCATGGGTGGGCGCGCTAATGCACGTTGCGAGTGAAAATTTCTATCGCATCGTCAATGTCGTCGCCTGAAGCCAGTTCGATGTTCAGATTAATACTTGCTTCCCAGTTACTTTGGAACTCGGTAATGTCAGAAGCCTCATGTGTGATAGTAGGCTGATTGGTGACGTGTTCATTGATAATTCCTTAATTGCATCTGCTATGCTTCTTATGTTACAAGCCTTTGCATAAACTTAATATACTATTTTTTTCATGAAATAACATAAATAAACTAACCAAATTATTTTTTGACCTTTACTACCCTAACTAATAAAATTTATTATTGTTTGTACATTTGATCATCATATATTCATTTCTAGTACAAATTATTATACAATAATCTCGAGTCACGATGTTCGTTAAAGCTAATTTCCGAAACCGCTCAACCGATTTTATTGAAACTTTGTACATTTGTGTGGTTTGCTCTAACTTGAAAGATAAGATAATTGATTGGGCCTAGCTGAAGCCAGAGATACTGTTGGCAAGGCGTACCGTTTAAAAATGCTTTTAAACATTAACAGTTGCAGATCCCTGTAAAGCACGGAATTTCGAACTTCATGAACGCAAGCCATCATTCGCTTCATTGCATAATTTTGCACCATTTTGCGATTATAATATGAGATCATCCTCTACAACCTCTACATGGTGGTTTTCTAAAACAGTGGCACCTGACTGTGGCTGTTTAATATCCAGTTAAGTCGTCTCATTCATGCTTTGAAGGCGTGTATCTCATTCATAATTTGGCTGGAGAGAGTCAGTTTTATTTTCCGCTTTCTGTCCGATTCAGTGAGAGGCCTTGGACTGCATCTACGGCAACAAGATAGTTTGCCTCCGGAGTTCGTATATCGGCAGCAAAGAGTCTATCGAGCAATGCAGCGAGCACACCACCCTGTAGTACTCCAACTAAGTGAATAGGAGACCACTCTGTCGGTAATTTAACCAGGAAACTGCAACCCTCCTAGTAGGAAAAGTCTGAGTGACGTCCACACACACAATGCGTGGTATAAAACTATGTAAAGCTTTTCAATTCTGCTAAAGTAGTTCGAAATCCAAACTGGATTCTGGGACCTAACGATGCTTATAATTCTTCCAGCAATAAGAATCGTCCATGCTTTTGAAAGTGAGATCAGAAAACTGATTAGCCGGTAGGATTGAATAAAGATCAATGTTTGTAGATGAAGTGTGCTCTCCGGTAAAAACTTAAGCGTATGATTGCATACATTATCAAGGTTTCCTCCATAATGAAAGGTGTGGGAGGCACATCCATCTGCAGCGGTGAGGTCAAGTGTTGTCAGCAGTCTCCTGCAGCGTTTCTATATCGCGTAGCTAAAATCGGTCTTTTAGCTATTCAACAAACACTTAAAATTGTTCAGCATCTGAACGACACCAAACAACATTAGGGCTCTACGATGCCGCTTATCTTAAAGCATGGCTTTATGAACTCCTGGTGGCCTTCCAGACCCAGAAAGGCATTCCGTTGTATATCAACGCACTTGCATATCATCATAGTATCTTGCACGATGTAGCTGTTACCTGCTAAAGCTATGCGCAAGCGAGGGTGTTAGCTTCGCAAGACACCAGAGGATATAGTAGGTACTCGTGTTCGAGGAGACCTTCTCAAGAAACAGGTCAGCGTCCTACTGTTTTGCAAGATAAGCAACTTTTTACCCTATTCTATAATCTTTGGTACAATATGTCCACAACAGCGATGCGCGTGCCAACGTACTCTGTTATGAGTAACCTCTTGTTTTGGAGAATCACTTCAGTGGCTGTGTGTTGCTTCGCTTGTGGTCTGGAGCACTGGAGGAAGGTTTCTTTTAATGCATTGAGGGCAGCCAAGTGCATTTTATTAAGGAAAGTGCATAAGCGTTGTCAAAGTCTTCAGGGCATATAATATGAAGGTTCAAGTCCAGCGTCATTTCTAATTCTATGCGGAGAGCAACCAGGTTAGTTCCAGGCGAAAAGAATCGTTATTTTTTTTAAATTTTTTGGCACTATTCTGTGGCGAGTTTGTTAGTTCAAGCACGAGGTGGAAATGATTAGATGAGACTTCTCCTTACGCTCAGCTCATTGACACGTAGCCCGATATAGACAAGTCTTGGGCGCTTGGTGTGTGTTTCTGGGCGTAGGGAAAGTGTGCAGCTTAGCCCGTGGCTAAAATTTGGGCAAAGGAGGTAGCTAAGACTTCCATCCCTCTTGTGTCCGCTATGTAGGTAACCCAAAACCGATCATTGGCGTTGAAGTGTCCACCTATTAAAAAGATTCCTTCAAAGCTGTTAAAAACCTAATTTAAGTCCCATATAAACCAGGGCTGTTGTGGAGGTAGATACAGCAAGGAGATTTACCTTTAATGGTAGATTCCTGAATGGAAATCTTTTGTAGCTGGATTTGTTTCACTTGTGCCACTTGGAAGTTGATGACCACTTGTCTTAATAGGACATCTGCTCTTGGTCTGTTGCCTGGGTGATCCGCCCTATTTCAATAATAAGCTGGTATGAAAATAGAAGCTCCGTTGCTGTGATTAGCTAGAAATAGTTTGAGCTCATCGATTTTATTGGTTAGACCGCTAGAGTTCCATAGACTAACGCAAATATATATAGCCATTTTTTGTTACTGAGAAAAGATAATCACAATCTTTGTTTCCTGTAGATCCTTAAACATTTCATAAAGGGTGTCTACTAGTAGACTATTCTTCAGTGGTAATTCTAGGTTGATGGGTTGACTATCTGTAGCCCATTGTGCACTAAGTAGTACCGCGCTAATTTTTCTTAGCTACACATATATGTGCACGCGACTGATACAATAAAGTTTCTCCACAGCTGTCTCTGTGCAGGCAGCATTTGCATGCATCTATATGCTGAATTTCTACAGTATCCTTATTGTTTGGACAGATCTACGTAAGACAAATTGTAAGGCATCGATATTATATCTTTATTCACGTCTTGATTAGCTTTGTGGGGCGGATGGTTGTACATTCCAATCACATTATGACACTGTGTTCCTTTAAGCGCTCAGTGGGATGTGGTGCTTGCCAGCTTACGGTAGGTGTAATGATGCGTGTTGAGCTTCTTAGTAAAGTGCAACAAAGTGATCGCAAGGAGTGATCTGAAAAATTAATAGGAGTATCTAAAAATTCAGATCTTGTCGTCGTCTTTATTCTCCATAATAATCTGGAATTTCATACGGGTAACCAGACAGACAGACTGACATGTTTTTGACTGATTGGATATTTAATGTGCTTTACAGCAAGAAGATATAAAGGAGACTTTAACAGACGAGGAGGTAACAGAATAGAAATACCATGGGAGTCTATGGTGTCATACACATACAAATCGCCATTGCAAAAATAATTCTAGATTTCGGGGATTCGCTGTTGTATTCAATTTGGTTAAGACTGTCTGGAGACAAAAATCAGCTGAGCTCAACAACTTTTTCGAAATCCCTTGCAGATGCTAATATATTCTCACCTGCCACCCATATATTTAATAGATTGAGCTACTGCAAAATGGCGGTCGATTTGAAAATTCATTTTCTTTACTCTGTCGAATGGACGAGAAGTATTCTTGGGCGTAGTTAGAAGCGATTGCGACGACTTCCTTATCCAACCATGAATCTTTGAGGGTCTAAAAAGTTGAAAATTTTTCTAGTGATTTATAAAGATTAAATTCAATTGCCAGTTGGGGGAGCTTTTGCTCCGTTGTATTAAAATAACTGAGTGCAAGCAAAACCAATTTCGCAATTTAAAAAATTAATTTCACAAAAATGACAATTCCGCTCTTTAATCTTTAATCGAATTCAATGTTTTAAAAATGCATTTGATTTGCATGTTGGCTACTCGTATGCAAATTCGTTTATGTTTGATTTGTGATTTTGATTTTTGCAGCTGCAAGCAAAATAGATTGAACTGTGAGTACAATTGATTCGAATTTGGCATACAGAAGAGTAAAGTTTATTTTTTCATTCAATTTAATATTGACCTGCGTGGTTGTCGAATGCATATATGAATGAGGTCAATAATATTATAGCAAATCAGCTGATTTTATTAGTTTAAAAAATATATATATATTAGTCAGCGTTAAAAGTGGAATCGATATAGACATGGCCATCAGTCTGGCTCTCAAAAAGCCAGTAGCATATCATTTTAGACCTAAGGATCATCGGAACGGGCATCGTCATATATTGTTATATCTTTTGTGCCGTAGCCCAGTTATGGTTAGATTAATTGTGACTGGATCATTTCGACTTCCTTGATAAGGCTGCCGGCGACCATTATTGAAGCTTGCTAGATGTAATCAGTCGTGAAATAGCTTTGACTAGAGCCCCACAATTACAGGACATTATCAACATGGACCAGAGTTTTCAGGAGGTAAATAATTTGATTGCCGCTTGAATTTCTGTAGAAGTGTTGGTAGCAAACCATTATGGCATGGATCTTAACTTGTGTCCGAAGATACCTACACCGTAGATGGTAATGGGGTGCCATCCTCGCGAGAACCGCCTGCGAAGCAATGTTTTATAATCATACAATACGTTCTCGAGAATGATACCAGAACTAGTCCGAATCCTCAGTTCATCAATTGCCGCTGAAGCACCACTTCCATAGCGTAGACTGACAAACCGCTACAGTTTGTCAGAATGCCCAAAGATTACACAGGAAGAATATTCCTAAGCATTGGCCTACCATCACAACTGTATAGCTGACAGAGTCCATCAAACTGCCTTTGACAGATCGTTTATACGACAGTTTTACTCTAACCGCTGTACCTCGAGCGGTGATACATCTCTTCATCTTCTGATAGAGGAAAAGGGCGAGCCTCTGTACCACTTCTCCAGTGGAGATTTCTATTAACGCAGTTGCTAAATCTCTTTAAATGAAATTGTTTTCTTAAATCATGTTACCTGATTGACAATTAGATCTCGATTTATACCACCAACCGCCCAGTGCTTCTGAATATGCGTCGGGGTTGTGTCCTTCTCGGAGATTAATCTGCTAAATGTGGCTCTTTGGCGTGGTACAGTCTCGCTTGGGGACTCTTAATGGTAGACAATTTTCTTTGACTCGATTTGAATTAATGCTGTTTTTTCTGACAACCTCCTAATTGACTCTGACGTGGTAGTCGTATCGACTGTTTTTCTTTCCCACCTTATAGACCATGCTATTGAATGGCTTAGAAGTATCTTCGGCTGTAGAGAATAGTGCTTCTGGCATCTGTTAGTACTTAATATTCGCACTACGACAAATTCTGGAGAATCTTCATAAGTAAAATAAAAACAAATACCAACAACTTTTATTTATTATAAAACCTATACAAAAGAAGTTTTTCGATACCCTATCTGCACTCCCTGCCTCCCTGCAAAGAGTATTGGCTAGGAACTCTATCGCCACAAAAAGCGTTGATAAGGTAGGAAACTACTTTTCCGAGCTATTTAATAAGTTGATTTAGGCATGATGACACGCTATCGTGCAATTTTTTAGTGTGTTGGTGAAATATATTCTAAGCCAATGCCCACTAAATCACAGTATGTAGGCATTGACATTGCCAACAACTTCGAATTACCAATGCTAAAAAATAGTCACGATTCATGGATTTAGTGGTGAATGAGGACAAAACGAAATACTTGTAAGTGTTAAGAGAGGATTTGTAATCTTTCCACCGACTACAGTGTTAAGCGAGCTTTTCGACCATCCAAACCATAGAGTTTAGCTATATAACATAACTTCATTGAAATGTTCCGCAGCCAGTTAATTGAGTTTAGGCAACGCGACAAAGATTTCGCATTAGATTCTATGATTTATTCATGTAGTCCCAAATTTGTCTTTTTTAGAAGATAGATTTTCCTCTGAGAAACAGGCTTCTGAGTCAACGCTAGTCAGAGTGAGGTCAAGAAGCTTTTTTTGTGAAAGTCAGCCATATTACCAACCACCCAGTGCCACTGGATTAGTACTGGGTGACATTCTTCTAAGCGAAAAAACTGTTCACTGTGCCAGTGGCCCCTTTGGCGTGATACAGGTTTGCTTGCGAACTCTTAATGGAAGACAATTCTATTTGGCTAGATTTAAACTACCCTCTGAGTTACCCTTAATACATGAGCTATTGGTAGCTGGAGATGTTGTTAATGCGTCTTTATTTGACTCCGACGGTTTTTTTCCGCCTAATCGTCTTTTCTGGTGGATATATACTAGAGAAGAGACGAAGGCAATCAAAGAGCCTATACAAACGAAGTTTTTCGAACCCCTATCTGCACTAGGTATTCCAGCAAAGATTATTCGTCTTAACCCCACAAAAAGCGTCAACGTTAGAAAGAATTTCTACGAGCCATTTAATAAGAAGAGTGGGTTTAGGCAGGGCGACGTGCTATCGTGTGATATTTTTAAACTGTTGATGGAGAATATTCTACTCCAAAGCCCCTACAATGGGAGTATGTCGAATTCAATTTTCTAGAAGGAAGTGATACTTCTCGCGTACGCAGTTGACTTTGACATCATTGGCACTCAGAACGGCGTTCTCAGAGACTGAGTAATAGTCACAACTCATGTGTTAATTGATGAATGAGAATGCAACTACGTACTTTGTTATTTTTCGTACCACGTCATCACGTTTTGGACGATCTGTGACAATAGAGATTTTCATTTTCAGCATGATTTAAAATTTCATCCAACTGGGAACAGAAATATACAGTAAAAACAACATCAATCTGGAGATCCTTCGAAGAATCACGCTTGCAACTTTGTGCTCATAAAGTAAACTAAAAGTAGAACCATCCTTCATTGGCGAAAATTAAAATCTTTAAAACGCTGATAAGCATGGACACTTAATGAATCTGATGGAAAGGCTTTCGGAAGGCTTCGAGAGAAAGAATCGTTGCGAACATGTTTGTTTCCGTATCAACCACAAGCTGTATGATCTGTCAATGAATCAATGAAGGTCATGCAGACCAGCGAAAAATATTACAGCCGATACATTGGGCTGGACAACTTATTCTTGGGGGCTCAAACTTAAATAGTGGATGTCGTAGGCAGCGACGGGACACAATTTTTATTATTTTTATTATTTTTTTGTGCTTTAAAAAATGGTCTTGTACGCTGAACAAAGTATAGAGACCGAGTCTGTCAACGAACAAAACGATGAGAAATTTGTAAATAAGCAAAGTCAATTGCTGCATGCTTATAAAGCAGCCGGCAAACAATATCTGCAGAAAATGGTAAATGTTTTACGAACACCATTGCAACAAAACATTAAATTTACATAAGGTTGAGGCCAAATTATTGGGCGAGGTTTTTAAATTGGAGAAATGATATTAGCCATTTTTTGTTAAAAGGAAAATATTGTCAATGGTGTTGTGGAGTCAACAAATGAGATACATTTTTGGGATGAAGATCAGACTATGTAAATTGGAGATAATCTTAAGTCTAGAGCAGCACAAAAGTAATTAAAAACCTTCCTCAATGATGCGTAAGGTATTCCCAATCTTTGGATTACCATTTTCTGAAATACGGAAACTTTATTCGAATTGCTAGAGTATCATCATAAGCTGGTACTTAGAAAGCTTAAAGGCCTAACTAGAGTATCATCATAAGCTGGTACTTAGAAAGCTTAAAGGCCTAACTATTAAATTTAATGAAAATCAATTATTCACACTTGAATTTAATTTTAATAAAAATTAATACTTAACTAACTTAATTGTGACTAAGCAGTACTTTGTGGAATGATTTTTATATGAGAAATATCCCAATTCCTGAAATATAGGGTTGGAATAAAAGCCTTGCGTTTGAAAGGTGTGAGTGTCTAGTACTACACTCTTTTAACAGCATTGCGGTTGGACAATTCAGTTGTGAGCTACAGCGCGTCGAACATGGAGGTCTTGAAGGAAGAAAGTCGCCATATTTTACATTTAAACTACCTGAAAGGCAAAAACACAAATATTTGTGATGCTTATTCACGTAGCACAACAGTGGTTCACTCGATTCCGTTCTGGTGTGGAGGAAGTGGAAGATGCACCACGCTCCGGAAGACCTTCGTGCACCGAATTTCCATCTGCAAATCGCTGCTGAATCGCAACAAAATCGACCCGTTTGTAAAGCGAGTGGTGACTGGCGATGAAAAGTGGGTCAGTTACGATAGCGTGAAGCGCAAACGGTCATGGGTGAAGGGTGTCGAAGCGGCTGAAAAGGTGAACATCTGGACCGTTTGAAGTAAGCAATTGCCCCGAAGCAGCCATAGTGTTCCATCAGGACAACGCCAGACCATACACTTCGATTGTGACGTGCCAGAAGCTCCGGGAGTTCGAATGGGTGGTCCTTATGCATCCACCTTATAGTCCGGACCTAGCACCATTGGATTACCATCTCTTCCTGTCAATCTCGAACGAACAGACTTGCGAAAATCTCCTAATCTTAAATTCAAAATCTAATTAAAAACGCAAACAGTTTTTTGTTGTTTAATATGTCAATTATTCGCTTTATTATGCATAAATAAACTGGTTTATATTAATTATTAATTACAATGACGAATATTAAACGTATACGATTAAATTTTCATTTCGTTTATGCGCTTAAACAATATTTAAATATAATATTTATATATGTATATGTAATATGTAAATGTATGCATTACCATTCATATTAATACATTTAAATGTAATTCATTTTTGTAAGTTAATTAAAAAAAAATATGCTAACTGCTGCACAATTATTTATACACAAATATTTATTTATTTTATAAAAAAATTAAAAATATATTTTACAAATATTTACATAAAAAACTTATTTCAAAATATTTTAAGTATTTCATAAATTATTTTTGGTTGTCAATCAAAGGATTTAATGAAAATTTACAAAAGCTACTAAGTATTAATATTTTTTTTTATTTTTGAGTATATAAACTATTAGTTTCAATATTTAACATTGAGATAGTAGTTCAAAAGTTACGTGTTAGAATGTTGTTTAAAATGCTTCACATTTGACGACGCTTAGTAGTTAGTACAATTAATATTAATAATATTTATTAATAGATAAAATTGTATTTTGTCTTTGATTTTTTGTTGTTGCTTATTTTTTGAACACTTAGATTTTGAGTTTTGAATTTAATTTATTAGCTTTTTTTTTAGGGTTTTCAAGCTTCAGTGTTTTTTTTTTTTTAGATTTAGCTGCATTTTAAAATGACTTTGGTAATTTGTTCGTTTTTAGTTGTATTAATACCCTACAACAGCAAACCAATTTTGCATTTACTTTGCCAAAAAATGTTGTATCTATGCTAATATACACAAGGATTATACTAATAAATATTTGCTGCGAGTATTTATATTTTTTTTATAGATTTGAAATAGTTTTCGAACTGCTACATGTATGTCTTGTTGATTAATAGAACATTTATCTACACTTAATATGCTAAAGCTTACATAAATACGATGACAAATATTTATTTATAATTTTTTTCTTAATATCCTTGCTTTTTGGTTTAATGCATCGCTTAATTCTAAATTCAATACAATTTATTCCACATAGTAAATATTTGGCTTCATTAATTTTTCATTTTTTTTTTTGTTTTTTTTTTTGGAAAATTTTTAATTAGTATTAATTATTTTACAATTTCTTTATGTCAATTAGTTTTCATTAAATGCAACAATTAGTTAAATATTTGATTTAAATTATGCGCAAAATGAATTTGGTTTTAATTAATAAAAAATATTAAAAGCTTATTAAAACTATTTTTAATTTATTTATTTTTTTTTTTCTCAAACCGTTAGTCAACCTTTATAAGCCATAGATACACGTTTTTCAAACGCTTAACGCTTTGATTTCTGCTTTACTTAATTCGAGGCTTAAAATTAATTTTATATATTTTTTTCAATAATGATTTTGCTACTAGAAACTACTTAGAACTAATACATAAAGTTTAGATATGTGGCTACTATATTATTATATTTTTTTTTAAGGACTATGCCATAAATATGTTATATGTTTTGAATATATATATACACATAGATTTTAAGTTCCATTATATGCTTAGAAATAATCCATTTTGGGCGCATCAAGCGCTGTATGCATGGTCAGTGTAACACCGCGATTAATGCTTACTGCCGGATAGAATACACCGTACAGATCACGGAATGCAACTGAACCCTGTGGCATTTCATTGACCAAAAAACTTAGTGTATGCCGTTCCAAATCGAGTAGTACGCCTACAGTGCTGCCAGTAGTGATGCCGCCCTCAACGCGTCGCTCATGTATTGAATTATGCTGAAACCAGGAGCGCTGTCGATCAATGTACATGGCGAAGGATTTTTCGTCTTTGCCTGTAAGAAAATAAAAAAAAAAAACAAAACATTAAAGCCGTGGTTTGAAAAATAATTTTAAAAAATGAAAAAGAAAACATGTAAGGAAAATTCAGTCGGGCGTAACCGACTGTAAGAGGCCCTGTACCAGTTCAGGTCGCCTAACAAACACATTAAATGTTTCCCGAGCTTATGACCAAACACATGACCAGTGAGAACTGCGCGAATATGAATGAAAAGAAAAGAAGGGGTCGTTTTGGGGGTGATTTTATGGAGAAGGGGGGGAGGGGCAAAATTTTAAAATAAACTTGTAAAATTCCGGAGCAATCCTAGTCGAATGCAAAAAGCGCGAAATCTCTATCTATTACCGTTTCCGAGATCCTTTCGTTCATACAGACGGACGGACGGACAGACGGACATGTCTATATCGACTCCTCTATCACTCCTGACCATAATGGGGGCAACTTTGGAGGGTCTCCGACCATTATTTCTACCTGTTACATACATTTGCACAAAACCAATAGGCTCTTGTACCATCGGTACAGGGCCTAACAACATATGACATTTACTATAGTATTGGTAAAAAAAATTGGCTTAATTCGCTGAAACATAAGGCTTAAATACTCCTCAGACTGCCCTACATAATGTAATACTTAGTGTGCCATGAGTGTATGTAAGGGTGTGGTGGTCGATGTCACTGTCGCATTTGAAGTGACTCTGGTATCATTTTGGATAGTAGTTTCAGTGGTGACTCTGGTAACATTTTAGATAGGAATCGCAATGGTGACTCTGGTGATACATTAGATGGAAGTTCCATTGATGACATTTTATATATGAATACCAATTGTGTCTCTGGTCGGATGGTTCGCAATACTCTGGTGATTTTTTAAATATGAGTTTCAATGGTGTCATTTTTTTTTATATTAGTCCTAATGTTGACTTCGGTTACATTTTGGATATGAATTCCAATAGTGTAATTTTCGATATTGGGATTCCCAATGGGAATTCTCGTCACATTTTGGGTATGATTTCTAATAGTGACTCTTTTGGATAGGACTCCCAATGGGTTACTTTGGCGACATTTTGGATATGTTTCCCAATAATGTCATTTTGGATAGTGGTGACATTTTAGATATAACCCAATGGTGGGTTCTGATGATATTTTGGATATGAGTTCCAATGGTGACTCTGGCCTCATTTTTGATATGGTGACTCTGGTGACATTTTGGATTTGACTCTCAATGATGACTTTTGTGACATTTTGATATGAGTCCCAATACTGACTCTGCTGACTTTTTGGATAGGAGTTCCAATGATGACATTTTGGATATATCCCAACGGTGGGCTGTGGTGATATTTTGAATATGAGTTCCAATGGTGACTCTGGCCTCATTTTTGATATGGCGACTCTGGTGACATTTTGGATTTGACTGTCAATGATGACTTTTGTGACATTTTGGGTAGGATTCCCAATGGTGGCATTTTTGATAGGACTCGCAAAGGTGATTTTGTTGACGATTTGGATATGAGTCCCAATAGTGACTCTGCTGACTTTTGGGATAGGAGTTCCAATGATGACATTTTAGATATAACCCAATGGTGGGCTCTGGTGATATTTTGGATATGAGTTCTATTGGTGACTCTGGTCTCATTTTGGAAATGGTGACATTTTATAGAGGAGTCCCAATTGAGACTGTGGTGACATTCCGGATAGGATCCCCAATGGTGATTCTGATAACATTTTGCATAGGAGTTCCAATGGTGATACTTTGGATATGAGTTTCAATGGTGACTCTCTAGTGGCATTTTAGATATGAGTTCCAGTGGTTACAATTTGGATATGAGTTCCAATAGTGACTGTGGTGGCATTTTGGATATGAGTTCAAATGTTAGGAGTCCAAATAGTGACTCTAAGTATATTCTGCAAAACTTTACATGTTTGGAGCATTTGGAGTTCCATTTTTGACTATCTGTATATGTCCATCAGTGTTTAGATATTGTTTGTGATTTATAATGTCGAAGGTGTTATATATACAAACATGACAAGTGCAAGATCTCCCCTTAGTTAGGTGGTTTGGTACATACATTGAAAGCTAGTAATCTGATCAAGGATTAGGAGATTTCTAAACAACTAAATATGCGGCTTATATCTCTTATAGACTCCAGGTTGTTTATGTACACACTGACAGCTATACAGACGGATATGTTTATATTGGTTCCACTTTCATATACTTTGTGTGGTCAGCCTTACCTCCTACATCCTGTTACATACATTTGCACGAACTTAATATACCCTTTAGAAGCTATGAAAAGCTACACAAAATTTATGCACACAATGCCAAGTTCGCATTTCAGTCGATGCAGTCGACTTAAGTTTCAAGTTCGCTGTCAAGTTCTCCACTTAGTTGCTGTGCACCTACACAGGACACAAAGTCTAAACGAATTGCATTCCATTGCTGGCAGCGTACTGCCATTCCCAGCCACCATAGCAAATGTGTCTTGCACAGTGACACGTCTTGTCTTGCAAAATTATAAATGGAAAACAGGCACCGAAACAGCAGTACAACTTTCGGTTGCACGAGACGCATCAACTGGCGTTGTTAGTGTCAGTGTCAGTCACTTGGGGGCGCCAGTAACTGCCACATTTGCCACACCTACTACTTTCCGGCGTATTATAGGTACGCAGGTTAGCAGTAACGACGCCTGCCTGCCTGCCATAAGAAAATTTAATTTGAAAACTTACACACGACTTTGCAGACGTTTGCATTGCATTTCGAGAGATAAATTTCCTGGGCGTGCAGTTAGCTTGCGAAAATAGGTGTTCTCGCGTTTTATTGGAAAAACTTTAAACTGTTTTGTTTGGCATTTAGCGTGAATTTATTTAGTTTATTTAATTTATTGTTTACTATAAGTTCTGAGGCTCTTCAATTAGTTAGCTGCATCATTGAAGTGAATTGAAAAAGCGTCTTCGGCAAATAAGCATTCTGCAGTTTTTTAAAATACCAAAGATGTTTCGATGAGTAAACTAATTAAACTATATACGACTCAGTTGAAGACGAAAATTCCATTAGTTCCATAAGCCGGTTTCATTTACATTAAATAAACTTGCACATTTTAAAACTTTGCTATAAGCATTGCAAAACTTTCTGAGTGACAGACAAGACCATACGAGTCCATACGCACAATTTCATGCAACTAATTTAAACTCGCACACCACACCATGCACAGCTGCTAGTGAAGCCTGTTTATATTAACTGCGTGCGGAGTTTAGTTTGCAATGATACCCAACAATTTCCGCACACGCAGGCACAGCGTAGAGTAAACACTGCTCGTAAATAAAGCATTCCGCCGTAACTAAAACAAAGAATGAAAGAAAAACTTGTACTGGAATGCGTGATGAACTTTTGTTTTAGCTAGGAAATACGCATTCGATTGCCTTTCTTTTTCGCATTTAAAGAAAAAGTTTCTTATTAGCTTCATTGGAGGCACTCACGCCACTCCACTCCACTCCACTCAAATCCAAACATTAGCTCGATCAATTTTTGCGTAAAAAGTCGCACGGCGTAAACTTCGCACTTCCGGTTGTGCTTTGTAACTTGAGCTATGCGTCTTCCGCCATTTTGTGCGCCATGCCGCCATTTTCTTTGACGCCGCTAGCTGGCGCTTTGTTTTTCGCTAGTTTTCATTTACTTTGTGTGATTGGGTTTTGGCTTATTTTTTTCTTCTTTATTTTTTCCAATTGTTTGAATTGCGTCAAGTGTCGCTTTGAAATGCTGCTCGACTCTTTTTGTTTCATCCGCTTTCGAACTTCTCCGAAAATGTTTTGCCTTCATAAAAACTTTTCGTTAAAAGCTTTTGTTCTGCATTGTGTCATTCCGAAGTACTTTTTGAAATTCACATTTTTTTTCCGCCATTTTCTTATTGTTGCACTTTACTCGAATTGAATTTGGCACTTTAGGTTTTTAATTGAATTTCAATCGATTCTCATTAGCGCGTGAATTACCTTCTCGTGGTGGCAAGTGCGGGGCAGATATAAAGTGGAGAGACATGGTCAATATTAGTGAGAGTTAGGTGTGAAGTAGTTCACGTTCGAAAAATTGCCTCATAATACGTTAAAATATAATTTTGGTCAGCTAACTTGCTCAACGAGGTTTTGACGGCATAGCCCAACTAAATACTATAAATTTAGTTGGTAATTTTTTAAATAGTGTGAAGGATTGGTGGCAAATTTTCAAAATGGTGTCAGTTTTTGCCAAACTCAAGTATTCCGAATGAAGTTGATTAAGTCGTCAAATTTGCAGAAGACATGAACAAAGAAGATCCAAAAAAAATTTTACAAATAATGGTGAAAGATAAGTTGACTCGTTTCAAATGATACAGAGCATAAAAGGGGGCTGGCAGTATCAATTTTGGGGACTCACGCCAAGACTACATCACTTCACCCTGGCCTGTGCCGAACTCTGAGTTGTTTTATGCCATTCAAACACTTACAGCCGTTTTCATGACCATTCTATATATATGTCGTTCATTTGATTTTGCTCCAAGTGAGGATGGACTTCACAAAAACATGCAGAAGACTTTGCCGGTCAAAGTGGCTTTCTTTCTGGTTTACAACTTCAATGAGAATAGGACACATGCCATTGCAATAATTCCCAAGGCTGGAAAAAGCTTCTTCTTTTCTGTTTGCTCTATCATGCTGCTCGAGAGGTGTCTCCTTAGACTACCTAGAACCAAGCAAATGAGGAGAAGTGTACCACCCTTCCAGTTTGGTTTCTGTCAGTCCCAGTGGAATAGTGTAGTGAACTTCATTCTTGACGGATGCCAGGCAAAAAAAAAAGTGCGTGGTGACGGCTAATCTTGATTTAAGGTCGGCCTTCGATACCATGATGTATAAACTCAAGGGTGTTCTGCCGTCTGAGTTCTACTTATTAGTGCAGAGAGTTTTTTGACCGACAGGACTTTCTTCGTTATTTTGTTTGTAGCTAAGTCAAGAGTGTAAGAAATTAATGCTTTATGGAAGCAGACAGTGGGTTGTTCATCCGCGAAATGTCCACATGCCCTTCTATACTTATGGATGATCCACAACACATCATCCACAACACAATGCTAACGATGTACTCCAACTATATCTTTGCGAGTATTGACAATAGACAAAAAGCCGGAACATCGAAATAAATCTGGCAAATATGTCAGCGTGAAACACACACTTCGCAAGAATGACTGCCTGGAAGTCTACTTCCAGAATTAGCTTTTGAATCACAAGCCTGGGCTCATATATTTTAGGGGCTTATCTGGATAAGCATCTCACTTTCAAGACATATCAATTGAATCAAAAAAGCTTCGATAGCTTTGAGGAATGCATTCTATATACCTGGCCTGCTTAAATTCCATGAAATGTACTACAATGTAAAAGTCCCCGATCTTTTGCCTCAAAGTGTGAAAGTTTATTTTTTGACCACTCAACAAGCTATACTGACGAATGTGTGAGAGTGGGCTTCGGCAGTTTTCAGCTTTCGCTCCGAAGTCGCCTAGCGAATTCGAATATCGCAAATTTAGGTCTGCTAACACATCACACATGTGCTGCTCGCTATTGAACGCGAAGCCTCTCTATTCTTCTCACCAGAAACTTCCACTCGTCTTCCGTCATTGGTTACTGATGCCCTCCAAAACTAGTTGAGGCAATCGCCACTAAAGCTAGATTCCACTTGTACAGTATGATCGCCCTAGTGATAAAATTTTCAACGGTATGCATGGCCCTATCTTGTGCAATTGCCGTGAGTGAAAAGGATCCGATACTCGAAAGGAACTCTTACTCTGGGACGACTGTACGATGATGCGAAGTAAGCAATCATAAAGACGACTCCGTTTTTGTCTCGGTCCGCGCTTTCATTCAGAGGATAGTTGAGGCAAACAATACCTCACGTAGAGTACGATCACCACAATGAAGGACTTCCCAGCGGTTCGAATGGCTCGATCTCATCAGCTTGTTAAGTGAATAGGATTCCATGATTCTCGAAAGGAATTCTTTCCTTTTGTACGATGCCAAGACGCGAGCGGAGGAAGAGTGGGGTGATGTGCGTGTTGGTAGCCCTCTCATTCTTTGATTCTCCCCACTCCAATGCCGTCCCTATTTTCGTCTCGGTTCGCACTTTCATTCAGCCGACTCACCCTACCAGACCTAAGGAAGCTTCACTTCAAAATGTAATAAAAGTGTTAAAGGATAACTTGGACGCTTTATAGGTTGGTAATTTCATTTATTAACTTCTGAGACATGTTCTTGAAATAAATATTTTTCTGATACTAATTTGCACATTCTGAAACTATTCTATGAATTCTATGATTGAAAACCTTTTTTTTTTACTCCAGTAATGCTTGAGTTGTTTCAACTTAAAGAGGAGTCTTCAACGTCTCACCATACCTCAGTAATAAGAAGTTTTTTCGAGATGATTCTTTGCAAATTTTTTGAAATCACAGACTTACACAAAATTACGAAACGTAATAAAAATCCCGCATTTTTTTTTTTTTTTGTTTTTCAACTTCAATTTAATTTTTTAAAGTGATACTTAAAAGTACGGACCGAGACGAAAACAGGGACGGCTGTTAATGCTGCGTTGTTTAAAGGTGAAAAACGGTGCATATTTATGGAGCTGCTTTGCAGAGATGAGATACTTAAAGTAAGCATCGGTCTGCTCTCCATAAGTTTTATCAAAGGCTTGGACTAGTACTCTTTTTGAAGTAAAAACAAATTTGGTTTTCATAAGTTGACTTAATGAAATCGGTGACCGAGACGAAAACAGGGACGGGTTTTGGGTTAGTTAGAAAATAAGAATGGTGCATTCATACGTCAAGCCTCATCCGAATCGCACTATAGTACAGTCGCACCAGACAAAGAACTCCTTTCGGGAATCATCGTATACTTTTCATTCACTATAGCTGCCAAAATTGCGCCAAAGGAAATTCTTTCTCTGGGACGACCGTATTGTAAAGATCTAAGCTTCAACTGCATTTAACGAACATTGCGTGTGGAAGTATACTGATGACAAAAAGAGAGTGTTTTTGGATTAACCGCCTGAATCTGCGGTACTGCCCGCATCATTTTCATCACCATCTTAAAGCTGTTGCTCCTCCTTCTCGAAATTTAATTTATAAGTCATCCTTTTAGATCCCAAGAAGTTTCACTTCTGTTTTGTGTGGTCTCCAAACACCTCTTGGTTTATAATTTTTTTAATCCAACTGAGAAAGCTAGCTAGGATAGACCAGTCCCTACTCTCAGACTATCCAAATTGTAGGGATCCACAAAACAACTGCGCCACATTAGGTAAGCCTTCTCCTTCAACAAACTAAATAGACCTGAAGCGGACACGACATGTCGCTATACAACAAAATCATTGTCATTATTTTTTATGCCTATATGACATGATAGGAAGACATTTCCTGTATTTTCGGAAATTTCGTGTTATAAGAAATGTTTGGAAATTTGACAAATAATGCTTATATAACAGATTAGTAAAGATTTTTAACCTATTCGTATATGATTCTAGGCACATAAAACCTGTTTCACGTTCAGCTGTCCGTTCCGCCATTTATTTGGTAAGTTTCTGTTCTCCATGTAATCAATAAGAACACAAAAATGTTTTCCCATTTTATATTATTAATTAGAACTGATTCTATTTAGAGGCTAATAATAAAAATCATATTTAAATCATTTCACCCTTTTCAATTCAAAATCTTCAATGCAGTGTAGTGTATAATATAATGTTAGTAAGTCGATTACAGCTTTTATTTATTTTTATTTAATTTTTAATTATCTATCTATACATCATCGATCTATCTATCTATCTACCTGTTTTTTTCAATTTACTGGTCACTCCCAACCCCTAAGTGCCTTTGTACAGGTATTGAATTTCATTAAACGTGAATTTGTAGTCTAGACGCAAGAAGCAAAGTAAGTACAACAACAAACAATTCCAATTATTAGTCTAATAAAATCATAGAATCTATATATATATATATACTATATAGTTTTTTCTATGCTGACGATTATCCATTTTACTTACCTAACATCTTATTCCGTGCAACATCAATGCGCGCCACTCCAAAAGCTGGATCTGTGTCTGCCGTGTAGTTGTCAATAGTGAACTCCCAATAGTGTACGCCACGTGAGAAACCCACCGAGCCAAGTGCAACACGATGTTCCCAGCCCTCCACAGAGACGGTGGCATTATTTTTGCTGAAGATTAGCCCGGAGCCGGCACCGCCGCTGAGTACAGGATCAAAAGTAAACCAGGCAACTGTATGTGTAGAGAGTAGAGTAAAGTAAAGTAAAGAAAAAATTAAATATGAAAGGATTTTTCAGATACGTTGAGCTGTGCTGTTAAAACATGCAAGCGAACATGAAGTACCTAGAAACAAAAAAAAGTTGCAATGCAATTTTCTCTATTGTCGCCAGGCATAACAACGCTCAAGTGGCAGAGGACTGGACGACTGGACTGTCTGACTGACTTGGTGACTGCATAGTGGACAGAGTTCTTCGTTCTGGGCTTCTAATATAGTTGTATAGTTTAGTTTATGCTCTTATGCGCCGCAAAGTATGCTGGCTTCAGTTTTTATTAAATTCACTTTTATTGTATTGTGGCACATTAAGTGCTGCTCTTGCTCTTGCCAACAACATCAAAGAGGACCATGATGATGCTTTGTATATAGTACTCCTGCGTTTTATAACTTCAGATATGTACTTCAGCATAACCGAGACTTATTGGCTGCAGTTGGCTTAGTTTAGTTTACTAAGAATAGCTTGGCTGGCAAGTGGATTGGCATGTCCTTGCACAAGTAAAGCAATTTTGTGCTTGAGGTTTAAGTGTTTCTTTAATTGAAACGGAAATTGAGGTGCATATTGCATGGAGTAGTGAGCTTAAGAAGAACAAAAAAGGTGCTATTAATAAAAGAATGCAAGACAGGCACTGAAGTAACTACAAGGAGCATTCGGCAGTGTATTATTTTTAATCTCAAGATATTTTTATACTTAAATGAAGTTTCAATACTAGATACCGTACATACATGTAAGGAAGCGTGGAGAAAATAAAAGCGAACTTTGAGCTATTTGGTATGAGAGATACTTTTGCGGAATATACTCGTCCGCTTTTCTCAAACAGGGCAGTTAAACTTGATAAAATTTTCCAATGTCAAATATTTGGAAGATTGTTTTGATCACCGTACCACAAATAAGTTTCCATGCGGAGCCATTATTGGGAAGAATTGAAGAGAAATCGATTAATATTGAGATGGCTCCCTAGCAAATGCAGAATCTCCAGGTGGGGGGAGTAATCCAAAAACAGAGGATTCTGCAGGCGGGAGATAATACTGACGGAGGATTCCTCAGTAAGAGGATTTTCTACACATAGGAGTCCCCAGACAGAGGAATCTCTAGGTGGAGGAATCCCTAGATGGGGAAATACCAAGTCTAGAAATCCTCACATGAAAGAATCAGTAGATGAAGGAGTGCCAAGAAGAAAGATTCCTCAAACGGAAGAATACTCAGACGGAGAAATCCCCGGACGAAGAAATCCCTAGATGGAGGAATTGCCAGGCGGAGGCATCGTCAGACGAAGGAATCACCAGACGGGGGATTCTACAGACGGAAAATTACCCAGACGGAGGATTCCCTACACAGAGAATTCCGTACACTAAAAAATCTCCAGGAGGGTAAATCCCCAGATGGGGGGGAATACCTAGACGACGGAATCCTCAGATGGAATCAGAATCCTAAAACGATTATTCACAAGATGGGGAATCTCTGTACGGAGGAATCTCCATATGGAGGAATCCCAAGACAGTGGACCCCCCAGACGTCGGAATTCCCAGACGATGGAATTCCCAGACAGGGCATTCTCCATACAGAGGAATCTCCAATACTTTAGAGGAAATCAACTCGGTTATATCAACTTTTGAGAATCGCCGAGGAGAAGTAATGTCGCCAGACTAAATTATCTCCTATGACTACTGCTATCGACCGCTTCTTGTAATCTTCGAGCTCTGACCAAGCTTATTGACCTCTTTATGAACTTTACCTTGTGAGTTTCAATGGACTTGGCACCTTGGGAGGTCAATGGACTTGACTCCTTGGTGGTCAATGGGCTGGATTCCTTTTTATTATCTGCTTTGACAAAATCTATCGTCATCTGTTTAAATTCACCCACATCTGGCCTAGGTTATTTACCTCTCTAGACGGGGGACTCCCTAGACGGAGGATCTCTGTGCGGCTCAATCGACTTGGCACCTTTGGAGATATATGGACTTGGTCCCTTGGGGGTCAATAAACTTAACTTCTTGAGGGGTCAATGGGCTTGATTCCTTGGGGCGTCAATGGACTTGACCCCTTGGGGCGTCAATGGACTTGTGGGTCAATGGACTAAACCCATTATGGGTCGACGACTTGACTCCTTGGGGGTCAATGGATCCTTTGTGGGTTAATGGATTTGACCCGTTGGTATCCAGTCTGGATAAGTCAATTAACTCCTCCTAAACGAGGGGATTGATTTTGATGAAAGTTTGCGTATGTTTGGGAGGGTCCTCCCTGAATGGTTTTCGAATGTAATTGGAAAAATTTTAATAGTGAAAAACATGATTTCTATAAGTAGAACTTTTTAGTCTATCAATTAGGATATTTGTGATAAGTGAGGAGGTTTTCAGGAGAAATTACGTCAAATAAACTTCAAGAGCCAGTACGCCCTCTCAAAGTAAATTGCGGCAGGAACAAAATGTACCAATAGTAGCTCTTAGCTTACAGGGAGGCCTCGGTTTTCTCCTTAATACCTGTTGCTTGCCATGTCAAACCAAGCTAATTAAAATTCAACTCAAACTGGACGCTTCCCGATCTCTCAACGTTTAACATTTAAACCTTCAATTATATTCGCATAAACAAACAAACAAATCGAGAAACAAAATACTTCTGTAAACTACAATTTTCATTTGACACCTCAGACTTCCGACGAACACCTCCAACTAATTCCGAATTGTCAGCGCGAAATAATCAATTAAAAGTTGCAAATTACAACAGCAAATGCCACTTAGTAAAAGTAGAAAGCGGCGACAATATAAAAAAGGCAATTTTATAAATTAAATAACTTCACGCGCCATTTTCCAAGAAGCACACTCAACTGGCGAAAGAACCCTTTAATATTAAACCCACCCAAACACACACACAACTCAAGTCTTCAGGTGCAGCACTTGGAGCTACATCAATCAAGTGCGAATTTGATTACAAATGGCGTTGGTAAAGACAATTTCCGCGTCAAAGCCAAGTCAAGGTGTCTGAGTGTTTGGGAAAATAAAAAAAAAAATAAAAATTTATACGAAAAGGGGTCAATGGCTGCTTGGCATGCAAAGCATGAAGTATGCGCAGCAAAAGCGGAAACGTTGCGTTTGCAGCCCCGACATATAGAAAAAGGATTAAATTATAAGCAGACTTAAAGTAGCAGTAGACAGCCAGTCATACAGCCAGCAGGCAAAGTAAGCAACTATTGCAGCTTAATTGAAAAGCTTCCTGCCGCCAGTTAACATCAACTCACCTTCAGCGGTCTGCAGTCCAATCAGCTCCGAGTATTCACCTTCGCCGGCACTATTGAATGCCTTGACGCGCGCATTGTACATCGAATTGAAATGCAAACCATCAACGGTACAAATTGTTTCTTTACCGCAGTAGACTTCCTGTGGAGCAAAATAATCAAGTACATATAGTATTTAGCAATAAAGCTTAGAGTATTTAGTTTAGTTACAATTTAAATGTAGTATTTCTTGCTTTTAATATGCATGAAGAAGTTCTTGACTAATTGTGCCAAATTTCAATGCAAACTGTGCAGTAATTACTGAGTTACTAAAGACTGTTTTATTGTCTGGAGTGTACTTCTGCATGTATTTTGCATTATAAGAGCTTTATGCACTTACCCTGAATTCACCGCCACTGCCATCGTCCAATTCGAGTACGTAGCCCTCGACAAATGAATGATTGGGCGCCTGCCACGCAACCGTAACTGAGTTATTTTCCGCTGAGCAATCTTCCGGTATAATTGTGGGCGTCGATGGTGCTGCATGTTGATGAAGTGGGCGTGTACCGAGAGCGGGAGTGAGTATATAAGTAAATATTATAATTTCCATTTACTATTTATGGTTTTCAAAAGAGCAGACATTTTGAATTTTGTTAGTTGGTATTCTAAGTAAGTGTATATATGTGTTGTTGTTAGTCAATAAATGTATGTCTGTGTGTGTATTAGTAGGTTTTAGCAGTTCAAGCGAATAATATTTTATTTAGTTAAGTCAAAATCAAATAGTTTCGAAATGTTTAATTTAAATGAAGCTTAGAAACAAAGAAAAACAAATATGAAACCAATGCCAAAGACTTAAATTTAAATACTCAAAATAATGATGAAGTGTTGGAAAATTATGAAATGTTTTGTACAATAAAAGATATTAATTCTAAGAAGACCAACAAGCTTTTAATTACTTTTGAATGGTAGTAAAATTTGTGGGAATAATTAAGAATTCTCCTAAATTTAAATACTAAACTGAAAATTGCTTCAAATAGCATAACAAAGACTACAACAAAATTTCGATTTGATGGCTTGGTAGTAGGAATTTATGGTTCGCTGAATCCGTATATGTTTCCGGAACTCCATTACCCTCAAAACAACATCAACAAAAATTTATAAAAGGAAAATGTTGCTCCGATGAGTCTGAATAGTCACTTTAAATGGATTTTCGGTTGCTGAATCCGAATCTGTTAATGAAATTCGACCATATGTCTCAAAGCAGCACAAAAAAAAAAAAAAAAAAAACTCGCCGGCAGAACAGCGTTGTCACATTATTTAGATTTTGAGTCGATGAATCAGAATCTATTAACGAAAATCCGGCATTACGCTCAAACCACCACCAAAAAAAAGTGAGAAAAATTGATTCTATTAAAAGAATTTCGGATTTCCAGTATTAAGCTCCTAACTCTACAAAAAAGTATTATAATCGACGGACCAGAGTCGCTGAATTCGTATCAGTTTTCGGTATCATAATTACGGAATTGATTCAACGAACAAAAGTAAGTTCCTTAAAATGATCCCCTATTCATTTTTGGGAGAATTTCGGTATTTAAATTTACTTGGCATTGCAAGGCACTTTTTAAACTTAATACGACATCCCTGAATCATTGATCATCAAATCTATTAAAAATTCTCGTACTTGAGAAATATAGATCAAAATTCCGAACTTCTAAGCAATACTTCGAGCTAAGGATCGATTATAGTGGCATTTGGTGGTCAGCTCATTAATTTCCGAATGCGCTCCCTTAGCTTTAATTCAATTTTTGAAACCAAAGAACGCACGAGGCCAGACTGTAAAGTAAACGGTTTGGTAAAAAAAGGACCATTTCTATGGATAAAATGTTTTTAATTCTTAACATAATCTTTTATGATAGCAATACACTTAATAGAGTTCTTTAATGTCTTCAAAAAAATTTGATTTATCAAGATCCACAAAATAACCATTCGTTTCATATATGCATGCTCATTTGATTATAGACTCTTTCCACTAAGTATTTTCCTCAGGTTTGGCGGAAAGATAATTGTTTCAAATGGCAAAATCTGAAGGAAACGTTGAGTGGGAAATCACTTCATAGCACAGTTCAAACATTATTAATATGGCGAAACGATCGACTGTGAGCAAAGATGAGACTCAGCTGCCACACATATTTTGCCCCCTTTGTCCCATGAGATGTGTACGTTCTCTGCAACCTCGCTCACCATTACTTGACGATTGTTCGTGTTCATTTCTAGAATTTTGTTAAACATTTCTGAATCTGGCCAATCTGGGCGATCTGCATCTCTTCAATATTTTATAGTTGAATTGATGCAATTCGATGGCGCAGAATTAAGATAAATATGATGTAATACGTATTTGATATCATTCTTTGTCTTCTGTTATAAAAACTTAAATCGAATAACTACTCAATATTCAATGTTATTCATTTTGCGAAGTTACGAAGCCTTTCGCCATCATCAAGTTGATAAAGGTGTCTGAATGGGATGCCTGCTATTTGCTAATAGAAATTTCTTTGCTTTTCAGCCTGCTCTCGAAAGTAGTCCTCAGTCTTTATTGTGTCTACAGTGTTTAGGTTGGTCAGCAACCCCACTCACAAATATCTCTGCCTTCTTACTCATAGTATGACACAGTAGCACAATACCTCTCCAAATGTTTCGGTTCATTCTTCTTCATGCATTAAACTTCGTTATATATAGCTTTTAGAGTTTTTATCTTCCGGAGTAGCACTTCAGTTCTTTCAATGTTCCATTCTTGACTTTGGTTATGGAGGCATCTTTGGTAACTTATAACCATCTTCAATTTTGTGACATGAGACTTGCCTCTGCAGGTCAGCCTGACTATCTGTATAGATCTATAATTTATTTACCGTTATCCGAAGTATACTTTTTTATACAGATTCGCTGAGAATACACTTCCGCGACTCTGTTCTTCAATTGGTAATGAAACTGTTAGACGTTTTGATGCCAGGAGCGTTGGTATATTATTTAATAGAACTCGGTATGGAAGCACATCTTTCTACCGAAGTAATTTGTCTAGTTATATGAATAGTATTGGCGCCCATATACAAACACACATAAAAAATTACACCAGTACATACTCCAAAATCTTTTAAACCCTAAATCTAACAAAAAGCCAGTCGCTGGTATTTTACTCGTATGCGATAGACTATGCTAATCTTATGCTAAATATATCACAATTATATAATCGATTATGTAATTATTTACAATTAATCGATTAAGTTTTAAAAAAAGTCAAATTGGTAAAAAAAACAAGTAAGAAAATCACAGTCGGGCGTAACCGACTGTAAGAGGCCCTGTACCAGTGCAGGTCGCCTAACAAACACATTAAATGTTCCCCAAGCTTATGACCAAACACATGACCACTTCTCACTGCACGACTAAGTGCCTTTTAAACCATTTTTTTATGTATGAAACGAAAAGGGGGGTCGCTCAAATTCAATTGCTTATAAAATCGTCATTTATTATCCGATTTTGATGAATTTTTCGGATTTTTGCTAAGAAGGACGATATCTCTATACTGGCATACTTACTTTTTTTTGTGCCGAAGAAATTTTTACCCTTGGGGGTGATTTTATGGGGAAGGGGGGGGGGAGGGGCAAGTTTTTAAAATAAACTTGTAAAATTCCGGAGCAGTCCTAGTCGAATGCAAAAAACACGAAGTCTCTATCTATTACCGTTTCCGAGATCCTTTCGTTCATACGGACGGCCAGACGGACAGACGGACATGTCTATATCGACTCCTCTATCGCTCCTGACCATAATGGGGGTAACTTTGGGGGGTCTCCGATTATTATTTCTACCTGTTACATACATTTGCACAAAACCAATAGGCTCTTGTACCTTCGGTACAGGGCCTAAAAACGACACTTCAGAAAATTTAATGAAGAAGATATTGGAAATTTAATAATAATTAACAATTTTACAATCGATTATGCAGCGATTATGCAATTAATCAATTATTTAATAAAAAATACAAATAAAATTGCCAAGAAAATAGGACACTTCAGATCAAATCAATAGAAATTCTTATGAAAACCTATGAGTTTAATGTACAATACAAATGTATCACAGTTTTATAATCGTTTATGCAATTATTTACAATTAATCGATTAGGTTAAAAAAAATTGACATTAACAAGAGAAGAAGATATGGTATTGTGAACTTGTGATTGTATATTAAATATATTAATTTTTAGAAGTGTCTTCAATAAATTTTTAAAAGTGTTCTATTTTATACATATTTTTTTTTTTTTTAATAATTGATTAATTGTTAACAGCTGTTTAATTAATGAAGGCACTTCTGCAAATTTTCCAATTAAATGTACAAATATATGTCAGTTTTACAGTCGATTATGCGATTGTTTAAAAATATTATAATTGAAAAAAATTTAACTGATTTTTTTCGATTAATCGATTATTATATTATGCTAATTCGAAAAAATTCCGTATTGTATGACAATTACATTCTGAATTCCAAACAAGAACGAACGCTGCAGTCATACAACTTATGATTCGTACGGTCCAAGTACCTAAGTATCGTTACCAACTCATACAGGTCCGAAAAACTTGTACTGGAAAATTTCTAAAGCTAATGCAGCCAACTTTAACAGGATTCGTGCTTCTACGCAATACAGTAGGAACGAAATTATAAGCATTTATCAGATTAGCATCTACATTACTTCTTCGATCTTCCAGTATATTATATGCAGTATTTATAGGCCTTGGAGTAGTATGTACTCCAAATTTTTTAAATTCCTAATAAAAAAAAAGTTTCCTGAATAAGTTTTAGCGTTAATAAATCACAAGAATAACTGAACTGAATGATAAGAACGTATAATTGTTCAAACGGTTTTCATTTCTAGGTCAAATCTTTCAGAAAGCACGAGCTATGCCATAAATTTTGAACCAACTTTCAAAAGAAGTTAATGTTAAAGTTAATTGCTTTATTGGTTCGCCAGCTATTATTTTTATGCCCTGTATCTTTAGGGCAACTGAAGGAGGCGAGAATATATATATGCTTGATCAGCATCAAAAGTCGAATTGATATACCCATGTCCGTCTGTCCAACTGTATTAAAAAGGAGAACTAAGAGTCTAAAGAAGATAGAACCTTCAAATTTGGATATTTGGGCTCTTCTATATACTTTTTAAGCAAGTTGTATTCAATGAATATGCCTACCCATCTATTAGGGCTAACCTGCACCCAAATCTGTCCTTACTTTCTGAGTTTTAAATGAAATAAAGTTTGTTTTCCCTTATTCTATCTAAAAGTGACCAATTTCGTTTATCTTAATAACCAATAAAATATTTCATATTGGTTTAATTTATATCGGACCACTAGAAGGGGTAGCCACCATACAAAACTATCTCCCTTTCTATATTTTTTTCCATATTGATTTTTCATAAAGGTTCACAATGCACCACTAAAGGAAGTAGCACACAGGCAAATCTGGAGATTTTGTATAAAAAAAATATTTATTGGTAATTTAGTTAAAACGAAAAATGTTCTGTTTCTTCATAAAATATGCTAAAAGGCTGCATAAAGGAATAAATCCCTCTAAACATCTAAGCTATAAGTGGGTACTAAGTACATATATCGTATCAAAGTCGATCTCATTGTCAAACAACTCGGAATTTTTTATAGAAGCATAGTAAGGAAATAAAATCGATTAATCGAAAATAATCGATAATATTTTTTAATTTAATTATGAATTATCTTTTATAATATTCTGATATAATTGTACAAAATATTTATAAATTTTCGGATGTGTCCTATTGTTTTACCACTATTTTTTTTTAATAATTCGATTAATTATAAATAGCTGCATAATCGATTTTAAAATGGAGATATATTTGTACATTTGCTTGTTAGGTTTTCAGAAGTGCCACCAATAAAATTTCAGAAGTGATTTCTTTTCTTGTAGATTTGAAATATTTTAACTTAATCGACTAATTATAAATACTAACATAATCGATTGTAAAATTGTAATAGATAAGATCATTAATTTGATACATTTTTAGAAGTGTCCTCCTTTAATTTTCGATACCGTCCTATTTTCTGATCAACTTAAATTTTGTTTTATTAATCGATTAATTGTAAATAATTCAAATAATCGATTGTTAATTTGTGATTTAATTATATGTATATTAAATTGATAAATTTTCAGAAGTATCTTCTGTAAATTTTAGGAAGCGTTTTTTTCTTCTTCTTCAATTTGACTTTCTTTCAATTAATCGATTAATCTAAATAGTTGCTCCATTGCAAAATTGAGACATGTTTTTACGTTAAATAAAAAAAATTTCAGAAGCGACTTCATTAAATTTTCAGAAGTGTTCTATTTTATCAATTTGTCTATTATTTTAATTAATCAATTATGATCGATTATAATTATAATAGAATTATTTATTAATTGCTGTTTAATCAAATTTAAAATTGGAATAGATTTGTACATTAAATTGATAAATTGTCAAAAGTCTCCATTAAACTTTTAGACTTTCTATTTTTAGGCCCTGTACCGAAGGCTCAAGAGCCTATTGGTTTTGTGCAAATGTATGTAACAGATAGAAATAATGGTCGGAGACCCCCCAAAGTTACCCCCATTATGGTCAGGAGTGATAGAGGAGTCGATATAGCCATGTCCGTCTGTCCGTCCGTCCGTCTGTCCGTCTGTATGAACGAAACGATCTCGGAAACGGTAATAGATAGAGACTTCGTGTTTTTTGCATTAGACTAGGATTGCTCCGGAATTTCACAAGTTTATTTTAAAATTGACTGAAATTTCCTTACTTGTTTTTTTTTTTAATTTGGATTTGTTTATACTTAATCGATTAATTCCAAATGTTTGCATAATAGATTGTAAATTTCCAGAAGAGTCTTCAATAAACTTTCATCTTTTGTGCTCAATTTCTTTAACAAAATTTTTCTTATTAATTTGGACTTTTTCTTAAACTTAATAGATTAATTGTAATTAATTGTAGAATTGAAACACTTTTTTTTCTTTAAACTAATAAATTTTTAGAAGCGTCTTAATTAATTTTTTCTTTTCTTGTAGATTTGAAATATTTTAACTTAATCGATTATTTGTAAGTATTTGCATAATCGTTTGTAAAATTGTTTCATATTTGTATTTTAATTGATAAATTTTTAGAAGTGTCTTCATTAAATTTTCAGAAGCATCATCAATTTTTTTTGTCAATTTGTATTTTATTAATATAATCGATTAATTGTAAATCGTTGCATAATTAATTAAAAAATGTTGCATATATTTGTACATTAAATAAATAAATTTTAGCAAATATTCATAAATTTTTAGAAGTATCAGTTTTTCCTGTCAATTTGATTTTTTTTACACTTAATCGATTAATTGAAATTTTTTTTTTTTCAATTGTTTGTTCTTAATAAAGAATAACGCTTTTTTTATAAACTATATTCATAAAAAGTTTTTATTAAAAATTAAAAATTAATAAAACCAAAAATAAAAACAGCTCAGCACTAAATTTCGCACGGTTAAAAGAAAACCACAAACTTTTTTCACACTCAGTGCTAAAAATTTGTCACAAAATTCCAACTTTAAGCAATGCCAAGAGCTGTCAGAACAGGTAAAGCAAACAGCTTAAATATGAAATTTATTACCAAGAAATAAAACCATCAAACCGGAAATGGTTAAACCTATAAAAATGGAAGCTAATAAACGGGCGGAGCGTAAAATAAACGAGAGAAAGAAAATGTGTAGCCCAGAGCAGCGAAAACCAAAGAAATGCAGCGATGCGCAAAAGTGTCGAAAAAATTAGCACATAAAAAATTGAAAAAATAGAAAAGTAAAGAAAAAAAAGCAGCGAATTTAAGCATTTTGTAACACTCAACGACAAAATGGGCGCCAAAAAATAAGAAAAAAGAAATAAAATGAAATAAAATTTATGACATTTTGGCGAGAATATGTTTTGCGGTCAAACACGGTCAAACACGGTCAAGCACACACGAACCATTTTGACACTTGCGGCTAATGAAAATGACAAACAATGCGTTGCGTTTAGGTCAAAGTTTGTGACTTATTTAAAAAAAAAAAAAAACTTTTGACAGTAAAAACAGAAAAACAAATGCATAGAAAATGGTTAAATGTAAAATGATTTGTTAGACCATGAATATGAATGCGCAGCAAATAGAAACAAGAAAAAGGAAAACCACCAAAAAGTAAAAGTATAAAATTTTGAAAGAAATTCAAATTAATAAAAACTTTAAAAGTATTTTTTAGTGTTGCATAATTTTTGAATTTTTGATTTGTTGCAATTTTTTTTCCTACATGTTTCAGTGTTAGAAATGCTTTTGTTGTGTGCCAATGGATTTTCCTTTTCATTTGAGGTTTGAGCTTGCATCTCACCTGCTGGACATCTTTCATCTCCATCTTTGACAGCTGTTTAGAGTGAGTTAGCGCAAATTTACATATACACACACACAAAGCAGCATTGATGATGAGAGAGTGTGCGAAAAGGGGAGAGAGAAAGAGAGAGAGATAAAGGCAATAAATGAGTATGTATCACATATAATATATATAAAATTTAATGATTATTCAGTTACACATTTGACAATATCATAAATTAGTAAGTGTTCTTCTTTTTCGCTGAGTGGAAATAAAGTATTAAATTACAAATTTTCAACACCTTCAATTGAGTAACTGTGTAACTGTATGTGTGCGTGTGTGTGTCCCTTGAGTATTTGTATTTGTGATTTGTTTGCTGTCAGCTGATAAACTGTCAACAGCAGCAGCAACGACTGTCAAACAGTTTCACCCTTTTCCAATGCACGGTCGGTGTCAGTTTTCCATTTTCACAGACACTCAATTCCGTAATTTGTTACATAATTTTCAGCAGTTTGTATAGGCATCCTCGTCAACGTTGCCTCTTGAGATTTACGCATGGAAAACTATTTTCAGCGGCGCCGCCTTATGAGCGCCTTTGTTTGTGTTGCATTCAAAATGCACTCAAATTGGAAATTGTTTGTCTATATGTGATATTTTTTATACATAATATTACTACATAAATTAATACTTTTTTTTAATAATTATTTTTAATTACTAATAAATGCTGCTACTTATGCATATATTATATTTATTACCTACAATTTTCATAAGTGGCTTTTCTAATTCGAGTGCATGTTTCTAAATTAAATTCAATACATTTAGCAAATTTTGTTAATATTTTAGAAGTCTGTTGTTTCTAGTGCACTTTGCTAATTAAGTGTGAGTGTATGCAATGATTCAATATTCAGTTATACAAATTTATTTACGCATTTACTTGTAAATAATATTAGTTAGCAACATTTCTGGTCATTTTGCGGTTTATGCGGAAATATTGTGTTTAATTTGTAGTCTACTCGAATTGATCTACTTACATTTCATTTGTATAAAGTTCAAATTATCAATAGCTCGCACTAGTGCTGCATCATCGAGTGTTAAATCAACAATTGGTGAGACACGCGGCGCTGCATTGGTCACCTCCTGATGCCAGGTCATGTCTGTGTTGGCAACGCGATTGATTAACATTGAGCCGACCTGCAAATAGTAAAATTAAATTGTTTTAATGCATTTGATAGAGCTAATTAGACTCATTTAAAATGTACTTTGAATGTTCAAACAAAAGCTAAATTGCTCAAGTTTAAATTTCTGCATTCAGCAGCAGCATTTGCTGACTAATTAAAATGAAACAACTTAAATTATTAAAGTAGGTGTTTAACAGAAAAATAAAAGGCATTCAAAAACTGTCAGTGGAAATCAGCAACAAGTCAGCAAAAAATTCCTGGTGAACGCAATTATCGGAGCTAGCTTCTGTGACACAATTAGAAGCACCCAATAGTATCAGTAGACAACTATTAATAAACACTGTGATATACACAGATTTAGTGGCGAAAAGAATTTTTAATCAGTTACAAAGTTTGTCTGTAATTTTTTAATATACGCCGCACCGAATTTGTTAGATATTGGCTCAGTAACAATGGGTAAAAAGAAAATTTGAGTATGTACATTGAAAGCAACTAGGAGAGCTAAATTTTCTTTCAGATCTCGAAAACTACAATATTCCTCGAATCTATGGCAACGTTGAAGAGATTCTCGAATGCGATTGAGTCTTTGAGAGTTTATAAAGAAACAAGAAAATGTTCGTTTGATTTAGACTGCAGAAATAATGTACTAATTTATTGGCGAAATCTCAAACTTGTTTCACTGATTCTGGAAATTTTTCCGATACATGGAACCCAAAAGACTTAAAAAAAAATTTATTATATCTCGATTTTTTTTTCTTTCTTCAGAAGTAACATATATGTACCTATGAAAAGCGCATCGTGTGAAATAAAAAGGGAGAACCAAAATGTTTCATATTGTGCTAAACAGCTATATAGAAAGTTTGGTTCGATGTTAAGCCCAAATGTGGACTGATTTTCCATATATATAAAAAGATAAAAGTTGTTATAACGTGAAACAAAAGTATTATTCGCATGAAAACCTATAAATGTGTGGTGGTTTTGTGTACCTCGGAAAGAGGGGGGGTAATACACACTAATATATATTCATACATAAAGTTTGTATCCATTATAAGCTCTAAAGTCCATTTTTATGTTGATTTTGATTGGAATAAAATCATTTTTCATACAAATGAGCGGGTAGTTTGTATTGGGTCAAGTTTGATTATTTTTTTGAATACATATTTTAAATTGAAGTGCCCCAAAAGAGCGCAAAAACTACCAGAAGGCAGGCAAAAGGAAAGGCAGACGAACAGTAATTAAATATTTGTCTATAGTGCCAATCTATTAAAATTTTACAGCAATGATTTTTACACGAAAAAGGGCTTTTTAGGCGATCATTCGAATATATTATTAATTAATAAATTTTTTGAATAAAAAAAAACTTAATCCTTGAAGAATTCTTCGAGAAGCCTCAAATTTAATGTGATCTGTAGTCCAAATCCGTTCAAATTTGTGTATATATACTGAGTGATAAGGAAAAAAATCAACGCTCACTGAAGTTTAAAATAATGCTCTCGTTTTTAGGTCCTGTACCGAAGGTACAAGAGCCTATTGGTTTTGTGCAAATGTATGTAACATGTAGAAATAATAATCGGAGACCCCCCCAAAGTTACCCCCATTATGGTCAGGAACGATAGAGGAGTCGATATAGACATGTCCGTCTGTCCGTCCATCCGTCCGTATGAACGAAAGGATCTCGGAAACGGTAATAGATAGAGACTTCGTGTTTTTTGCATTCGACTAGGACTGCTCCGGAATTTTACAAGTTTATTTTAAAAACTTGCCCCTCCCCGCCCTTCCCCATAAAATCACCCCCAAGGCTAAAAATTTCTTCAGCACAAAAAAAAGGAAGTATCCCAGTATAGAGATATCGTCCCTCTAAGCAAAAATCCAAAAAGTTCATCAAAATCGGATAATAAATGACGATTTTATAAGCAATTGAATTTGAGCGACCCCCCTTTTCGTTTCATACATAAAAAAATGTTTTAAAAGGCACTTTGTCGTGCAGTGAGTAGTGGTCATGTGTTTGGTCATAAGCTAGGGGAACATTTAATGTGTTTGTTAGGCGACCTGCACTGGTACAGGGCCTCTTACAGTCGGTTACGCCCGACTGTGATTTTCTTACTTGTTTTTTTTTTTTTTTTTTTGTGACATGGAAGACCGAGTGTTACTAAAAGGTTTTTCTATTGTATACAAAAAGGCTTTAATTTAGATGGACCAGATGGCTTAAACTAAGTACTATTTCCATGACACAAGAAAGGAAGAGCACTATTTGACCTATCACCATGGTCGTAAAGGTGTGAATTTCCATATCATATTATGGCACATTTTAACCCTAATTCGTTTCATCTAAGATAAATAACACATGCTACAAAGATTTACTCCAAAAAGAACTTCCATGCTTTTCTACAATTTTTGGAACATTCCCTTGGACATAACTACATGATAAAGCCCTGATATATACTACTCGAGTAGTAAAGAAGTAAATTAAGGACCAAATAGTTACTTTGTTGGAGTGGCCTCCGTACTCTTCTGACCTGCAATATTAATGAGACCGTTTGATAATGGCTTTCGCGTAAAGTTTACAATTTGCCAGACAATTTGAAGATGTTGAATTATTAACAAATGTCATTAACTGCGCCTGGAATTTTTACGATTCAATGTCTAACCGAAGTTATAAAGTAATTTGAAATTAAGGTGGTTAGATATGCCATAAATATTATAAATAGTACTAAGTTTCTGAAGAATCTTTAGTTTCTTGAGTCTATTGAACTATGACAACTTTTAACGAAGGATAGGCTCTGCACCATCAATTTTATTCGTTACAAAGTGGTTTACTGAGTTCTGCTCAAGTCGTACCAACACAAGTGACGCTGAACTCGTCGATAAAATCCATGTTATGATATATGACGATCGGAGAATAAAAATTAGTGAATTTTCTCAGAGGAATATTTTAACATGAAAATATATAATCGTTATGGGTGCGGCGTTTGCTCACTTTATGGAGTATTTGGCGATGTTCAGCCGCAATCCAAATGAGTGTTTGCATTGTTCGTTCTGTGAACGACACATTAATCCATCACACCAGAGAAAAATCAAGATAATGGATTTCTCTGGGTGAATGTGCACCAAAGAAGGACAAGATCATGTTTACAGTAAATAGCGGTGCTATTCACATCGACTACCCTTACCTTAAAAGAGTAAAACGATCACCGGCGAATAATATTAAAAAAAATTTTGGAGATTTGATTTTGATTTGAAGCTAAAACCAATATATTTGGCAAAGAATATGTGCTGTTCTAGCAATACAATGAACTAGAGCACATATGTATAATTACCATGGAAATAATCCATAAATTGGGCAACAAACTGATATCCTATTCAGCATATTCTCCAGATTTAGCACCCTATTTCTTCCTTTCTTTCATGTTTCCTGTTTCCTATTACTTGGAAGAAATAAAAACTATGGAAAAACGTTGGACTAAATGTAAATAATCTCAGTAAGAAGAAAAAGAGTTGGTACAACGGGTGAAATGAAAACAGACGGTTGATAGACAGTAACAACGTAGTTTTTCATACAAAACCCAGAAAGTGAGAGCTGGATGTTTATGGGGAGTAACTTTAAATGTAAACGGGATACACCAATTAAAATATATGTAAAGCAATAATTCATTGAAAGCCTTTTATGATGATTTAGAATGATATTCGCAGCAATAGAATAGTTTTTCATACAAAAATCGAAAAGATGGGGGATTGTTTGTATGGGGTTATATCTTTAAGTGGACATGGCAGGATAATTTAGACTTATAAACAGCTTCGGAATATTAAAAATAAATAAAGACATGATCGATATTTTAAAAACTAAAAAACAAGTTTAATTCACATAGGATAGTTCGATAAAATTTGGTTTTTGGGCTGTGGGTGTCGCACCTTCCCGGGAACAGCTAATGTAAAATATTTTCCAATCGTTTACTTGAGATATTCGATTTTCGCCATGATTGCAAAATGAAAAAAAAAAATTTATTGCTTCAATGGCATATGAGGGATGACAGGATTAATACGATCAATTAGATATTCGAAGCAAAGTTCAACCAACACCCATAATGCGATTTCTCCGACTGTAAAATATTTTAAAGGCAAATATTGCATTAAAGCTGAAATGTGATATCTCCAAATAACAAACAGATTCGGCTCATCAATTCCAATTTTAAACATGTGATCTTGCTTCTTTAGACAGAATATGCTTTAGGCTTCACCATTTCATCATGGAAATCTTTAAGCTTGAGTAACTTGCTGAAATTATTCAGAACCAAAAAAATGATTAAATAATTTGTGACTGCAGTACAACCCCACAGCAAGTCCCAACTTGTAGTGAAGTTTTGATAGGCGGCGAAGAGTCCACAGCATATATAGGAGACGTCATTTTAACCGCAACAAATATAATATTTGGTATAGAATTGTAGTTAGCGAAAAATAGTCGGCAGTAGACGGCCTCAGTTATGTCGAAACATAATCCAAAATTGAAAAGTATGAAGTTCGCTAAAGTTATATGAATGATGTCATATTCCAATATTAATAGTAGACATGCAGCTAGCGAAAGCTATTAATTTAAATGGTTTTAAGATGTGTCGTGGAGTTTCGTATGAAGATCGCTGGAAACCTGATTCTATAGCAGAGGAGATATGACTCTTTGTTGAAGAATGCCTTTTTTGAACTTTTTTCTAATTGCAGCTGAACAGAGTTCGAAGTTGATGAAGTCATGAAGTGGTTGCCGGTTATGAGTCCACTTTGGTAACCGAAGCCGATATCGAATATATTCTGATATAGCTCAACTCTTCCGCTATATCGAAGTAGACTGCTAACATTGGAACTCTAATTTTTATAAAAATAGCTGATTTGGAATATTAATAATTCATAATGATTTGCCGTACTATCTTTAAAATAGTTACGCCCTTTTATTTATTTTTTTCCATATTTAGTATAGTATGCTACTCACTTGCAAGAAGGCAGCGCTATCAGTCTCTTTTAATGCCTCAATACAGAACTGTATGAGTCCGGTTGTCTGTTGTAGTTTGCCAGTGCAATTTGACTGTTGATCCTGAAATAATAAACAATAATTATATAGAATTATTTATAAAAGATGCACTCCATTGTAGCTGCTGCATACCTTTAGTATTCTGATTTTAGTATCTTTATCCATGCGTATAGCCTCCAATAGATATTCACGTCTATCATGTATGGCCTGAATCAGTGCTTCGCACTGTGCGGTGACCAGTCTTTCAAATTCAATGCAAGACTCCTAAACGAAAAGTGATGCAAAAATATTTTACTATAAATTGTTTAAATTTATAAAATTTATTGCAGAAAATGAAAAAACCAACTAAAAAATAACTCGAATACTTTCAAACAATACGTTTTTATTCGAGATACATATACATACTATATACGATTTTTCCATGTGGTTAGCAACACTTACCGTCACTTTGTCGCTCATGCCCTTCAGCCGCTGTATAAATTCCGTTGTGGAACGTGCCTTCTCCGACAATTGTTGCAGATTGTGTGAAAGTTCCGTCTGTAAAAAAATAAAAAGAAGAAAAATTGTGATATCAGTAAAGAATTTAAGCGCGCTATAGTAAACGAACAGACAGACAAACAGACAGACAGGACATAGCGACAGCCAGAGTCTGAGTATGGAACTATGTAAAAACAAGTGAAGGCGTGCATGAAATATGTGACGAAAAAATATTTTCACTTGAAAACTCATAATAAAAATGAAGTTCAGGCGCGTTAAAAAGCGAGTAAAATTTTCGCAGAGCATACAAAAAAGAAAAAAAGGATACAAGTAGAAATGCTAAACGATTTTAAAATACCCTGCAAACGTATTCATGGTGGGATGGGAGGGTTTTTAAGGATAATACCCCTTAAAGAGGGGTTTGTAGATTTATTAGTTACGTTAAGAGGGAATAGGAGAGACAAGATAAACGAACTTTAATGCTGTATATTTAATGGTCTCCAAATTTTCGAAGTTCATGTCTGCCAGACAGACGGACATGTTTATATCGACTCGACTTTTTGTATGGGGGCTAACGCTTTTCGTGGTCCAATTTGAAAATTTATGGAGTATTTTATTGGAATTGATGCAAAATACACCAAATTTTTCATTTATAGTTGAATTAGGACCAACAATAAAAACCTAGAAAGATGGAACAGAATTGTATGAGAGTTAGCCCTTCTAGTGGTCAAATGTGCACCTTTATGAAAAATTTTGTAGGGTTAAACCTCAGATCGACCAAATTTTGTATTTCTTATTGAATTAACAGCAACAACAAATTTTGTTCATGCAAAAACTTAAAAAGGTGGGACAGATTTGTATGGAAGGTGCTCCATTCAATGGTCCGATATGTGCATAAATAAAAAATGTTTAAGGATTAACCTCAGATTTATATCAACTAGACTTCAAATAACCCTCAAAATTTAGTATATATTTATTGAATTTTCTATGCCTCCTGTTACATAAACTTTTACAAACTTATAATACCCATAGGGCTTCAGTGCAGGGTATGACAATATGCATACAAAATGTGAAAAAATATTTTCTCGCGCAAAAATTCTTTAGACTTTTATGACTTATGCGACGTCGCTGTATCATCTCGCATAGAGAAAGCTCAGTGCATAAATCGCTCGGGGCAACGCAGACACTTTTGGGCGCCATTTTTATGTGCGATTTAGTTGAAAGTCGTAGAAGTAATCTTTCTGGTTTTACTACTACTACGTTTCTTGGACATTTGCTTAAACGTGTCAGTGTCAATGTTGTATTTTTTCGGCACGTTTAAAATAAATGAAATATTTTGCCGCAAACTATGAAATGATTAAAATTTGTTTGCAGGAGTTGGGCGCAGACAAATATCAAAAGGCAGTGTACGTGTGTTAATCAAGCGAAACATTTTCGTAATTAATTTTTGAAGCATGTCATTATTCAATTTCAGCTTACGGTTATACACACACGTATGTAAACTGTAAGGATCAACCGGAAGCAACATTGCAGAAACATTGTCGAACAAATTGTCCTGCAGCGATTTTACTGCTTACAATTTCAATTCATTAGTATTAACTCGGTTTGTGTCGTTTCAACTTTTTTTTTTTTATCTGCACAGGACAACGAGTCCTTTTTTTCAAGCTGCAGGCAAGCAAAAACATCTTGCTCTAACAAGAAGTAAAAAAAAAAAAAATTAAAAATAAGTCGAGTACATGCAACCACGTCCAGCTTTGCTTATGTAGCAAGTAGCTTTACTCATGCCACAGCGTTAATCCCAGCTAGCACCATTGTATGACTACTTAAACAGTCGTCTCGGTCGTTCCCTTAATACCCGCTGCGGGGCTACTACTTTTCATACACTCCTTCGCCTGTGAAGTGTGGCTGCTGTGTGCTGCTGTTGTTTGCATTTGGCATAACTTCCTTCGACAGCTACCGACAGAAGATCATGGCCAACATAAATGCAGCAAAAATTGACTTTCATCAACTGGAAATGGAACTCGTCATCGTAATCATTCATCGTTGTCATCTTTCCAGTAACATCTCGTATCTCGTATCTTATATCTCATCGCATTCTGTCGCTGCTTGGCCTTATATGGCGTATGCTCATTATTATTTTTTTTTTACACTTTTTATACTGCACTCACTCCCCCGACACATTGTCTCTATTTGCGCTGACATTGAGTTCACTCTGTTCGCTCGTACACAAATAGCTGCAGGACATTTCTTGTTGCTCCACTGTTGCCTTTCTTCCTGTTTCATTTAACCCTTCTGCGCCATTATTGTTTTATATGTGCGAGACGAGTATGTCAATTCATTTAATTGGCAGGAAAAGTAAAGTTTGACGTTTGTCTTTGTTTAATCCTGTTTTTGTTTATTTAGCCTTGTGTTTCGTTATGAGAGGTGTCTCTCAGACTGTTGGAGTGTTCTAGGACGAGTGAAAGTTTTTAAAGAGCTCTATTACTGTCATAGCAGATAGAACTTTAATTTTTGTTTGATATAAAACAGGATATGGCATATCTTTAGCATCCTTACTTATAAATTTATATTTATCTGATAAGGACTGTTCAAGAAAGGCGTAAGTTTGCTCACGTGGCAAAGTCGATGAGCAATTTTTGAACGGTTTCTGAGTTTAATTAAAAAATTAAATGGTAATTAAGCGGAGAGCTATTGAAAGAAAAACCTAGAAAGGTGGAACATAATTTTATGGGACCTAACCCTTCTAGTGGTCCGATAAATACTTATATGAAAATTTTTTATGGATAAACCTCAGATAGACCAAATTTTCTATTTCTAGCTGAATTAAGAGCAACAACAAATTTTATTCATACAAAAACCTAGAAAGGTGTGAACAGATTTGTGTGGAAGGTGCTGCTTTTAATTTAATTCTTTTAATATGGGCTAACTACGGCCAGTTCTCGGAAGAAACTATTGAGCCATATAATTCTTGTCTACTCATCAAAATAGTCTTCCAACATGTGGGAGAAAAAAATGCCTCCAGCTACCGCAATCAAAAAGTGAAGCAGGATGAATGCCATAAGAATGAACTGTGACGACTGACGGTCAATATTAGCAGATCCAAATGAGGCAAAGCGCTGACATAGTCAACGCTAGCTGTAGCAAAATCATAGGAGAGGGCAGCCAACTAGGATGCAGTGTCGTGGAGTCCACAAAGGCCGCCTTATTGACTCTAGATTGTTCAATTTCTTTTTTTTTTTTTTTTAATTTTTGACATCATTAACCACTCATTATTCGGATATAAAACATTAATTTGAAACTAAAAATACCAGATGATGCAGAGTCTAAACAATTTAAAAAATGAAGCCTAAGTTATCTTTGTCATCCAAGTACTCAAAGGTCATTAAGGTGACGAAGCTTGGACATACTTCTGGAACTATTTGCAGCCAGATCGGATGCTAACCAGTACACATGACACCTTATATCGACCTTAGTTATATCGAGTTTTGTGACAGTTGAACTGCTCACAGTCAATTAGGATACGCATGTTCCTGAAAATTTCATCATTACGCACGCACCATGGTGTGTTAATCATCTGACATAGGGTCAAGTTCTGCATCAGCTGAATGAGATAGATATTGGACTCAGAATTAGTACCTCATATTGGATTACCATATGTCAACGATGGCACTTTATAAATCCTTATTTTGTTGCTAAGTTGACTGCTATTCCGTAAGAGTCATAATTTCCGTAGTTTTTGGAGAAAAGTTATTGCAGTTGAGCCTCCTGTCCAATAACATACCCAGGTAGCGACCTATGTCCACCTGATGAACGATCGAATTACGCAGGGAGACAGTTGCACAAGAGTCTCCCCTAAGCGCAAATACACAGTTCTAAGATTTGGCAATTTGTTGCCAATGTTCCAGCGGTATGTTCATCTGCTTTAGCCGTTCAGGAACTCCAAAGTGTGCGCAGATGCTTCACTGACATTGGAGAAGCTGGCGATGCACGCAGTGTCTTCAGGTTATATGGCTTATAATGTGTTATCGACAATTGATGCTACTGGTGTGTACTCGACAGTCTTAAAGACACTGTCCTGAGGTACACTGGTTCTAACTAATGCAGCGGATGTTCAACCCTTTTTCTAGCATTCCAACCATAAAGCTGCGTTCAAGCATGTACGATCTAACAAACACAATCGAAAGCTTGCTGGACGTCCATAATGTTGGCAGAGCTGTATTGTGTATTCTCAATGGTCTCCAGGAGATGCTGAGAATGGCATGGCCTCATAGAATCCAATTGGATGCTATGTACTTTGAACAGGGCATGCATCTAGTCTATTGTGCGAACGACCAATGTATAGACTGGAGCCTGCTGCTTCGCAGTGAAAGACGATGACATTCTTCTTTCGGAAGACTTCATGGTATGCATATATAAAAAAAAATCCTGGATTGCGGCGCTTTTACTTGTGTTAGAAAAATAATATGGTGAATCAGTTTTAATAAAAACACAGGCTTTTAAATGTCTACAAAGCGTTCAAGAAGGTTTGAGAGCTCCTTGGTCGTACCGAACGACATCTTCAACTGACGAAGACAACGAAAATTTCCATTCCAGCTTAAAGATTGGAAATCATTTTAACATTCATCTTTCGTTCGTTAAGTTTTGGTGGATAACATGTGCATGAGACGTGTCGCTGCTCGATCGAGAAGAGTTGAATCTGGTTTAAAACAAGATATCATCTATTATGAGCTGTTGAATACTTTTAAAACTGTCAATGCCCAATGCTATCACCAACAACTGATCAAACAACAACACCGGACTAAAAGCAAATCCATGACTAACTGATTCTACTATAAACGGCTTCGAAAGAATTTGAAGGCAATCAGTTGGGAGGTGCTACCAGATATAGCTTAATCAACAGACTTGGTCTCTTCTGATCACAAATTTTCGTCATTGATTAGCTCGACAAGGCTAAATATTTCACTATAGTTGGCGAATTTTTTTTATCTTTGAATAATCTAATCAAATTTGTGATTCCCACCCATTCATTTTAGAATACAAATCGTTAAATCAGAAAAATGATATACTGCAATGTTATGCCTTCATCTTAGACTCCAAATTACATAAATTTAGGAACGAAATTATGTCAAGTCGGTACATTGTTCATTTCCCCTAATTTATACGCTCTATCTCTAAGCCAATGCTTCAAATCTTCGCCATACATAATTCAATTTTATGATTCTTTACAACAAACAAAAAAAAACTTTTGAATCAACTGTAAAAGAGATAAAACCAAAAAACTCAATTCATATAAAAAATTCATTCATGCTAACCCCATTTGGGAAATCTTTAAGCACTCAAAACTTCCTTTTTCTATTTTCAACACTTTACAAGTTTTTTTTTTAAGAATTTCGTACAATACAAATTTTTTTTTAAAAGAAAACCAAGCACTTCAACAATAATAAAAAATATTCGCAGCAAGACGCACTTTATGAATAGCAGTTTAGAATGGGGGTTAATAATAAAAATGCGGCACACAAATATAAATTTCTGGCCGTTCTAAAGTAATTACAACATATTTTTTTGTGTTTAAGAGATTGTGCCGGCGTTCATAACCCGGGGTAACCCTAGTAGTAAAGTGCAGTGCTACTCCAACGCCAAAAAAGGTATACAGCAATGATAGTGCCACTGAATGCCTTTCAACAGGACAAAAACAAAAAAAAAAACAGAGCTAAATGCGCATTTTGCTGTTGAAATTTAATCCCTCAAGGGTTGCAAGCACACTCAGTCGCAATCTAACAGTCCGTCAGCCATTTAGACCCCGGGCGCGAATGTTTCAAGTAGCGCCAGCTAATGCAAAGCGTCTGTTTTGCATTGATAAGCTCAACAGTCTTTCACCAAAAAATTTTTCATTCAAATGAATGGAGTCGGAAAAGTGTGCTTTAAAATATGCTCACCCGCGTACTGGGGTGCATAAAAGCATTTTCCATGTCCGTGAAAAGAAAAAAAAATATTGAAATACATCAAAACGCACTGCGACGTCTGCACTTTTTTTTTTATCGGACAGCAATATTCTGGCATGTTTATGTGTCGTCGCAATTGCCAAGGTTTCACTGTTGCCGGTCGCATATTAAAGTGCTGGCCACATGCAAAACGTATAAATAATTTAAGCGGCAGAAGTTTTTCTATGCACGTCTTTGGTTTGCTTGCATTGGCTTTGCGCAAGTTGTAAATTATAAAGTTGTTAACATATCAGCAATAACAATTATGGCTTGATAATAATAACGATAACTGGAGACAGACAGACAGACAGACGGACAGTCAGTCTTGCGATTTGGAATTGTAGCGCATATAATGAAGTTGTAAACTGTATGAGTTTAGCATAGTAAAAAATAAAATTTATAAAGAAAGCAAAAGCAGTGATTTTAAATTGGGTTAAAACGAAATACTTATACACTTCATGCACTTTAAAGTGTACCACATATGCATATTTATTTGTTCTAATTTTAAATGTGATTGTAGTAGAACTTGGCTGCCAGCTATGCTCAGTTTTTGTAGCTGTGAGAAAGTCCTGAGAATCTACCATCGGTATGGTACGCCCAGTGGGCATGTCCCAAGTGAATAGAGTATACAGGGTGGGACTTAGTATACTTCACTGTGTATACACCTGCGCAGATTTTTTTCGTACTCGACTCCACATCATCCAGAACCACCGAAAAGGTCCAGTCGATCAGAAAACTAAATACCATAAACAGCTGTGGTAGATGCCTTTTAATTGACATAAAAGACCGTTGTGCTATACCCTGTCAAAAGCCTGACGGATGTTCAGGTAAACAGCCACTGTATACTCCTTTGCCTGGAACCCATCTAGGATAAAGTTCGCCACCCTATTCAGCTGCTCAGAGGTTCCGTGTGCCTTCTTGTAGCCAAACTGAAATGGTGTTATGCTTTGGTTGACCGTCGATCGCTATTATTCTCGTCAACAGACATCTCTCGAATAGTTTCGCAGTGGACGACAGCAGACTGATGGGTCGGTATGACTCAACGTCAGACGGACTCTTCCCGAATTTGTGTATCGGAACGATTTGAGCCTTTTTTAGACAGCCTCCATAGGTGCCCAGCACTTAACGGCGGTTAACATTATCAGTAATAAAGGGGACATTAAGATATGCTTTGGAGATCTGCACATTAAAGTATCTTCACAGGTCAAAACCTTAATAGGAAATATATGTATGAGCTGCTATTGATCTTGAAAGGTTGGTTTATGATAAAAGTCAAAGCCTATTCGGACGTAAAATATTCAGCTCTTTGGGAATTCTGGGTCCAAAAAATTAAATATTCCAAATTAGGGTTGTCCTTGATTTGTCCTTGATGCTGACAAGATAGCATTAAACGGACATCGGGATCGTAATCAGCGACCCCAAAAACATAAGGAGCTACTGTTTTAAAACCCATTCCTAGCTATCTTTCAGCCGAGAGGTTCAAAGAGGAAATTGACCTTAAAATGACCTCCAATTGAGCTTGAAAGGTTGGTTCATAAAAAAGGTCAAAGCGTATTCGGACGTAAAATTTTTCACTTTATCTGAATCCGGGCTCAAAAAAATTTAAATTAAATAAAGGTCGGTTCATGAGCAAGGCCTAAGCGTATTCGGACGTAAATTCTTCCGCTCTTTCTGATTCCGGAGTAAACAAAAATTAAATATTTCGAATAAAGGTTTTTAAACTTGATTTGACCTTGATGATGACGTGGTGGAGTCATACGGACATTGGAATCGTAATCAGCGACCCCAAAAACATAAGGGTCACCTCGGCATAATACAATCCAATTTTACTTTATTGTCCTGTGTTTTTTTTTTTTTTTATTTGAATTTGCAGAGAAGTAGTTTTCGTATACCCCGAAAACAAAAGGGGGAAAGAAAAAATGAGTAAAAATAATCAGAAGACGAGAGCATTAGAGGCGTTCTTTGCCAAGTGAAATGTAATTATATATCAACAGAGAATTCTAGGATAAGATACTTTTTTGGATATTCAAAAAGCACAGCTTGAAATCAGTACATCAGGCGAACCCTCAACTAAAGGCACTAAACCAAAGGCACTACCCATGGCATCAATTTAAGAAGGTTCTTCAGCACATTAGTCGCCCGAATCGTTACAAAATACTGCTTGATGGATAGATACTGCTGTTGAGTAGATTAATTACCTCATTTTAGTGGTTTTTAGCAGCTGTCAAGTAAGGACGAAGCGTACATGGGCTCTCGCAGCCATTTTAGCCGAGTTACAAACTGTCAAATCCATTCAACATCATTGAAGGCAGTGGTTAATTGTGTTTTCATACTATTTTCCTTTCTTTTTCTTTTTGCCTTTTTCTCTATAAATTTTCAGGTGAAGCAAAGAAGCTTGAGCTCAACTCACACTTCGTCAAAAAAAAATACAGCATTTAGCAAACCAAAAGGTAAGCATTTGTGTTTGCTATGCATGTATGGGTGTATAGATGAAACCAAGCTACAAGAAATTACATGATTCGTAGATACCAACAAGACATAAGTTTGGCATACATTTGTTTTGAATCAGTATAACCAGTCAATAATTTTTTGCCTCTAGACACACCAATTTGGGCTTAAGTTTAGATAAGATTGTACAACTCTACATCAACGATGTCACAAATCGCTCACATGAGACTATTTAAACTGAGACATTTAAATATTAATGGTTTTTAATGAATTTTAGCTGAAAAATGCTGAAGTCGTGACAATACGAAATTCTCATGTAGCTTACTTGTAGCTCCGACGCGACAATATTCTGTCAAATTAAAGCTGCAGTCGATAATACAGGTTGCAACATGCAATGCAACATATCGATATGTGTGCTCACAACAGGTGCGAACCAGACTTCATGCTGATCGAACGTGTAAATGCGTTCACAAAAGGTTTGAGCTCGGTTCGAGTAAATTCGAGCCATGTAGCTGCTCGATCGATGTTCTCCATAATGTATCTTCGCTACATTGTTTCGGTGTACGAAACAGAAAAATCTATATATGTAAATTTGTTGGCTGCATCTTGAATAGCATCCGAGATTTCTTTGTTCACATATACGAACCATGGATGGACGGATATTTCTATATAGACTAGATTTTTGATGCTGATCAAGTATACTCGTATACACTTTATGGGACCTGAAATTCCCTTCTGCCTGTTTCTACAATAATATTTCCATAAACTTGCTATACTTTGGCTTTCCAGGGCAGTTTATACTTTAAAGAATCTTCAAATCTGTTTCTTAATGTTACAAATCTTGCAACAAAATTGCTACAACCGATGTTTACATGCTACCAGAAGTGTATAAACAAAGAAGAAGAAAAAATTCAAGAGCACATTAAAATGCATAAGCACTACACATGAGGCCTAAAACAACTACAAATAACTGCAAGCAGAAGCGCTTTGGTAGAATGGATCCAAAGGCAAGGGCAGCCAAACACTTTGTCAAGACTGTCAAAAATGTCGCCGCCGCCGCAGCCAAAATGAAAATGTCGACAGACGAATACGACGTAGAGACACCATGAAGCAGGAATGTTGCACGCATGTACTATAGTACTTCAACTTGAATTAAATGCATGAGCTGTGGAGTAGCATCGAAGATGTCTACGACGGCCTTGCTTGGTGGCAACAAGATGACAGGCGCACAATTTGCAAAAGCGAAATTGGCAACAAGCAGACAGCCGTGCAGTGAAGAAGTATTGCCTAGAATTATGCGAGTGTGTGCCAAGTTGTATAGTGCATAGGAGGGTGGTACTAGAAGTAGGTGAGAAGAATGTATGATAGAAGGAGGAAAGCAAATGTCGCTATGTAGCTACAAATTTACAGAGAAAGTAATATTTCTACTGCAACGAACAGCGATCCAATTTAGTCTTTTTATGTTGCTCGTTCTATGAGAGGGAGGAAAAAATTGGTTATTTTTCTGCTTAGAAACACTAAGTCTTTATTTCCTCTTTGCCATTTACCAACAAATAGCCTCGCTACATTAAATAAGAATTTGTTGCTTTCAGCTTGCTTAGAATATTTTTTTTTTTATTATATCTATAATCAATTTGACTACTTCTGTTATGACCCTCGCCACTAACTAGTACCTCAGTGGTTTGAGTAGCTACTCCAGAACTAGGCAGTATAGATACTGTATCTCAGGAGTAAGCGGTGTGATACATTGAGATAACAATCGCAGACAGTGTGGCGACAACGCTAAAGAGTTCTATATACAGAGTCAACAGAGTCTAGAGATAACTAGCTGCGATTGCAGTAAAGCCACAGAGTTGCCAACGTCAGAATTTACTGCTGCTGTTGCTGCTTCTGAGGCAGCAACAAGTCTGCCGCTGCCTCTGGGCAATGTTGCTGCTGTTAATGATTATCAAAATGTTGTTATAATTCAGTAGCTGACTCTATAAAACTACAGTAAATACTCGTACACACACACACACACACACAGACAGTCAGTCTGAGGCAATTCGTGCGGCGATATATCACTTGGATAATTTTGGCATGGAGCTTCACTGCGCGCAGAGACAATGCAACCAAGCAAGTAGCGCTGCAGTGCAGCAGCATCCTTGCATTATTTTTTTTTCGCTTTTTTTTTTTTTTTTGTATGTGACTGTTGCTACTTGCTGCTCATTAAATTAAGCGGCGCCTTATGTGGCATGATGACTGGCTGCTTCCTCTTGCAACATTGCTTATTGTCTCTAGTTGTTGCTGTTTAAATAAGCTTGTATTGCACATAAAGTTCTCAGAATTTGTTTAACTTTTAATGAAGTTTTTAATTAATGCGGCATATTAAAACATTGTTGCATAAATATACATAATATGCTGTGCGCCGCCGTTGATGATGAAGGCACGCAAAGACATAAACTTTTAAACAAATTCAATTATGTTTATTAACAATGTCTTTATCCGTGCTGTGCTCATTGTCGTCATGACTTTACCCACACGGCGCTGCTGCTACTTAATTATGCATATTACTTGTGTTCATCTCTTCAGTGTTGACTTGATTATGCAGTCGGAATTATAGTCAACATTTTAAATAGGCGCCACGAATGACTTGTTATCTGTTTTTTTTTTTTTCCATTAAAATCATAAAACGAAATAGGTCAGCAAATGATGCTTTGTATAGCAGCAGTTTGAAGATGAAACAGCAGCAGGATAATCTGTCTAGCAAAACCATTAAAAATTTTAAAGAACTTTAATAAACTGTATAGGGAACTTCATTTTTCTAATTTGCACTGAGAGGATTGTTCCTTTTTTGTACGTTTTCGAGAAACTTGGTGTACGCTCTAAAATGGAAGCATCTCTTAAAACTCTTTTTAACTCTTTTATTTCTAAACAATTAAATTTTTGGAAAATCGGATACCAGAGACGTTCGGAATAAAATTACAGTTTTCACGAGAGTAGCCTCTGGATCAGTTGCTGGAAGATGTTGAGCCAATCGATCTCCAGCATAAACTTAGGCAGCTAACCAAGGGTATCAAAAGGCCTATAAATACTAAGGAGTCTGTAAAGGATGCTACTGCCATCTGGTGTTAATCGGATGCAGGAAGATCTACAGCCTTCGCCAACCACCTTTACGAAGCATTCTCACCATTTGAAAGATGCTCCCGTTTCGAGACAGAGGAAACTCTTAAATTTGTAGAGGTGGATGAACTGATCTCTGAAATTGTAAAAATAAAAGCATCCAAGTCACCTGGGTACAACAATATTGTTGTTCCTGTAATTAAAGCCTTGCTTCTGAATGGGATTTACCTACATTATCAAAAAGTGCCTTTTACCCACCCAGTGGAAATGTGCCAAAATAGTAGTCATTCGCAAACCTGAGAAGCCTGCAGCCAATCTCGCCTCACGGCGACGGTACTCTCCAAAGTAGTCGCAAAGACTATTGCGTAGAGTCCGTCCAATACTGAAAGAGGTCAGTTTGATCCCTGATCATCAGTTTGGCTTCAGAGAATGCCATGGATAGCCTGAACAATGCCGAGAGAATACTGGTGGCATTTCAGGAGAATAAGTGTGTTTGGCAGTCTTTATGGATGTAAAACAAGCCCTCGACAGAATGTGGCATACAGGTCTGCTACACAAGCTAAAGACAATTAAGGCAGCACCGTTATACCACTTCATCAGGTCCTGCAAAAACTTCTTTGTGAGATGTGTGAAGAAAGTTCTGAAATATAAGAATTCAGAGCCGTAGTTCCACAGGGAAGCGTATTTTGATTCGTCCTTTATACGTTCCACGTTTCTCCACAGGTTTCTTCAGTCATATTTAAAAAGCAGCTCGACACCAATACTTGGCTTAAGAGCGGAATAATTGCTGTGAACCCCACGAAGTCTATTCAAAGGACTTCTCGCAGCGAATAGGAGACTGTCCCCCGGTTACATGCATGGGTATGGTGCTGAATAAAAGAGGAACACGGCGTCCTCATCTGCTCATCAAAATCAATGAAAGGCTAAAAAAGCATTTATGGCTGATCGGTCGAAGATCAATTCTCAGGCTGAGCAGCCAGCTGCGATAATAAAAACTATTAGGGAGAACTGTCAGCGTAGCTCTTAGAATTATCTCCAATGCATACCAGTTCCACACCAACAGTGTAAACCTTGAAAAACTAGGGGTGCCCTGGGTTCACGACTCAACAGGTACACCAACAGTCTTGCCATTAACCTACTTGATAAGAGCTCGACTACTACAAAGTGTCCCCATTTGATCTATCTCATGGGAGTCAATGAAACATTTATTTTGAAACAGAAAGTGATCGAGATAGACCGCCATAGTAGCAACCGTACCAACGCCCGGGAGCTAAATATCAGTCAAACGCATTGACACCAAAAAACCTCATGAGCCGGCACAAAAAGTTGCCAAGCTCGGATTGACGGTCAGGAAGGTTTTGCTGTGTGTTTGGTGGGATGAGCTGATCCCTTATGGCCAAACGCTCAATATGGTCCTCTACTGTGAACAACTGGAACGGATTACCATCTCTTCCTGTCAATGTCGAACGATTTAGCTGACGAGAAATTGGCCTCAAAAGAGGTTTGCGAACATTTACTGTTGCACTTGTTTGCCATTAGGGAAGCCATCTTCTATGAGCGGGGCATAATGAATCTCGTTGGCAACAAGTTATTCATCAAAACGGCGCTTGTTTGAACTACGCAACTTTATAAAGATTTGAAATAAAGGCAAAAATACGAACGACTTTTTGTTCCTCATTTAAGTATAGATTAAGCTACTCTATCTGAAGTTAAGTGACTTAAGAAGGTTATTAACACTTCGTTTCGACAGCAACCATTCAACTTTTTTTAATTCCATTCCATTTTCAGTTACTTCTTATGTTAATTAATTACATGCAACACTGCCCTAAAGCGTTGCCAACTCGTTTTAATTAAGCCATCTTCTTGCTACTGCATATTTTGACTTGTTAAGCGCCTTATTAAGTCGATTTAAAATACATTTTAATAGGAAATTGACAACTTAAGCAAGCCGTACAACATTTGGCGTGCAACATTTTAAATCAATTCAATGTCAACTTAGACAATAATTTCTTTAACACATAAGCAAATGCTTTAGTTCCAATACTTTAAGGCATATTCTGCTGCAGACATAAATCGGTAGCAGCAGCAGCAGCAGCGGCGTACAAATTCATTTGAAATTCATATCTTGTCAGAAAGTACTTCATATATATTTTAAGCTTTTTATCGTTATAAAGCCGCGTCGGCGACAGCGACGCAGTTCAAGTCCAAGCCGCATATTACTCATGCCACGATATATGTGAGTGAACTGCTTCATCGAAATCAACGTCATACATATGAATGAGATACATTTGGTGTCGGTGATATGAGTCGAAAAATGTAGCCAATGTGCATATACGTCGTGTGGCAATAAGTCAAAACTGATGATGGGATTATGGCAGCAGTATGGAGACAGACACCATTCATCTTAAGCGCAGAGACGGCTTATGCATCTTTTACTTTATTTAGCCAACATTTGTCTGGTTTCTAATATGCGCCCCACTGAAAAAAAAACCCTTTTTATTAATTTTATGCCAAAAAAAATTTCACACCTTTTATTTATGAGCACGTTTATAGCCACACGTGCCAGCATTGCTTTTGTATTCTACTCTAAACGAAATAAAAATTACTAAATTTATGCAATAGGCGCCCAAAAATCGAGCCGACTGTTGAATAATTATGGCGCTCGCGTGCTTGTAATTGTTTCGCTATAATTGAATATGCCATAAAAAAAAAAATGAAAGAAAAAAAGATATAAAAGTATTTCATTCAGCAAATTTATTGTTTCACATTTGGTTTTTTATGCGACTCATAGCTGAAATTATGATTTGCCTATTTTTATCGAAATTTTCGTTAAAATGTTTTCAATTTGAAATCTTTTTATGTATTTCTCTCAGCCACCTGTTTTCAACTTTGCTGTCACGTAGTAAAGTTTTTTTTAAATCGCATAGATTTATTATTTTATTTTTATGTATTTCGATTTATTTTTCATTTTTTATTTTCTTGCTGTATCAGAAAATATCTTTTTGCCCATAAATAGGCAGGAAAAAAAAAAACGAAAATCATATTTTCATGTTTATGTCATAATCGCAGCATTTATTTATTTTTTGCCGCTCTGTGAATTCGGAGACATAAATGTTTATTGTCTGCCTGATGCGCTTTGAACTTTGACTCGGTTTATAGCCGTGCGTAATCATTTTTGAAGTTGATGAAGTTTTTAATGTGTTTTTATTGCCTTTAAAGGCGCACATTCGATGATGATTAAATATCTTGTTTGGGGTAATTCATTTTAATGAGCGTGATGATAGGTACAAGTTGTGTATGAATGGTTTAACAAAAATTTAATAAATGAATTAAAAAAAGTAGGTTCCTAACGCAGATTTTGGCACTAGATTGTGTTATTGTGTCGTGCATTCGTGGTCGATTGGACATACTAGTATGATTTATTGGTCAATATACGATCCTATGTATCCGGATTGATTTAATCTGGAATACTGATGAATATTTTATGTGAAATATTAATATCAATAACTTTAAAGATTTGTAGTCTTTAGCTTTATTTAAAGGCTTTATCTGTACCATAGATATGGAGATATTTCAGTCTATATAATAAGAATACTTGATCTTATTGATTTATTCACTCATCCTAGCACAACCAATACCTCTAATGCTAGAAAGATGATAGTAGTATTATTTTATGTGAAAAATGCAAATAAAGGTTGGGTATTTAGGGAAATCACTCACTGTGAGAGATATAAAGGTGGGTTGACATTTATTTCTTAAGACATGCTATATGTACTCTGCATTTAGAATTTTTGTAGCCCGCTGAATTTGGTATATTTTTCCTCAAGTCGGTCAAGATTATATGGAGCCAAACTTATTTTCATGTCACCGTCTTCAAAGTAATTTTTTATAAATAAAATAAAATTTAGTAAAACAAGCGAAAATGGCTCCTAAAAATAGGAAAACGGGATTCAATGGTTTAATGGCGGAAGATATGAAGTCGTTGTAACAAGGGAGAAGGTACAAGAGTTTTGTGCAGCTAGAAATAATGATCGGAGACCTCCTATTATGGTCAGTAGTGATAGAGAAGTCTATATAGCCATGTCCGTCTGTCCATCCGTATGCATGAAATGATCTCGGAAACGGTAATAGATACAGACTTCCTTTCTTTTTGCATTCGACTAGCACTTCGCCGGAATTTTACGAATTTATTTTAAAATTTTGCTCCTTCCCCCTCCCTATAAAATCCCCATCAAGGGTAAAATTTTCTTCGCCAAAAAAAAAAAAGTCAGTATAGAGATGACGTCTCTCTAAGTCAAAATTCCAGAATTTCATCAAAATCGGATAATATAAGACGATTTTATAAGAAATTGAATTTGAATGATCTATGACTCTTCCGTCCTCCCTTTTCTTTGAATACATAAAAAACTGTTTAATACGGCAATTATTCGTGCAGTGAGAAGTGGGAGGAGCAAAATAGTTTTTGTTTGTACCACTTTTTCTTATTAATTTCCTATTTTTTTTTCACAGCTTGGTCATAAGCTAGGGAAACATTTGTGTTTGTTAGGCTGTACTGGTGGTACAGGGCCTCTTACAATCGGTTATGCCCGACTTTAATTTTCTTACTTGGTTATCTATTTTTCAGTGTCATTATTCGTTAGTGTTAATTGTTTTAGTCAGTGTGCTTAAAGTGAGGTCACACTGTAATATCCTCAAAAGAGGGATATTTCCATCATCATCTGTTCTTGGCCAATAAGACTCTTATGCTGACTTGCTAGCGCTATCTGCTCTCCTGGAGAACATAATGAACATTCCCATTCATGAAAGAGCTGCTGATGAACGCTGCTAAACAGATATGTTTTGAAGTTATCTTACTCTTTCAGATCTGAATGAGAGGTTGCTGTTGATGGGATATCAAAAATTTCTCGCATTTCTCATTTACTTCCCTGCGTTTCTAATACTCAAGCGAGAAGAACTGTACTCGTAAAGTTAGCAGCACCACAGACCGAGACGCAGGAGGACGAAGAATTCTGCACTGCTACAAACAGGTACTTCCAATCTCTCACGTCACTTCTGAGACCGCAGCAAGTATTTGTAATCTCTCAAGACAATAAGGCCCGCGTATCAAAAGGTTTACCGGCAGTGAAAAGCCGGAGCCCTCTTTTAATGCATATATTATACAGAGTACTCTTACCTGACCATGACTGGTACGTGGTAGAGAGATACAAACTTATTCCTAATCTATACGTCCTTGTCAACGTGGGCCCTGACGGTTTCGGTATCAAAGAAGCTGTTGATTAAAGCGCCAAAAAGTGGGACACGCATTCTCCACAGTGAAACCCATGCTTAAAATTTCGAATCATTTTGGTCAGTGTTTGCATGCAAGTCCTTAATAGTGACAAAATGGAACACCGGGAAGCCCGTGATCATCATCTTTGTAGATGACATCATCTTTGTAGATGGTAAGTCGGACTTTACGGAACATAATATCAATTTTTATGCAAAAATGGTCACTTGGTTGTTACGTAATATTATATTTAGAGAGAGAAAGGGGAGGTAGAGAAAAACGTTAAGGGGCGTTACTTGCGGGAGGAAGGGTCATAAACCTTCAAAATTTTCGTTACGTAATGAACGACCCAACTTAGCACTACGTAAATTGGCCGAATTTTATTTATTTTTTTTTATTTCATTATTTTCAAACTCGGATCATGAGCTTCACTGACTTAGAACATTTACAGCCCACTCTTTGTGGGGATTTTGTTCCCACCTCATCGTCCTCATTTTACAAAATTGTTTATTTAAGGGAGAAAAGAGAGTCAAAGATAGTTTGGCGTAAAACTTTGTTTCCGTTCTCTCTCGTTCTTTTTTATTTATAAGCCAGAAGGGAAGGCACAGAATTGAAAAATGAATTCTCCTCACAGAATAGATAATGAAAAAAATTTCCCACAATAAGGAAGTAAAATGGCGAGTCATAAGTAGTTTTCGCCTTCATGGCGAGAAAGTTGAGTCAAGATTAAATGGGAAAAGACTATCTATATAAAGAATTAATTTCTTCGTCGTAGAGAGAACGTTGATTCAAGTTTAAATGGGACAAGACTTCTATATATGTAAATTTTGTTCCATTCAATCGTGGTCAAGCTCAACTAATAGACTCAACACAACAAAATATTAAACACGTATTTTTCTGGCATTGGAAAAGAATACTCCCAAGGAGCGGGTTCGAACGTCATATATGAATATTTATTTATCTGTTTCTATTCAAATTTGGTTCTTAAGAACGAAATAAATACGTAATCCGAGATTAACTCCTAAGAAGAAACATAGTCAAAGATTATTCTCCAAAAATTTTAGATTACATTTTTCACAATTTCACCTATTTATTTCATAGATTGCTTCACTTTAAAGTGGAACTTATTTGACGTATAACTTTGAATGACATTTTTTTATCACTTTTAGAAGCAGCAGTTGGCAAATAGTTAGTCTAAACGTAACTCAAATACCAACAACAAATTCGTTGGTTGTTCTCCACGTCAAGGTAACCCCTAGTAATTGCAAACGAAGCGTTTATTTTTCCGCGCTTGTTTTTCCACCAAAATAATAAACAAAAAACTTTTCCAAGCCGCGAACCAGATAGAAAAAAACGACGACGACGACGAAAATGTAATAACCAAAATGAAAAATTTGTTGTAAAAGATAAACAAACCGACAGACAGACAGTCAGACAGACAGACTGAGAGACAAATAGGAAAACAACAACCGCAACAGACCCTTGAAACGTTATATTTGGAAGTTGTGGCAACTTTCGAAGTGAGACAAACCACAAAATGTAATTTTGAATTGGGCAACAAATGGGCACAGAGAGTGGGGGTATTATTTTTGTGTAATACTAAATGAATACACAGCATGCAACATTCTAATCAAACAAATCGAACGAAATGGTAGAGAAAAATATTTTCACAAGACTCGGTGAACTGAGCTGCCAACGCGTTTGAGCGCGAACTGTCAAATGTCGCCAACAAGTAGCAGATGGAGCAGAAGGAGGAGGACACAAGACAGCTGCTGTGTAGGAAAGAAATCAAAATATTTTTCATGACAAATTTAAAATAACACAAGACGAACGAAATGAAATACGTTGCAACAAAATGAAATAACAAACACAAATTGAAGCGTCGACGATGATGTACAGATACCACGAAGACTGCCAGGCACACTGAGGCGGTCTCAATTTACCACAAGTTCGAAAATAGGCGTTGGGTTAGATGTTATCATGTGTCTAAATTACTGCTTCCTTGCTAAAAAGCGAATATGAAGCAAGTAGTTTTGTGTTGTAGCAAGTATTTGATTGCTTTGTGGCAGCGAGTTACAAATTTCAAATCAATTTTTATGTTGTCTGCAAGTAATTTAGCATTTATGACAACTGAGTAGCTGGCTTAGAGTTCTAGAACTTAATACGCGTAAAAATAATTGAAAGCCTAAGCCTAAATGGCTTATGAAGCGAAAATAAACGAAGTACACTTGATGCCACAACGCTTAGGTTGACAAGCACTTTCTCATTAGTGCAGTCAGTTTTAGTTTGTTGACGAACGCTTAAACTCGCAAAGAAGCTACGCATGTGGCATAATCGATAGCCACGTGCCACAGTTCAATGCACACACAATTCATTTTCATCACTTGACTGTATATACTATATACAGAGACGCTTAAACCCAATTAAAGACTTGAGATATGTGCCGCCGCCGGAGCCTTCGACATTGCAGATAGCATGCCATGCTGAAAGATACTCGTCTGAGCCGCATACTGCAACGCATGCAGAATGCATTATAAACCATGAATGTAACGCGTGAAAGTAATCCATTTAATCTGGGCAACGTCGCCAGCCGCATGATTGAATGAATGAATGGAGGAGTAAAGCATGAGCGATTGAATAAATGACAATTGTCCAACACCAAATTGCATTTCCTGACTACTGGCCACATATAACTACAACAAAAAAGGCAACAACACAGCAGTGCAGGAGCAAACTCAGACTCAGACATGCTTAAGGATGAGCATAAAGTTTTTTCATCTGTATTGTCGTCGTCGTCATCCACGTCGTCGTCGCTCATCATTATTTACGCATAAATTGGGATTATCAATGTTGGGATGTATCTTCAAATGATTTTGCTTCCAGTGAAGTCCGCAGCAACTGTGCGCGCGTCTGCAATTTTTACATGCTACATGCTGTGTCCTCAAAAGAAAAGAAAATGGAATAAAAAAAAAAGAAAAAGTATAAAGAGTTCTATGGACATGTTCATGTTTGTCTTTGAATTTTATGCCCAGCACAATTTTAACCTTATATGGAGTAAGAGCGCGCGGTACAACTCATGCAGCGTGCGCTTATGGTTGGTTGCTATGGGAAAGTAGCAGACGTATAGTGCGGCAAAAGAGCAGTGGCGTACTGGAAAATAGTTTACTTATGGATGGTAGAAGATTTTATTTGGTTATAACTAATTGGAGCAAGGTGGTTCCAAAAAGCAGATTTTTCAAACTAAAAACCATGTAATATAAAATAAATAAATAAAATAAGAAAAATAAATTAGGAAGAAGCATCAGGAGAGGGTCACAATTATTAAGCAAGTTCCAACTAATTAATTCCTTAATTTTTCGAACCGTCATATGTTCCATTCTACAAAGATGACATTGATGAAGCATCTCAGGGGATATTTGTAAATGATGTCGAAATTGGTCTGGGATTATTTCGAAAGACGTTCTCTACTACACAGACGACGATTTTGTATGGTGAGACAGAAGAAGTATCATTTAAATTTGATTGCGCCAGTTATCAACTGGTCTATATTATTCATATAATGTCAAGGAAAGCTTCAGTAAGACGCCACAATTACCACAGACGACGCCACCAACGCATTGTTGTCAGCTTTGATCTTCAAATGGGTTTGTTTGAAAAAGCTTTAGACAATAGCGAAAGTCTTCAGTTCATGGATATTACGATATATCTTTTCTCAATCAATGAATTTTTAAATTTTTGGCCGCATTTTATGCGGAAGAACTCATTAGAATGTTCCTTTTAAATGAAGACGCTGGACTACCAAAATTAAAGAACGGCATTGGAACTTTTTTATGCCAATTGTGGCTGATATGTCATGAAAAACTTCAAGACGACACCACAAGCAATACACACTTCAAGTCACCATTGCATTATTACGTACTTTGCTCTCCAGAGGACAAAGATGTGATTTTAACTGGATCTTGCGACTTTATTAGGTTTTTTCCGGGGTTATTTACAATTTAATAGCCTTTAAATAGATATTTTCGCAGACCAAAGCATTGGAAAAGCTATGGAATAATAGGGACCTATTAAATTGTTTAACTTGATTTCTCCCAAGAACAAATTTGGATGGTTTTGCTTTTGAAATTTGAAAATTTATGATTTTAGGAACATCTATTCGAAAGTTTTTTTTTTTAAATTTATTCGTCTTACGCAAAATGACGTGGTATGGTTTGGTGAAGTCCTAGTCGAATGCAAAAAGAACCAAGTCTCTATCTATTACCGCTTCCGAGATCCTTTCTTTATGATTATATTGACTTCTCTATCACTCCTGAACATAATCGGGATAACTTTGGGGAGTTCCGACCATTAATTCTACCTGTTACATACATTTGCACAAAACCAATAGGCTCTTGTACCTTCGGTACAGGTTCTAAGAATCTGAAAGTGATTACTTTACCTCCGCCCAACAAAAATGTAAATGGTTTAAATGAGCCTCCTAGTTCTATTAAAGTTGAACGATAGCTTGCTTCCCTCCACCATTCATGTTTCGGCTTTTTTGGGATCTTCAAGTAGTCGTATACTAACTAACTTCATTACTTGGTATCCAAGATCACCCGGTGAGGTTCAAGTAAATTTAGTGCCGAGTATGTTTCTCGAAATAGATTGCGATATGTATCCAGTGATCGTGTAGTTGCAACTCTTCGTGTGAGTCTTCGATTGATATTATTGTCAAAACACTGGTAGGAGAACCATCTACAGGAATTATTGGAGTAACTGCAGTCGTGGGTAATGTGGAAGTGGTTTCCATGAGCTGCATTAAACAAGGCGGTCCCGGTTAAATTTCTACATAATTGTTCGTAATCTAATCTAAGGTCTCCTGCGTCATTTAGAGTTCCATAAATATTGTAGAACTCTCGTTGTTTAAGACTTCTTTCACAAAAGGTTTTAAGAACATTTTTTAATTCGATCTTCTAGGTCACTAGGGTCTTTTTAGCATACAAAATTTGATGTATACACCACTTCGCCTGGTACTCCTTCTGATGCAATGCTAGTGTAATCAATTGTTCCACATTCACATTCATCAAAAATGCCGATGTCCAAATTATTATGTCGTGATGTCGTTTCTGTTCGTTTACCGTACAAGATTTTTCTATAACTTCGACTACATTAAAGATTTTTGGTTTCTTGGAATTCGTTTCTTTTAAGAGTCCTCCCTATTGCTCGATTATTCGGTAAGATATCTTCTGATATCTTTGATGTTTCATTCAATTGCTGACCGAATTTAAGTCTTTCTTCGTAGTTGGATGCTATTGGACTCGCTGGTTCACTGAATTAAGGATTTTCTTGATTTTATTTTTAAAGAACATTGCCTGTTTTTTTTTTTTTTTTTTTTTGGGTTCTTGACAACTGATTTCTTTGGGGCTCTAAACTTAGAATATGAATCCAGAGACTGAAGTAAAGCATTGGCACTAGTTGTAAAGAAAAAAGATGCCAAAAGTTGTAACGCAAAGGCGCCTCTCACTAAATATTACGCTCACTAATGTATATTATAGCACATGAAGCATTGTTAATTAAATAAATTTAGAATGAACCCTTTGCAACCACTTAGCTCTACGCCTTTGCATTAAGTTACTGCCAGCCAAAGACGCCTTCAGTGTGCTGTATTATAAAGAAGAACCTTAATTCCGATTTATGTTTGTCAACGGCAGATGAATGTTTGTTTCATTCTGATTGTAACTACATTCAGGCATAGTAGTGAGTGTTTTGGTGTTTTGTTTTGTTTTGCAGTTTGATTGGACTGTGTGTGTGTGGAAATCCTGGCCATACTTTGTATGTTGTCCATTCAATTTTGGAATTTTTATTTGAAGTTCTTGCAGTAACAGTTAAATCAGTTTAGTGACATGCTTTTTCCTGTGAAAGACTTTTGTTAAATTTATTTATGGCAAACAATATTTTTTTTTTTTGATTTGTTTTGCTTAACTGATGTTGTCAGAGAGCGCGAGTTGCCAATTATTTTGAGATACTTATTCACAAAAAAAAAAAAAAAAGTACTGCAACTACTTCAGCTTTTTCAGTTTAGTATGCTACGTTGGCTGGAATTACAAGTGTGCTGGGAAAAATTTCCACATGCTAAAATTCTAATCCATGTTTGTAGAATGTTGCAACAATTTAGACTTTCAAGTGGCAACGAAAAGCAGCTTTGCCAACTAATACTTGACAGCGTATGGCAGCTTAGGTTCAATTTGCTGATATATCCTGGCACAAATTTTTATTTATTTTTTTATTTTTTTTTTTTTTGTAGAGTATTCACTTCGTACCTCAACCGCGGCAAATCCTTTTACACTTTGTTGAGGTTTTATTGAAATGATGTCAAAATTCGATATGCAAATATTTTACTTTGATTTAAGCGCGTTTTTTTTTTGTTTGTTTATTTATTTTTTCGTTGTTGTTGTTGTTGTTTTTTTATTTTCACGTCCCTGAAGTGTGAGTCAAGTGGCATTACTTTAAGTGGATGAGTGTGCAAATCTGCGTGATTTTTTTTTTCTGAATCATTTGGCTTTATGGGGCAGCAGGTAAAATTCAATTTTCGATGATTCATTTTACATGCAGATTTGTTTACTTTTTTGGCTGAGCTTTTTTTTTGATTTATATTTTTAAAAGGTGCGTTGTTATTTGTAATCTGATATATGGGTGAGATTTTTTGTAATGATATCAGCTGCTTGTGAAAGTAGTTCAATGTAATTGGGGGACAAATGTATGAATTGGGAGTTATTGTGTAGCTTTTTTTAAGTACATCATTGGATACTGAGTATTGTCTGTAGAAAAGTGAAAAACGTTTTAAAGGAAATACATTGTTTGGCTAGTCTTAGTGAAATTATATTAAAAACTTATAGCATTTTCGACTTAAATTTTCGATTTAGCTCGACGCCATTAACAGGAATAGTAAAGTAAAAAATCGTCACGAAATGTTTATTTTTGCAACGGATAGGCACATGACCGTTTGGTCATGCGTTGCAACCGTCAAATTCGTCTGTTGCACTACCGGAATTATTGATACCTTTTTAGTGAATGTGACTTAAGGGCAATAAACTCGCAGTACATAAAATATTATATAATTGGAGTACAGTTATTTTTAAGTCCTGTGTATTTTTGTCAAAGAGCCTCACCAAATTGTAGCTACAAAACAAGTAACAAAATTAAAGTCGGGCATAACCGAGGCCTGTACCTGTACAGATCGCATAACAAACAAAAAGTTAGGAAATTAATAAGAAAAACAAGTAAGAAAATCACAGTCGGGCTTAACCGACTGTAAGAGGCCCTGTACCAGTGCAGGTCGCCTAACAAACACATTAAATGTTCCCCAAGCTTATGACCAAACACATGACCACTTCTCACTGCACGACTAAGTGCCTTTTAAACCATTTTTTTATGTATGAAACGAAAAGGGGGGTCGCTCAAATTCAATTGCTTATAAAATCGTCATTTATTATCCGATTTTGATGAACTTCTCGGATTTTTGCTAAGAAGGACGATATCTCTATACTGGCATACTTTTTTTTGTGCCGAAGAAATTTTTACCCTTGGGGGTGATTTTATGGGGAAGGGGGGGGAGGGGCAAAATTTTAAAATGAACTTGTGAAATTCCGGAGCAGTCCTAGTCGAATGCAAAAAACACGAAGTCTCTATCTATTACCGTTTCCGAGATCCTTTCGTTCATACGGACGGCCAGACGGACAGACGGACATGTCTATATTGACTCCTCTATCGCTCCTGACCATAATGGGGATAACTTTGGGGGGTCTCCGATTATTATTTCTACCTGTTACATACATTTGCACAAAACCAATAGGCTCTTGTACCTTCGGTACAGGGCCTAATTAATAACGAAAAGTATTTTGCTCCTCCCACTTTTCACTCCACGAATAAAACATTTTTTTTGTATGCAAAGAAAAGGGAGGACGGAAGTATCATAGGTCGTTCAAATTCAATTGCTTATAAAATCGTCATTTATTATCTGATTTGTTTTGTGATTTTGGCTTAGAGAGACGTTATTTTCTTGGGGGTCTCCGACCAATATTTCTACCTGTTAGATACATTTCCACAAAACCTAATTAAAATAGCGACATATTCAAAGTTTGCAATACACGAGGACCCCTCTCAAGAAGTTTTACTTCTGTTGTGTGGCTACTAACGAGCTAAGCTGCAAAGGTGGAAACATAATTGTCATGTTCTTACCTCCCATACATAAACCAAAATGCCATAAAAATTACAAGACTATACGAGGTACTCTGAGCTAATCAAGCCAATGAAATCTTTAACTTTGAACCGTGCTGTTACTTTCTTGGATGCCTGCTGGAATCAAACTTCTTCTGAAACTCTCGCTGATAATGCGAAAGTATCTGAAGATAATATTCTGAAGCATCTTTAAGAAAATATGGTACAACTATAAGCAGCTTCCAAGTTTAATGAGTCGCACAGCATAGATCGTTATTACATTTTATGTAACATACACATTTATTTTTAATTTTAGATTGACTACACAGTATTGTAGGATTTAAGGATTGAAATGATCTTCTGACAAGACGAGCCAAAACCTAAAAAATTGAGTTTTCAAAAGTTAAGAATCAAAACAATGTTGATAACTTTCTAAGCTCACAAGGAATTTAATCCAGAAGGTCAAACTGTCAATGGAGCATAATATTTAAAATAATCCAAAGAAAATCAGCAGTTTTTATTGCATGATAATGCATCACCTCACAAGTTCAAACAAGTCAACGATTTTTTGATGAAAAAATAAAAGATCTGTCTCATCGAACAGTCTCGCGATTATTTTCTGTTCCCAAAAATGAAAACTGCAATGAAAGAAGCTTTTTACAATGACATTTCAACCATACAAGTAGCCGTGACACAGTGGCTAAAGAAAATTCAAAAAGCGAGTTTAAAAAGTCTATGGATGAATTAGTTGAGCGTTCAAATTGTTGAACTAATTTAAATGCATCGTATTTTGAATAAATATTAGCTCTGAAACATAATGCCATGGAAAACCATTAATTTATAACTAAAAAGTTTCGTTTTTTTTGATTACACCGCGTATGAAGTGCTTCGATATGACTCGACTTTTGAAGATGAACCATAATATTAAGAGATATTTTATGATTTGCATACATTTCCACACGAGACATAGAAAATAAAAAATGTTTATCATTAAGTTAATTTGACTGAAGACAGATTAAATATAAGAAATTATTGTACGCGCCAATACAAATAGATCACGTCAAGCTTCGAATCGTCTCTGTACGTTCCAAGAGATATGCCGTTCCGCCATGAACACTGTGTATATATACTTGAATATCATATACAAATGTATATTTGTCAGTCAATAATAATTGTAAAAATTTTTATTATTTGTTTATAAATTATTATTATTATTCTCTGTTAAATAAAATTAAAGCTTGTTTTCTTAAACATTTATTGCAGCAATTTTTTACAACACTCTCGCACAAATTACCCCCAACGCCGTAACAACTATTTATATACAAAATAAACTTGTTATATTTCTTTATTACAACAGACACTCAAAGTCTTGGCACTCAAATGCAAAACACTACAGGGACCACCAACAACACTTAGTCGCGGCTAATCTAAATTACAGCCAGACTCGCATAAGAGTTTAGTTTACATTTAGCAAAGCACTTAAAAGCATTTAGCGTTGAAATCGAAATGTAGCGAAATAATTTCTCAATAAAGACTCATAAAGTTCAGGTAAATATGGCTTTTTAAATGAGACAAACTAAAGTCAATAATTATTATGGAACAAGTAAAAACTTGTGTGGTAGGTTGCAACTTGGCGCCAGTGGATTGAAAACAAGTATGTATTGAAGAAAAACTGCTTAGCTTCCTGTATTACAGAACTTATAAATAACAATAATTAGTGAACTTAAAATGCTAAGCCTTCATCTGCAGCTTGTTAGCGAAAGTACATGCCAGCCAAGAATGTCAGCTAATTAGAATTAAATGATGATGAGGCTTCTGTCCAGTCTGTCAGTTCTGCACAAATAAGGCAAACAGAAATTGGCATATTTTTTTATGAGCGCTGCACAATGTTTGACATATTAGGAAAGCAAACAGTGACAGATATCGGAGATATAACAAAACAAAAACAGAAAAAAAAAATTATAGTATTATATTGACAACATATTGTGACAGTTGTCCTCGCAACATTTTGTGGCGTGTGTGGCATGTCAAAAGCACACAACAACAGTACAAATGTAGAGTGAAGCGTATTTGTATCCAGTGAGTTTTCCCGCTTGGTTTCATTTCTGTACTCTGTACTGTTCTGTTCGGTTTGCTGCGGGTACTCAGCGACAGAGTTGAAACAATCTAAAGGACCGGGTTGAAATCCTCTTGAGAGTCAGTGTCAAACATGTTTACAGCACAACAATGTCAGTAACAAGCCAAAATAGTACAAGCCAACAAAAACAACAAATGAAAATGAAAAAAGCAAATATTACACGAAGTAAAATTTGAACAAACTTGTTTTGGGGTTTGTTCAAAACCAGCAGAGTTTACAAAACCAGCGACAACTTAACAAAAATAAATTTTATTTCAACAACAACAACAGCTAAAAATCACAAAACAAAATGTTTCCAACTGTCACTTGAAATTTTTTTTATTTTTTTTATTTTTTGGTTTTTGTAAAGTTTGTCGTCATTGGTTTTGCATTGCGTGGGAATTTTGCTACAGATACAATTTTTTAAATAATAATTACTTAAACCACAATAATTTATTTTTGTTTGTTGAAATATTTGTTGCAATATGGTAAATTTTTCCAATAAAAATTCGATATTCTTAGCACAGCGTTAACTGAGCTATAAATTGTTTAATATTTAGTTTCAAGCTCAAACTGACTACATAACGTCTTCGATAAGCATTCTCCAGAGCATTTAAGTAGCATAAACAGGCAGCTACAGCAAACGTAAGCGCTACGGAGGTATTTTTGAGATGCACCACTGCAGATGGACAAACACATTGAACCCTTTACTTTGACAAAGATCACCGCGGCCACAAAAAGCTTTAAGTTATCAGACCCAAATCCTATTCAATTTCAAGAATACTGCCTACAAATGGTATGGTTGCAAAAATGGAGAACAACTCGACCACAGTATACCTAAGGAGGAGGCCAAGATTGATTCATGATTCAATTGAACTTGATTCAAGGCATATTTTTTTTTTGTAGGATTGATGGGCGAGGATATAGTCTAAGCATCCAACACCACGGAATTGGACGCGGCCATGATGACTGAACTAGACAGCCACTTGGACAACTTAGCAAGCCAACGCTGGTCCGCAATTTGAGTTTCTCCGGAAGGTTTGCTCTCATGGAGAATCGTGGGCTTTCTAAGCTGTTGATCTAAAAACCATAAACCACGCTGCACCTTGGATTGTGAATTACAAATTCGACATGGATGAAGAGTGCGCTATAGTATGGCATACGTTGTTCAGCCGTCAGACAGACTGCAGCATTGGATACGTGGCAGAACAATACAGGACTTTAATCTAGGTTTGGCCGCAGACCAGAGTGAGACAACTGGCTATGCAGCCCACTCTTAGCTGGAGAAGAAGTTTAAGTTGAGGACTCGGATCCAACAGTTTGGCTGCTCCTAAAAAAAACCTCGTTCTCAGACCAAATTGACCACCATTGAAACGCTTGGTTCAATGGTAGAATCTCTGTCAATTAGGAACATCGTCTCAAAAATCCGATCCGATCCATACTTTAGACCAACCTTTAACAAATCAGGAAACCTAACGAAGACAATCTGGCAGCTACCTGAATTTAATTGAATAAAAGCGAAGTTATTATACGCTTTAAGCACGTGATGTGTTTCAGTGGAGGCGTTTTGAATCACAGTTTATGCTGAGCCATAACTTCCAAACTATGGAAGATATTGGAAAAAAATACATAATTTTATATTTGCATAAAAGTGAAGTTTTTATACGCTTTAAACAGGTGGTGTGTTTCACTGGAGGCATTTTAGAACACAGTTTATTCCGTGCTATAACTTACAAACTATGGAAGATATCGAAAAAAATGCAGCATTTTTAATTGTATGAAAGCGAAGTTTTTATACGCTTTATGCACGTGGTGCGTTCCAGTGTAGGCATTTTGGATTACAGTTTATGGCATGCTATAACTCCTAAATTATGGAAGATATCGAAAAAAATTAAAAATTTTATATTTGCATGAAAGCGAAGTTTTTTACGCCCTAAGCACGTGGTGTGTGTCGATGGAGACATTTTGGATTACATTTATTTAGTGCTGTAACTCCCAAAGTCGAGAAGATATCGAAAAACCGAATATTTTAATTGAATAAAATCGAAGTTTTTATACGCTTTATACACGTAGTGCTTTTCAGTAAGTAGGCATTTTGAATCAGAGTAACTCCCAAACTAAAGAAGATATTGAAAAAAAAAAAAAAGAAAATAGGAAAGTTTTCATATAACTCCCAAACTATGGAAGATATCAAAAAAAAAAAATTCAATATTTTTTTATTTAAAAAAAATGAAGTTTTTATAAGCTTTGAACACGTAGTGTGTATCAGTGAAGGCACAGTTATGCCATGCTATAACTCCCAAATTATGGAAGATAATAAAACTAAGTTTTTACACAATATAACATATAGACAACTTAAAACCTAACACATCTCTAAGTACCACTTTCCCACTTCTAACACATCATGGGAAAGGTCGAGGGCAGGAAAGGTTCCAACGAGATCACCAGATAACCATAATCCCGTATTCACTCATAAGACCGTTGGCCAACGCATATGCCCTGACCCATTACTCCAAACATCCCAACACGTATGGTACAAGGTAACGACGATGAAGGGTCATTAAAACAAATCAAACAAGAAAAAAAAGCACAGCTACAATAGAATATGCAACAGCACGTTCACAGCGCTGACTACGAATGCACTTCGCATCTTAGTGTTGATCTTCAACGAAATAATGAGATCGCAACACTTCCCGAAATCTTGGAAGTTTCATCTATCATCACAATGATCCACAAACCTGGAATTATCAAAAGGCTTGGAAACGACTGATCGTTGCCCGGTACGCGGACATCGTAAAAACTACAGAGGTTATTATGGATCACCAATTGGTTTTTCGAGCAGGATAAAATACAACAGAGCAGCTTTACACATTGGTAAACAAAGCCCTTGAAGCATATACCTTCGACTGATTGTGGCTAAAATCAAATGTGTACTGACCGTCCTACCCTTGATGCCTTAGATACAAACCATTGAAGATGCTAATCGCAACCTACGCAGACGATATATGTGACTTCTATAGATCAGCATGCAAGCAAGAAGTGGTAGACGGTATGCAGGAGTATCTCAAGGTTTTAGAGGAATGGTTTAGAAGATGGAACATTCGGTAGGCTGAAATGGTGTAGTACTGTGAACATTTACTTGACCGAAGGGTCATTTTTAAAGAAGACAGTGGAACGGTTTAAACATGAAGATCCAAGACAATGAAGACGGTTTATCAACCAAATGTTGCCACCATTTGGAGATAAAAAATTCAGCATTCAGAAAAAAAAAAATCTAATAAAAACAGGGCAATATAGATGTGACCTTTTCATATATGTTGATCATGGATAATAGGTTAAAAATGTATGTCACCTCCATCTAATCATGTGAGTACTAGGAGCGGCTTCTAACCTTAACAAATCGAAATTGCAAATTGATGTGAAAAATGTCAGTGGCCTCACATATTATCGATTCATACGCTTCTCTTGATTGAATGTTTTGCGAAAGAATTTCATTCCAACCACAGATTATGGCTTAATCAGACTTCATAGTAATATGAAAGCCTAAGCTGTTAGACTTCTAAGTAACTTTTATATAAATTGATAATTCTTGATTCACACTTTGCAAGCAGGCAGAAAATGTATCTCGTTTATGTATCTCACACATGGCTGGCTGCTTATATGAACTGATGTCATCAATTTGCGCAAAATTTTTTGACATTAAATGTTCTTAATTTGACAAATGCTGTCAACATTTCGACTAAATTGCTGTCAGTAGTGGTGTTTCTTTTTATGATTTTTGCTCCCCAGCAATTTTCAAAAGCAGCGCCACATGACACAAATGATGTGTGATAGTTATCTGTGATAGTTTTCGTATGAAATGTTACACAAAGTGAATATAATGAGATACGCTAGCAAAGCAATTTGTACTACATGCTTTAGATTTATTATATAATGTGTGGGAAAAAATACTGTAAGGACTTGCAAATAAAATAAAAATTAAGAAAAATTTTTCTAAATATTTTAAAAGTGGTACAAAAGATGACTCAATCTGAACTTCTACTATAATAGTTTGCTAACATTTTAGTAGCTTATTGAAATGTTAAACTTGGCAAATACAATTTCTCATTAAACAAGTAACAAGATTTGAATTTAATACAAAATTCATATTCCCTAAAGTTATTATAGCAAATTTAAGCATTAAATTATGATAACTAGACAGCCTCATACAAGTAGCTACAATGCCGCAGCACTGCAGAGTTAGACGTGTCCGACGAGATCTTTACGTGTATTTAGAAGCACGACTGCTGCACTTCATGATGACTTCTTTCGTTTTGGAGCAAATTAAAAGCGCTGCAAATTAAATATTCACCAACGGCAACGCCGATGTATGCAACTATGTACGACAAAACAATCTGCAACAATTCCGTCCATGGTGATGTATGCTGTTCGAGGACGTTGATGGAAATCGCTGGCACTGTGTCGGCACGTGGGATTCCAGCAACATGGGAAATATAGTCGTCGCATACTGCTCGCAAAGGGCTGCCGCCGGACGAGGCTGCATGCAACGAAGTAAACATTTTTAATTGCATTTAAATACGACATTTATTTGCATGTAAAATTAACGCGCATACAAATTACTTTATGCGAGCAAGCGACGCGCACATAACATAAATATTTTCACTACTGCTGAGATACATCAGTGCAAAGTGGCCGGAGCAGGAGACGGCATGCTATCAGCAACAGTAACAACATTGAATATGCCAGCAACAGTAGCTTGTAGTTTGAGTTTTGAGCGAGTGTTGCTTGAAAAGTGTGCAAGTGAAATGTTTTTCAGATTTTGCTGAAGGATGATTTGCTAAAGGATATAGAGTGAATCTTATTGAAAAAAATATGTGAAATATTCTTTGATAAAAAAATAAATAATATATATATATCAAGGTAAACAAAAATTAGTTCATTCAAAAACTCAGAAAGAGGGGTAAGTTCTTTTTGAAATCGTCTCTTAGAGAAGTAGTTGACACGTTCATTAAACACTAACTATATGAAGATGGAATCATGGACATTAAATAGGAAAGTTGCATCTTTTAAAGTTTTCAAGTTCTTCTTGTTCATATAACCAGACAGACGGACATGTCTACGTCAACTTGACTATTTGTGGAGGACCACCTCTATTAGTGATCCGATTATGTACACAATGAAATATTTTATTACAATTGAAGCTAAATTCATCAAATTTAATATTTCTAGCTGAATTTTCAAAATCAATGATTTTTTTTACATAAAAATTCAGAAAGTTGCGACAGATTTGTATGGGACCACCTATTCTAGTGGTCCGATCTAGAGAATTTAAATAATCTAAAGCAAATAAAACGTCTTAACAAAAAAAAAAAAATTGTTTGTTCAAAAACTCAGAAAGGAGGGGCAAGTTCTTATGGATACCGCGTTTTAGAGAGGGGTTGCCGCATTCATTAAACACTAGCGATATATAGTTGGAATAGAAGACATTAAATATCATAAATTGGAGGTTGAATCTTTTATAGTCTTCTAGATATTATTGATCATAGACAGACAGACAGACGGACATGTCTCCATCTACTTGACTTTTTGTACAGGATCACCTCTTTTAGTGATCCGATTCAATCTATAATGAAATATTTTATTAGAATTTATGCTAAATTCAACATTTCTAGCTGAATTATGAACAACAATTATTTTATTTACATAAAAATTTAGCAAGTTGTGACAGATTTGTATGGGACCACCTCTTCTAGTGGTCCAATCTAGAGCTCTATGGATAATTTTATAAGCATAAATATAAGGGAGACCTAATTTAGTGACTCTAGCAAAATTAAGAACATTAATAAAAATTTCCTCATACAAATTATTCAGAATGAAGTGTATGCTTGCATGGTAAGTGCCTCCTTTAGCATGTTTGTTGAATACAAGTGATCTGAAGAAGGAATAGGAACATCTAAATATTTAAACTTGAAGGTTATAAAACTTCTTCTTCGTTCTCAAGTTCATGAGACACAGTCAGACAGAGGGACATGTCTATATCGAGTCGTATTTTTAGGCTGAACAGGATTGTATTGATGTTTTTTCGGATCCGCCTGCAGTTACATACATTTGCACAAACTTAATAAAGCTTTATACTGTATGGGTATAGGGTATACAAATTGTGAATATTTCTGCGTCGATAAAACATTGTGCTTTCATGGAGACACAAAGTGTTCAGAGGTTTTACTTCAGCGATGCTTTTAATGTTTCACATTTTGGAAATTTTGTTTCTAAATGAAGCTATTATCAAACTGTATAGAGAGAAAATATCATGATTTAATAAAACTCTTGACTGCAAAAACTGATTTAACAAAATATTAAAGAAACTTTCTTTTCACTCCTGAAGTTGATGAGGTCGATATATGTATATTTTTTTAATGAATTTTTTGCATGTTGAAGAATGGTTATCACAGACTTATGCCACCAAACCCAAGACATTTGCAAGCTTGAAGCTAATATAGGAACCACCATAGCCTCCAAGAAATCAGAAATGCTGCACAGAGTTATCGAAGAATTGATGGACCTGGATCAAGCAGTGCATGAAGTGTGAAATTAGATTTCGGAAAGAGGGATTATCATTCAGTAGCTGTAAGACCCCTTTAGAGATTTATATTTTTTCTTCGTAATTTTTTTTGATTTTACTAAATACTAAATATCTGTCGAGCTTGCACTCGGTTCTACAGAAAATTTACATGTGTGAAAGGCTGTTGGCCTTACACTAAATATTACACTTTTTTTATTTTTTATTTTATTTTTTTTTTTTAAATTTGTAATCCGCGCATTTATTTAATTTTGAGCGCAGCATAAATAATCAATCCACACTCGTCAGACAACCAACAAGCGAAAGGGAATTGAGCGCCATATGGAGGCGTATAGCGCCACAGTGTGCAACTTCAACATCATCATCATCACAATCACCAACAGCAGTTGTAGCTGAAACACCATGCTACATCATCATATTGCAATGGAGATTCGCATTAAGTTGAATCGAAGCGATACTGTGATGTACTGCTGCGTGCTGCTGTGTTGTTTTTACTGCGCTTTGCGGTTGCGTGGGCAAAGACAACATTTTGGGCTATGCTGGCCCGTGCTCCTTGCAATAACAACTGCTACACTGAACTACAACAACTGAATGGCTTTCTGACTGCTGTTGTGGGTGTGAGATTATTTTGCCAGACTTTGCTGTACATACCTATATGCTGCATGCGGTTTATGCTGTTTGCGGTTAACTGCCGCAGGGCATAAACTAACGAAGCGCAACGCAGCATGCAGCAAAAGCAGCATTAAACGAAACGAAAAATGTTGCATGCTATTTTTAGTTGCGACAACAATTTCCGTGACATTGAATATTTTCGAGAAAAAATGTGTGTCTTGTTATTTTTTCTATTTTTGACTATTTCAAGGTGAAAGAGTGTGGGAAACACTTTTGAGAGTGTACAAGTACTTGAGATATTATTCTTAGCACAAATAGGTCAAAAACGTCACACAACAACAAATGCTGTCACTGAACAATGGTATCACATCACAAAATTAACAGCGTTGACAGCACAGCTCAGTGTGGCTTATAATAGCCTCGTTGCAACCCAATTAATAAAAACAAAAGCCATAAACCACAGAACAAAAGCTTGAACATCACTGAATGCAATTTAATACAAATTACAGATTCATCACAGATACTGTGTGTTGTACTGAGCTGAGCAAAGGAGCTGTGTTACCTCATACATGGATGCTACATGATGCTATGCCCAACTCAAGATGAAGTTGTTGCGCTTGATGTGTGCCTGTCCGTCTGTCTGTCAGGCTGTCTGTCTGTTGCTTGCCACTCGCCTCGAGTGTTGTTATATGACACTTTCGTGCTGCTGTCTGTAAGTCTTTCCATGCAGCAAACGAGACTTGAGTACCTCTTAAATTCGTATAACCTCTTTAAAGCTACACACTGTATGCAGCAAAAGGCAACGACCTTTTAGTATGAGTTGCTTCTCTTCTCTTCTATTCAAACTACAAAATTCTACACGCTTTGCATTATTTATAAGTCGATTCAGTCAGTTAGATTCATTTTAGTTTGCCTCTCTCCGGACTTTCACCAATTTGTGGGCGTTCGAAATGAATTGCAAATTAATTAAAACGCAAGTCAAATGTTCAACAACAACATTTTCATTTATTTTGCAGTCAAATTTCTGCTTTTGGCAGTATTTGGCATTCGACGATTAATTAAAAAATAATTAAACCTTAAACACGGAATGACAGCTGTCAGTTAGTGCTGTGTGCAACATTTTGGCGCGTTTTTCTAATTGTAAATTAAATGATTACAATTGTCAAAAAGTGATGCACGAATGATGTTGGCGCTGGTATTCTTTTTTTTTTGGAAAGAGTAAAGTGGAGCATCTGTGCTGTTTTTTGAAGGTTTAAATTTTAGTTTACAATGTATGCCGGTAAAGGTGTTTCATTGGTTGCATCCTTCTGCAACAGCAGCTGCAGCGCTTGCACCTTTCTGTGTGCATGCCCACATAATGCGAGTTGCGCACAACACAAACATTTGTCTTGCATTGATAGCTGCTGAAATCACAAAGGTTCGTGGTATTTTTTCCTTTGAAATGTATCTCTACAGAATTTGCTTGTATTCAGCTACCTGAACCGAACTGCTACTTTTAGCTGAGGCACGTGTGACAGACCTGATTTCTTTGTTGCCAGAAATCTGTCGAGTTGTTGTTTAGACACCTTTTATTCTTAATGGCTAAGTCCTTTCTTACATGTTGTTCTAGATTTTATAAACCAGCATAAATTATTAATTGAAAAGCAGCTGAAAGTGTTGCTCATTTTTAATTTTTTATTTTAGGGAACCATAGGACACTCGCCGCCATAGTTAATGCTTTCAATGAGATCAGCTTCTTGGTCTAGGATAAGTCTTGAAACTGATATTAAATTGTATAAGGATTCTAGGAAACTCTATTAGGAGCATAAACCAGAGCTTATGAGTGCCTGTGCTAATATACCATAAAGCAAACTAACAAAGGACCATAAAAGTGGTCTTTATTGTATGGCCAGAGTTTACAGTCTGTTACAAGTACCTTTCTTCATCCTTAAAATATGTAAAGACTTCTAATATACCCATCAGTAACTGCATTTGCTCCTCTTGGCTATCACAAACATAACATGCAAATAGCAAAGGTAGGTCCAACGGCCTTATACACTTTAATAGCTAAAACGAAGTTTTCTCTTCTGAAGAAAGAATTCACTTTAAATACAGAAAATGTTTTAATGTTGTACCTTAAACGAATGGACGAAGCCAAGCCAAACTGTGAGCACTCAGCAGTAAGAGACACTTCACAAGAAAGCCTTCTATACCCTCTCTTATAGATCCTGGGAGTCGAACAGATAAGAAAGAACAAGCTATAACGTAGCCGGCGACTTTATCATACAAATTAGTGACTTGTTGCCAAATTTCCACATTCACTAAGTGAATTCGTGAAAACAGCACTCAAAGACTTCTCTAGCTAGAAAAATTCTACGGGTTCAGTAATATCCAATTCAATGAAAGCTTTAAAAGAAGATAACTTCCTCATAGTCTTAAATTCTTGAGTTTATTACTATATAGAAACCAACTGTGGAGTGAAGATTCTGCAGAAAGAATTAAGGAGTAAAAAAGCTTTTGATGGAATATGGAGATTCTATAATCAACCGTAATACGCTGTAAAATTGCATTGAATTGCTTACTGAAAGTAGTCCTACCAGCCTTTTTCTACAGCTGTATATACGACTATCTTAAAATAGCGCACTTCCAGAACTCCGTACTTGAACATTGCACCATTGACCCTTCAAAACTTCGGTATGGTGCAGCCTAGTGTGGTTACTTTTCATACGACATTCATGGCTGAATTTTTACTCAGAATGGTTCGAAATGTGTTCTTAGCCTCATAATATCAATAATGAAACATGTTGGAAATGTTTTTATTGGCGCCCGAGCAAGGATTAGCTCGCAAAACACTTTTCATAGCCAAGCCAAATTTGACCTCAGCGCCATAGCTTCGCCGTTCACATATTGGTGGACCTCGATGCCTTTTAATTCAATTAAATCAAATTTTGTACCAGGATGACCAAACGTATTGCCACTTCATTGCTGATATTTATGATTTCTGTGCTGGTACACGAACAGGTTTGTGATTTGCATTGGCAGAGATTTCTATCTTTCCGCTCATGTTTGTACTACTCGTTATATCGGAAGTGTCGTGCCACTTTCTTGTGCATAGGATGCCTTAGAGTTTGAGCAACCTCCATCTGTGGTTCACATTAATAATTGGTGATTGTGACATGATCTCGTTTTGTGTCATGGAGTACTAGTAGCATCCAGCAATTGATAAGGTAACAATTCGTAGTCCTGTTGAATGAAGTTGAATGAAGTGCACAACTTTAATAGGAAATAGAACTGTCTCAATGACTGATTTTTATTTCTCTGACGAATATGGTTTATCTCTTATATGGACCGATTAAATACTGAATTAATTCTGAGCAATGACCAGTGTACAGTCATACGATTTCTAGACTTGTAACCAGTCAATCGAGAGTTTCAGACGAACGAGCTTCAGCAGTGCGTACTCGATCGGTTTCTTGTTTTGCACGTTTACCTCCGAAGTTCGTAATGTATCCACTTTTATGTTAGAACTATGCACCGACCAAGTATTGTTCGTTTTGACTTTGAAAAATTCCATACATCTCCATATCAAAGCATTAGAAGGCGGTACAAATTTTTAAGAAAATTATTTTGTTGTGGTTGAAGAAAAATTTTGGTGTATCTTGTTACTAGTTCCAATAAAATATATCACATGGATCCAGAGAGAAACAAATCTCAATATAAACGTTTCAATTGAGCTACAAGGTATATCGTTCTTCTTTTTTTTTTGAATTTAATTATTTTTCGGTGACTTGCAGTTCTTAAAAATACAGAACAAAATTTCCAAAAAAAAAATTTAAAAAAAATGTCGAATTTCACGAATGATAAAGAAACGTGGTCAAGTGAAGACTTCATCAGCTGTTTTGGTTCAAATTTCACAAGCGATAGTAAGCTGAGCAAGGATGAATAATACAAGAACACTCTTGTTCATCTTACTGAAAAAAATTTGATGATAGAATTGGAAAGTAGAGCTTGATTTTTCGGTTCCAAATGTAGACACAAGTCGGTGAAGACTGGCCTTTTTTTTTTGTTTAGTTGTCGGTTGTATGCATTCCATGAAGCAGTACAAAGTCAAAGGATAACGCCTCAACGTGCAGTCTTCAATAGAATTTAGAAGTTTTCTTTTTTTGTCTGTCAGAGAAACAACAATGATTCGCCAATGTTTTGAATACCAAACTAAGAAATTCGGAAACTTCTTTCGCACTTATTCACACTTAACAAACTATTTTAAGAAAAAACACTGCCTAAAGCTAAAGATTATTTTGAATTTTAAAACTCTTACAGTTCTGAGTGAGTACATGTGCCAGAACTTCAACACCAGTTTTTGCGAACTTTCTTTCAGATGCTTTGCATGCTTAGCAGCTGCTTTAGTAACTTTCAACTACTTTTTTTTCCTCTTTTTCAATTCAATTCAGCTACTTTTTCTACTACTTTGTTGCTGCTGCTTTTTGCTGGTGATTCAACTTCTCCTTCTTGTCGTACTCGGCTAGACGCATTTTTCATGTTTTTTTCTTCTTCTTCTCCAAAACTTCAGTAGTACTACAGCTGCTGCACTTTTTTCTTTGTAACCTTGCCACAGACGCTGCCGAATTTGCCGCCACCATAGCCACAGTCGACATTTATAAAAATAAAAATAAAATCCATAGCTAAAAGATTTTTATTGCATGTCAAATGTTGCTCGAGGAGGCTGCTTGCTGCAATTTAGTTCTGGATTATGAATTCAAAGTTTATGTTTTCGTGCTGCTTGTATTCCCCCTCGTCACTATGCACAACTCCCAGTGGCCCTTTTTGAAATTTTAGTTGTATGCAACATGGGGGCGCTCGTTGCGATTTGTGGCGTCAGTATCAATCTATATTTGTATACAAAGGCACATATTGCTGGCGCGCGTTGGCATTTTGTTATTTATTTATTTATTTGGGTTAGCTACCTACCGCAAGCAGAAATGTTTTGAGTTGCTACTTTCTTCAAAGGGTTTTAAAAATAAAATCTTCCCTTCTTTTCCAAAAAAAAAAATAAACGAAAATATTTTTAATAATTTGGCAAAGACATATTTTAGCAATAAATGGCATTAATTGCATATTTTTTGAATTTGAGCAACCCTCTTTGCAAACCACCACAAAAAGGGATGTATTTCTGGCTACAAACCACTGCCTTTCGCTATTGTGTTGCACTTAGTTCACATAAAAGTGCACTACACTAATCGCTTTAATCTTTTCATATCGATAAATTCGCACAAAGGATATCAAAAAGAACGAACATTCTGTGTGTGAGAATGATGTTAAGTGAGGGAGGCGGCACTACATCACTCTCCATATAATATTCAATGACCAAACGCAATCTAATCAATTTGGCAAACATCTGTCGCAGCACACTAGACTAGCATACAGCAGCATAATCGTTTTCGTTGTCGTATGTCCTGTGAAAAATGCACTCCTTTGCAACTTGCTAACTTCCTCCTTCCACAAATATGTCCCATTTGATGCATGCGTTCGTTCGTTCGTTCCTTTCGTTACGTTTTGTTTTCAACGTCCTATGCCCTAGGGATGCATATGCAGCTACTGTGTATGCATGCAAGGAGGGTTGTTCTACTCGTATGTCTACTATGTCTGCTTTTCATAATTAGTTCACATTTTCGCTTATTTTTCAACGCTTCATTTTCAAATCCTGTAGGAGCCTTGCTTATAGCTTGCTTACACTAGATTTTTTAACAAGCACATTCTTTTGTGTTTTGTGTTATTTTAGGAGTATCTCATTAACACTTGGTACCCTTCGGTGTTTTGTTTTTTTAGTCAGTCGCGACAGTTGGTTTAATTTTATAGCAAATATTTTTAGTAAATATCAGTTTCTTCTTCATAGTTTTCCTGCTTCTGCTGTATTGTTATGAAATGTTTAATGAGCTGTGACACATGCAGAGGCTTCAGGTTTAGTCATATTTTATGGGAGAATGATTTTTTTTTTATTCAATTTCGTTTAATTTATGTGACTTCCGTGAAAATATTATTCTTAGTTTTTTTTTCGTTTTTCTTTTTCTAATTATGAGGAAATGCGTATTTTTCTTTGTCAGATGCCACAACAGGCATTTGTAGCTGTTGGCAATTATTGTGAAAATTGTTTTTCTCATTAATAAGATTCTTAATTAATTGTAAAAATTAAAAGAATGGGAGAATGGCGAGAATTGTATACGAAAATAGGTAAATATTTTCTGTAACTTGAAGAAGAAGCGTAGTTTGCTCAAATTATTTATTTTGCTGACAAATCCTTCGAGTTGTAGATATAAGATTAATATTTTATTGAGATCGCAGAAGAGCATATTATAAAAATCAATGCTACTTTGAAAATAAAATCAGGCCTTATGAGGACGCCGATGCTTCCTTTGATGCGTTACAACCTTAACGAAAAAATTATGAAAAGGATTAAACGTTTTCTTCATAGTAAAATGTTAGCAAAAGAACAAATCAACCAAACTAAACGTAAAATTTGTGAATAATGGTTTAATTTTTTATTAATCAATTTATAGCACATTAGCAGAAGAAATTGGAAAATTTATATTTATCTGACAGATCTACAAAATATGCAAAAAATAAAAACAAAATAATTTGATTGTAATAGTTGGGCCTACCAGCAAATTCTTCGTCAATAATGGTTTATTTTATTTAGGTGCAAACTTTGCAGTTAAGGAAATTCAAGCATGAGATAGTTCGACCAAGTATTTAGGTTATTATATATCTACTGTTGAATGTCTGGTTCACTCAGACTGCAGTCAGCCTAACATTTCCCAGTAAATCACATACAAATATAACATAAGAAGCATCATTATTATCTACATATACCTAGCAGTTAATTCTACTCCAAGCAAAAGCACATTAATTTATTTTTTGACATTCATTTTGACCACTTTTTAAGCTATTTGTTAAGCGATACGTAATTAATCTCATAACGTGTCACAACAATGCTGACGACGTACAACATTTGTGACAATAAATTTAAAATCCGATTAAAAATTTTACTACTACTTGGCTTGGCATTTCTATGCAAACTTTTTACATACAAAATGCAGCTACTCAGTTTATATCACATCACAATAGACAGTTGAGATATTTTTTTTTTCTCCGTGTGACAACAATGCCACACATTGCTACTGCACACGATAACTCCATAAATGCTATGCAACATATTCTTTGCGCTGTTTACTTTGTACTTCACACAGATAAAGTTACTCAACCTAAAGTATCTGTAACTGCGCATCTGTAGCTGTGTAATAAAAAACACGTGTGGACCAAAACAATTTCAACGAAGCGAAAGCATCCCTCAGGAAGATAATGCACACTCGACGTTATTAAAAACGAATTATGAATTATGATTTTTCATAATTTCTACTTTATTATTGTTGTAGATGTTGTTTTTAATCTTCAGCAAACAGAAAATACATTTTGTGGGATTAAGAATTAACAAAAGCATTAAATACTTTTTTTGTTTAGACAAACTGAGTGAGGAACTTTGCATGAATGGTAGCATCAAATGGTTGAGAGGGAAGCAGCAGCTTAGAGTTGCAGCTAGATTAAATAGAACACGTGTTCTGCAAGTACTTTCTAAAGTCTTAACTATGGATTAAATTCAAATAAAAGGAAGTACTTAAAATAGTTTCATTATCGATTTCATATACAAAAAAAAAAAATCTATCTCAGCACATAATATGCCCATTGCGACAGTTTGCTGTAATGAAAAATTGCCAACTACCAGGCGAGAACTTTTGTATGTAAGACCATTAAAATTGATTTAATATCCGATAAACTTCACACAGCCTGACCTCAAAAGGAACTTACACACACAGTAACCACACAATTACAGCCGCATTGTTCGTAAGTATCAAACTTACACACACACACAAATATTTACACACAGATACGCATATCGCATCGCAGCTCATCGATAGATACTCGTAGTGTAGCATGCGAGAAAAAAAACGCAAATAAAACGTTGAGTGTGAATTGAGTTGTATGTTCTGTAGTGCTGAGAAGTGCTTTTTCAACACTTTTTTAGCGGCTGTTTAGGTTCAGGTCTGGTGTTATGTATGCGTTTAACAATGAACGCTTTATAGGGTAACTAACGTCAGCATACAAAAAAGGGGGGGTTTATTTTTTTGTAGTTGTACAAGTAGTTTTTGTAACTATTGTTGTTGTAGAGCAATTAGGCTGCGGTGACATAAAAGCGCAACGAAAAAAAAAAAAGAAAAAAAAAACAAAGTGTAAGTGCTGCATGTAGTCGTGCTATACTAACTACAAGATACCCTGCAGAAAAGTTGACATTCAAACAGAAAAAAAATCCACCACAAATTGTTTCAGTGGCTGGTTAACTGTTGGCTTCTTAGTTCAACTATCTTCCATATAGTTTCTATGTTCTAATCTGTTTTCAATATATCACCCAATTACATAAGGTTCGAACAACAGTGGTTCACTCGATTCCATTCTGGTGTGGAGGAAGTGGAAGATGCATCACGCTCCGGAAGACCTGTCGTCAAAGAAGTCGATAAAATCAAGGAAGTGATCGAGATAGATCGCTATAGAAGCAGAAGTACCATCGCTCGGGAGCTGAATATCAGTCATATGACCGTTCAAAGCCATTTGAAGAAGCTTGGTTACACAAAAAATATTTGTGCTAAATATTTGAGACCAAAAAACATCATCGACCGAACTTTCATCTGCGAATCGCTGCCATGGGTCATTTAGAACAACGTGAAGCGCAAACGGTCGTGGGTGAAGGGTGGCGCAGCGGCTCAAACGCTTGCCAAGCCCGGATTGACGGTTAGGAAAGTTTTGCTGTGTGTCTGGTGAGTTTAGCAGAGAATCATCGACTATGAGCTGCTCCACTATAACCAAACGCTCAATTCGATCCTCTACTGTGAACAACTGAACCGATTGAAGTCAGCAATCGCCCAGAAGCGGTCATCTTTGGACAATTGCAGAGGAATTTTGTTCCATCAGGACCACTACAGACCACACACTTCGATTTGACGCGCCAGAAGCTCCAGCAGTTCGTATGGGAGGTCCTTATGCATCCACCATATAGTCCGGACCTGACATTATCGAAATACCTTCTCTTCCTATCATTGTCTTTCATTTATTTGCATCTATCTTAAATCTATCTTCCAACTATTTTCTATGTTCTACATATGTTTAATTTATCTTCCGTCTTCTTCCATCTGTCCGCCAAGTTTTGTTATATTTAAGCTCTATCTATGTTGCATCTTTGTTCTGAGTATGTTTCATCTATGTTCCATCTATCTTTCATCTATGTTCCATCTAACTTCCATCTATGTTCCATCTATCTTCCATCTATCTTTCATCTATGTTCCATCTAATTTCCATCTATGTTCCATCTATGTTCCATCTATGTTCCATCTATGTTCCATCTATGTTCCATCTATGTTCCATCTATCTTTCATCTAATTTCCATCTATGTTCCATCTATGTTCCATTTATCTTTCATATATTTTCATTCTATCTTCAATATATCTTTCTTCTATACTAATCTGTCTTCTATTTATCTTTCACATCTCTTCATTTTATTATCCATCTATTTTCAATTCATCATTAATCTAACTTCCCTTTATTTTCCATCTATATTCCATTTAATTTACATCTTTATATCAAATTATTGGAACAGAAAAAAGGGCTGAAACCGGAAGTATGTGGTTTCTACCAGAAGACCTATAACATACCTTGATATATGGCTACACCCAAAAAAAAATGTTCCTAAAATTTAGGAATCATTACCTAAAAAATTTTTTTTTACCTAAAACAGGAATTTAAGGTAAAATTTTGCCTAAAAATGAATTTCAAGGAAAAAGTTTCCTAATATTTCAGGTAAAAAAATGTTTAATTTAGGTCATAAAATTCATTTTTAGGCAAAATTTTACCTTAAATTCCTGTTTTAGGTAAAAAAAAATTTTTTAGGTAATGATTCCTAAATTTTAGGAAAATTTTTTTTTTGAGTGTAAATAACTAATTGTAAATAGCACCCACCTCATTCATGGGGTAAAAAAATGGGCGAGGTTGTAAGAGCTCTTATCCAAATCAATCACAATCACATCAGTTGTGCTTTATGGGTGCATGATCTCCAAGGCAGGAAAAATCGACGCATTTTGGATCATTTATAACCTAAGATAAGAGTGTCCAGTTAATTCTGCATAATATTAGAAGACTTATTATAGTGGAAATGGTGGCACATCAATCGATAATAGCACATCAGCTTTAAAGATGCCAGACAACTCTTAGCAAAGGGGAGATAGAGGTAACAACTTATTCTAAAGTAGATTAGGAAGGCATCTCAAATTTGTAAACTTTCAACTGAGCACAATACAACATATATCATGCCTTGGTGTGGACTGAATAGCAAACCTCCACCATGTAGCAGCCTCCATGGGCATAACTGGTTTCTTCTGATCTAGTCCTAAGCGGTTCTAGATGCAATGGAACCTATAGGCCTCTTCTTAATGCATACAACTGACAAGAGTGCAGCTAGACTTGAGAAACTAAATTTTATCAGGCTGTGTTTCGGAGTTACTAGACAGGTCAGGAAGGAGACGCAACGATATTTATGTCTACATCAACCAAACGAAGATGTATACGAGCACAGAAGCTTGCGTCTTGGAGGAACTATCAACACAGAGTTCGGGTACCGCTTACATGACTGGCGCATCATGTTACAGCTTGGTAGTCGTTTAAAATAATAAGAACTCTGTATGAAATTTCATGTAGTATGTATATCAATCTACTTCGACTGAGACGCTGCAATTAAGGGTCTATCTTCACGAATATTGTTGAAATGAAGTTCAAGCAAATGCTGTCTAAGATTTGCGGTGGAAGCTCGATCCTAAAGTAGGCCGTCTGTGCTCACTAAAGAAATGTTAAGAAAAAAGCAACTTGGAAGACAGTATTTTAACAAGAGCAACAAAGGAGCTGACATAAATGGTTATATAGCCCAATACTTCTTTGATGCAGTGCAACTTGGCGGTAGTGGAGGGTTTCTAAATATAGATCTTCTCTCTGTTTTTTAAACTGTGTTCATAGGAAGCTATTTCTGTGGGTTCTTTTAGGAACCCATATCGTATAACAAGTGATGCGGAAATGACGTTACAGAAGTCGCTAAACATATTATGTTCCACTGCCGAAGATTTTCGATGGACAATTCATTTTTGTTACATTTAGTTTAAGATTTGACTTCTTCAATTGACTTTGGAGCTCCAATAAATGGTGTTGTATAGAAACATCAAAGTTTTGTAGAACTTTTTAACTAAATATTTTTTAGAAAACATTCCTAGGGACAACAAATGTCTTTGCATTATCGAAGCTCAGCAAACATAATATGCATACACTATCATATTTTTATTTGTGTAGGGTATAAAATTCGCGCTGATATAGACAAATGTTAAAGCAGCACAACATATTGTTGGCTTTGTTCTCATCTCTTTTTAACACTTCATTGTTATAGGCTAAATATGTTCTTGTCTTTGCTGTTGTTGTTGTAATTGAAGTTGCATTGTCGCGTTTGTAGGTAGTTATTGTCTTTTTTTTTCGCTGTTTTATTTTTTTGTAGTTGTATTTGCCGCCATTGTTGAGAAAACAAAAGTTGATTGTATTTGTATTGTATTGTATTTTATAGGTAAAATGATATCATCAGCAGAATACACACACATACACATGCAAAATAAGTGAGAAACTAGTAGTAATTGGGGGTAAAACTACAACGAAAAAGTATATTTCGAATACTCTCCAAACAAAAAAAAAAAACTAGATTAAAATCAATTCGAGCAGAGTTTTGTATACAAAAAAAAAAAAAAAATTCCGCGATAGCAAAATAAATGTCATAAAAATGACAAAAAAGCTAAAAAAAAAAGTACATAAATAAAGCAACTGAAGCTCGATAAAAATTTTAAAGGAAAAACTGCAAAATTTTTTTATTGCAGTTTGTTAAAAATTGCATACTGCACTTTGGTTAAATCGAACACGTTGCGCGACATTAAAACTATACAAAGCAACAAAAGCAACAAAAAAAAAAATTGGAGAAAAACTAACACAAAAAATGAAGCCATCAAAACTGGAAGAACAACAACAAATCGTATTTGCAGCGAGCGAATTTTTGGAGATAAATCAACTAACATGAAGCAATTTAACCCTGGTGTGAGTTGTGGGGGTAAAAAAAAAGTTGATAGATGGCAAGTTTTAGCGTAAAAAACTGTATTTCACCACTAAGAATGTAGTCTGGAATAGTTCCAATCGAAAATATTGAAGTTTGTAATAGATACAAATAGCTAGCAGCACGTATAGTCGTACAACACGGATTTATCTTGAAAATATCTTGAATGGTACCAACCTCCATCTAAAGAACAATGGATGCTTTGAAGAAAGTACTCCCACTTTTATTAACGAGGGTTTGTTTTCGTATAGACTACATCTAAGAACTTGACTGAAGAACCATTTTTCGTAAGTAGACAAATTTTCGCACTTTATCTATGAGGATTTCTTCATGGAGAGATCAATCTAAAGACTTGAGTGAAGAACCATGGTTTCTATGAAGTAAAATTTTTGGAATTTTTTTTCTGTAAGGATTTCTTTACCTAATGACTTCATGAAAACACTTACATGCTTTTAACGAAGAAAAATGTTCCTTTTTTCTATGAGGTTTTTTTTTAGGCAAAGACTTCATTTAAAGACTTAACTAAAGAACAAAGTTTTCAAAGAAGAAAAATATTCCCATTGTTTTTTGAATTAGGATTTCTTTTCGTAAAGACTTCATCGAAGGACTTGACTGACAAATCATGGTTTCTACGAAGAAAAATTTTCGCACTTTTTTCTGTGAGGATTTTTTTACCTTATGACTTCATAAAAACACTTGATTAAAGAACCAAGCTTTCAACGAAGAAAAATGTTACTTTTTTCTATGAGGTTTTTTTTTACGCAAAGACATAAGAACCAAGTTTTCAGAGTAGAAAATGTTCCTAGTTTTTCTATTAGGACTTCTTTTTGTAAAGACTTCATCTAAAGAATTGACTGAAGAACCATGCATTCAACGAAGAAAAAGGTTTCTACTTCCTTCTTTGTGGATTTCCTTATTTAAAGGACCTGGCTGAATAACTCTAGTTTCATAGAAAGTAAGTTTTCGCACTTCTTTTATGTGGACTTCTTGATAGAAAGATCAAATCTAACGACTTCACTGATGAGCCATGCTTTCAGCGAAGAATAATGTTCCAACTTATTTTTATAAGGATTTCTTTACGTAAAAACTTCATCTAAAGACTTGGGTGAAGAACCATGCTTTTTACGCAGAAAAATGTTCACATTTCTTTCTGTGAGGATTTCTTTATATAATGACTTCATGTAAAGAATTGACAGAAGAACCATGTTTTCTATGAAGAAAAATGTTCCATATTTTTTCTATAAAAATTTCTTTACGTAAATACTTCCTTTAATGACTTGAATGAAGAAACATATTCATGATTTTTACGAATATTAATGTTCGCATATATTTCTATGAGGGCCCAAAGACCATGTACCACGAAAAATTTTCATTATTGGACGACTCATAAGCAACTTGATGAGATCTATGGACTGGTTCAATTATTGAATAATTTCTTATTGAAGGTGAAGATGACCGGAACAACAACTGTTATAATTAAAGTCTATTTACTAAATTTTGTGTTTCTAGCTCTTATACGAACGGAGAGATAGATATGCATTTATTTGTTGGTCTTTCTATGTTTAACACGAAAAGATGTACACGCATACTTCATGGTCATACTTCATGGTCCGCCACGCCTCGTTCTGTCTTCTTCAGAAAATCACCAAAAACTATTTTCACGCTGTACACAAAGGGACAATGGAGTTCCTTTGTGTACAGCGTAAAAAAACTTTTCGTAAAAAATTTGGGAAAAGCTAAGATGTACATTTGTCTGGGATTATCCATTAAATTGGACCGAATTAGAATCTCTAAAGAGCCTAGAATGGCTCCCATACAAAGCTTTCTAAAAAATTCCAGCAATCTGAGCTGTTATATATGTAAATATACTGTAATGGATAGACAGATTTATGTGTAGATCGATTCATCTTAATGAGCTGATAAAGGAAATGCAAATATGTACTTTCTTAGTTTTATGACAGTTCCTTTTGGTAAAAACTTTGTAAAACAACGGAATTTTCAGTTGGTATAAAATAATTTTGTATTTGAATACTAACTTTTAACACTTTTAAAAATATTCAAGATCTGTCCACGTAGCAACATCAGTTAGGGTTTAAATTTTTATCATGTTGAAGGTCTCGAACGAACCACGTTTTAAAGTTCTGAGTTGGTGCTGAGACACGCTGTGCGTGCTATAAGAGATACATTCGAGCTAATATATTCATCATGGGATGCTTCTGTGTCAATGAGATGAGGCACCGATCGAAATAACAAAAAAAATTAAGTAGTACGTGCTCCAGTTCTAAATGAGCCAAATCGTTCGGTTTCACGGCATTTACATAGTTTGGGAATCTCTAAAACTACACTGTACCAAAATTTTTACATAAAGATCTAGACGTATGTGTAGCATTACAAGCTCAAATAAACTCAAGAACTATAGCCCCCTATTCATTTGTAGCACTAAAACTTCTCCGATTATTCTCTACAAAAGTTCTAACTTTATAGAGGAATCATCTTCAGCGATGGAGTTTTTTTTTTTTGGTTGAAAGTTTGTATCACTAAACAAAATATGCGTTACAGATCTGGACAGATTTGCTTCAAGACACTCCATTCCATACACAAATAGTTACCGTATGGTAAGAATTTCATGGCGAAGATTTGGCCCATAATTTTTCTTCGATGGTAATGGTAGCCATGTAATGGTCCATGGAGTTCGCTGCAGCGACATGTTGGAAGACCATTTTTGAACAGAATTGAATTGGACACAGGCCACATACAGCTTGTCAAACAAGTGATCTATTGAAGTAAAAGTTCGCTAACCATGTAATATGAAATGGTGTGGTCGAATGGACTCATGCTTATTAACGCCGTTTAATATATTTTTATGAGGTTACATAAAGTCGTTGGATTATTCCAAGAAATCAAGAACATTAAAATATCGAACTCAAAATTGTTATGGCAGATATGTGTAGAATAGTAGTGCAACAATGGCGGCAAAGAGCACCTTGAATAAATTTCAGCCCAATATCTCAATTATTATGTATTTTTTTTGAGTGCACAACTATTTTGTACGGGTTACTCTGTTTTCTAAATATTTCTTTCTCTGTATTTGTTTTTTGTTGCATTATTTCAATATATGTAGTGCATGTAGCTTATAGCGGTACATTTTTATAACTGTTATACTACTGTTATACCACAGCCTAATGAATAATATAGGCAATTAATTTAATTTTATAAGCCACTCTCACCAAAACTAATTATACTTTGCCAATTTATGTTTGGAATCCAAAACAATTTCCTTAATTAGTTTCAAATCCGCAAATACCAAAAACATTTCGTAAAATATTTTGCCCCAACTGCTGCAACAGGGTTAAACAGCAACGTCAACTCTATGCCATATGCTTTAGATACAAGTGCCTACTACTACCATATAAGAACACCTCCCCTACTTCAAACCAAACTATAGATTTGATTGATGACCAACTGCTGCTGGTAGCACACAAGCTCTCAAACCACTGCACCGAAAAAAAAATCGCTGAAAACGTTTTTCTGCTTATTTTTATTTTTACTTTATCGGGCGAAAAGGTTTTCCGAGCAAAACATTTTCAGTTTGAATTTTTTAGTGCTGCACAATTTTAATGGTTTCTTTCTTTTTTTTTTTTTTTAAGCGCTGATAGGGACTATTGTGACTCAAACATATGAAAAATTTGTGGCAGTTGACATTTTCTATTTTTTTTTTTTTCGGCTAACAAGTGTAGCTCCATTTATATATGGCATATATTGTAAATGTACTGTGAAGCTTTGTGTAGTGGTTAACTCTCACAAAAAAACAAAAAAAAAAAAAAACGAAGAAGGGTTAACATGTTGAAGTTGTCCCTGTCATTGTCGGTTTTCTACTGCGTGTTGTTGTTGTTGGCATTGGTCAATATTGTGCATACTACTACTCGTCTGGAATTTTTGATTACTTTTAGCTTTAGTCGATTTGTTTATTTGAGCTAGGAAAATGTGTGTAGTAGTCCGATTTGAAATAGTTGCAACGTTTAGTTGATTAATAGCTGGGATTATTTTGTAAACCTTTTCGTCGGCGAGCTTTTGGCAATTTAACGCACAGCTTAACAGCTGCCGTGGTTGGTCTCGGTTGGTTTCATAGCTGAGCAGTTCGGAAGTGTGGAGTTGTCTACGCATTACGACTTTGTCAATATTGATTAAGTAATTTTCATGACTTTTGGGGCAAAGTGTCTGACTTACGTGACATTGACATTTTGTTTGTTGATTGAGAGAGATTCTTTGATAAATACCTGCAAAGAGAGAGTGTGGCGGGAAAGGTATTAGTTATGGTTTAAATTTAAAAATTTTTTTTAAATAAATTGTTTTCTTAAAAGTTTTAAATGATTTTTTAAATTTTGAGTATATAGTTTCAGTTGCTATAGATAGAAAGTCTTATGAAAAAAAAAAAAACAGAAATGAGTCTTCGATAGAGATTCCATGTTTGGTATGGATGCTAATACAATTATATCCAACTAATATATAAGTCTAGATGCATCAACTTGGTAAATTTTTGGAATAAAATTTGGGCAAGAATCCGTATAGACTTCATTTTACATCAACCCTGAAGTCCAAAGGCCAATAAGCTCTTTGAATATTCTCCTAATTGGATTCACATGTGACGAACATTTTTCAAATAGATTTTATCACGCATCCGGATACAATATTCTTAATTTAAGTTCGCTGATTGGGATATATTTCTACATTTTGGCGAAAAATTTTTTTGTTCAGTGAAGAAGTCTATTTGATGAACATCACTCCTTGTTGAAAACGTCCTCCGATAACACTATTCGATGGTTGGCCGCCAATTTCTTTGAGTGAAGCTCAGCAGCAAAAAGTCACCGATCTGAGCAGTTGAAAGTCGGTGGAAGTAAATTTTGGTGAAAGATTTTGACTTTTTCCCGTACGAAATACAATTTACACAAAAAAATTTTTCCGTCATCTTTGGTGCCGAATTTTTAAAAGAAGCTTTTCTCACCGACGAAGCGCATTAAACACTATATGCAGGTGTTAACAAACAAACTGGCATCGTATGAACTTATGGCGAATGATCACAAATCATCTATGGAACATTTTTTTTTTAAAGTTGGAAAGACAGTCTAGAAGCTCTTAAGAGCATCAAAAGACTCTAAATGACTTCTGCCTCCAACAAGACTCCACGCTCTGTCACACTGTAGACCAAAAAATGAAGTTTTTGCATAAAAAAATCTCTGGATGTGTGATGTCAAAAATTGGTGACATTGACTGGCAGCCAAGTTTAACTGATTCGAAATAGTAATGGAGAACGCCAAAAAGAGAGTAAATTTACGAATAAAGTTGACTTCTGGTTTTGGAACGTGACAGATAAGTCTCGAGGAAATCTGGTTTTGGGATTGACGGATAAGCTATGTAGGAATTCAGATGGTATCTCACAGATACAAAGGGCTTTACAAAGGTCTTGGATTTGAAAATAATGATTTCAATTTAAAGGATTTGAAAACAAGAATTTTAAATAAAAGGATTTGAAAACAAGGATTTCAAATTAAAGGTTTTGTATATAAGGAGGATAAGGTTAAGGTATTTGAATATAAGGATATGGAAATAAAAATTTTAAAATGAGGATTTCAAATTAAAGAACTTAGAGGTAAGGTGAATAAGGTAAAGATATTTGGATATAAGGATATGGAAAAAAGAATTTGAAAATAAGGATTTTAAATAAAAGGATTTGGAAACATATAGATATAAAAATGTGGAATTAAGAATTTGAATATAAGGATTTAAAAATAAAGGATTTGGAAATTAGAATGATAATGTTAAAGTATTTGTATATAAGGATATGGAAATAAGAATTAAAAAAAAAATTTTCAAATTAAAGGAATTATAAATAAGGAGAATAAGGTTTAGGTATTTGAATACAAGGATATGGAAAAAAATTTAAAAATAAGGAATTTAAATTAAAGGATTTGAAAATAAGAAGGATAAGGATAAGATTTTCGGATATAAGGCTATGGAAAAAAGAATTTGAAAATAAGGATTTGCAATTATAGGATTTCGAAAAAAGGAGGATAATGTTAAGGTATTTGGATATAAGGATATGGAAAAAAAATTAAAAATAAGGATTTGAAAATAAGTAGCATAGGGATATGGTTTTCGGATATAAGGATTTGGAAAAAAATTTGAAAATTTGGATTTCAAAAGATAGGATTTCGAAATAAGGAGAATAAGGTTAAGGTATTTGGATACAAGGATTTTTTTTTTTTATTTATAGTGTTTTTTCTTTATTGGATCTTCTCTTGATATTGGATACAAGGAGATGGAAAAAATATAAAAATAAGGAATTTAAATTAAAAGATTTGAAAATAAGGAGGATAATGATTTCGGATATAAGGCTATGGAATAAAGAATTTGAAAATAATTATTTCAAATTACAGGATTTCGAAATACGGAGGATAATGTTAAGGTATTTGGATATAAGGATATGGAAACAAAATTTAAAAATAAGGATTTTAAATTAAAGAATAGGGTTTTCGGATATAAGTATATGAAAATAAGAATTTGAAAATATGGATTTCAAAATAAAGGATTTGGAAATAAGGAGGATAAGGTATTTAGATTTAAGGATGTGGAAATAATAATTTGAAAATAAAGATTTCAATATAAAGGATTTGGAAATAAAATGGATAAGGTTAAGATATTTGGATATAAGGAAATGAAAATAAGAAATTGAAACTAAGAATTTCATATAAATAAGAATTTAGAATTTAAGACTTCGGAAAAAAATATTTAAAGTTATAATTTTTCGGAACAAGGAGAGATAAGTCGTAAATCTGGCAACAATCGGACCCATGGGTGGACAGTGGTGAATTGGAGTTCGTTTTGGAACCAGCAGCAAGCAAGGCCCAAGAAGGGACGATAGACTTAAGACTACACTTAAAACAAAATATGAAAATATGAAATAAAGGCAATTGTTTTTACCCTCAGGGACTGCGAATTATTAATTTATGTATACAGACTCTGGCGAAGCTGTGCTATCCTGGGAGTCCTTTCTATACCGAAGCTCGATTTAAAGTTTTTTGTTTAATTGAATCATTCGGCATGCTCTAAGATATAAATCCCATACAAGATCATTATTTATAATTGGGTGACTTCATATGATATATCATATATATTATGATATGATATAAAATTGATAAAGAATCGTCACCATTTGCTACTTCTTCTAAACACAATACTTATTGAAATATGCGGACTAAAATGGACTTATATAATTTGTTAATCTTTTTCTTCTCTGCTTTCAGTTTCCTTTTGGCTTTGTAGCTTGCTTAATACTCTACCGATATAAAGCAAAAATCGGCAATTATGTCTATTTTAGTAAAAAAAAAAATTATTTCTGCAACTTCGACAGTTTTAAAGTAATAAATAGGAGAGAGAATCACAAACTGTACTTCGGCAATAATATAAAAAAATTTTTTTCTGATTAATATGATAAAATATTTGACAAGAAATATTATAAAGTGGAACTTTCATTTAAAACATCTAATAAAACATTTCTAGCGCAATTAAGACTTGATCCAACATAAATACTTGTATAAACGCAGTATTTAGTTATAAACACTTTGACTTCTCTGCATACTCCTGAGTGCAATGAGTTCAAAACCATTTGTAACAACTTTTCATTTATATTTCTGTCTCTGCATACCGGCAACATCTGTTGACAGGTTTTGGCTGTGCGACAAAGTGTTGCCAGGACAATGACAAATGAATGGCATTGAAAGCGCAAAATGTATCTACAGAGAATGACTGTGAAAATAAATTAAAGTTAACGCGTTGGAGTTATGTAGTTATCAAATGTGGTCTTGAAAATTTAAAATCAAAGAGTGCAGATGTACAAATAAATACTATTAAATGGAAAGACTTTTCGAAGCCAACTACTTCAAAGCGAAGTTCTACGAAATTTCAAGCGACAACTATGCAAACAAATAATATGCTGTAAGGCAACATCGTAGAAAATGACACAAAATTGGCGGCATTGCTAGATCTACAGACATCAACGCAATTACGAGAGCCAATCGAGCACGTCGAAAACTAATTTCTCATGATTACGAATCGACTGTGTGCCATGCCATGTTGATGTCTGTTCATGTTCTGCTGTTGAAGATGAAGACTACCGCTGCCGCCAAAGTTGTTGATAATCGAATCGTATATGCTGCTGCTGCTGCTGCAACTGCCAGTTGTCAAAAATATCTGGCGGCATATGTGGGTCTGCCGCTTTCAATTTAACGCACACTTTAAATCGACTTTGGCGCTTGACTTGCACTTCAATTTTTTTGATTTTAAGTAGCTGTGCGCGCCGACAAAAAAAATGTCACTTTGTGAATTGATGTCATGCTGGGTTTTCTCATAAATGCGGAAATCTTGTATCTGCTGCATCATGCTTATTGCAATTAAATGCGTCACTCTTTGCAAAATTATGAAAAATCGTTTTGTGATATACCTTGCCATCTATGGACTTTGTGGCCTGTCACAATAATTAAACAACCACTTAGTTGTATCATTTATAAAAATTATATTTATCGCGGCAGATTTATTATTAAACACGTGTCTATGCTTGCCAGAGAGCTGGCACTAACAAGCAAAGCTATTTATTGTAGTCAGATACTTAGTTGTGATTGTCTTTGATTTGAGATTTGAGACTGTGTGGCATTTGGTTCTGAAGTCTGAAGTCTGAAGGCTTCGGCTGCGGCTGCGGCTTGTTTACTGAACATTAACAAACTCAAGCGGAAATAATAATGGTTAATTTTGGTTTGAAGATGCAGTATGAGCGAAGTGATTAATGGTTAGTTACGTGATTTGAGTCTGAGTTATGAGATTAAATGCAGTGAGATGTTTTTTTTTTTTTTATTTCTGAAAGGCTAAGCGTTTCTGTATGAAGCAGCTGCGGGTTTTATGTAAAAAAAAGGGTTTTAGTATTGCATTTTTTCTTTCTAAGTTTAATGAACTTTCTAATGAACTATAACGATGTAGGTGCACATAATGCATTGTGTTGTTGTTGGATTTATTCAGTAAATAAAAATATTAGCAAAAAATAATGAAGTTCCTTTTTAAATACTTCAGTAATAATTTGAAGCATTTATTCCGTGATGTTTTCTGAACTGCTCAGCTTAGATAAATATTTAACTGGAAAACCACATAAAAGGTGAAGATCAATATGCAGCAGTGTACGCCCATTAATATATGTGGAGCTTATGTACTGAAGAAGCAAACATATCAGACATAAAATTGTTTCCGTCTTTAATCTGGTTTGTATGGACCTAACAATAAAAATAGGCGGGAAGTAAATTGAAATATGTGAAGCTACCATTCGAAGGAAGTTTCCATATAAAATTTTTAATAAAGTATAACTACGCTCCACTCCCTACTCATTCACTTAGACAGGATTATTTTTATTATCTGTTTACGGACGAACTTCTTCATAAAATTTTTTCTGAGTTGAATCATTCTCAGGCGTGAATTTCTTAATGTGGTTGTTAGGAGGCCCTGGAAGGTAAGCCTCTTTTCCAGGTTAAATCCAAATATACACCTTCTTTTTGAATTGCTGGAGTGGCCTTCTACTCGATGCGCCACTTCGAATTGTAGAGAATGGCAACATCGTCAGCATAAGTCGCAATTAGTGCCTTGGAGGAGGCCTTCATGTAGGTTGGTCAGCCGTATAGAGCGAAAAAAGCAATGATCCTAGTACACTGCCTTGTTGAACTCCAGCTCTCATCAGACGTGGTGAATAGGTGTCACGGTAACTAAACTGAAATTCTCGGCCGACCAAGTACGATCGAAGAAGGGAGAGTCTTAACAATAGGCTGTCATGACAGACTCTATCGAATGCCTGCTGCATGTCGACAAGTACTGCATTATAAAGCTCAAGGTCATTAAAAATTTGCAAGATATGCTGAGCCCTGAACCCAAACTGGTGATCTGGGAGAATACGGTTTTGGTTCATGAATTCGTTCAGTCGGCCAGCAATCATTCTCTCGCAGAGAGATTCACGGTCATCATCCGACTTAACTGGCTTGAGAACAATATGGATCGCTGCTTTTTTCCACTGGGCAGGGAAGTTTTGGACCCTCAGCAACGCATTAAAAATCAACGCGATGTAGAGAATCACACATATTGACAGGATCTTCAAAGTAGCGAAGCACATCCTTTCCAAACCTAGGGCTTTGTTTTTCCGGCAAGTCTTTGCTGTTGGCTATTTCTAAAGTCTGGAAAGGTCTGTTTGGGAAGGACATCTGCAACTGTATTTCCAAGCTTTCGAGAGTCTCTTTCCCCTAACCCAATGTGGGCACGTCATATGTTGTGAAACTGTCATCCAGATGATGGGAAAAGCATTTGTCTGCTCCTCCAACAGCACCCCGAATGGAAATGATTGCTTCTTGAGCATATCCACAGAGCATAGTTGGCGTCTATGCTGTAGCCCATAGTTGCTAACCGTTGCTCAAAGAAATCGCTTCTCATTCCTTTGTTGTTCAATGGCTCGGTTTCATAAACTGCGGTCCCACGTGTCTTGTATTCGGATCACTCTCCTTCTAAGGTGCCTTTTCGTAGCTTCTGTATTAAGGACAATGCCATAATTGAATGGTTTAGTATGAGGCGTAAGAGGGGTGGCAGCTGCATTATGAATATTTGTAGTAAGAATATTGACTTCCATCACGATGTCTTCTACTGCATTTAGCTCAGTCTCCAAATGGAGTTCTCCAGATTAGTGTGTCTGGCAATAAAACCGATTATTCAGGGCAGAATTGACTCCATTAGTAGTAATGGAGACCACTAATGCCAGATGTACAATAATATAAAATAAAATAAAAGAATAATGAAATAGTATGTTCGAATGAAGTATACACTTGTGTTATTTTATTTCTTTCTCTCTTTTGTACCAATTTAAAATTTTCACCATTTTTTTCGTTCTTAACCAATCTCCAATTCCCGAGAATTCGTACACTCTTAAATATATGAGTAATACTAAAAATGCGAAGCACAACTTAAGCCCAGCACACACACATCGTAGTGCATATAAAAGAAAATTAATTTCTTGTACTAACGAAGAAATTAGAGTTCCCCCAAAAATAATCGGAATCAATAATATTATAGCACAAAAAATGTCGCACACGTACGAAACAAGAAAAGTTACACATTAGACACACCACACAGAGAGCGAAACAAGATAAAGTAGCAAGTTGCAGATACGCCATGGAAAAATAAAAACAAATACGCAAAGGACGAAAATGAACCGGAAACAATAGACTATAGACAAACAAAAGCCACACCCACTGCAACAACTAATTGTCAAACAGAAAACGTACTAAAAACACAAATTAAGGCAACAGCAGTGCCAGTAAATATTTACGCCATAACAAACTGAAATCTTCAATTGACTTGGCAATCAATTGAAGCTGGAGTGAGCTGCGCATCAGGACCTTCAGGCAATATATACAATTGAACAAATGCGGAAGTTAAATAGCACAAAAATGTCAATTAAGTGACAGAGGCTTTGTTCTTTTTTTTTGTCTTTTTTTCATTTATTTTATTTTTTGGCAAACATTTTCTAGTCATTTGCATGGGGAAGTAATTGCGTTTGAATGCGGCTTTTATGTAAATTTAAAATTGTAAAATTTTATTTAATAAAAATGTGCGTAATTTTTCCGCACTTCGCACTTGTGTTGCCATTTGTCGCCATTTTGTTTGTTAACAAATTTCTTTTATGCAAAATTAAATATTGTCATTTGGTGCGCCATTTTGTTGGCATTTCCTGTACGGCATAGGCGTCGTAGCTGCTTGTTGCCCATAAAGACATTACGCGCAATAAAACAATTTCATTTTGTAGAAAAATTCTTTTCTATATGGTTGAAGGCAGGTGTGAGACCGCAGGCTGTAAGCTGGTGCTTCCAATTTCATTGATTTTTAGCTGCAGGCATTCGAAAGCACTTGCGACTGTTGCTCTTAGCTGCTGTTGTTTGCTTTAATTTAATAGCAGCTTCTTTTTCTATATTTCGCTAACATATCCTTACACCCACCCACACTGTATCTATTTTTGGTTGCCACAATTTCTTATTTTTTCTTTCCTTACGGCCTTTGGTTGCTATTTAAAATTGCGTTTATAGGCGCTCGTAAATTAAAGTTATAAGCTTTCAGCGTAGGACGCGCTTCCTTTAAGTCTACTTATACATATTGTTTACTATAATGTAGTAGCATATCGCATAACGTTTTGTCTTTGCTCAAGGACTGTAAACAAGCTACGTAATGGCTGCTCATGTACTCTCATGTATACGAGTATATGTAGATACATAACTCTTCTTGGTTTAAAAACTCGTTAAACTGTCGCACAGCGCCATTTTATTTTTAGTCTGTATTTTTGTTTTGCTTTTATTTATTTCTTTTGGGTTTTGGTTGCGTTGAAAGCGCTATTTTTCAGCTATATACCCTACTGCGTAGCTTTTATTCTTTCTATTTGTACATATTTGGAACATTTATCATTTGCGGCCAATGTCCTTTCCGATTGGCATGCGTTATAGCTGCTCTAATATCCGTTTCCGTTACAGACAAAATGTGTTGTCATTTATATTTCCGCATGTTACGCTTTGGAGACAAAAGCCACATGTTTTCATATACAACTCTTGTCTGTTGATTTGTGGAAAGGGTAAAAGCGCAGTCGTTAGAAAATGTCGCTGTTGCTAGGAAGTTGTTGATGTTTGATAGCTACTATGTTGCATTTGTTTAAACATATTTCGATTTAGATGTTGAAAACTTGTCAGACTTATTTAGTATTATACAATAGATAATTCGATTTATGGCGAATTATCTATTGTATGGACACATCATTTGGAGACGGAGCTAAATTCAGTAGAAGCCACCGAGTCAATATTCTTACTAGAAATATTCATAATGCAGCTGCCGCTGTCCTTCTCCTACGCCTCATTCTGCACCAGTCAGTTATGGCATTATCCTTAATACAGAAGCTAGAAAGTTTCTTGCAACATAGTACCCGTGGGACCGTATTTTGTGGAACCGAGCCGCTGAACAACTAAGGAATGTGTCAAGGCCCCAGGTATTGACAGGCTGTGCTACGCTACTTTGAAGATCCTGCTAATATGTGTGACTTTCTATATCGCGTTGATTTTTAACGTGATGCAGAGGGTTCAATACTTCCCTGCCCAGTGGAAGAAAGCAGCGATCCATACGATTGACAATGCCATGTAAGCCGGATCACGATCCTGAATCATAACGGCCAATTATTCTTCTGGGAGAGACTGATTGCTGGTCGACTGAATGAATTCATGAACCAAATCGGTATCCTTCCAAAGTACCAGTTTGGCTTCAGGGCAGGACATGACACAATAGAAAGAGTTCACAGAGTTACACAGCATATCTTACAAGCTTTTGATGACCTTGAGTTCTGTAATGCAATAATTGTCGACATGCAGCAGGCATTCGAAGGAGTCTGGCATGACAGCCAGGTTAAAAAACTCCTGCAAGCTCATTTTTTCGGCCTTCTTCGGTCATACCCGAAAGGGCGAGAGTTTCAGATTAGATACCAAGATGAAAGCCGGAGTTCCGCTGGGTAGCATACTGGAATCATTGCGTTATTCTTTCTATACCATTGACCATCTTATCTCTAACGACGTCTACATGGAGGTCCCCTCTAAGGCACTCATTACGACTTATCCTGACGATGTTGCCATTCTACACAGTTTAAAGTATCACATCGAGGCAGTAGATGGTTTTCAGGGTTATCTCCATATATTGGCAGCTTGGTGTAGACGCTGGAGGCTGAAGATTAATGCAAGTAAGGTAACAAATCTATGCTAACACGCATGGCCACTCCAACAATTCAAAACAGAAGGTGTATATCTGCAGTAAACTTTACTGGCAACATACCTTGTCTTCAACCTGGACAAGAGGCTAAACTTCCAGGGTCACCTGACAGCCACACTAAAATAATGCCGTCTAAGGATGGTTGAACTCATATGGCGGCTGCTCAATAGACAGAGCACACTTTCCGGGCGAAAAGCCAAGTACAATCTGATTCAATCTGGCTCTATGGCGTGCAGATTTGGGGAAAGACAAACTCCAACTGTATTCAGGTGCTGCTGAAACGTGCCCTTAGACAGATTGTATGGAGATCCTAATTTTCATACAGCTATACAGCAAATTGGGATGCATAGCAGCAGATATAGAAAAAAAATTAAGTAGCCATCAAAGTAGACTTGCGAAGGGATTCCTCCCTACCAGGTTACTCAGGCTTTGAAAACAACAGGATTGGATTTGAAAAAAAATTATGAAGAAGAAGAATTTATCATACATATTCTATTTGATTTGATTTAATTTCTTTTCTTATTTTATTTGAATTTCATTTTATTTTTATTTTAATTTTTGTTTTTACTAGTGAACTCCGCCCCCAACTCGTTCGCTTCGTTCACTCGCTTACAGCTTAGGAGAGGTGCACGGCAACTAAAACTAAGCAATCAAACATAAATGCTGACACGACGGGCACGACGAACACGATCTATGTCCATGATGTTATAAGTAAAAGGTGTTAATGGCAAGGCACCTGTCCTAAACAGCTGCTCAAAAGTTTCCTGCAATTGATCCTTCTCACAGCTTCGAAAGAGTTAGAATTTTTGGAGAGTAATACAAATTAAAACAAAAATTCTACAAAATTGTTTCAAAATTTCGGCAGTTTTTTATTTAAAAAAATGCTTTATTTTTTATTGTTTTCGAAACACATTTATTTTCTCATAAATATCTATTTTGGGCCCTTCAAAGTAATACATCTCACTCTTTCCTATCCTCAAAGCAATTCTGATATGCTGTGATACTCGTACTTGGTTTCTTACCTATTGGAAGATCTGTAGAAAAGATTGAGCGTTGGTTTCAATATATACATGTCTTAGCCACTCGTCTCCTTGGGCCTAAAGTTTTAACCCGAGCTAGAAATTAGTGCAGCTTCCGCAAAAACTTTAGCTTGGAATAAATTACGGCTTGTAAGGTTCTTCATGTTTTATTCTATTTCTATTATTTTTTTATTTTATCCATTAAATCTGACAAAAATTTAATAAAATCTACAAAATTATTTGAACTTCTTGCATAAAAAATTGCATGGTCAAAATGGACCTATTCTGTAGAAAATTTTGGAGTATGGCCCGCACTATGAAATATTTTAATGAAAATAGTTTACTTATATATTTGATTTACTATAGAAAGCATATAAATTAGTTGTATAGCACGACAGATCTGACAAAATAAAGAATTTCAAATATTTATAAACAGCATCAGCTGTCATAGGAAACATCATCAAATAAAATCTATAAATTCTAATAATTCAATTTCTAATAATATAAAAAATCAGTGTTCATATGCTATGCCCCAATATGATACATATTTTCCATATATCCATCAACACTGTTTTGATGCTTCACCTAGAGAAACTTTCCGAGCAGCTTTCAAATGCCGAAATATGCCACTAAACACATCATCAAACGCATAAAGCATTCTCTTAGTCTTCCAAAGGCATTTGCTTTGCGCTTGCTTCAAATAAATTTCCTTGCATTATTTACAAACTAAAGCGACGTGAGATGATTTTTTAATATCAAAGACAAGAGAAACGCAGAAACACTTGCCACAGCAACGTATGAGGAAAAACGTTTTCCCAAAAAAAAAAAAAAAAAACCAAAGAAAAATAATAATAAGAGAAAAGTAGCAAATAAGCAGAAAATAAATGTCTAACAATTTCAAGTTAAGAACTTCAAGACGGCATCAAAGTCAACGCAGAAGAAGATAAATTTCTAAGCCAATTTTCGTGCAAATAAAAAATTCGCGAGGGCAGGCATAGACGGTACATCTCCAAAAAAATAAGTCAAAAAGCGGAAGCAAATACAGCCGCCGCATTGAAATCGAAATGAAATCGAATCGACGTTGCCGGCATAGCAAATGAACTGTGACTGCGGACTTTTGTAGAAAAAAAAATAAGCGTAAATGAATTTAATGTAGAACCCCACAGGCGCGTTGCGTCTGATAGATGGCTAAATGAATGAATGAATGTCTTGGCTGGGTCGACATGAATGGCAATGCGTGCCTCAAAGCAGGAAGCCCAAGTGTCGCCAAGCTGTGTGTGTTAGGGCAAATCGTCGATGTAGCGCCAGCCACCCATTGACATTATTGAATTTGGATTTTTTTGTCGCGCCGTCTGTTTGTTGTCGCGTGTTTGTGAATATGTTGCACGTTGTTTTTTTTTATGCTTCATTCTCGAACACATTTCTTTCGATTTTTTTTTTATAAAATTTTTGTTTTTTATTTTCTTCTAAGGCTAAACTTTTGGGTCATTTATCAAATTTTCAAAGTCACATTTGGCTTTGTCACGCTTTCGAAGACGCCGGTGACTACGACGACTGCTGTCTCAGTTGAAAAAGGTTGCATGGTGCATGTTAAATGCGAAGTTTTGTTTTTTACTTATTTAACTTTTTTTTCTTTTTTGTTTATTTGTTTCGAATAATGAGTCTTGTACATTTTTGAGCGATAGTAATCGTGTGCATACGGATTAGACAGTTTGGGTTTTAAGAGTATTGGGAAGTTAGGGAAGACACATTTGGGTTAAGCAATTGAAATTTATTTATACGAGTATGTAGTAAAGAAGATTGCAGTGTGATGGGTTTTGCAGGTTGACCCTTTTTTTTATTGCAGCAATATAAGTTTTTGGTATCATTGCGCATAGTTTTATTTGCAAGACTCATATGAAGTTAAAATTTTCTTTGAAAACTACTAAAAAATAGGCGTGTGATATATTTTAATGGAATTAGTTTAAATTACAGATTTGAATGGGGTCTAACAATTCTTGTGGTCCGATATGAAATATTTTATAAGAATTGAAATAAGCTACACCAAATTTAGTGAATTTTCTTAAAATGAGAAGAAAAACCAAAATTTATTCCTTTAAAAACTCACACTCAGAGGGGCAGGTTTTTATGAGATCTTTTCCTTAAAGAGGGGTTGGCGTATATTGAATACAAGTAATCTTTAGAAGGCATTGGATCGTCTTAATATTTAAACTTGAAACTTCTATTATTTATGGTCTTCAAGTTGTTGTTGTTCATACAGGCAGACAGACAGACGGACATGTCTTTATAGCTTGAACATTATGTAGGTAGACTACCTATCTAAGCGGTCCAATTTGGAACTTGAAGGAAAATATTATTGGGACAGATTTGTATGGGAGCTACTACTTTTACTGGACTGATCTGGGCCATATTGGCGTTTCTACGGAAATTTACAACAATAAATATTTTTCATACAAAAATTCATATGAAAGAGAGAGAGAGTAGATTTGTGTGGTTATTGGCGTTCAAAACAACGAAATCAAGTTTCAAGACATGAAACAAAAACCCTTTTCAAATAAAAACCAAAAAATGAGTGTTGGGTTTGTATAGGGACTATTCCCTAAAAAATAAGCATCATGCCCATTACTATTTATGTGAAGTGGCCGTCCTTAGAAATCCACCTTGCCATATTTAAAGTTGGCATTGACTGCAATTAAAAAGCTTTTCTTACAAAAAGGCAAGAATGAACGGATGATTCCTATGGTGGTTATCCCAGAAAATGAGCATTAATGATTTATGGAGCATACTAACTTATAAAGATGGTTTTAAACAAAATTTATATATGTTCGAAATGATTAAGGGTGAAGGAGGTTTTAGAAGTTGGGTTGGGGCTTGGGAACCAAAGGTTTCCTATTTTGATTCTCAAGCTGCAGCTCTGAATATGTTGGCAAGAGTCCAGAACATGATTTGCGGTGAGATCGGTCCCATGGAGCGCTAACTCATCCTTTAAGGAGTTGTTGGTGCAAAAATTGAGTGTGTCCGGTACGCAGAAAAAAAAAAACTTCGCATGCCCTTCTGGTTAAGTTGGTAAGTAGGCCAATATTGTAGCAAGTTAGGTTGATAGTAGAGTACCGCTGTACCCGGTAGAGTAGAGTACTGTCCCCATCTCGTCAACTTTGTATGAAGCTGACGAGTAGCCAGGATTGTTAAATCTTTGTCACTGATTGTAATGAAGAAATAGGATGGGACAGAGCATACTTGTTGGGCTGTCGCTTCAGGGCATTAATTTTCGCGTATATCTTGGTGGCTGGAAACATCAAAGAATGGTGATTTTGTTGTGGTGTTGCGTGTATAATTTCTGGATTTTCTGAATTGTGGGATCGTTCTTATCTCGATTTTGTATAGCTAATATAGAGGATAGGGTGTCAGAATAGATTTCGAATTTCCCATATTTTTTAATACAAATTGGCAGGCCTTCAATTTCCAAGTTTTATGATTGGAGAGAGCCCTCAATTATGATTGTTTCCAAATTGCCGACAACAGCCTCCGTGTAAAGCCAATTTATATCCCCGAGCTACTCTTTCAGGACTACGAATCGAGTCAGGTATTAGGAGCTGTTAGCAACTTTTTTGATTGCTACATGCAGACTAGTATTGATACCTGGCTGATCTCGAGCCCAATGTGGCGTGGGCTTTATAAAGAAGGAAAGTTTTGGTGGAGGCAAATCTAAATCTGTACTATACGCGTGCGATAGTACAAAAACACATATTTAAGGCCGCTTTTGTTTGAAGTTGGCAAGAAAGACCTTCGCTAACAGACGTTGTGAAGTCCGGTAGAGTTTGAGCATTAGCTGCATTGTTAATTCCTCAATGCTGAGGTGGGGAAAGCGTTGATCAAACGGCGCACAGCTGCATGAGAAGAAGGATTTATTTTTCTTATATGGTACTTAGCACACCATCGGGAGATCATAGACGATTTTGGAGAGCATAAGGGCGCGAGTGATGTAGACGAGGGTGTTTATAAGATGCTCCCGAGTAGATCTCGATGCCAAGATAATGTTAAAGAGTGACACAGATTCTCGTGTATATGAGACCAGCGCTAGTCTCAAATCTCAGTGCATCAATTATACAGGCCTGCAAAATTCGATTTTTATTTTGATACTGGATTTTTTTCCACTGAACACGATCCAGGTTCCCAAAATAAATAACGTCAGAATTTTAAAAAAGGAAGGAGTGTTTTTAAGGGATTTAAAAATTTTTCCCACAAGGTCTTAAGTTACAGTTTGACACTTGCACTTTAAGACCGAATCTAATGGATTTAAACTCGATTAAAGTCTGGTTTGAATTTTTGGAATAGACTAATAGTTAAACATTCTGAGCAATAATGTTGAGGATTTTTTTGATACACCATTCAATTACTAATCGAAGTGCTGAGCATATCACTTCAGAAGAGGTTACTTACTTACTTAGCAGATGATTAATGATCCAATTTTTCAAAATCTCTCCATAAATATCTGCTTACAGTTAAAATTGTAAAAGCTTTCAAAATGCAAGCAAAACATTTCAATCTTCACCAATTGAAATATTTGCGCAAAGTAGATTATTTTATAATTTTGCACATTCTGGACTCGTGTGCTGCTCGAAATAAAGCACTCATTTTACAGGTAATTTAAATCAACTGACACTGCTAAGCTCAGAGATTTTCTATTCTAATTCGTTTATATAATTTTTGGAAGCTCAATTTTAAGCTGGTAGCTTATAACACAGTTCCGAAACATGTATGCGCATAATAGGCACAAGCTAATGCCATATCAGAACTCTTCTCTTTTACCAAGCAGTGAAAGTAAACTTCAAAACACCTTCCTACATATTTAGAACGAAAAAAAAAATCGAAATTAAAACAATAAATAACAACATTTTATCACCTGAACTGTTACGCACGGAAATATGGAAGAAACGTTACCGGAGAAGTGTGCAACCGAATGCCATTTATATGCAAAGTGGCGCACACAGCGTTTGCTTACATTAGAGATACAAGCTATAAGATACAAAAAGCGACAGAAGCGAGTCGAGCGAGCGGCGAGCGAGCAAGCGTGCCATTAAAAATGTTTCTGTTTTCTTTATTTATGACAAATTTTATGCATAAAACGAGCCAAGTAATGCGACTGTAAATTATTTCTCTGGCATTTTGTTACTATAAAATTTTATTTATTTATTTATGCAAAAGCAAAGCAAATGCATAAATGACTAAGACTAATTAACAGAAGAAGAAGAAGAAGAAGAAAATAGGTAAGTGAGATGCGTAGAAAGTAATAAAAAAAAAAAAATTTTTAAATTTCTTATGCAAATTCAAATAGTGCTAAGCTGAAAATTTAAGTTCATAATTAGCAGCGCAGTCACAGTCACAGGTAGTCTAAGATTGATGCTATTCAATCTAAAGCATTCATCTAAAGAAAAAGTACTTCAAAGAGAATGCACAACGATTGAAATGATTTTCCAATTGAATTTACGATATGATTTTAATTTTATTTACAGCGACTCAAAAGAGATGATTCAACAAGAACAACAACAACAACAACAAAAAGACTGCAAATAGTCAAGCGCAAGCAAGCAGCCATTAGAAACCGCATTGGAATTATTTATGAGACTCAATATTTTCAATAAAAGACTAAAATAGAAAAAAAAAATATAGACAAACCATCGCAGACGCAGGCTTTAAAAAGGAAACCGGAAAATCAACGGCTGCGCAGGAAGCGGAAACAAGCGCAAACCTGCAAATGCACAAAGCGTAAGCTTAAGGACGACATTGAGTTGGTTGAAGTACAAGGATAACAACAACAGCAACAACAACAACAAATACAATAATAATATTGTAATAAAAAAAATCACATCGAGCAACATTTTGCGACGCGATAACAAATGTTTATGACGCGAAGCAGCAAAGTTAAAAAACAACAACAACAACCAAACTGACAAAAAGGACAACAAGTACTGAGTGAGCAGAGAACTTAAAGCACAGTAGACGCCAGTTATGAAGTCAGTGAAGACTTGTATACAAGAGAGTAGTAGAAGAAGCATGAGTGGCATAAGCGAAAGATTAATGTCCTACATTAGAAAATTTACATAGTTCTCTTTTACAATATTTTGATAGATTGTATCCTTATGATTAAGGCTCGGTTATATGACCGATTAACGAAGCGTAAAAAAACGGATTAAACATTATGATTTTCTCAACCGCTGCTTAAATTAATAGGCTGGTGCTTCTATAGCATAAAACAGCTCAAAGACCACCGAGCTGAGCGTAGCTTATCAGCTGAAAAACAGTTTAAACATTCAAGGCTGTGTGCGCTTCGCCAAGCATTGAAAATCAAACGTTATAAATATTTAAAAAGGACTCATTTAGTCTTAATATATCTGTTCAATCAATGTCTCGGTTGAATTAGTTGAATCACTTAAGTCAGTTATATCAGCTGATTCAATTAAATTAGTTGAATAATATGAATATTATGTTGTATGAATGAATTAGTTGAATTAATTCAGTTTGTTGTATTAGATCAATCAGTTAAGTTATAGAAACCGGCGAATTAATTTAATAGGTTGAGTCAGTTGAATGAGGCGAAGCAGTGAATCCATTAATCAATTGGAAGAAGTTCAAAATGTTTGATGAGTAAATCAGTTTAGTTGAATCAGTTGAATCAATGAATCAGTGAGTTGTATGACTGAAAAAGCTGAATTAATTCAGTTTGTAGGATTAGTTCAATCAGTTAAATTATTGAAACAGTTGAATTAGTTGAATTGGTTCAGTCAAATGAATGAGTTGAAGCAACGATTCCCTTAATCAATTGGAATAAGTTTCAAATGTTGAATGAGTAAATCGGTTGAGTTACTTGATTAAGTTGAATCAATGAATCAGTTGAATATATGAATCGGTTGAAAAACTTGAATAAGTTAAATGAACCTATCAAAAGAATAAGTTGAATCAGGTGAATTAGTTGAATCAGTTGAATAGGTTGAAACAGTTGAATTAGGTGAATGAATTGATGAGTTGAATGAATCTGTTTGAATTTATTGAATAACTTGAGTCATTTAAGGCGATTTACCAAAAACATATGTTGAATCAAATGAATTAGCTCAAACAGTTGAATAGGTTGAAACACTTAAAATTGGTGGAACAAAGAATTAGAGTTAAATATGTTGAAACAATTGAATTTGATGAACCAAAAAATCAGCTAGTTTAATTAAATTTGTGTATGAATTGAAATAAGGACAGTTAATTGAATAAGTTGAATAAGTTGAAGCAGTGAATCAATTAAACAATGAATCAATTGAGTCAGTTACATTAATTAATTCTGTTGACTTTCTTGAATAAGTTAATTCATTAATTTTAATAAGTTAAAATTAGTAAAATTAGGTGAAGGGATCAGTTGAATCCGTTCAATCGGAGAATTAGTTGCATTAGCTGAGTCAGTGAATTACTTAAAACAGTGTATCAGCTGAAACATATAGTTGAATCAGTTGAATTAGTTGAATTACTTGAATCAGTTGAACAAGCGAAATTATTGAATCAGCTAAATTAAGTAAAGCAAAGAATGAGTTTAATTACTTGTAGCAATTGAGCCAGGCTTCATTTAAATATTTGAAGCTGTTAAATTAGCTGTAGCAGTTAAATCAGTACATACGATGCATCAGTTTAGTTGAAGCAGGTGAAGCAATGAATCAATTAATGAATCAATTAAAGTAGTTGAAATACTTGAACTGAAGCATCAGTTAAATAAATTGAGACAGCTATATTTGGGAACCAAAGAAATAGTTGAATCATTTAAATTCGTGAATTGCATAAATTAATTGAATCGGTGAGTGAGTTAAATAAATTCAACTAATTTAATCATTTAAGCCAGTTGCATTAGTTGAGTCAGGATAATCTATGATACATTCAAATCTTTTAAGCTGTTAAATTAGTTGCATCAGTTAAATCAGAGATTTAGCTACATTTGCTGAATCAGTGAAACGGTTAAATCAGTGAATCAGTTGAGTTAGTTGAAGTGCTTGAATTTATGAATCAGTTAAATACATTTTGTCAACTGAATAAGGTAAAGCACTCATTTTCTATAGTTTTTTCAAGATTATTCAATTTGCCACCTAAACGCATCATAAATATAATCTCTATATAGAGTCCTTGCATTTCCTGCTTATCTAAACCAATCTACTGATTATCTGTTAGTACATACTACCAAGGTAAATGTGCGTAGGGTATAGAAACCCAGCAGCGAAAACGGAATTTTATAAGTAAAAGTTAAGCGCAGCATAAGAAATGAAGCTAATAGAATAGCGAATCGAGAAAGCAGCAGCAGCGGACAAGAGTACAAAAAATGGATCCCAGCTGCATAATAAATCACTTCTTTTTACTTCATCTTGCATTTGTGTATACTAAAAAACTTATAGAAGAACTTAGACTTGCGCTGCTGCAGCAGTGTCTGCTTATTAAAGGATATACCAAAGTCGTCCTTCTTTTTTTCCAACGTTTTTAATAGAGAATGCGCGCGTCCGACAAGCAAACAGAAAAGTCAATTATGCAACACAAAGCAAACACGAATTAATGGCGATTGCATTTTTCATAGCAGAAAAATATTCCAAAGCGAAAAAAGGAAGCACAGGAAGTCGACGACATCATCATCGTCCTAGTCGAAAAGTCAGTACAGACTGCACCAAAAAAAATTTTATTATAAAATATTAATGATATTCGTGTGCAAAATTTTCTCCATTTACTTGTGTAAACTTTTGATGTTCGTTTATATACTTAAAACAAGATGAAAGCAAGTTTAAATAGAAATCAAATTGGTATCAAAACATAATCAAATTATGGCATGGTGTATGCTAGTCTAGTTAGTTCAAAATCTTTTCTATGATTAGAGCAAAAAAAAAAAAAAAAAACTTCACTGTTTGCACACTTTTCAATTATAGTCAGAAATTAAATGGCAGGAGTCGAGTTCGCGCAGTGTGCGGTTTATACTCTACAGACAAGCGTCTATAGAGTCTGTCTATACAAAGTCAAAAGCAAAGCTAACTAAGCGCAAAAGGACCTGCTTCTTTCTACTGCCTGGTCAAATGAATATTTTTAAAAATTAAAAGGATTTGCTATGCCAATATTTGTACAAGTCTTCTATGGTGATTGTTGAATGTAATGTTCTGCAGCTTGAGTGTGATTCAAAGTACATGGTGGTTCGCTTGGCAATGTTAAATTTTAAACAAATAGAGTGCAAAAATTTGATTGGGAGCACTTGTAGCAGTTATTCGAAAGCTTATTACAACTTGAAATTGAAATTTGGAGGCAATGAAACGAAAAAAATTAAGCTAATATAGCATTTGTTTGAACAAAAAATGTCAGTGATTCGGAGTCTGTTGAATTAGCGAAACAGTTAAATAAGTTTGATCAGTTGAATTCGTTGAATAAATAAAACAGTATAATCGGCTTAGTTAGTTGAGTTGAATAAGTGTATCAGTTAAATTTTTTAAATCAGTTAAATAGGTTCAATCAAAATAAGTTACATTGGAGATTCAGTAAAATAAGTCGAATGAGTTGAATTAGTTAATTTAGTTGAATTAGTTGAGTTGAATTAGGGTTGAATTAGAGAAATTATTAATATGAGCAAGTCTATTTGATCAAAAAATGTATTAAGTTAGTTAAATCAGCAAAATGAGTTGAATCAATTTAAACAATTAAACTAGTTGAAAGAGAATATCAGATGCAACAGTGAACTGAGGTGCGGCATTGAATAAGGTAAAATATTTCTATTGAATAATCAGTTATTTGAATGAGTCAACTGAATCAAAGTATTGGGTAAATTACTATATGAATTGAATCAGTCGAAACAGTTAACTTGAAATATTGAAGCACTTAAAATAATAAGTTGAAATTTTGCAAACAGAAAAATAGTTGAATAGGTTAAATCAGTGAATCAGCTCAATTAGTGAAATCAGATGAATTACAGAGTATGTTTAATAAGCTAAACCAGAGTTAAGCTAGTTGCGTTAGAAGAATCATAAAATCAGTCTATTTGCATAATCAAGTGTCTTGAATCAGTTTGTTGAATGAGTCAAAAGAGTTGAATGAGCTGAATCAGTTAAATGAATTTAATCAGTTAAACAAGTTCAAACAGTAAATCATTTAAATCAGTGAAATGAGTTGAAGCAGGTAAATTCTTAAATGAAAGAATCAGTTAAAATGTTTTAAATCAGTCAAATCAAAACTTCAGATATATTACTTGAAGCGGTTATATGTGTTAAATCAGTCGAAATAGTTAAGTTAGTTGAAACAGTTGAATCAATTAAATGAGTTGAACTAAATTTGCTGAATCAGATAAAAAGTACTTTTTTTTTTTTTGAATGAGTGAGTCAGTTAAATTTGTTGCATTAGAGAATTCGTTGAATATCGGAATTAATTAGTAAAATCAAAAGAATTTTAGATTCATTTAATTGAACCAGTTAGGTAATTTAGTTGCTTTAGTTATATCAAACAAGTAAGGAAATACAGTCGGGCGTAACCGACTGTAAGAGGCCCTGTACCAGTTCAGGTCGCCTAACAAACATATTAAATGTTTCCCGAGCTTATGACCAAACACATGACCACTTCTCACTGCGCGAATATGAATGAAAAGAAAAGGGGGGTTGTTCAAATTCAATTGCTTATAAAATCGCCATTTATTATCCGATTTTGATGAACTTTTTGGATTTTTGCTTAGAGAGACGTTATCTCTATATTGGTACACTCAATTTTTTTTGTGCCGAAGAAATTTTCACCCTAAGGGGTGATTTTATGGGGAAGGGGGGGGAGGGGCAAAATTTCAAAATAAACTTGTGAAATTCCGGAGCAATCCTAGTCGAATGCAAAAAACACGAAGTCTCTATCTATTACCGTTTCCGAGATCCTTTCGTTCATACAGACGGACGGACGGACGGACGGACAGACGGACAGACGGACATGTCTATATCGACTCCTCTATCGCTCCTGACCATAATGGGGGTAACTTTGGGGGGTCTCCGATTATTATTTCTACCTGTTACATACATTTGCACAAAACCAATAGGCTCTTGTACCTTCGGTACAGGGCCTAAAAATTAGTTACATTTTTTGAATCTGTTAAATTTGACTTGTGTACTATCAGTTGTGCCAGCAAATTAGTTAAATAAGTTCTGTGAGTTAAATCAGTGAATTCGGTTGAATCAGTAAATCAGTTACATTAGTGGAATCAGAGATTTAACTAAATGAATTGAACTAATTTAATAATTTAAGTGAGATGAACTAGTGAGTCAGTTAAATTTGTTGAATCAGATAATTAGCAATGGATCAGTTGAATAAGTTAAGTGAGTTAAATCAGCTAAACTAGTTGAATTAAGTCAAAGAATTAGTTTAAACAATGAATAAGTTCAGTTAAGATAGTTGAATCATTGAATTAGTTGAGCCTGTTATGTAAGTGGAATTTGATGTATCAGATATTCAATTTAACATGATGAACTCACTGAATCATTTAAATCAGTTAAAAAGAGTAAATCAGTTAAATATCTTGAATGAGTTGGTTCAGATAAATTTGTTCAATGAGAATAAGTTAAACTACTTTAGTTAGTGAAACAGTACATTTATATAAGTTGAATTTATGAATCAGTTTAATCATTTATATAAGCGGATTTAGAAGCATCAGTGATTAAATTGAAAAAAATTAATTAGTTGAATCATAAAATTATTGAAATTAATAAATTAGTTGAGTCAATGAATCAGTTAAATGAGTTAAAATAATTGAATCATATAAGTTTAACCAGTGAATCAATTCGGTTATATGGGTATTCAATAATATTAGTGGAATTCGATGAATTATAGATTCAATTTAATGAGTTAAACTAGGGAATCATTGGAATAAATTAAATGAATTGAAGTAGTTTAACACTTAAATTAGTTGAATCGCATATCTTTAATCAGTGAATCAACTTAATTATATTAGTTAATTAGTATATGTAGAATCAGATGAATCAGAGATTCAATTAAAAGAATTGAAGTAATTGAATCAATTTGAATATATGTTGCAACAGAAAATTAGTTAAATAATTGAAATAAATTAGTTAAATCAATGAATCAGTTAAATTAGTTATAACATTTGAATCATATATGTTTATTCAGTGAATCAGTACAGATCAATTAGTTGAATTAGAAAATAAGTTAAATTTTTGAACTCAATAAGTTAGTTTAATCATTGAGTCAGTTAAATCATTGACTCATTCATTTATAAGTTGAATCATTGAATTAGTTGAACCAGTTATAGTTGTGGAATTAGATGAATTATAGACTATTTATTTAATGAGTTGAACTAGTGAATCATTTGAGTTAAATGAGTTGAACTAATAAATCATTTGAGCTAAATTAATTCAAGTAGTGAATGAGTTAAGTTGAATCTGTTGAATCAAAAATCAATTGAGTTATTTGAATCAGTCAATCAATCAATCATCCAAATATACACAGTATATCCTAAAATTAAATATTATTTTAAAACAAACAACCTTATTCAAAGTAAAAACACTTTAATTGCTATAACTCAAAACTAAATGATTTAAATTTTAAGGTTACAATCGGCATCCTTTTCCCATAACTGCTAAAAAATATGAAGCTTAAACTTTAAGCACAAGTGTTCGAAATCGTTTTGGCGTAACCCAAAAACGTCCATATGGAATGAGTAACACCCATAAATATCAATCACAGCACTCAAGAACAACTTCAAGCCGCAAAGCATATCTGTTTATGTTTATATATATGTACTGTGGATAAAACAAGCAAACCAGATACAATAATAATAATGACAACAACAACAACAACAACATTAAACAACAACAGATACAACAGCAAATGAGAAACAATCAGGACAACAACAAGGATAACAAGATAAATAATTAAATGCAAATTTTCACACCTCATTTTGCAAATAGAGCAAAATTTCAATTCAAACCAAGTATGTGAGCGGGATAGAGTGAGCACAGAACAAAGGCTGAGCCTGTTTGGCAGTTTGCTATAAGGTTAAATTGAGTAAATCGAGTCGAGCAGATGGCGTCAAAATTGGATGCACAAACTTTAACAAAAACTTTTCATGGGTGGGTGCATCGATAAATCAGCGCGTTTATACTAGCAGAGTACAATGTAAAATGTATGAATAAATGATAAGGCATATGAAAAATGGCAAAAAATGCAAGCAAGCAAACACAAAAAAAAAGAAGAAAAATAATAACAAGAAAAAACTTTAATTTCGATTAAACTGTAGCTTTAATACCCTACACATGAAGTTTTGCTTTATTTCATCTCCAAAGCCCTATTTTAATGCGTTACAAAGTATCTACGCAGTTGATATATGAAGCACAGCAAAAAGGAACCTATGTCCTGTAAAAAAAAAAAACTATTAAAAAACTATAAAAAATCACACTACACTCTTACACTCAAAAAAAGTGTGAAAAAATGCGCACGGAAAACAATGCGAAACAACATTTCATAATTCACTTGCACTTCTTAACAAAAAAAAAACAGAAAAATTATTTTCCATTTCCACTGAATGCGTGCGAAATTTTCCCATTAATTAAACGGATGCAGTAAAAAGTGCTGCTTGTGCTTCGAGAATGAACTGGGCACCAAGTATGCGTGGTAGTTGGGGAACCGAACGAGTCAAGTGTAATAGCAACAGCTACCGAACAGAGCGTGTGGCGCGTGTATTTTTTCGCGCTTCAATTAAATTTAATTGCATTTTGAAGGGTCATAAATCTCAAACAGTTGCATGCAGCAAAACACAGAAAAAGCCACAGAACAAAAAAAAAATAATAAAAAAAAAAAACTGCAACTGATATGTTGCAACAAGAACGAACGAACAAACAGCCACAATTGATAAGCGCAGCCCAAACCGAATGAATTGCATTCAAGTGAAAAAGCAGGAAAATTCAAGTGCCTGAGTATAAAACTATTGATTAATGGGGTTAAATGCTACAAAAAAAAAAAAACAAAAAAAAACTGAAATGAAATGCAAAACAGACCAAACCGATTTTCCAGTCTGCTAGCTCAATAGCTGAGATGAGCTGTATTAGTAGTAAAATTTTTGCTTTCGGTGTCAATTGCCAATTGAAGTTGAAAAATACTCTGATTGTCTGGCAACGCATCAAAATATCTATTGCCTAATTTCGTGCTGTCAAATTTTAATTGCATCCATCAAGTGTGTTTTATTTTATTTTATTTATTGTACAAAAATAGAAGAAGAAAATGGAGAAAATTTAAGTGAATGCACAGACACGCACGCAGTATGGGAAAATAGTTGGGCTGTACTTTTCTTCGAAAGCCATTTATTTTCATTATTCACGCGTTGTTATTTGTTATCGATATCGGGCGGTTTTAATTCGTTTCTTTTTTTTTTTTTTAGAGCGGGTTGTGTCTGTTCACTGTGTGTGTTGGCATTTTTTTTTTTTAATTTTATTTATTTTTTAACATCCATTAGATGTGCGTAGTATGGTTGATTTATTGCTTTTGGGGCGTATAGTAGCAGATAATATGTGAATTATTATACAAATCGATTAGTTTATTTATTATTTATGGTTACAATAAGCAAAGACATATAATACGGCGTAGAAATAATTTATGTTTTGCATAATTGTCAGCTAGACATTGATTTTAAAGATATAACTTGAAAATAATTGCTTTATAAGATTTTAAAATAAATTAAAGATAGAAGTTAATAGAACAAATTGTTGGATTATTATAGAAATTATAAGCTAATATTTTATACGGATTGTTAAGGATGTTTTAAGATTTTCACCGATAACCGATAACCAATTCAATTGGAAACATATTTATCTATTAACCAGAAATAAAATAAACAAGTAAAAATACTACGGTCGATTGTTAAGGATGTTTTAAGATTTTCAGTGTAACCAATTCAGTTGGAAACATATTTTTCTATTAACCAGAAATAAAATAAACAAGTAAAAATACTACGGTCGACTTTGTCGAACAACTGTATACATTTTTTACACCACTCTTCTTATTGATCTTGGGGGGGTTTCAGTGTCGGACTCCATAATAGATATGAATAATCACATAGTGAGACAGGGAGAGTGAGCGACAGATAGAAATATTATTGTTTGTTCATCTTCCCCCTACATCAAAGTCAGTTTAAAGCGAATTTTATTCAACTTAAACGAAAATAAGACCTCCAAAGGTCACGTCACAATGTCAATAAAAAATGGCGCCCAACGTGGGGCCCTTAAAGGTACATTTTAGAGAAACAATTTTCAGTTACAAGATAACAGTATCAGTATTTTGAATATATAAGCAATGTATAGGGAAACTGGTTCCAGAAAGTCTAAATGACCAATGAACATACCAATACAGAGTTTTTATTACATCTTATTTTAATATTACTTTATTTTTAAATTTTATGGAGAAGTTTAGCCTAGCTCCAAAACTGTGGAATGCAATTAAATTTTAGTTTTATGTAGATTTTGTTGACCATTTGCAGACTATTTAGCATAGGAACCAGGTTTCTATAAAAATTTAATATTAAGCAAAGGTTTTGAAGCAATCCACACCTTAAATCTAACCAATATTAATGGTGACAAATTTTAAAGAGTAAGGCCAAATATTATTTTTCATTTTGAACTATTTTAGTTTTGTAGATCTACGAGTCAAGTCATGTCCTTAATTTATCACTCATTCAAAAGAAAGAATAATACTTATACCTGTCGTCAATTCAACTCTGCCTAGACCAGACCAGATACGGGCCACCCAAGGGGAATTTTAAGCACGCTAACTATAAAGATGACGGATAGACCAGTAAATAGTCAAGTTCCAACAACTCACTGACCCATGACGGCACTGGAGCAGGAGCAGCTTTACTAACTCTCTCGTGTCCTCGCATCTAGCGCTGATAATATTGAAGAAAGGCAACACATTGCAATAAGTCATCTTATAAGTATAAGTCCATCTTGGGATAGCTCTTGGGATATGGCTGGAACATAGTAAAATGATAAATGGCGATGTAGAATGGAGAGAACTTCTCTATTTTAGTAACTAAAGTGTTCTTTTCTGAACGATTTTCTCGAAAATTTTCACTCAAATTGCTTGTCAGAAAAATAAATTTAAGAAAAATAATCCATTTTTCCGACCCTTTTCCTCCTTATGATAACTATGACTTTCTTTCGAACCTCAAATCATTATTGCCAAAATTTAATTTTAGACGCAACTACTCGCTTTCGTGTACCATTTAATAATGCAAAGCAAATTGCCATTACTAGATGACTAGCGATCAGTTAGAGGGTTTACAACTCCAAAAAAATACACTTTATTGTGTGGTTTATAGATCATCGGTATATTATTCTTTAGCCGATCCATAAAAAATGGACTACTTGAAATTTATACCTTTAAGATTTGGAATATTTTTAAGAAGATGGCGCGACTTGCCATATAGTGCGGGTATAGCGGCCAATGGCTTTATTGGTATATGGTTTATTGAGCAGTGAAATCGACCCACAAGATTGCGTGATAACTTTTGATATTTGGTTTTTTCTGTTAGAGTACGCGAAGCCACAAGTCTTCGAAGATAAGAAAGCTTCAATTGAGTTCTTGGAAACCATCGGTTACCATCGAAAGAACGGCCTAAACTTGATTTCCATGACCAAAATGTTTATTTGTAACCAATACTAACGAACAGACAGACATGGTTACATTGACCGAGCTCCTGATGCTGATCAATATGACATGTAATCTATATTATATAAACTTATATATTATTATTATAAACTTATAATACTCTGGTTTCTTTGAGTATGATCTATTATCTGATTCTCTGGTTAGAAACCGGATTGAAACTGATACTTTTGTGCTTAATTCCAATCAAACGAATGAAAGGCCCAAACGGATAGTTTGGAGCTGGTTTTGTTCGATTCAAAACGCTTTTGAACCGAGCTAAACCAGTTCCAAACAATCAGCTTGGGCCCTTTCAATGGTTTGATTCGACACATTTGTACGAAACGAATCCAACAGGTTCAGTTTCAAACCAAACAAATAATATTCATGAAATTTTTAATTATAATCGTTCTAATATATAGTAGTCCTGTTGAACCCCGAACTTCCTTATATAACCTTACGATTTTTTCAGGTAACGGTGGCTTCTTAATCCTACCACTAAAATATTGGAAAATTTTCTAGGGAATGGTGTTTATAAACGCGTATCAGAGTAATGAAAGCAGGACAGGAAAGGCTTTCAATAAGAAGTTTTACTGTTCCAAACATTCCAAAAATCGTCCATATAGAACAATTTAAAGTGAAGTAGAATGATATATTGATTTGGCCCAATATTTAATCACTTTGTTCGAAAAAGCAACTCATGTGAAATGCTTTTCTTTACACTTATGCATCATGTCACCATCATATGTTTTAAGAATCATAATTCAAACTTAAAGCATTTTAGAGATCTGTAGTTTGATGTATTGACCACTATATAGTAGGCATGTACATAACCGCAACTATTTCAGTTAAACAATTTTCGCGTATACTAAGTTCCAGTGTATTTATTTAAATAGTTTCGAAAATAAAAATATTTTTTAGATTGATCTTATTTCTGCAGATGTCTTTCAAAAAAATGTACCTCAAGCCATTTCGCTCTATGTAGGTGGAAATGAAAGCATGTGATGTCTGCAATATTTGCCTTCAAGAAGTTGTTGTTATTTATTGTTGCAAATCTGCTGAGATATGACGAATTGGGTTTGTTCTTTAAATGCAAACCACGACACCAACCAATTCGTTTTAAAAAATAATATTATTACTCTCTAAAGAGTCCTCTTTCTGATAATATATGTCCCACAAAAATCGGTTCAGTTGTTTCCGAAATATATTAGAAATCGGCAGATTAGTTCACCTAGTTCGTTTAGTTCACTTGTAAATTTTAGATTTATAGTCCTTTTTTTCCTTTCTGTTTATACATTTCACATATTTGCTAGGCTGACCTAATACATTACAAACTCGATTATAAGACAATCTCTTTTAGTACAGATCAGTCCACTTACAGGGTTACAGTCGACACTATTTAATGTGCTATCACCTTATACAACTCAAGTTCAGCTTGTTTAGACAAAATGTTTCTGTTAATTCTGGCTAGAAGAGGTGAGGACATTTATCGCATTGTGCTATACATATTCTTATATCATATTCCACTAAGATTCGAGTTCCAACCTTTAAATTTCATTTTAATATCAAGCAGTTCAAATTTATGCTCGAACTTGTTGTATGTGCACTTCCAACAAGTTGCATTACATGTTGCAACCTGAATTGTTTTCTAACAATTTTCGTTGCATTTGCTGTCAGTTTTAGTTAACATTTGTAGTTGTTTCGAATTATTTTCTATGCAAAACAATGTTGCTTTAAGAGAGATTAATTTATTCCATTTATAATTCAAGTCATACTCAACAAAATCTCCCAAACATATTCTAGTGACTTACAAGTCTACGCTCTATTACTCACGCCCCTGTACAGCCATTTATATACAAACATAATTCCACCTAATCTCATGCAAATGTCAAAGATAAAATATCTCGTATGCGATAAGATTTATTTCGCACACTTCCGCTGTAGCTGAAGGCAAGGCAAAATAATCAAAAAAAAAAAACAAAAAATAAGTAAAACAAAAAAGAGCATATGTAAATCTTGGCCAATAAACTACAAGCAAGTCCAATGCTGACATTTTTCTTTCACTAAATTCACTTAAAATCTGCTTGGTTTCCTTCCGCATGTCGCATATTTTTCTTTAGTTTTTTCTTACTTTTTCTAGCAATTTGCACTGCTGCTCCATTAGACAATTTGCACATTTGCAAACAAGAAATCGAAAATGCGTTACAACTTCAAAATAGAGTCACAGTCGTCTAATTCAGAGACGCTTCATTCAAATAAACTAACACCACATGGCACAAGCACAAGCGTTTGGGGGCGCGCTCTGCTGCACTGCTGTGAGATACGAAGAAGCAGGGATTTCAATATGCTACAACTGCCAGAGAAGTTTCTGCGTTAATTTGTCTTCTTTACTTTGCTCGGTTAATCTTTTTCTTTTTTCGAAATTCTGTGACTTGATTTTTTTTCGGGCCACACTATTTGCTTTTCTCTTATGCTGTGGCGGATTAAAAGATTTTTCTTTTCAAAGTCAAAAACCAAGTGATGACACAAACATCCGTGTTGAGTTCCGAAGCGTTAAAGTGTACCTACACAGAGCTCCATTAAAGCTTTAAAAATATAAAAGTTTGCAGCAGCATATTTGCTCTGTATTAGTTTCATTCATTCGATTCATTTATCATTCATGCATTCAGTGTAGTCTTTTTCATTCGTTTTATTCAAATAAAAACAAATAAGAAAACACAAAAATTTGCAGTGCAAATATTAAATGCTGCTGCAGAGATTTTGTGTGGAGATAGACAGATACAAGATACTTTCATGCTGTGCTGTAGTTTCAAAAAAAGGCAATGGAAAGCAATAATGCAAGAGTTCAAACAGCTGTGTTACAAACAAAACAAACTGCATACAAGACAAAAAAAAAGAAAGAAAAAAAGAACAAAAAAAAAACATTTGGAAATCTTCTCAAAGCTTTTCTATAGACAGACGAATGTATAGAAATATAAACGGACGAACGAACGCATGAATGGCGCAACTGTCAGATACTTATTTAGTGTAGAACAATTTTCAAACAAATCGACAAAGACGTGCGGCATGCTCACTGCAGATTGGTGCTGCATTGAAGCATGTGCATCAACATGGCAGAAACGTGCTGCAAGCACTCATAGATTATGCACTCAAAGTGTGGTAAAAGTTGGCGCTTGAAAAATTTGAGAATTCGAGAACTCGTTGTGGCACAACAGTTGGTTCGAATTTGGCGAAGCATGCTCTACAAATTGAGAAAAAAAATATGTTTTTAAGAACTGAGATCTATTAAGTTACAATTGGAAAGTATTAGATTTGTTATAGTTAAGGCTTCTGTAGGGAGAGCTTCTTTAGAAGTCTGGCTTGCAAAATAATTAAATGGAGACTCTGTTGTTGTGTTCGTAGATTTCAAGTAATGTTGTATAATAAATCCAAGAAATAATTTGAACTGCTCATTGACCTTTTAACGAAAAGGAGATTTATAATAGATCAACTTTCTATTAATCGGATAACACCGAAAAAAGCCGGAAGTATGGCTTCAGCATAAGCAATAGGCGCAAAGTTAGGATTTTTCAAATCAGTTTACCTACGTAGAATGATGGTATTCCAAGAATTCCCAAGGATTCTGATGTTTTATCGTTACAGTTCTAACATTTATCTTATTTCATAGAGTGTGTTCAACCTATAAACACTTTTTAGTTTTTTTGAAACTTAGACAAATTTTTATTTGTTTTGGCATTCAGTCGGATTATAAATGGATTTTTTTCTCTTTGTTTACGAGTTAATGAAAAATTGTTTTTATTTTGATTCTAGAAAGCAATATTATTGAACTTATACTTCGTTAGATGGAGGAAAGTTTGATACATGGTGTACAGTATTTAGCCACCACAAAGGAACCCTAAAGAATTCTACCAAGGACGAAGGACCACCCATTACAAAAGTATTTTTTGTTCAAGTTAATGAAATAGTTTTGTTTTTCTTGTTTGTGGAAATCAAAAATTTTTCCAATAATCCCTACATTTTCTGTGGTAATGAATAGAAATTAGTCAAATTTTGATACATGATGTACAGAAAATAACCATCACAAAGGATTCTGATGTTCTTATTTCATATTTAAAACATTCAATCATAGTTTACAGAGTAGGTTCAACCAACAAGCATATTATTTTTTTTACTTCAACTGACTTTTTTGATTTATCTGAGCACTTAGACGAGCTTTACAAACGAACCACCCAATCAAAACTTGAATTTTTTTGAATCTTTTAGAAAACAAAATTTTTCCTGTGATAATACTTTAAATATTTGTGAAAATTTTGATACATGATGTGTTTCATATAAGAGGCTGACTCTGTATCAGAGTTTGTCACTTATACCTTTCGCATTTGACACAACTAAAATATTGACAATTATTACCGGTTCAGCTTATGAGGTCAAAAATACGAAATGTCTGTCCAAGTAGATTTTACTCATGAAGCAGTAAAATAAATTTTTTGTTGAACCGCGGCTGAATTAAACAAAATTATTTCATTCATGCCAGCATAAACTGTTAAGCTATTCATTAAAAAACCTCTTTACAACCAACAAGGCATAGTTTTAGTAGAAATTCGACTCATTTGTCTTCTTCTTTGAGCCACTGGAGCTATGAAATATTTTCATGCTAAATGTTGTTGAAAATTGATTGGAAAACTTTTGCTTCTGGCAGCCCACACAGCCTGAGCCATCATTGCAGTAGTATAGCTTTAATTCTTTGAATGTCTCATTTCGAAAAATAGCGATTTATACTGGCCACCGGGCTTTGTATAAATTTTGAGAAACGCATTTTGGCGATTTACAGAGAATATGGAAGAATGTTATGTGTTCATATTTCATGTGATAGTACGTTGTACTATTTTTGTTTATTAAACATTTCTGTCAAAATATACAAATGTCACAAATAATCTGATTTTCCAATTGTTGTTATCTTGCTGTCATAACTGTTATACACATCATTTGTGTCCATATCTGATATATCGCAAACTAGCAGACTTTTCAAATTTTATGATCTGAATGTCATAGCTCTTAAACATATCACGTATGTCTAATTGTTATACCAAAATTTGTTATACTGCTATACACAACATGTCTGTCTACATCTTTTTTATCGTAAACTATCAGATTATATAATTTATTTGATCTAGCTGCATACACATCATCTGTTATACACATCATGTTTACCCACAAATCTTATATCATTATTATGAAATTAATAAATTTTCGTGATCTGGCTGTCACATGTGTTATACACAACACGTGTGTCCATATCTCTTATATCGTAAATTATAAGAAATTCAAATTTTTTTGATCTGGCTAGTCATATCAGTTATATTCTAACGTGTGTCAATCTCTCTTATATCGTAAATTATCCAATTTGTTTATGTTTTTCATGTGTCTTTACTATATGTCATACACATCGGGTGAGTCCATCTGTTATATGCATGCCTTTAGTGTTATATGTTACAGACATTATTTATTCATAGTAGGTTATGCATGTGTTTGTGTATTTCTTATATAAGTATTTCTTCTTCTAAGTATTTCTTCATAAACTTTCGATAGAAAAAAATTTGGTTAAATAATATCGAGCTCTAAATGCCATCTTTAGCTAAGATAAAAGTGAATGTGATTAAAGAGCTCAATTACAAACATATCCTTGACCAATAACAAATCCTATATGTATTTGAAAATGTTTATTAAATGAACGATATTTTTTTTTTTTTTCTGTTTACAATTTTGGAATATTTGGTGACCTTAAGTATGTGGAGTATTTGCATGTCCACCTTTTATGTAATGTTATCCAACTAAACGATCAATCACAATAATACAAATCTTCTTTTCATCAGGAAATATTTAATTTTTAGCTACCGAAGAATGAATTTATTTTTTCAAACGTTTTCATTTTGCTCTTCCCATTTGGCGTCTGTTTCAATTGATGGCTTATAATTCGTAAGTAGTTTATTTATTCTTTGTTTTACAAATACACTAACAACTTTCACAGCTTTTGGTACACAATTTTAGAGAGGAAAAAACTCTAAACCTATACAGATATAAAGTGGTATTCTGTGAAAACGCTTTAAAATAGACTTCATTGGTACAAAATGATCAACACAGTAGTAGTATCAGTATCAGTTGTAGTAACAAAAATACTTTTAGTTGAGAAAGAAAGCTATTTTTTTGACCCTTTCTCTCATAATATATTTCTATTGTAGCGTATTGTAGGTTGAACACCCCAAGATATTACATAGTTGTGACAGCGTAAACATCAACAATCAAACTATTATCAACATTAAAAAGAGCAGAATTAGTTTTGTGCCGAATTTTGAGGGAATGTGTTGTGAAATTTTAAATAGTTAAATATTATAAGTTGAACACCCCAAAAATCTTAGCAGAATGAAAGCGATTTTCACTGAACTATCATTAGTTGAACACGAAAACTTTTTACTTATCTTCTATTTTCATATTGCATGCCTTTAGGTGTTAATATTATTGATTGAACACCCCCAAAAACCCCAACAACAGAACTATGATCAACATAAAAAAAAACAAAATCAGTTCTTAGGTGATTTTCAAAGACTGTGTTGTAAGGTTTTAAAAAATTACAATATTGGTAAGAGTATTGAGTGTTGAACAGCCCAAAAATGTAAGCAGGATACCTATAGATCCACTACAGCTTTTTTATTTATTCCTTATTTTCATTTTGCATTTCTATTGATGTAAATATTGTTGGTTGAACAGCCCAAAAATGTCATATTTATGACAGAACACATCAATAATCAACATAAGAAAAAGCTAAATCAATTTTGAGCTGATTTTCGAAGGCGTACTTTGAGAAATTCGAAATAATTTAAATATTGAGCTGATTTTCGAGGGAGTATCTGGGAAATTTTGCATATTTAATATATAAACATTTTTTTAAGGTTTATAAAATGTTCAAATTTCATTCAATTTCAATGTTTCGTTTCTGTATTTTCTTGTATTCTCCATAATCTAGAAATCCATTAATATATTAGATAAATTTTTTGTTTGTTTGTTTGCGCATTACGCCTAAGCTGCTATACCAATTAGTTAGAATTTCGGTATAGAAATAGATCGGACGTTGGAATAGAACATAGGTCACTTATATGTATAAGCGATAAAAAACAAATGTTCATATCTTTGCATTCATTTGACATACAGCGGCGAAATTAAGTATACATGATACTCGGACCGGTAGTATAATATATATATTGGACAACTGTGAAATGTTTTGTTTTAATGGGTGCATTAGGTTCTAAAATTTAGAAGTCTTCTTCATATAATTTACATTAATCGTATATTACAGAGAGTGTTCAACCTACAAGCATTTATTTATGTATTTTGTTTTTGTTTTAAACTGATTCCTGGCCTGTCTGCAAATAAAACAAACTTTCCAAGCAACTCTTTAGTAGGGTATTACATACTTTTGCCAAAATCAACTTACTGCTACGCTTAAAAAAGAAAACAAAAAAAAAAAGAAAAAAAACTGCTGCAATCACGAAATCACTGAAAGAACAAATCAACATTGCAGCAAGAGAAGCAACATCATCATCGTTTAGGTTCATGTAGCGTAAAATGAGGTTATGTAGTACGAACATGTTTGAGTTCGCCACTACATGTGAACTACTTTGTACATATCTCCACAGCTCGAGACTCGATACATTTTGTGATTTATGAAATACAATTTTAATGACATTTCCGACTTCGAAAATCGACAATTTTATCGAAGAACTATCACAAAGGCTGACTAACGACGCATGTCTGAGTACATGAAGCGCACATTTGAGACTTTTGTTGAGTTGGCAATAGAAAACTACCTACTACTTGCAGCATATACGTCGAATGACTGACTGTGCCACTTAAGCGTGTGCGTTTCCCATGAAATCGAACACAAGCCGAGAAGCACCTCCAAAATGCAACGTACACTAGACACTCAACACTTTCAGTAACTGCAGCAACAATGTATGCATTTATTTTTTGGGGTAAGTGCTATTTAAGCGTTTCAATTTAACTCAACTAGCGCCTAGTCAGTCTAGCAATACTATTGAGTCATGACGCAATACAGATACGACACACCTTTTGCTATTTCCAAAGTGTGAAACAATGCATCTTGGCAGTTAAAAAGCCAACAAGGCAAGCGAGAAATAGTGTCTGCGATATATTGCAAAATAATCGCATGCAATAAATTTGCTAAAGTGTGCCTCGAATTGCTCGATTTTAGAACTTTATGCGTAGCAGATAAAACTAAAGTCTCATGGCAGACAAATGACTATCAGACAAAATAATTTGTTTGCAATAAAATGTTTTTCTTTTTCTTTATTGCAATTTTTATTACCAAAACATTTATTTGAATAATGCTTAAATGTCCAATCTACACAATATAGTATTTTGTGATTCATGTTGTTGCTCTATAAAACCATTTATTGATAGTCGATTTCTTCATCTTTGCCAAGAAAATATAAGCCAACAAATTCAATTGTAGCTCAATGTTGCAATAAATAATAATAAAAAGGGCAGCACACACATATGAAAAGGCTTTGTGCTTTATTAAAATATTATTTTATAAAAGTTGCCATTTTCTGCAGAATCATTGCAGCAGCAGCAAAATTGTGCAAAGTCAGTTTGTGGCAATGTTTTTATACACAAAAATATGAACAGTCAGTTGCTACATATTTTTCTCTTGGTATGGCATATATTTTTTATTATATTTTTTTTCTATTTTTTGAAATTGTTTTGCATTTATTTAAATGTGGACAAGCATTCGAACGAAAAATATATATTTTTGCAACTCGTAAACTATTTTATGTACTCGGACAATATAATAAAAACTGTTTGCCTTCCATAAATGTAATTTTATGCAAATAATAAAAAAATATGCAAACATTTTTATGTTAATCAAAACGAGTAGCAATATGTGTGAAGTCAGAGTTGTTTTATAAAGATTTATAGCCTTAGGTAAAATGTGCAGCTGCTGCGTGTGAATATTTTTAAGTTGGACATATAAAAGGGTTTATACTATAAAAATTCTTTGAATTTGTAAAACAAAAAATTGGCAGAGCAACCAAAAAATTTTTAAAGAATAATGAAACTATTGAATTGAGAAATAAAATATGTAGGGTATATAAATTGATTTGTAAATTGAAACAAATATATTTACAAGACGGAAAAACATTAAATACCATGGAACCATACTTTGCCTTTGCATGATGTTGCAAGAATGTCTCTTTATACGAAACATCCGAGCATATCAAGGTTTCAGCAGCCAAGAAGTCAAATTTTAGGTTGATAAAAATTATAAAAAGTTTTTCATACAAAAAGGCAAAGGGACTAGGAACTTTGTATGGAATCTAGCATAAAAAATTAATATAGCAAGTAAACTTTGATGCTTTGCTATCTTAAGGAGGCACTGAACACTACAAGTAACAGCTGGAAAAAGACAAAGCCTTCAGTGGTTCGTAGCCTTAAAAGCAGATACACCATACTAATATAAAGGAGGGCTTCCGTGTCAAAGATCGTTATGCTGCGATCTTCTATCCGAAATCAGAAAATTTCCGATCGAGAGGTATTATGGATCCTAGGATAATCCCTCAACCTCAAGATAATGAAGATTCACATCCGATCTTTTATACAAAATCACAAAATTTCCGATCAAGCGGGATTACGGTTCCTGGGGTAAGTCCCCTAAGGAACGGGCGGAGTCATTTGCTGAGGATTTAGAGGCCCGCTTTGAGGCTATGTAGAGGAATTGTAGATGTTCCTAAATAAACATAAAATTGACATCATGCACATTATTGACAACTGGCTTCAGCCTCGTCTTCATTTTCATAACTAGATGTGCTTGCCTTAATGGGGGTCACCACAGCACCAGGCTAAGGGGAAGAGCGATGGTTTTAGTTAAGTAGAAGATTTCTTCGTAGTTTCAAGACGAGCCAGTAAGCAGGGCTACTAGGAGGATACTCTTGATCGAAACCTCGTTATACTTCAACGCCAGACAAAGGTTCTAGTGCAACTTTAGATCGGATACGAGGGGCAGTTGCTTACAGAAAGATGTTCTATACCCCTCTGCCTAAATCCTGGCTGCATGTCAAGCGACATACTTCTCATTCATGCATTGATTTCTTTGTTTATAATGGCGTGCATGCAGAAGAGTTAGAGGCTAAGTAGCAGCTCTCCACGGACCACCTGTCGCTTTGGTTACTTTGGACTCCGCTCCGAAATCAGAACACCTAAAGGACGAGTTCTACAACTGGGTGTTAACATGGCTACATTTCGCTGTGAGCTAGAGAAAAACGTCGATATACACCTCAAGATCTCTCACGAACAAGACATTGAAGTTATAGACGCGATCTTCCATCCGAAAACCCAACTCAACAACCAAGACTGCTAAACAGACTTCCTCCCGCTATTGCAGCGCTGCTGCTGTTGAAGTGGATACTAAGGCAGCAGTAATGTCGCGCCAGGTATCACGTTGTGAATAGGATTTACCGCAGAATCGATAATAGGAAGCTTTTGGCGCTGCAGAAAAAGAAGGACATAGAACGCTGCCTGCAAAATATCAACTCAGACGCAAGCACAAAACACTGCTTATCGACTTTGGCTAAGAGGTAAAAGCAAGAGGGCTTATGGTTCCTGTGCTAAGTCCCCTAAGCAAGGTGTGGAAGCCTTCGCTGATGATTTGGAGGCCTGCCTATAGCCAATTGACTAAAACTAAGAAAACAGAAAACGCATTCTTCAGTAGACACTTGACAGCCCTGGTCAGCTATCAGACCAATCATATCATATCTAACTAATAAATCATTTAACGACTTCTAATCGAACATTTAATTTAACTTAAGAAAAGCTAAGCAATTTTCCAGTTCGTCAGCATGCACTGCATACACAATGCACAAATTTCGATGATTATCTACACCAAACACAATTAACAGTCTCCATGGAGCCTTATATGCATTATTTGAAATTCTAAGCAAACAATAGGCAAACAATTAACAAATGTGTGAATTGAGGCGCGCTGTCATAGCTGCTCAAAACAAAGCTCTCTGAATTGGCAACACAACAGCAACAGCTGCATTGAACACAATACTCTAAGCAATACATGCAATGCGATGTCTGATATTGCTCATGGGTCATTGTTGCAAGTATAAAGAGATACAAATATTTGCAACAATAGATTTTGGGCAGAAGGCCGCGTTGCATTAAGCTTCACTCAAGTAGAATTGCATACAAAATATTTGCTGCCTCAAGGCGCAGCAAGTAGATGTTTAATATTTGGCATGCACACACACACACACACACACACATATTTGTTTGCTACTTACTGTCTCCTGTGGGCGTATCTATTTTCATTTGCAACCGATGCAACGATCTGTAAATGCTTCAAGCGCATAATTATGCAAATAATTACATGCAAAATAGTTAAAAGGTCGAAATTATTGCAGACAAGCACATTCTGAATATTATGCCTCAACGAGTTGTTGTAATAATGAGCACAAATTCAACACATTATATGCTTTATTCCTTATACTACGACTGTATATGTGCTCGGTTACCTAATTAAAGGCATTCAAATTGGTAAATGAAATTTTGAATTGATTGCCTGCAAAGTGTTTACATTAATTTATAATTAACACTTGGTAAGGAGCTGTAGATGCATTTAATGCAATTAATTGAAAACACGTTTCTTTTATGAATTAAGGACATCTGGGTTTATGTGAAATAAACAGCTTTGCCATAGGGAGTAAAAGGCAATTATAGGCAGGGAAGTCTAGGCTAGGCTTTGGTTAAAAAGTAGTGGTCACAAAGGATTAAACTTTACTAATTTTATGCTCAAACGTTTGAAATGTTGCTAGTACCTCAACAGATTTATATGCTTGACTATGTGGGCACTTGCCGTTGAATAGTTTAATAGAGCTCAACTTAAAATGTTATTCGGTTTATCAAAGAACGGAAAATGGTTGTGGAGTTGTCTAAAATTTCTTCATCCTAAGCTTCTATGTAGCTTCTAGCATATTTGTTGTAGTTAAGTGTTGCTCTTCCTGGTCCTCATCTTCAACGCGGTATTGAGACTAGGACAAATACCATTACAGTTGATCTGAAGAAACTCCAAAACCAATTTAAATCAATCATGAGTCTGAAGAAAGCCTATCACCAATTCGAATGATGTAGATAAATCAGTCTGTTTATACTCTTCTCTTTACACAACACAGATTCTTCTGGCTTGGGACGGCGAATGTGTTGGGACGGTACCATATTTCTAGTTTAATTGGCAATCCTGAAAAATAAATGTGACATTGCTCAATACTAGCTCGGTATTAATACGCCATTATAGCAACAACAACATGTTCCTCCAAAGAATTTTGTTTTAATCCGATTTTTTCCATTTTTTTGCAACATAATAAATGTGTACGTTATTGGTTTGATAAGTCAGTGACTTTTTGTATAAAAGATATTGTTTTTCGGCTATTAAGCGATTTATTTCTTAACACAGTCTCCAGACTTTTAGTCCAGCATTTTTTAAATTTTTTTATTTCTTTTAAATAATAAGTTTTCTCAAGGCACTTAAAATAGACGGCTATTTCCGTAATGACCTCTTCATTCGAACCTTGCCACCCAGCCATTTCTTCAGATTTGGAAATAGAAAATAGTAACAAAGGGTAACATCTGGAGAATATGCTGGGTGAAGTAGCTGTTGGTTGCCAAATATACATCGTCTTGATGGAACATCACTTTTTGCTTAACCAAATGTGGTCATTTCTGATACAAATCAACATCGAATCTAAACAAAATCTCTGAATAATATTCGCCGATGTTCGTTTCAGCCTTTTCAATGCAATCAATGACACCACGTGCATCCCATTAAATTGTGGCCATTATCTTGTTGGACGACAGACCTACCTAAACGTTCATTGGAACATATTCACCTGGAGTAATCTACGGTCTTGAATGTTCCTTTGTCTCTGGTGTGGAATGAGGAAGCAAAAATTTGTTCGTTTTACAGTTCAAGACTGTTTTGAAGTAGTAAAAGGTTTTTCATGTCTAAACATTCATGTAAAATGTGATGCACTCGTTCAGTGGAGATTACTACAGCCTCCACCATCCCTAGTTTTTTTTTTATTTCCCGATCGTCCAATTATATATTATAATATGAAATTTATACAAAAATCAATGAAGAGATCAAAATTATCGACATCAAACAACTCAAAACCATAAATAAAGAGAGTAATGCCATTACCGTTACAAAAATAAAATAAAAATATTAATTGCAAAGAGAGACCTAAGAATGGAACCATCAAAATTGTTATATTGGCTTTATATTTTCCTAATAATTTATACATTGTAGATTTGATGTTTGTCTGTCTGTTTGTCTGTGAGTGCATCACATAAAAGCCACTCATTGAACCCAAATTTGAATTATTTAAAGATAAGAAGCATTACTTTGAGTAACATTTAGCGGTTATTTCATCAAAATCGACTCGTAGAATCAAAAGATATTAATGTTAGAATATAAACTAAATTTTTTAGTTTAAAAATTGTTAAACACCAACGCTATTCAAACTGTTTCGCATTACTATCGCTTTTCGGTGTGCTACTCAAACTGTTCACAATTGTCTCAAACTGTGTATATAAAATTTTATGTTGTATCTAAGTACCTGCCTATAGGCAGCCAAACCGTTCCATCGATGGAGTTCAAACACACAGACGAACTTCAGTTGGGCCAGTAAAGGAATTCTGTTAAGTCTGCTTAAAATCGGAGCGGTGATGCCCTGCTTCATATAAGCGATTGACAAAAATTGTCATATTCATCCACTGTCATCCACTTAAAACCTGGAATACATGTTAATGGGATTAGGAGAATCCATTTGAAAAGTTGGAACTGCTGGGCTGACGTAAACAAGAAACGTACGGACTGCAATGAATAGTGAACTTAAATGATTAAAATGAAATTATTAAAGCAAACCAAGAACAAAGCATTGAAAATTATGCTTTGAATGTTTTTAGTATTCACAAGCATCTGCAAATGTTGACCTATTAAAAGTCTAATCGCTCCTATTTTTACCACAAGCTCAGTTTAGAATATATTTTCAGCAAATAATATAAACAAGGAGGTTTTTTGAGTTTCCAATGCTCCACAAGTATAATTTGACAACCAATTTGCAGTTCCTCTTAAAATTGAAGCGCGAGACATGGTAGCTATTCAGATTCTATACAAATTTCTATTCTTGTATGGTAAAAATGACTGTAGAGAACCGCATTTTTAAATGATGGTGGCTTTATTAAGGGGTTTATTGATGCACTTAAGTACGACTGCTTCTTAAACGAGAATGCAAGATAATCGATTTAGTGCTGTTTGGGTGGCTTTTTTTTAGAGAACTACTATAGACGTTGGTGGATTATTTTAGCTAGACCTACCCACCAGAAAGACAAGTATATATTATCTGATTGCCATGTAAAAGTTATCCAAGCAAGTGGTATGCCTCTTGTTAGTACAAAAAATTAGTTTCTTGTTCGTTTGTGTCTAAATGATCGTCTAAATGAACGTGGATATCTCGGAGACTATAAAAGATACAACCTCTAAATTGTATAATCAAACACTTCAACGCTGTTTTCAAATAAATAAATATTATTTCCCTATTTATAATTAATATTTAATACAATTAATTTTCTGCAATAAAATTAATTTTAAAAACCACAAAATTTAATGCACTTCAATCAAGTTTTCAATGCCTCAATTCAACTCAACTCGCGTGCTATTTGCTGCTCACGTGCGTCTGCTGGCGGTACTTTGCGAAGCAGATACACGCTGAACAAGAAATCCAACAAACAACAAATATCCTTTTGTTCAAGAGGTAACAACAGAAAACACACAAACAGCATTAAGCAAACAAGTCGTTGTGCAAAAAAAAAATGCCAAAAAAAAAAAAAAAAAACATTTTTAGTAGAAATAAAATTCGAAATGCAAGAACACAGAACTCAGAAGAAGAAAATGAAGTGTATTTCAAATTGAAAATAAAAAGTAGGAAAAACCTGCAACCAGCGAAGAGCAACCAAATGGCAAATGGAAACCATTTTTGAAAAGGATTTTCTTTGGCATTTTTGGCAGGAATAAAAGCAGCAGCAGAGTTGAGTAGAGTACATTAAGTCGGTTGCATTTGATAAGCAGCACGTACAGAGGTATAAGCAGCAGCAGCGGCAGCAGTTCGAAAGCTTACACATAATAAAATCACTCATACGCCGCATGGTGCCGTGTGGGTTTTTTGAGGGTGCTGAGGCGAAAAGTTTTCTTTATGTTTTTTTTTTTTGTTTTTCTTTTATGCACTATTTTAAGAGTATAAAATGGTGTGTAGTGGTTTTACGAAGAGTTTGATACGTATTGAAATAGGGGTCTTAAGACTTTAAAAGCTCTAATAAAAAAAAGCTCTTAAATATTTTATTGGCTATTTAGTCTAAGCTACAACAAATTTGTTATTTCAAGCTAAACTAAAACACAACAAAATGTTTTTCTTACAAAAACTGCAGAAAGCCGGAGAACTTTGTTTGCGACACTAGCACTTCTAGAGTCTGATAAGGACATATATGATAATATTTGATATATTTAAAATATTTTATAAGACTAATAGTAAGATACATCAAACATGGCGATTTCAACTAAAATAACATGAAAGTCAACCATTTTTTCCTACAAAAACTAAGAAAAGAGTTGCATGTTCTATGACTTACACCCCTTAAAGAAGGGTTGGCACGTACATTACATATTAATAAACTAAAGAAGGGAGAAGAAAGATTAAATATCCAAACTTCTTTAATCTATAGACTCCAAATTGTTTTTGTTCACAGCCAGTTAGACGGACATGTTCATTTCAACTTGACTTTTTGTAGCGAGGCTACCCTTTCTAATGGTTTGATTTCGAACTTAATGGAATATTTTATTAGAATTTACCCAAACAACAACAAATTCGTCATATCTATTTGAAATAACCAAAACAACCAATTTTTTGATACAATAATCCAAAAAAATGGCACTGAATTGTATGAGGGCTATCTTCTTAAAGGTCGGATCTGGAGCTATATGAAATATTTTATAAGTATAAAAGTCAAATAGCCTGAATTCGGCATTTTTAACGGAAATAAAAACAACAAGAAATTTTTTTCATTCAAAAAACGAAAATGGTTGGACACAATTGTATGAAGGCTACCATTTTTAGTGATCCGATCTGGATCTTCATGAAACATTAAATAGGTATAAACAGCTGATACACCGATTTCGACCAATCTAGCTGAAATACACTCAATAAATCTTTTTTTTCATACAAAAACCTAACAAAGTGGGATAGATTTGTATGAATCTATATGAAACTTTTTATAAGGATTTACGTCGGACGGCACAAATTCGGCATTTTTTACGGAAATAACCAAAGCAAAAATGTTTTTCCATACTAAAATCGACAAAGGTTCTACAGATTTATATGGAACCTACTCTTTTCAGTGGTCCAATCTGAATCTATATGAAACTTTTTTTAAAGATTAATGTCGGATAGCACAAATTCGGTATTTTTAGCGGAAATAACCAAATCAAAAATGTTTTTCCATACTAAAATCGAAAAAGGTTCTACAGATTTATATGGAACCTACTCTTTTCAGTGGTCCAATCTGAATCTATATGAAACTTTTTATAAAGATTAATGTCGGATAGCACAAATTCGGTATTTTTAGCGGAAATAACCAAAGCAAAAATGTTTTTCCATACTAAAATCGACAAAGGTTCTACAGATTTATATGGAACCTACTCTTTTCAGTGGTCCAATCTGAATCTATATGAAACTTTTTATAAAGATTAATGTCGGATAGCACAAATTCGGTATTTTTAGCGGAAATAACCAAAGCAAAAATGTTTTTCCATACTAAAATCGACAAAGGTTCTACAGATTTATATGGAACCTACTCTTTTCAGTGGTCCAATCTGAATCTATATGAAACTTTTTATAAAGATTAATGTCGGATAGCCGTAATTCGGCATTTTTAGCGGAAATAACCAAAGCAAGAATTTTTTATTATACTAAAATCGACAAAGGTTCTACTGATTTGTATGGAACCTACTTTTTCTTGTGGTGTATGAAACTTTTTATAAGGATTACTGTCGGATAGCCGAAATTCGGCATTTTTAGCGGAAATAACCAAAGCAAGAATTTTTTTTCATACAAAACTCGAAAAAAATTTGGACAGATTTGTATAGAGCCCACTCTTTCTAGTGGTCCAAACTGAACCTAAATGGAATATTTAATAAGCACTAGTTTGAGGTAGCTTATTATTATTATTAATGTTTTGTGGTTATCCTGTCAATGCGGTGTCATTAGTGCAGATTTTGCGCTTAGAACCTCGTTGCCTAGATCCTATAAATGGATTGATTCAATTTTTTCAACATATATTTTCTATAAAATATAGCATTATATTTTGTAAGTTGAGTTCTAAAATGTCGGGTCCAGAAAAGGGATTTTTTCAAGTTTGGCAACAGTAAGTGTCTATTTAGAGAATCTGGTAACACTAACTCGTCTATTATTTAAGCTACAGTCAATGTGGAGTCTTTGGAGCAGTTTTTGCGCTTATAATAAATATTCTAGGCTATATTCTATAAATTTTTTCTTAAATTTTGTCCACAAAATACATTACAAAATTTTCTATGTAGTGTATTAAAATTTCGGTTCCATAAAAGTGATTCCTTTTAAATTTTTTTTCCTTTACAATACCTCTAGAGTAAATTGCAGTAGCATACTCAGTGCATACAAACATCTCCTCAAGCACACACACACATCTCTTACATATGCATGTATTATATATTTGTTTGTTGTTATACAAAATAAAATGGTGATGTACATACCTGCAAATAGAAGAAGAAGAAGAATAAAATGTATATGAGTATAAGTTTGTATATAGAAATGAATGCATTAGAATTTAAGATAAGTTTTTGCGCTTTTTCACAAGTTTTGCAGCTTGTTTACCAAAGTTTTATTAGCAACACAGACAAGAAAGGAGAGACGAACTGTTGGTGTATTGTTTGCTCAAGCTAACTAGCTCTTAAAGCAAGGCAAGGCAACATACTAAAAAGATATATAAACGAAGTACTTACGTCGTTGCTATGCCGAACTAAAGATGCTTGTTTGTTGCTATTTACTATTTTATACCAAAGTAATTGATTTTCAGTGGCAACACTGGTCGCGGGCAGAGTCTTATGTGTAGCAGAGTTAGAAGACACAAGTTGAGTTGTAAAACAAGTTTATACAATATAAAACTAAGTAGCAATAGTAAACGTAATACGAGATTTGTTTGCGCATTGTTAACAATGATTTGTAACAATGTAACAATGTAAGATGTAAGCAGTTACTATATGATATAATACTCTAGAAAAGTTATTGAGTATGCAACGAGTTAGTTGCATGTTAGACATATAAAAATGCATTTGACTAAAAAAAAGTTTGCAGTTCAGCATTGTTGAAGTTTTTGAGAGAACTTTTCTTACTTTATTTTTTAAATTAGTATGGTCTTTTTTAGTACATAGTTAAAACTTATTTCATTAGTGGAAAGGATTTACAAAAGAAGAGGAGTATTATATCAAAGCATTGCAATAACCGAGTTTAGTTCAAGTTTCCACACTTTTGTTGCTTATCCTTGACGGAATCCACCGCGTCGAAAACCACGTCCACCGCGACGAAAACCACCGCCGCCACGACTATTACCACCGGATGAAGCTGCTGCCGCAGATGCAGCAGAAGCTGCACCACCACCGGCAGCTGAAGCGCTTGCAGCAGCTGAAGCGGATGCAGCACCACCACCACGTCTACCAAACTGAGGCAGCGCAAAAGCGGCAACAATCAGCAAAAGGAATACAAAGAGAATCTTCATTTTGTATGTTTAAGCTTAAAAAAAAAAAATGCGTCTTTGCACAGAGAATTGTTAATTAAGACTGACTGATAATCGCTGCTTAGTTAAAAGTATTTATACGCTCAATGAAATATTTCAGTGCTATAAAACTGTACCAAATTTGAATGCTACTTGTTTTTTTTTTCTTTCTTTCTTTTTTCCCTCCGAATTACCGGTTTTCTAACAAACAAATGTGAATGCTGTAATCATGCGCGCACGACTTCAAAATACCCTATTAACTTTCACTTTCAAACACACGCATAGAAGTATCTTCTATCGTATCGAAAATTTGTTCTAGTCATCTATCTATCTGTGCATCGGTCTGTCTGCCTAGGTACCCACCCATATGCGCGCTATTTACACAAGCTTTGAGTTGTTAGTTTGCTGCTTGGTAGCCAGTAGAAGTTGCCACTCCCATTAAGTAACACTAAACTCTAAAGTATCTAAGCTTCGGTGTCACCGAAATTAAATTTTTATCTTACAAGTATTATCTCTTTCTCCCTCTTGTGCAAGTAGTACATCATTTTGTATTGTTATTCAAGCACATTTCTTTTAAAAGCCGGCTTAGAAATATCAATTAATTATTGTTCGTTTGCTTTATTGATACAATTGAATGTCTTTTTCATGATTCTGAGATCGTAAAATATATTTTGATGGCTAACACAACATGTTTTCTTCTTCTTTTTCATTTGCATCGCATTAAATTTATATCCCAGTCTGTGATTAAATACTTTGAGCGACAAATTCATCTTGAACAGGTTATTTGCATTTGATAGATCGTTTAATGACATCAATTGCTTTTGAATATTTTTTTTTTATACATTAGGGTAACCCTTAAAGTTTAAGGAAAATTGTAGATCATTGAAGACTTATTTGAAAAATTCGTTGTTGGCTCTGGAAGTATGCCATGTGACTCCATCATGTTAAAATTAAAAGCTCTCCAGATTATGTACATGGACTAAAAAAAAAAATAAGAATAGAGAAGTCCTGACAGCATCATTTCAAAAGAACAACTGTTTTTCCATCTGGATGGCCTTAAAAAATGTGCATATAAGCTAAATGATGGGTAAGGTTCCATTAAAATATTATAAACTGCTTCTGCACATGGATAAAAGGAATCGAAATGACTAGACATGAAGTTTTTACAATTTCTGAGATCTGATATTTTATACAGACATACGTAGAAGGCTATAAGAACTTCATCCTGAGAAGGTAAACTGAGAGGAGAAAAAAAAAGTAAAGAGTTGGCAGGTTTTAACCCCAATATTGGAAAATATTTCTTACTTGAAGCTAAATAAAATAATTGAAGATCAGTTGGACCTGAGCTAGAAGTATTTACTTCTCAGCACAGTCAACCTAGCTGCATTGAAATATCCAATATTCACACTTGTAAATGCTAGTTGATCATGAGACAAATTTAAGTACTCCATAATACGAATTGTTGATTGTTTTATTCAAAAATAAAGTAAAGAGCTAGGCACGTGAAACTGGAAAAAACGACACAAAACTTGAAATCCAGACACCAAACTTCTAGCTCAACTTGGCTGAAGATCTTGCACTAGATCTATCCACCAGAAAAGTTTAAAAAACTGCAGCAGGAACACGTTTCAGTTTTAGCAGATCTCACTAATATGCGTGATCTACCTATTACATCAGCCGGTACGCAAGAATTAATAACTATGGGCAATCTCTGAACTTAAAGAATCACTTCCGGAATAACGTAACAAATTCTTCGACACTATGCGGGAGTATGTAAACGCAAACTAAAATGCACCATCTTGTCATGGAGGTCTGCACGCTGCAACAAACGTCCACCAATGAGACAGGCGCTACGGCAAAATACTAGTAGAGCGTGGTGTCACTCGCACAAAATAGCGGCATAACAACTCGCTTGCATGCTATTAAGCCTGATCTCATTAATCGACGACTTATCTACATAAGTAACTTCTCTAGTGCAGGTAGCATCCCTATCGCCAAGTCACCACGACAATAAAAGAACAAAGCACCAAAAAAAGTTTATACCTGAATCACCAGTTTGTATTACCGATACTGGGTCCTTAACTGTAGGTACGCCACTTTTCCCTGAAGTTGCGCACAAGTGTCTCTCCAATATATATTGCATCCTTAAGAGTTCCAAGGCAGCGACGTGGCATCATTGCTGCTAAACCTCTTTCATGCTGACATTTCAACATCTAATGAGGAATACGAAGATACCGCGAAGACGAGTGCATGTGCATATTTTACAGGCCTTGTTACTGTACAACTCTGCGGATGGCCTACAAGACTAATTGCTTTCGTTTGATCACTGGTCAAAGAGGTGATAGGTGCAGATCAATAACGCCAAATGCTGTAGTGCTTTAAATTGAGGAGTGCGTTCCACCTTAAATTCGAGGAATTGTCTTACACAAAGGTGTTACTCTTAGACACCATATCTTGACTACCGTGCAAACCTGCAGAGCAACAATAAGAAAGCTTTAACTGCTTGTTAATAGAAGAAGAAGTTAATATTTCCGCAATAAGTGCAACATTTTCCAACAAATAATGGCACCCGTTTGGTGAATCTTCGTCCAGAAATCATGCATTGCAACTACATCTTACAGTAAAAAGGTGCTACATATGCTGTATCAGCCTGGCTCTACGCAAGGACTGCCTTTAGTAACTCCGCAACAATACCCTCTGCAAATACCTGAACATTCCATTCGTGGAGTATCAGTTATATTTCCCTCAAGCAGGTATAACAAGATAATACTTGAGAAATACTTCACAGAAAAAAGTTCAGCGCTGGAAGTTCTTTGTTCTTTGCAAGGCACAGTGGTACGAACGACAACGAAAACATGGTGAATAGTAAAAAAAAAAAAAAATAAAGAATTCAAAAAATTGTATTGGTCTGCGTAATAACATCTCTTAACTTTAGCTGATCATAGATATTTCCATAAACTGGTTGGTTGTATTGCAAATCAGCAACAGAAACGTCAGAACGAGTCTCGTACCAAAAAAAAAACCGATCATCGAACACTAAACTAAAGCGTAACACACTACGCCACAAACGAAAGCGAGTTTTTGGCTATTTTGTGTGCTTTGGATAAGCTTCAAAACTAACTGTAGGGAACAAACGAAATTAACATCTTTACCAACCACCAAACTTTGAAGTTCGTTTTTTTTTTTCGAAAAAAAATATGAAGAGAAAAGTTAAAAAGTGGATAGTATTTATAGCGCAGCACATGGTTAAACTCCATTAGAATCCTGGCAAAGAAAAGTTCGTGCGAAATGAACCCAAAACTGACGCAGCCACAATTCATTGTGAGGTGTCAGTGTTCTACCCTATTGAGACAACAGAGAAACCTCTTAATTGCTTGCAGAATTAAGTGATATTCGATTTCATATTCTTAGATAGTTTTCAGCAAATAGACCCGATATATCGTCTACGTCACTGATAAAAACTGTCTAATCGAGACGCTGAAACTCATATTAAAGCCTAATATCTTGAACGAATTGCGATCATCTTTGGTTAGTTTCTAACAAGATCTGGTATCATACTACCGGGCAGTCAAACATCTCAAATAGTTATGAACAAGTGGAAATAATAACCACGGAACATAATCGCGCAAATAGGGTCGCACAAGTAAGTTTGAACCAGGTCCTTCGCGTCTGTTATTTCCCAAAAGTATCCAAAATGGCTAGCGAAGTGGTTATCAATTGCAAAGTATGCACTAAGTTCAAGTATGACCTAGTATAACCTAGGAATCAAGAGCTGGGAGTAACACCAGTATTCCGTACCCTGGTGAGAATCTACTTATAGACATCTTTAAGGATACTTCTTCCTCCTCTAATGTGGTATAGTGTGTGATTATAGATTTAAGTTCTTTACAACTGACTGTCTTCAATTTCGAAACGTATAATCTTTACAAAAAATAACTAAAAACTTTCTACACCCTTTTTTCCAAAACCAACAACCAGATAAAAAATATTCGACAATTTAGTTGAAAAACTATAAAATTTTTCTGTGTATTTGGGGCTCCTTCCCAAGAAGCATTAAATCAAAGTCAAGAAGCAACTTATAATACATTTAATCCAAAGAAGTTAACTTGACTAAGTAATCAATATTACATAAAGCAGAGAGATTGTACTTCAACAGTGCGGCTAAGTTGAAACATCGATTATAGAAATTCAATACAGCTTTGATGAACTATGCTTTCAACAATGCATCAATCACAACAACTACAACAAAGTGTACAATGAATGCAACAACATTTTTACGTTAAGTATGTGTGTGTATGGCGAAATGCGTTGAAATGATTTTGCACTTCCGGTTCGTTAAGTTTAACGCGAAAAAAGCAGCAACATCCGCAACAACTGCTACCACACGGCTAGCTGCGCTGCTATTATGACTGTGAATGACATTGAAGCAGCAGCTTAAAATGAAACGCTTACCGAGAAAAATATATGAAATGTAACATTTTCCGCAGCATTAAAGTACAAAACGTAACGCTACATTGAAGCAAAAAAAAAGAAGCAATCTTTATGACGCTGACGACTTGAGCTAGACAAACTTCAATAAAACTTCGAATTATATGGTAAGCTTGTGGCAAGCAGGCAGGCAGGCGTGCTATGAACATAAAAGCGTTGAAGACGTTAAAACAGCGCTGCAGGAAAACTGACATTTTCCATTAAGCGCAGGAAGAAAAAAAAAAGGACGAAAACCAGCAAACTCGTAGAAATCATGTTGTGAGAAGAAGGTTTGGTCGAATGGTTTGCAATACGCATTTCGCAAACGTTCTGTTAAGTTTATGAGTGCTTCATCGGTTGTCTGTATATACATCTAATACAAATATAAGAAGAACATTTTGACGAGGTGAAAAACAAGTGACAAAAGCCTGTTTGTAGCTACTAAAAATAACTGATATCAATTTTAAGGCATACAGATAAATCGGGAGTAAAGAATGTGGTTCATCAGTCGCAATTTTACAAAGTGCACATGCACAGAGGTGTGTTCTCTGCACTTCCGTGGACTACCCTCCACAGAGATAATGCTCCATGCACGTACACACCCAGTTAGTACCATTTGAAGTGTAATCATCAAAAGTCGTTGCACACGTACTTAAGCAATATTTGCGTAACTTTTATTTAAGAACTACGACTACTACTTCTCATCACGCTGATGCGCTCCTCATTACACTTTATGCGTGTAGCACATGCAACATCAAACAGTAGCACAATTGACCACTTTGCAACATTTTTATGAGAAATATCTTTAAGCCATTATTGCGGCGCAATTATTAATTAATGCAAACGTGAAAGTTTTAATTGTTGCACGTTCTTTGTTAATGCCTGGGCATTATATTGTGTGCAACTAAGTTCACACAACTAATTGAATAATAAACTTGGAAATAAAAAAAAAAAAAAAAAAGACTTACTCAGCCAACGCTTTGCAGCAAAGTCATCAAGTCAAACGTTGTGAAGTAGCAGCGCGCAAACAAAATGGCGCTTTTGTAACTTCCGCTCAATGGCGGCCTGTCATCAAGTGGGCTGCTATACTCTATTGCTATCTCTTGACGATTGCTGCTTGCAACTAGAATACTTGAACTCGTCGCATTGTCTGCCGCAGTGACATAATAGAAGAGATATTTTTTTTTTTTTTTTTTTGATACTTCTGCTCCAACACTATCTCCATTATTATCATTGTCAGTGGCAGCAGCCTCCTTGGTGTCGTCATCTTTTCATCTTTTTGCGACAAATTTGTCGACAACTTTACTATAATAATATTTGGTTAGAAAATATGCTCGAGCGATTTTTCGCGCATCCTTTAGAGCTACTAGCTACTATCTTCGCCTGGCTCTCAGCCTCATTTCCTGTTTCATTTTGTTGCAGTTACTATTTGGTTGGTGTTTTCATTGAATGCTCTGCTTCTGCTACAGCAGCAGCTACTTCTCGAGATATTTTGAAGTGTTGCCAATGCTCAAAAGTAATCAAAATATTTTGACAGCTTCAGTTGCAGTTTAAGTGAGGTTTAGAAAGAAAAAAAAAGAGAAGAGGAAAATAAGCATTTCTAAATAGCATGCTGTGCGATAAGTTTTGCTGTTGATAATTTGGTTGTATTTAGTTAGGAAATGCACAATGTAGAGTATACAATACGATGCCTTCAGGAAGATTACTGGCACAATTTTTTATAGAATATGTAAAATATGTAAAATTCTTGAAACCTATTTAAAGAAACCAGCAATAAAACAGCAAAGAAGATTTATTTTATTTATTTTAATTCAACGGACTTTTTTAGTGTAACTGATTAAATTTTTTTTTAGCTCGGCTAGTGACAACCTATGCACTAATAAGTTGACCGATGGCTAATAATCTACATCTCTCGATTATGGAAACGGCCGAGGTCTTTCAAGCCATCTGAAAGAGGTCAAGCTGTTATTGTTCACCAAAACTTGGCGGCAGCCTAGAGTCTCCGTATTTCTCCCTGGCTATAATATTCATAAAACGAAGCACCCAAGCAACATAGCGGCGTTGCTATTCAATCAGCAGGTATCCTATTTCCTGCACGATCTCTCAGATGAATAAAATTCAAATGGGTGAACTGATTATTTTTGAATTGTAGCTTCCCTGCAATTTTCCTGTTCTGCAATCGACTTTGAGAATATTTTTAATAGCGTGGTTCATGATTGGCAGGGATTTTAATGCAAACTTCGTTTCTGGGGAAACTAAAGAGAGTATGTGAGAGGCAGAAAATTACAAGAAGTCCTTGTTAATCATTCAGCGCCAATTTTGGCAACTGGGCATAGTACATTCATCCCTTTTGCGCAGCAGCACACTGCGAGTGAGATCTGACAAACTAAGTGTCAGAGTGGAGTATCATTAATCCTGACCACGTCCTTCAACATTCCATAGTTTAAGACCACAAAGAGATGACTGCTACCGCTTCGAACAAGAGTAGCAATATTTCGCCCAAAATTGGAAGAAGCGCTAGATTTGAATATTAAGATTCCACAATCTGGTATTGAAGATGCCCGCACACTTTTCTTTAACAAAGTACACTCTGCAGCGCTCAGTGCTACTCCCTTCTACACTAGTCTAGGATCATTAGCTTTATCGAGGCTTCCAGTGGCTATAGAAACGCTATTGCTAACTAAGAGGAAGTCACTGCTGATGAGAGCGTAGCAATCGCTGTTCGCTGGCCAAGCGCTATAAACGACAAGCAGACCCAAAGCACCAAATCACCGCAACAACGTGTTGAAACTTTTACTGAAAATTTCGAAACAACTTCTGCAGAAAATAAAAGTAAAGTAAAGTTGATGCTAGGCAGCCCAGGGCATTTTGCTCTCCCAGTTGATCCCATTACAGCCGAGAAAATCCAGTCGCATAAAAAAGTCTCCAAATCAGGAAGACCCCAGGCGAAGATGAACGGTATAACTTTTTGCTTTAAAAACATGCCAGATAAAGCAGTACTTTTCCTGGTTCTAATATTTAATGCGGTTCTGCGTTTAGGTCATATAACAAAGCACTGGAAAAAGGCTCAAATCTGTATGATCTATAAACCAGGAAAGAGCCCTTCAGAAGTGGATTCACACATATATCAGCTTACTTTTTTCGGTAGCAGAGTTGTTCGAAAAGTGTGTGTTGACGGGGATGTCGGTCAAAGAACGGAAACCTCCTTTCTTGGGGTACCTCAAGAAAATGAGATTGGTCTCTGTACTCGCTCTTCACACACGACATGCCTACTGGATCTGAGCAAATCCGCAATTAAGTGGAAGTGTGCTTCGATTGATCCATACCCTTGATAAGACGTCGTGCCTTATAGAACCTTAAATCCAGATAAGCCTATTTCCGACTTTATCTAAAATAATCGAATGAATTTTTTTAAGATCTTCATGATTATGAAGCTATACCAAACAATCAGTTTAGCTTTCGGATACAACATGGTACACCTGAATAACTGTTGCACATCCGACACATTCGAAACCAAACATTATTGTTCCATAGTCTTTCTGAATATTAAGCAAGTATGGACCGCAAACTTGGGAAAGAAATACCTATAACTTAAAAAACTTTCCGCCAGACCGAACTTTCTATGCCAGAGCCAAAGACGTATACTCAACCAAACAGGTGACGGCTGGTATACCTCAAGAGAGTCCTTCGCCAGCTTTATTACCAAATTTTCACCTCAAACAAGCCAATCATCAACAATTCCAACGCAATGATGGTAACATATACGGAAGTAAAATGTCTCCTGATGAACTCCAGAGCAGGACTATGAATCACTGATCAAACAGATCACACAACTGCTACTTTATACAGGCTCTGTACCATGGTCTGATCCAAATAACTCTCCTGGTGTTCCCTCGACGTACTGTTACGTTCAATCGATAAACTTGGCTTGCAAACAAAGGATCTTCAATATATACATACATAGTGGTAGATGATTGGGTTTATGCCATTCAAATTGAAGGAACCACTGCTGCATACAATAGCAGGGCGATAAGGAGATGAATCACGGTCTCTCTCAAGTATGTCCGCAACACTGGTCTCTATCGTGATTTCAAGATACTGATGACGATGCCAAATTTAAAAACTCAGAACACAGTGACACTCTGCCTTACGATTCCAATCTGGTTGCTGTGTTACTCACATATAACTCATCATCATGTAGAAGACTAATGAGATGAATGGCCGGGCGTCTTCCTTCAAGATCAACTGATGAGCCAATGTACTGGACACAAATATTTTACCGTCTACCTAAGCAAACGTTTAGCCAGCACATAGGCAACCTGGTAAGGTCCCTCCGAGCCAGGACTGTCAAATTAAGCTGGCTCCTCAATAGCAAAAACAAATGATCCTTACATAAGGCTATAATCGCGCCAACCTGGCAATATGGAATAAAGTATTTGGCATCGCTGCGAAAAGTCATTTAAAAAAATTAAGAGTATTGCAGTCAAAGTTTATACGCAGGATTTGAAGTTCTCCACGCTACATGCAAACTTCAAATATAGAAAAGGACCTAAATTAATCGTCAGGCCTTGGATTATATGGAGCGTGTGAGAGTCCACCCCAACCGGTCTGCTTAGCGCTTTTTAAAGAGACACAGAAAGAAGAGAGTCATCACCACGAAATGGCTCGCCGTCAGGTTAATTTAAAACTTTGCCAATGGATTATATGGGTGAGTCAAGAGTCATTTCCAGCTTTCTTACTCCCATTTCCTTTAAATTTTTCCCTATTGAAGTGATCGAAGTGCTTGTGACTGGCGTATTTGGTTGAGAACGACTAAAATCCTTTTGTTCCCTTTCCTTTGGCCAAGTCTCTTTTCTCCTTCCCTGATGAAGTGGCTGATTTTGGCGTCTGGCTAATATATGTGAAAGAGAAGAAAATTTTGTGTAGCTTTCTCTCATTCTTTTCCCTTTTCTTTTTCTTAGTGAAGTGCAGGATGGGCATTTTCAGATCGCTTGAAAATTTATATTTATATCAAAATTTATATTAAATTTCCAAGTCTGTATTTACATTCTTTAATTTTTTTTTTTAACTCCCGTGCTGTACTTTTTGCACCGCTCTCGCTGATGCAAATGCAGCCACGTGAAATTTTTAAATGAATTTATTTGACATCAACAAAAACTTGAAAAACTTTTAGCTTCATCAGCAATCAAAACAATCGGTAAACCAATATGTAACTACAAAATAAAAAATTTTTTAAAAAATGCATTGCAAACGCTAACGAACAGAGTTGTCAAGGTACTTTTTTTTGTGGTTTTTGCGCGCTCAATAATAGAATATTTTCAGTCAATGTAAATATGTCAACAAAAAGCAATGCGAAATATACAAATAAAAATAAAAAATTAATTTAAAAAAAAAATACAAAGTAAATATAAAATGCTGCAATCTTTTTTTTTTTTTTTGTTTTTGGTCAAATTTTCAAAAAGTCACCGCAAGTTTATTTTCAGTTTTAAATTTTTTTTTTGTGTTTTTATTTTTTATTTTTGTTTGGCAGACAAACAGCAGCTGCGTTTAATTGCTATAAGTGTTGCCAACTGTTGGAATTTTTTATTTGTTTATGTAAATTTTTGCTACTCTATTTAAAAAAAAAAAAAAAAACATTACATTTGGAACTTTCTAGCGCTGTAAGCTGTGAGTTTGTAAATTGAACTGAATACGAGTAGAATTTGTTTGCTTGCACAATAAAAATAATATCCAAAATGGGTTTTAGTGGCTGCAAATGGTTTTGCCAAATAAAAAATATATTTTTTTAAAATGCAAAAGTTTGTAAATAACAAAAAAAAAGACATTTTATTGGCAACTTTGTCTGCCAATATTTATTTACAGTTGGCAACACGCTATGCAAATACGCCAAATAATTGGCAATTAGCATGCTTATTGCTGGCGTAAAATAAATATTAAAACTAAACAAAAAAAAATTCTATTGAATAATCGAATAATGCGCAAATTATACACAAATCTTAATAAAGTTCCATGCAGTCATGTGGGTCCTATTAATTTGGGCTTTGCTTTCATCAAAAAAGTTTCACTCACGTGCGCACTTAATGGCCACCTTGGTCGGCCAATTACCCAAAAAAACGTATACCTAGTAGCTATCGCCGCAATATTTCACGTTGTTTCTTCGTCATCATCATCAGCCGTAGCGCAGCTATCTGTCAATGACAATTTGCGGTTGGGATATTATTTCAGTTTATTGCTCTGCAAGTATGCCATAATGTTTGTTTGCAGTTAAAGTTGGCCGCAAGCCGCCAATGGCAGTAAAAGTGGCAGGCATACCACCACCAGCCCGAAATATAGTTGCCGACGTGGCAATTGTGAAAACTTTCACATAAAGTTTTCCTTTCATTTTTGCTGTAGTTGCACGTACAAATATTGCGCATACGCCACGTTGTGTGTTTTATGCGATTTATTGTTACTCGTCGTCGTCGTCGTCGTGGTTGTCGTCGTTGTTGTCCTTTCATGCAGCCTTTGTCATAGTACATAGTCATTGTACTAGCTACCATTGTCCTTGCTTACATATATATACAATATAAATTTATATATCTTTATCTGTAGATACTCATTTTTTTTTGTCATGTTGTCATGGTATCGACGTCGCATAAATAGTTTTAGTTTAGTTTTCTCCGCTTCAATTGCTAAGGCGTTCGAGCGTCTACTATTCCATTACAAAAGATCAAAGCACATTTCAGCAGATACTACAAAGGGTAGTAAATATACACTTAAGTATTTGTTGATTCGATATAAAAATTTATCCATAAAGACTTTATAGTTGGCACAAGTATGTCTGCTTATTTTAATATACTTGTAATTTGTTTGAAACAGGAAGCACGCAAAGGGTTGTGGGACATGGCACGGGTTATTTTTGCAGCTGCTTGCAGATTAATTTCAATTGCAGCAATTTAAATGCTATATCAATTTTTGCCAATAAAGCTAACAGTTTAAGAAGTGAACAATTATTTTTGCTCCTCTATAAATAGCAGCCGCAGCTCTCTCTGTTAACTCACTCACTCACACTGTTAGTTAGCAGATCAACCGGTTTCTGCTATTAAGAGTCAAACAGTTACGATCCATCTCTCGATGAGTGAAGACGTGGCTTGTTTTGGAAAGAACCGTTATTCCATTTTCTGAGTTACACTGTTCTGATTAGTCGACCCAATCACAAGCAACACATACTCACCTACACGTTGAGTCCTGTGTGTGTGTGTGTAGGGTGTGTATCTCATGCTGGTGTCAATAGACTGAGTAGCCCATAGCATCGAAACTAACTTTCTTAGCACGGGTCCAACGGGCCACATGGAATCATCAGCTTTGGCCAAACCAAAGTGGCTATTGTCGTCATTTAACCTCCTACCCAGGAGTAGACATCAGGGCTAAGGGAGTATCCACTAACGAAACAGGTCAAAGGTGAGTGTTGAATCTCACCAGCGGAATGGGTCATCGAGTGAAAGCGCCGAGAGATCGTCTAGCCTAGAACCGAAGACGGTGAGACGTAAAGCCCCCATACGTAAAAACTTGTCACTCCTGACTATAAACGCCACTGACTACAAAAACGGCTGCCAGTACATGTTCTTACAGGTTCGCTATTCAATCACATGATAAGGACGCAGCCACCGTAATAGTTTATCCCAGATGACACGGTTCCCAACATTTCCTGAGCGATACATTCCAAGTCATCGGAAATAACAACTTTGAATATAAGTCTAGCAATGCATGGTCGTGTTAAACTAAACTTGGCCGACAAGGAGAGCTTCTCCAAGCTATAAAGATTTCATTCACAGTAAGCGAAATGAGTTATCAGACCATTCCAAGTCAAGCCAAGGGTCAAGCCAATTCTGTAACAAACAGACTGCTACTGCCTATGTCACGGCCGAACTAGTGCGAAACCGACTCCGTCTGTTTTGGTACGGCTATGCTCAGGGCTGGGGTGGTTCTTTGGTTCCTCACAAGTTCTGCGTTCTATCCAAGAATGTCAATAGAGTACTTTAGGGAATGGGAAAGGGGTCACTCACAATTCAAGGTGTTCGTTTGCCGAGAAATGTGAATGGTTTTGGTGTGGGTAGCCATTCGTCTTTACCCTACCCTACTATGTAGATACCATAAGCTTAGGTCTACCCTCTAATGTCCCTGCAATTTACTTCTGCTGCCTAAATTACTCCACCGATACGGAAGATATAAGGACAACTCTAGCTGAGCAGGTATGTACTGTCATCCAGACCAACAAAAACACGTTATCCTTATTCTGCGTAAATCTAGAAGTGGAGAAATCTAGAAGAAGTACATCCTCGATTGCTACAGCTGTCAGTGATTTGGTCGCTCGCAGAAGTACTGCCGATTACAACCAAAATGCGTAAAGTGTGGAAAGGACTACAGCTCAACTGAGCGTCCTCTGTCTAGGTGACCACGCTGCATCCGATCAAGTGCTGCAAAGTATATTAGAAAGCGAAAGAGCAGCATTCACCCAAGCCAATACCTATTCTACTAGCCCACCATTAGCAGTCCAGCGCCCATAGTAAATCCTGGCATCAGTTTCACGAGCACACTACTAGGTGGTCATTCTGAACTCCCAGGACATCAAGCGCTACAGCAGGCAGCAGCGAGTCAACTAAATCCATATCGTTCAAAGAGCGATAAATGGCCGTCAACCGCGCGCCTGCCTCCATCTATGTCTATGGATCATCGAATAGCTCGTACAGCTCGCGGTTCATACGGGACCTAAACTCGTCATCGACTCTAATAGGACCGAAAATCCTGCGATGAATCTTCCTCTCGACGATTTCCAACGCTGTTTCATCTGACTCAACCACGGTCCATGCCGCTGCGCTATATAATAGGACCGGGAGTATCAGCGTCTTATAGATCTTCATTGTTGTCTTTCGAGAGAGGGCTTTGCTTCTTATTTACTTGCTCAACCCAAAAAATCGTATATTTGCAAGCGTGATTCTTCACCTGATCTCCAGTCTGACGTTGTTGTTGCTGGTTATCTCGAATCCAAGATAGACAAAGTTTTTTACAATACTAAAGTTGAAATTCTCCATCGTCACTGACCGTCCAAGACGCGATGACGGAGTCTGAGAAGACACCAACCATGTTGACATAATTTTGGTATCGGAAACCCACTTCACCAGCAAATCCTTTTGTTCCATCAGAGGTTATGATGTTATAGCAGCACCACCTGGGGGTATTAAATATGTAGAACTTCAGCCTGCCAGGAATCCTTGGTACAGTGGGCTAAGGTGAGAGTCGTCAGTCCGAAAGTAGATAATGCAGTTACAGCAGCATTTTGTCCCGATATGGGGCACTGCCAGCAGGAGCAAGTGCTGCATTATTCAAAAACTTCAAAACAGGGCTTTCAGAATTATATCCAACGCGTATTTTTTGCATACCAACAGCGTGATTCACGAAGAACTCGAGTTATCAGACTAAGCAGCTCCTATCCGACTCAACAGGAACACCCTTGCCATCAACCTACTTTATAACTTCTCGACTTCTAGAAGACTAAAAAGGTTTCATCCGCTTGATTTCTCTCATGGGAGGTAATAAAACATTTATTTTTAATACATCCTTTTCGCCAACGCTTCCCCATCCATCCTTCGCCAAAGACTCCGCCAATACATTCAACTATTTTCCATAAAATTTGCTGCTTGTCCTATATATCCTCTATAGATGAAAAATATCATAAAAAGCAATTTTTGAGAAACAAAAGGTAAGAAAAAAATTATTTGCTACTTCCTACATATCAGCAAACAGTTTCTTTGTTAACTTAAGAATTAGTTGCAGATTACACTATTAATACTCAAGCACACAATGGTTGAAGATGTTTAAGCAAAACCAGAGAGACTTCGAATGATAACCTACGCTTTAGAGAATTATCAGCAAGACTTGTATATAAAAATGTGGCTCATATGCTTAAATTCATAAAATCCGAATGTCGCATAAGTGTTCATATGCACTAGGTGCCGGCTTTAAATTTAAGAATTTTAAAATACTTCATCCTCCAACCATTACTCGATTTAAAAGCGCGCTTCATTTCAATAACGCCACAAGCCATAAGCTGTCTAGTCATGCTACAACACCAACTCAGATATTTCTATATTGTAATTGCATTAACGAAACCTGTCACAGCATGAAGCCGCAAAAACCTAAAGCCAACTTACACGCTTGATCCTTGCATATACATATATATATATATATATATATAAAATACAGAATCATATTTTTCTACTTCAATATAATACATATATGACGACTCTTTATATAAAATTCGTCAAGTTGTGGCAAAATTTCTGAGCGGTATTCCTGCCATTGACAGCATATCCTTTAGTTGGTTTGAAATCCTTTTTCTTATACATACTTCAAGGCGCCTTAAACCACACACACACACACAAACACACACACACGCACGCACACTTCTTATAGTGTTTGATGTGGTCTCTGCACTGCAAATCATTGAGGCGTTGGTGGCTGACTGAAATTCCAACTTCTTTCGACACTGCATAGAAACTTCAGTGCTCCACATGGGTTTAAGCGCTGACATTGATGTATAGCTGCTGTGTAGTAGTAGTCGCGTCTGTGACAACTTTGAGTAGTTGAAAAATATTTTCTAATATTTCAATGAACTATTTAAACTGAACGCCACAAACAGTGGCAATCGCTCAGCGTTAATCTCTGCTTGTTTCTATGAATTATTGTGTAAATATTTTACCGAGTTTATTTTACAGTTGACTAAATTTAAAAAAGAAATTGCTTTGATTAGCTAAATAAACTATTTTAAAGGACTTAAAGTCGTATATGCGTGTTCACTTCATTGAACTTGACTTTGAAAAATCCTTTTTTTTTTTTTGCATAATCCAATATTACATTTATAGTTTGTCGAGCGTCTATGTTTGTCTGTTTGTGCATTTGTTTGCTAAACAGCAGCACTTTGTGCACAAATTGACATTTATACATGTTGATGTCGCCGCTGCGCAACAAATTAAATTTGCTCAATTTCCTGACGCACAAAACGCAGACATGACCCAAACCGCCTGGAGTAGCAGCAGCCAACCATTAACTGGCTAGCAACGCGTTATGCATGTACGTACATATGTATGTGCTCTACCTTATACTAGTTGCCCTGTCATGTTCTATGTGTATTCTATATGCATAATACATAGAGATAAACATGCACTCGCTCACTGAAAATGTTTGCCAAAAACACCCGCGAGCGGAAACGCTGCTTTGCTTTAGCTTATATGTATATCTTTATAAGCATCTATGGTGCAACTACACTTGAAGAAATATTATTGAAACATTATTTAAATACAATATTTTGCATAGTCAAGCTTTTCATGTGTATGGAACCGTTTCTAAACTGATTAATGGGCTTCCCTAAAACTTTACACTTTGCAATAAAAATAATTCAAGCTACAAAAATTCAGCTTGCCAGACGGACACAGATGGACACAGACGGAAACACAGACATATCAAAAAGGTTTCGTCTTGTCCCATTACGGGGTCAACGATGCACACTTTGGTGCGCAACAAACTTTAACAAAACTGAAATACTTTGAAATCGCTACCAAAAATCGTGAAAGTAGTAAATCCGTTGACATCATCCAAATCAAAACCACCAATGAAGAGAGCAAAGCCATGGTGAAATAACTATCAGGTGTCGAACTTACGTTGACACACTAACGTTCCTCAAAGAGAAGGTATCGGACGCTTTGTAGTCGATGTCATCATCGCCGAAAAAATAAATAACAGCTTAGAGAGCAAAGAACGACTGGTATACACGTTTCAAAGACGGTCGGGAAGTCTTGAATGACGACGAACGTACAAAACATCAAAATTGTCAAAAATGAGCCGGAGTCGTCTTTGCAGTACATGGAATCGAAATTGGGATTGTCCAAATAGTCAATCCATCGCATTTTGGTCGATCATTTCGGCTTCAGGAAAGTGTGTGAATGATTTATTCCGCATCAATTTGAAGACTAAGAAAAAGCGCTTCGGATTCAATATTCGAAAGACATCATACAAGATGTCAAAAAGTAACAAAACTTTCTTTTCAATATGGTATTTTCAATACGACCCTGAAAACAAGCATCAAAATGCCGAATGGAAGCCGCCCGATGAGCCAAAGCCCTAACAATCACGTTTGGAAAAATCAAAAGTGAAGACAATGTTGATTTGTTTCCACGATTCAAAGGGCATTATGCACCAAGAGTTCGTTCCACCAGGCCAAACTATTAATGGAACATTTTATTTTGGTGTTATGAGACGTTTGCTCGGTCATATCAGTCGTATTCGACCAGAATATTGCGAAGAAGGATATTGTTCCGACTAATCTCCGAAACGGCTGAACCAATTTTGACAAATTTCTACTATCTGATGTTATAGGAGTAACTAAGGCTACACATTTGTAGAGGACACCGGGAGAAATAGGATGCATGGAAAAAACCGGCTAAGCTTTATCTATACAAAAGGGTTGATGAAGATGTTGAAGGATACCACCTTTCCAGCTTGGATTGTGGATTGGATCCATATATAAATTAAATAGAATTCATAGAAATAAATAGAACTCATTCTCGAAGGTTTTGAGGCCAAGGACAACGTGGTGGCGACCTACTTAGATATAAGGCAGGCCTTTGACAATGTAGAACGATGGCCTTCTGTACAAACTCAAAAGTCTGTTGCCTCTCCAATTGTACTTAGTACTGCAGAGCTATCTGTGGGACAGAACCTGATGGAGTGGAGTCGAGTGTAAAAATCAGACGAGCTGAGGCACCTCAAGAAAGTGTGCTGGGCTACTGGCTCTTCCATACCTATGGATGACCTACAAGATCGAATATTAGCCACATTTGCCGACGACTCAGCTGTCCTGACGTCCTCAATCAGAGACTTATGCATATACAATGACACTGACTCACTGCAATTGTTATTGGGAAAGTGGACAAAGAAGTAGAATATATATCAATCTGATCAAATGTGCAAGCGTCACTCATACACTGCGATTGGAGAAATGTTCGGGCGTCTTTCTCCATGACCAACTATCTTGGCGTCTATCTTGATAGAAGACTCACGTTTAGCAAGCACATAGGCTCACTGGTAAGAATACTCTGAGCCAGGACTGCCAAACTAAAATGGCGCCTCAATGGAAAAAACAAATTATCCTTAAGAAACAAGGTAAATATTTATAAGAGCATAATTGCGCCAGCCTGGCGATATGGAAAACAAGTATTTGGCTTCGCCGCCAAAAGTCATCTAAACAAAATAAGAGTACTCCAGGCGAAGTTTCTCCGCAGGATTTTAAATGCCACATGGTAGCTGCGTACTTCTAACATAGAAAAGTAACTAAAAGTACAAAAAATTAGGGGTGTAATAAATTGTCTGGTCTTGGATTACTTGAAGCGAATGAAATGAAATGAACCAGCCCAACTGGCTAGCTTGGTGCTAGACTGTCGAGCCAATGTGACAGTTTGTAATACAGGAGAAAAGGGATAAAAAATACCAAAATTGCATAACATCATCTACTGACGACGCCTTACCGGTAGCAATAACTTCTTTAACGTCGAGCTTTTATGTTACGATACTTTATAGACCTCACCGTTCGCTCTATATCCCTCTTTCTATCTCTCTTTCTGTCTCTTTATTTCTGTATCTCACGTTCTTCTTGTTACTTATTTCACACACCAAATCAGTGGCGATCGAAATGAAAACGATAAATGGGAGTAGTGGGCCATTTTGTCAGTTTTATTAATATTTCTTTCTCTGTATTTGTTGCTAGCAATATTTTCATAGCAATAATTATAAACTGTATGAATTTTTGTATAATTAAATAAATTATAATAAAAAAAACAGCACAGAAGTTTAAGAAAACAAGACAGCAACAAATTAATTTATACTCATTGATTTTTCTCTTCCCCATTCTATATTCCACAATACATTTTTACAGTGTACTACCCTAAATGGTGTTTCATTTTTCATACAATTCTAATTTCTTTTCAAACAATTTAGCAAATTTGTTGATGTCACTAACGAATTTTGAAACAAATTGCAATAACAAAAGCAAAAACTTTCGCTTTGCATTTAATTTGCATGCAAGTTTTTTCTCACTTAGAAAATATGATAAAAAATGGGAGGAAAAAAAAACCATACATATTTGCATAAACATTTGCATCCACTTAATAAAGCCTTGTCTGTTGCTGGTTTTTGTGACAAATTTCAAAAATGTTTGCCACTCTCTAAAATTTATGAAGTTTGATGTCACAGCTTTATACATTTTTTTCTCTTTTATTATTTCGCGACATCCCCTGGGGCAACATAAATTTTGCGTTTTTAATGAAATTTCACTTGTTTGTGTGCAAAAAATACGCCGGAGGAAGTTTACTGCCCCAAAGCGGGAGTTACGTACGATATGCTATATAAGAGATAGAAAGGCTGCTATACGAGTTGACCAACAGACGGCGAGGTGTTAACTTATTAAAACGGCCCCCAAATCTAATGAATTCCTGTTTCGCAGGCTTTTATTCAAATTTTGAAATACCATTTTAGGCGAAGTGAGAGAAGTTGCGCCTTTGTGCTTTGTGTGCCGCACTTGTAATTGGAATGTGCAGGATTACTTGTCTTCTGCTGTCCTCTGAGCGCAACGCGGAGTTAATTTATTTGTTGTCTAACACAAAAAAAAAAAAAAAAAAACACAACCAGTTTCAAGCAACCATTCCATTAATGCACATAAATTCTTGTTTATTACGCTACTCATACTCGAATACACTTCGAAAGGATACTCTGCGCATTTCGAACTTACAGATCGAGCGAAGTTTAGCTTCATTTCGTATTCATGAGTCGCATAGTCGACGACAATGAGCTCAGCCTTTGTCATCCTTTATGGTAATGGCGGCGGCGTCGGCGGTGGCTTCGTTGGCGGTATTGGTGTTAATAAAGTTGAATATTATCTTCAGATCGACCGTTAGGTTAGGCAAAATGGCAAGGTTTTAGCATAGATAATATGCAGCAGCAATGCAACATTGTGGGTGGTTTGAGCGAAAAGCCTGTTAAGTGGCTGTGCATGATTGCGTTGAGTGCGGCAAGGTGTGAGTTGAACTTTTACTTTGATTTAGGTTTATTAGTTACAAAATTTGGGCAGGAGTTGAGTTGAGAAATAAACACTTAAGCCTTTGAATTGTATTGAAAAGTTATAAATAAGTCTGAAATGATGTGGAACTTGGAGTTGTTTCAATTTTATTTTGTTGCAGGATTTTGGTTGCAAGCAAAAATATCTCTGAATTGTGGTAATATGTGTAAAATGGAGATAATTCAAGAAGATTTTTTAGCAGTTTCTTGAAAGATTTTTTAGTTAAAATATATAAAAATAATAAGGAAGTGTAAAGGATAACAAAAATTACCGCAGTCTAGGAGCTCATGAAACATGGCTCAATGTGGTTAAGAGATTAATAGGGAGAGATAAATAGGGACAGATTAAGTGGAGAGATAAAGAGGTAGAGATAAACGGAAGAAAGAAAGATAAAAAGGAATATATAAAGAGAAAGAGATTTAATGGATGGACTAAGAGGCAGAGATTAAGAGGGAGAAATTAAAAGGGATAGATTAAGAGCGAGAGATTAATAAGGAAAGATTAAAAAGGAGATGTAAATAGAGAAAAATTAAGGGAAGTGATAAAGATGGAGAGATAAATGAAAGAAGTAAAGAGGAAGAGATAAAGTTGGAGAGATAAATATGGAGTGATAAAGATGTATAGATAAAGAGGGTGAGATGAAGAGGGAGAGATAATAAGGAAGAGATAAAAAGAGAGAAGAGGGCAAAACAAAGAGGTAGGGATAAAGAGGAAGAGATGAAGATGGAGAAATAAAGAGGGATAGATAAAGAGGCAGAGACAAATACAGAAATAAAGAGTTCGAGAGATATAAAGAGGAAGAGATGAAGATGGAGAGATAAAGAGGGTTAGATAAAGACGCAGAGAGAAATTAAGAAATAAAGAGTTCGAGAAAGATAAAGAGGGAGAGATGAAGATGGATATATAAAGAGGATAGATAAAGAGGCAGAGAGAAATAAAGAAATTTAAAGAGATAAAGAGGGGAAGATGAAGATGGAGAAATAAAGAGGGATAGATAAAGATGCAGAGACAAATACAGAAATAAAGAGTTCGAGAGATATAAAGAGGGAGAGATGAAGATGGAGAGATAAAGAGGGTTAGATAAAGACGCAGAGAGAAATTAAGAAATAAAGAGTTCGAGAGAGATAAAGAGGAAGAGATGAAGATGGATATATAAAGAGGATAGATAAAGAGGCAGAGAGAAATAAAGAAATGTAAAGAGATAAAGAGGGAAAGATGAAGATAGAGAGATAAAGAGGTTTAGATGAAGACGCAGAGAGAAATTAAGAAATAAAGACTTCGAGAGAGATAAAGAGGGAGAGATGAAGATAGAGAGATAAAGAGGGTTAGATAAAGATGCAGAGAGAAATTAAGAAATAAAGAGTTCGAGAGAGATAAAGAGGAAAAGATGAAGATGGAGAGAGAGATAAAGAGGAAGAGATGAAGAGGCAGAGAGAAATATAGAAATAAAGAGTTCAAGCGGAGAAAGATAAAGAGGAAGAGATAAAGAGGTAGAGATTAAGAGCGAGAGAAAGAGAGAGCAACAAAAACAGCGTGTGTGTACAAATATTCTATGTGAGCCAAGCTGATCGATCCATTAGTCAGCTAGTTAGCCTAGTCACGGTACCACTGTCCCACGGTTTAGTTAGCCAATTTATATAATGACCCTGCAAGCCGGCCGGATATAGGCGAACCAAGTGACTCTTTTAATGTTATTTTCTGCATCAGTCGTGACTAGAGCGCACCTTTTACATGGTGAACCAGTCAATAGAGAAGTTTGATTGTAGATTGAGTGAGATTTAAATATCTTAGAAGCTTTATATATGGAACATTTTATGGATATTGATGTACGGTCTATCCATTACGTAAGAAGTGATTTTGTGCGCTTCTAAATCTTCTGAGGTTGACAAGCTCTTTTCATTAACTTTTAAGAAGTAGTCTTAGTAGTGATTCAGCACATCATCTAGATGATGTTCGAAGATGGTAAACTTCATGTCATTGCTCAAATTGGTAATGGTGCATTGTGATGTCATATGATCCTACCTTATTCAACGTAAACTCTGGCGAAAACCAAATTGTTTGTATATAGAACTTTTATATATTTTTAGGACACTTTTTTAGTTATCTCCTTAATAATATTTAACAGTGAAGATCCAGTAAATCGAGTCTCCTCACTGTAAGCGGAACGATGACATCGCCAATGCCCAACTTTTTCTTGTCTACAGTAGTCAAAAAACGTTTGTAGAAAATTTTGCAAAATAACTATTAGCCGTGAGGAGTGTCCTCCTATGAAGTCATGATCAGATATGATGCCTTAAACTTGTAATGCGACCAATTCAGTTTGGAGGTTTTACTTTCTTTTAAGTTTCCCCATCTGTCGTCCATGTTTAGAGTAATGCGTTACTTAAATGTAGCAAAACTCATCACCACTGTGTCCTTCTTTGGAAGAATATATCCAGTGTACAGTCTCTGAACTGTTTATCTGCTGCTTTTCTCTATTAAACGACAACCTCAGTCATCTTATTAAGATATTTGCAGCGCTTGGTACTGGTTATTGTGTTGCTGCTGAGTGAATTAAGTCCTCTGAGAGCTGCTTGGCTTTATGAGAAAGTGTATACCTAGTCTAAGATGAATGAATGTATTACGAGGAACTGAGTAGTCTGCTGGTTCGCTAACACTTCTACTTGGTGCAAGCTACGATGGTCAAGCAACTGCAACAGAAAAAGATATCTCCTACGACTCATCTATTCAGCTTTGACTCTTCAGTGAAGTTAATAATGGTAACTTCTTTTAGCTGGAGTAGGAGTTGCCATTATAAGCAATCATGCACAGTGACATGATACGCTTTTAACAAAGGAACTTCTATGCTTGGAGTATGTTCGAGTACTTATTACACACATTAAACAGGATATAAAAATGCAAATAATATTCACAATTGATTCTACAACGATTTAAAAGATATTTGCGCCAATTTTCCAGAATATAAAGTTTCAACTTTCTGCTGCATGCATAACAAAAGCAGCGGAAAAACTTTTCAACTAACTTTTTCATACAGATTTGCAAAATCGTGCCTGATATCAAAGCATAATTGCAAAGTTTAAAGTCTGCAGGGCACAATGGCATGCTAGATCCTTTCGCATTTAACTTTTGCACTTTATAAATTTAAAAATTTTGAATAACACGAAAAACTTTTTAGCAAAAACGTGCGCGCAACACTCAACAAGCGTCAAGTCAATACGCAAAGCCTAAAAAGGCTCTATTTATAATTCGAATGTCTCGCATACATCAAACTAACACGCAAGGGCGGAAAAACTTAATATTCAATATAGTAAAGGAAAAGTGTGCACCCCTCATGTCATAAAAAAAAAAAAACATAAATATTTTAAAAATATTTACCAAGCCGACATATTGACAAGTGGCATGCAACAAGCGCGCATAAATACAACAAAAAAAGGCGTTCTGACAGCAGCATGTGGGGCGTGGTCTTTTGTTGCATGCCTGTCTGTCAGTCTGTCTGTCTGTCGGTCGGTCGGTCTATGTAGCAAATTAGCAAAGTAGCTAATCACATGTGGCAAACACAAATGCAGCCCCACCAACAGCCACGCAAACCTAAAACGTCAATCAATTTGGTCAGAGAGAAAGCACTTTCGCATAATCCTTGCAAATTGTTCCTCCAACAAGGCAGTATGGCAACCAACCAACGCTTTATTGAGTGCATTTTAATATCTAATTTGAAAATTGACAATCAAAATTGAGTTTGCGGTTGCCGTCAACGTCGCTTTCAACGCGTTCACAACGTATGCGGCTTCAACGCCTAAAACGCGACTATAAAATTTTAATAAATTTCAAAATTGACTTTTACAATGCCACAAGCAATGCAAGCAGCAGCAGACTGTCAAAGGCAGTCTTTGGTAAATATGGTACTCTACAGTTATTATAGAGTATTTTCATTGCACGCAGTAAACTATTGCAGTAAGTTGTGGCGAAGTCTAGAAAATAGTTGTGCTGCAATGTATTCGGCAAAGTTTTCAGTGTTAAGCTATAATTGAATATATGACTTGAACTAGACGTATGTGCGAGCGGGGCAGAGAGGCAATACGGCTAAATTGCAATAGGGAACAGCTGTACATTTGCTAAGCAGTGAACAGATAAGGGCAGTGGAAAAGAAGTGAACAAATATTTTCCTCTGCCTTTAAATGCAATTAACACAAGTACTGAAGTCAAAACATCACCAAACTCACTAATTGGGCTCCGCAGCATTGAGAAAAGTATCCAAAAATGATCTTCAGTCATGAAGCATATTTTTGAATGGAACATCTTTCTGAACAGTTTGGGATGAGACTAATTAGCAGCAGCGTTCTCCATTGCAATCGAAGGAACTAACAGTTTTGTATAGATTTTGGAAGTATGTTCAGATTTTGACTAGAGTTTTTTTTTCCAGAAAAGTATCCAGAACGCGGTATTTCTAGAAGACATGGTTTTGACTGTCAATGGATTACCATATTGGAACATAATTAATGACTTTATAGCCCTCAATTGTATGAAATTGAACCAGACGTTATGTCTTCTTGCAAGAAGAGTACCCAGAATGCAATATTGCCAGCAGAGACCATGTGGGATAGCCTAAAGATCGTACGATTTTATGTTCCTTTATTTTTTGTTGCTATTGGCCAAATGGAGAAACCATCTGTGAGATCCATCCCACCACTTATGCAACAGTGTTAATCAAGATTTCATCAATCTGATCGAGTTTTAAATACAAAGTCAAGGAGACTGTTTGGCATTTATGTTCAAAAAGTAGCCCCTTTAATGTGACTATCCATTTATTTTAAACCATGCAAATTTCTTCCGGACTATAACATCAAACAAATGGTCACCTAAAGAAGAAACCTACTTGATTTATTTTCTTATCACTTTATCATATTTCAAAATCAGCCATTCGAGGAACAAAGTTCTTTTTAACGCGCTGATGCCTTTCCAAACTATTATATACTAATATTAACAACAGAAGCCTCGTTAAAAAGCACAAAAAACGGTTCCTTTTGATCATAGTCCTTATCATCGAAGAAGAATGCTTTGATGAGTCTTCCTCCACTATGTTCCTTCAAATAATAGGTTGCAACAAAAGTCTTTTTTTTTCAATAAGGTATATTTCTTTAAGTATTTGTCGTATGGAGGCATACTTCACGGCGTTTGAAAGGTGTGAGTGTCTTTTGACAGCATTGCACTTAGACAGTTCAGTTGTAAGCTATAGCGCATCGAACAAGGATGTCTCGAAGAAAGAAATTCACCATATTTTAAATTTTTACTACCTGAAAGCCAAAAACGCTGTGCAAGCGGCCAAAAAAAATTGTTTACGGGGCCGATACTTGTTAAATTCGAGTGACACAACAGTGGTTCACTCGATTCCGTTCTGGTATGGAGGAAGTGGAAGATGCACCATGATCCGGAAGAACTGTCCTCGAAGAAGTTGATGAAATCAAGGAAGTGATCGAGATAGACCACCATAGCAGCAGCCCGGCAGCTGAATATCTGTCATATATCCGTTCAAAGGCATTTGAAGAAGCTTGGCTAGACAAAAAAAAACATAATTGGGTGCCACACGAATTGACACAAAAAAAACCTCATGGACCGAATTTCCGAAACAAAATTCGACCCGTTTCTGAAGCGAATGGTGACTGGTGATGAAAAGTGGGTCACTTACGAAAACGTGAAGCGCAAACGTTCGTGGGTGAAGTGTGGCGAGCCCGGATTGTCGGTCAGAAAGGTTTTGCTGTGTGTTTGGTGGGATTGGCAGGGTATCATCTACTATGAGCTGCTCCACTATGTCCAAACGCTCAATTCGGTTCTCTACTGTGAACAACTGGACCGCTTGAAGGCAGCAATCGCCCAGAAGTGGCAATATTTGGTCAATATGAGAGGAATTATGTTGCATCAGGACAATGACAGACCACACAATTCGATTGTGAGGCGCCAGAAATAGTTCTAATATTTTTTTTTTATTTCGTTCGCTACGACTGTTCCGTATAAACTTGACTGTTTTGCTCATATTTCCAATTGCAGTCATTTTGGTCTTGAATCAGTTGAAGGCTAGAAGCGTTTAAGGATTATATTCGTTTAGTCTAAAAATTCAGAGAACCTTTTCACGTCAATATGACGAAAGATTTAAGACTTTGTAAATTTTCCATGGCATCCTGGCATCCTGCTGTGCGAACCACATGCTGCCTAAGGACTGAAATTCAGCCTGCAACATAAAATAACCCTTCTAACACTTCAAGTCAGCGTTCTGAATTGCTAGTTTGAATATTTCATTTCAGCTGATTTTCATAAAATTATGTTCCAATACTGTCGCCGGCTTAAGCAATGGAAGAAATGGATATGGAGATAAAATGGAGAAATGGATGCAACTTTTTCCACAATTTTTTTGTATTATTTTAGTGTTCCAAAACAGACAGTTTGGCTAGGACCACCTACGAAAATGTGAATTTCTCACATTTTTTTCTTTTTTAAATCGACTTTGATCCAAATTTTTGATGAAGAACGAAGGCAATAAGGCTAAATTGCAACAGCAATCAGCTGTTCAGCAGTATAGAGTCTAGAAAAGTAGAAATAAAGTGAAGAAAGATACTCTTTTTCTTTTTTCTATAACTAAACGAAGATGAATTAGTTTGCTTTGTTAGCTTCATGAATCATTTTCCTCCTGTTTTGAATTATCGATCTAGCATCATATAAAGTCACAAACACGTAGGAGACAAAGAGCCATTGAGTGCACAACGCTGGTTTACAAATTTTTCTAAACTTTAACTGATCAACTATCAAATATATTAGAGGTCTTATCCACTAGAAGGTGCAGCTGTTATAGAAAACACAAAGTGAACCCTCAAAATTCTCAATTTTCCAAAACGCAGTAACGCTCTACAGCTTACAGCAATATACTGCGCCAGTGAAAATCCAGCCTTATAAACTACGCAATTACTTCTTTTTTTTTTATTTTCGAAATATTTCAACAAAGAAATGATTTGGAGAACTGTCTAGACGCCGACACAGACAGACAGACAGTCAGTCAGTTATATAGACCAATAGTGAATCGCTTGTACATCGCTGGCACATTCCGTTGGCTAATATAATATTGTTCTGTGGCATGTAACTACGAGTTTTATGTATGCATTTTATACATTTTATTTTTGCTAGACTCTGAGATTTTGTCGCCGGCTGTGCAGCAGCAACGGCTGTGCGAGCTGACGCGCACGTGACATGCCCAGAATTTGTAATTCTTTGGCTAGACTAGAGGATTACTTACGTCCTTCAACATCATCATCCAAACAATTGTTGTCTACAAATATTATTATTATTATTCGATGTCTATGTGCATTTGTTTAGAATTGCTTATATCACCACTGTCGTCTGCCATGTTCTTGACTGCAGTTTATGAAGTTATAACTTTATTCGCATGTAAACTCAATAACCATTGAATCGATGATAGCTGAATCTGACTGGCGCTGACAGCTTTGTTTAATGTATTAATTTGGCGTTATATGCTAATTTTTATAAGTTCCCCATTTGTCTGTCAATATAAAAAGAATATCAAATTGAAATTTTCTGTTTTCTTTGTAGTAAAATGGTTATTGCAGCTTTGTGTGGGGTACCAAAGTAGAAATGGTTGTACGTCTAAGCGCGTGAAGCGTATTAAAAAATATTCAAACTAAAAATTTCTTAGTAAACATATAATAAGAAGAACTGTCTAAGTATGCTCAGTACTCACAATAAATAAAATCTTTCTATACAAAAAATTCTGCATTTAAAATATTCACGAATGGTACCCAATTCGAAAAACAAGCAAATGCCAATACCATCCAGCTTATGTGTGATTGACCTCGTTATTGTCACTAAACCTCGCTAATTTGGGCATTTCCAGCGACATGCAAACGATTTATCGGAAAATATTTTACATGAAAATTATGAAAACGCAAAGGCAGAGAGAATCGGCTCGTGTTTGGAATATTTACCATTTAACATGTTTTTTTTTTTTATAAAGGTATACCACAAAGCAATCGCCGACACGCTAATCCTTCATGCAACATAACGTTGACAACGTCCAACTGACATATGGCATGAGTTGAGTATCGAAGCGCCGCCCAAACGACCGACCGCCTACAGTGTGGCCACGTGTTGACAGCCTTTTAGTGCGCCGAACCACACCGTTCTCGAATTATACAAAAATAAAATATTCTATTCTACTATCTACAAAATAGTTGAATTTCAGTTTGCATATCGCAGAGCACCGAAATCGCTGCATATTCAAAAACTAACACAAAAAGTGCTGCTTTCGAATATTAAATATATCCAAGCGGAAACGGAATTGATTATCGGTCGTCATGTGTTTATTTCATATATTGGTTTCTATTTCTATTTTGTTTTTTTTTTACGGATTTCGTGTTTGATTTCCTCTCTCGTGTTGGTAATATATTACACATCCATAGCACATTATCGTCGTTTGCGTGCTGCGCTTCAATATTTGGGTTATATATTGCATGCTACTAGATATAACTTTTAATTTTATTTGTGGTTGAAAATTTTTAGGGGTAATGACTTCATTTGTTAAAGGTTAAATGTTGAAGAATTAATTTTGTGTAGATAAAAGGTTCTTGAAATATTTTAAAATTAACTAAATTATGGGAAAACTATTTTATAAAAAAAATTATGTTTCTCAAAAATGGAGCATTAGAATGCATCGCGGAACTTCGGAACTTTAGCTGGTATAAGATACAATTTTTTGGAATGTTTCATTAAAATTTAATTAAGATAAAATAAATTTGGAATTTTTAGTTAAAATAACAAAAAAAAAAAATAAAACATTTTTAATTCCAATAAGCAGCCAATTATTATAGCTAGTACCTCTTAGAAAAGAGTTGCAGAATTCATAAAACATTACCCATCTGAAGAGGAAAATGAATATTATAAATATCAATACTTGATGACTCTATCTTTTATAGTCTCCAAGTTCTTGTTGTTCATAGCCAGACAGACGGACTTGTCTATATAGACATGCATCTTTATAGAACGCTAAGTCTTTTAGTGCTCGAATTTGGAACCTTAATGCATATATTTTTAGGATTAACGGCAAATTCTTTGTTTCTAGCTGAATTAAAATTTGTTTCAAACAAAAACCCAACAAAGAGGTACATATTTGTATGGGAACTACGTTTTCTAGTGGTCCGATCTGCATCTAAATATAATATTTTACAAAGATTAAAGAAAGGTAAATAAAATTTTGCACGTCTAGCTAAATTAACAATATCAATAATATTTTTTATACATAAAAACTCCGAATTAGTTGCTTTGTATGGTATGTGTCAAACCTCCCCTTTAGAGAGAGGGTGTTAGCACGTACAGTAAATACAAGTTATCTGAAGAAGGTTTAGGAGGATCTAAAAAGTCAACATTCAAGGTTCTATCTTTTATAGTCTATATGTTCTCGTACTTATATCGACAGCCAGACAGACGGACATGTCTATATCGATATGAATTTTTTATAGGGAGCTTACTCTTTAAGTGCTTCAATGTGGAACCTTAATCAATATATTAATAAGACTGACGACAAATACACCGAATTTGGCGTTTCTGGCTGAATTAACAACAACAATAAAATTTTTTTTTATACAAAATCTAAAACGGTGTGACAGATTTGTATGGGGACTACGTTTTCTAGTGGTCAGAACTGCGTCAAAATGGAATCTTTTATAAAGGTTAACGAAAGATAGACTAATTTTGGTGTTTCTAGCAAAACACCATTTCTAGAAACATCAATTATTTCCAATTTTCAATTCAATTCTCCTTACATAAACTCAGAATGAGTACAAGTTTTGTATACTAAGTGCCAAGCCTCCTCTAGGGAGTATTACTTGAATATAAATGATCTGAAAAAGGAAAAGGAGAATCCGAATTCAACACTAGCTATCGCTTCTTAATTATAGAACTTTCTGTAGAAGGTATCAATGTGCCATCTTATGCCATCTATCCTAGAAGATGTATCAGTCAGAATTAATGCGCTCATTAACAATGATTCAAGTGTAAAATATTCTCGGCTATCAGGACGAGCTAGTTTTACAGATGCTCTGATATAATATTCTTAGCACTTCAAATGGTGACCGAAAAAGTCTCCAACAGACTATACGAATGGCTCTATGCAAAATATAAAAAGTTTAAATCCTAGCCAAATCCTTGGCCAGTGCTGGTCCAGATGAATCGTCCAACTACACTCTCTGTAAGCTTACGAGTTCTTTTAAGAAACAGGCTATGCTGAAAGTTCCAATCAAGGATGCTGCAGGTGGTTGTTGCTATTCCAGTCAGGAGAAGCCACAAGTCTTTGCAGTTTCGAATGTAGATTTGTACCATTTGATCTTACAAAAGGCGACAAGAGAAGGTTGGTTCAATCACGGCAAGACTCTCCTCATCAAATGACCCTGCCGGCAATTACTGTCATCCTGCAGGAGGTAAGGCACCAGATTAGATAGTTGAAGGCTAAGAAATCATCTGGGGAAGATCTTTTGTTTAACAAAACTTTCAAAATACTCCCAAACAGAGCACTGTTATATATTTAGTCTTGCTCCTTAAAAACATCTTAAGACTGGGATATTTTCTAAGGGTGTGGACACTCTAGCTGAGTACTATGATAGTAGTACACCGAAGTTGACTCTTAAAAACCGATTAGTCTCCTTCGCGCCCTAGGCAAGATGCAGGCCAGAGTAATTTTGAGCCGGATTTTGCAACTAGAAAGTGTTACCCAGAGAATACCACAGTAGCAGTTAGGAGTTCGTAGAAGTCACGGCACTCCGGAACAACTTCACCATGATGTAAACTTCGCCCTTGAAGCAATGGAACATAAGAAATATTCTATGGTTGTGTTCGTGGATATTCTCCAAGCTTCCGACAGGGTGTGACATTGTGGTCTTCTGAGAAAACTAAAGAGCCTCCTAGCCTCTAAGCTGTTCTACCTCATAAGCAGCTTCTTAACGGATGGGAACTTTGATGTTGTTCTTGATGGTGCAAAATCAAAGGGCAGCATTTAAGGTTCAACGCTATACACATTGTATGCAGCAGACAAGCGTTCAGCTAGCTCAGTCTCAGCAGTTGATGAAGAAGACATTCTAATTGCTGTACTGGCAAGAAGTCCTGATATAGGTATTGACACAGAAGCATTCCGGCCCATACTTGCATAGTTTTGAGCAGTGGGCTAAAAAATGGGCTAAAAAATACAAATCTATTCAGAGACCTATGTGGAAGTATGCGCTCCACCGCGAACAAAATTTGAGTCACGATGTGCAATGCTTCATGGTACATATACACCATTGACATCGGAATGGAACTAAGAGTTCCTTAAGTTGGCGATGTCGTTCAGGTACAAGTGAGGAGGTATAAGGAACGCCTAGGGTCCTACACGAATACGCTGGTTTAACAACTGAAAGCGCAAAGACCAAGAATTAGAGCTGCCCAGTAGAACTTCTTGTTACAACCAAAACTCTTCTGCGTCAGAGTCAGTTCGGTTTCTGCACTTGGAAACGACTTTCGATATTGTTCATATTTCTTCAGAGTGTTCATCTCCAAACAGAGCAGACCTAGACGTTGTGGAATAAACCACAAGCTCAGCTTTTCATATTTGAAACATTTTTTTTCCGACTTCTAAGAAAACTATGCATCTCTGAACTCCCAAACCTTTTGCATTCCTTATACTCCCAAGCAATCATAATTCCCTGCTTCTCTTTAAATTTTAATTGTTTCTGCCATTGCTGCCAACTCTTCTGCTAAAACTAAAACTAATTAAAGGGTTATTCATTTTTTTTTTTCTGTTAAAATTTAAATATGCAATGACTTGGGACTAATTAAAAGCAAATCCCTATTCGTTCTTTCACTCTTTCTTTGTTTCTTCACCGAAGTTGCATGCATAATGAATTGATTAATTTACTTCTTGTTTTTATACAAAACTAGTTCAATACCCACTGCACTCAATTCGCAAACAATAACAACAAAAAAAAAAAGCAAAAAGTTGCGCAATAAAAAATATCCTTACAACATTTTTTGCATGTCCTTTGCCACTTGTAACAGTTTCTTTTGCACATTTTTCATGTCAAAATTTTGCTTGCTCCAAACTGTCGGAGTCATTAATATTAAAAATGCTTCAAGTATGCTTCAAATTTTAATGAAATACAAAAGCTCTGCTCGGAATATATATATTTTTTTTTAACATTTTATTTTCTTTTCATTCACTTGCTATGCAATTTTTTTTGCCACTTTTGGAAGAATTTTACTTAAAAAAAAAAGAGAGAAGTAGGTAAAATACAAAATGGTGCTGCAAACTCATGCAAAACAATGTTAAAATATGCTGCGAAAAAATGACCTAAATAATGCCGGCCGTGTTTCTTTTTATGTTTTGTTGTATTAAATTATAAATTATTATAAAATGCAATGAAACAAAACGTTCTTTTGCACATTATATCCTTTATGAATCAATTTCAGTTGCGCATTTTTCTTTTTTAAGTGTTGCATAACTGCGCAGCAACTTTATTTCATATTTTGCTCCTTTGAAGTTGCCAAACTAGAAGAATTTTTACTTTAAAATTTCTTTGTGCAAAGTTCAAACAATTTCAAATATTTTGCCATACTTTAAATGAAATATTTTTGGGCTAAAAGTACAGACAGCCGCGCAGTTTTCAACACCATTTTGGGTTTTATTGTTGCTAGTAGCTGTCGCCACAGGATACTAATCCTGTTAAAGCTGCTGGAAATATACGCTTGAAAATAAAGTAAAATGAAATAATCAAAAGTAGCAACAATTGTTGGCATTTTCCATTTTCACTCGGTTATTTTATTTTTTTTTAAATCCAAAAAGTGACTAAAATCCGAGAAAATCCTGTAGGCAAAAGCGCTTATTTTGTGTGTGAATGAGTTTGGTGGGGCGCAATGATGATGATTGGAGTACACAGAATATACAAGCTTAAGCCTACCGCACAAAGTGAGGAAAGCCATGACATGGGGTGTCTACTTTAAGCAGCAGGAAGCCATTTCACGAATCAAAGCAAATCAATGTCGTTCGATGAAAATGATGAGGACGTCTGTTGAATATAATAACACCGCAGACAGCCGTTGGAAAATTGAAAATTTACTTTAGAAATGATGAAAATGTTATGTGTCAACTTTCATTATACTTTGTACACTTAGCGCAATAAGCGCCGCTGGGCATTAGTGCGCGAGCAGCATCCTGCGGCGTTCGTGTGTCGTGTTAAAAGCATATTTGTGCGACATGCTGTTGCTATGCAACCACTTCAATGTTTTATTGTTGCAATCGAAAATGTACAAAAGTATTTCTTTATTTCTTTGTTGTCGTTGACAAATTTCTATTATTTATTTTGACAGCTTTACTCGATATTTTAAGTAAAAGTGTCAATTTATGCAAAAATTGTTGTGTAATCACATTTCATTCATTTGTTTTAGCCTCAGGCATTGATTTGCATTGATTTGTATTTTATTTACAGTCTGTGATTGCTTTACAATTGGCTTGGCACATATATACTTCATAAGTCTTTATTTAGCCTTAGGACATTTGCAGCATTTCTTTCTAGTTTATAAAAGGCTACGCCCAGAGCGGATATTATTTTGCTGACATTTGTTTTGCCGCAGGCCATGTGCAATTTTATATAAATTGCTATATGTGCTAGTTAAAGTGCAATTTTTGATTGATAATTGCTGTGATTTAGTTCCCGAAAGAGTTTTTCATAAAAACCCTAAATAAAACCATTTTTTTTAATTTTATAAAAAAATTCTCTGACTTTAAATCTCATGGTCATGAGTTCGTGCCCCACATTGGGCGCCATATGTTCGAACTGCATTTTTAATTAAGCTTTGTATTTTAAAAAAATATATTTCTATATTGTTATCACTTTATATAATGAGCAGTGTATTGGGTTTGTGCCCCACGTTGGGCGCCATGTGTTAACTACGGATCGAAGCACAGTTTTAAATAAGCTGTGTACTCTCAACTTCTTCAATATAGTTGGTTTGGCATCTTCAATTCCGCGAATTAATCGTTCTTTTTTTTTTTATTTTAATTCTAATCGATTCCTTCATCTATGCTATGAATGATTTTTCTCCGTTCCGCAAATATTTTATAAACGGCACTTCACTAGTATAATCTTGTCAAATAGTCCATCGTCCGGATCCATCGTCGAGATTATTTGGTCTAAAACTAATTCATTTGATGACGTTAACTTCAGTTGCTCGGAAGCTCTAAAAATGATCCAATTATGTTAAGCTGAAGGTAGAATTCTTAAAAGGATATGAGAAATGTCTAGCAAATACTTCACAAACTTCTTCAGTTTAATGATGAATAGTTAGAAACAGTGCTACAAAAAATGTTGAAGGTTGAAAATGCTATCCGCAAACCGTTGCAGTTTTTAAACAAGTTCATTTGTGAAAATTATCTACCAAACAACAATAAGAAGAAAGTGCTCAAATAGATCTCCAACGCATTGTGAATATACAAGCCGCTGAGTAGCAACCAAAATTTGGTTGAAAACGAGCAATTTTTGATATACACCCTGCCAAGAAAGTATCGATACTTGACTAACTACTATCGCTCGAATAGTAGTTACACAGATATATCTTTTTTTCCAGTTGGTAATACTGTTCTTCCAATTATTAGCGCGATCTGTCAAGTTATGTGTTTGCAGCAGCTTTTAAAGCCAGTCGAGCTCAATATTGTTTGGCGATTTTGTATTATGAGTGAAAATATTGATCAACGTATTTGTGAAAAAATTTTTGTTGTGAATAAAATTTCATGTGAGAATACATTGAAAATGTTGCAAAATTCTTTTAATGAATCAGCTCTGTCAGAAACACGCAATTACGAGTGTTATAAAGCATTCAAGATTGGTCGGGAGACCGTCGAAGACAAGCCTTGTTTAAAAAAACAGCCTTCGTGAAAGAAATCGTTGCGGAAAGAAACCATGTGAGCTGGAAATCATTCATTTATCGAAGATTTCAAACAAGAAAATATCTCATGTGTAGTAAATATTTGTTTTAACGGTTGGACTAGGCGACACGTACCACTTCGTCCTTCTTCTTGATAGCGTTAGAGTTGGATAAAGTTCGTTAGCCAAGCACTCAGTAATGGTCCTTCTTTTTCTGAAGGCAGCTTCACGTGCACCAGTGCACATCAGCCAGTTAGCCTGGTTAACGCGACGCAGTGGCGATACATCAACAGCCTGACGACGAACGGTAACGGCACGACCAATACATGTTGAATCTTCACCGGTCAACAGATGAATGATTTCAAACGAGTGTTTGACATCAGTTTCATGCCATGAACGTGCAGGTCAGACGCTCAACAATGGGGCATTGAGTCTTGCGAAAACGCTTGGCAGCAGAGAGATCGGTCAAATGTGGCAGATAGCTTGCGAATTTCTTCTAAACGGAGAGCTAAATTTCTTTAAAAAAATTATCGAGAGCAGTTAGATGTAGCTGGATTGAGTCAATTCGGATTATAGCTTCATTGACCGCATAATTAGTGACGAGGAAACTTGGGTAAGTAGCAAAATTTGGAGCATTTATAGCTGCATCCGAAACAATAGTCTTCGTCGCTCTACAATCTATGAAAACATAAAGTTCTCATTCATTCACCGTTCAAAGAAAATTTATTTTAATCATAGGCAGTGGAATTTATTCCAAAATAAGGTGGAGTATGCCTATTATTATATGCAATCGTCACTAGAAGGCACCATATCGTCTTTGGAGATGATATGTTAAACAAATTAATATATCCAACATTCTCGTTTTTTGTGTGAAACCTTTGCTGAATATTCAGCAATTTTATTTGCTTCATATTCGTGGTTGAAGTTCCGGCAGTACTCTCAGGTTTTATTCTTACCTCGAAAACTTCGCAATTTTTCGGTTATGGATTTTTTGTGTTCTTTTCAAAAACCATTTTTTTTTTTCTGAAATCAAAAATTTAGAGATACACAAAATGGGAGAATATTGAAATTTGTTTATACCTGGCTCCTGCTTTCATTATTGCACAATTGTTTGCCTTAGAAGAGGTTTTCTTTATGGCATATGGAAAGCTTTCAGCATATTGGTGTCCTTGGAGAACACAACTGCACCAAAGCCACATTATACTTTGCAACCGCTTTGTCCATAAAACTTCTGTCCAACGCCAACTTTACCCATAATCTTTAGCTCCCGTTTTATCTCTAAGGTTGCAATCTTCCCATATGAGTCAGACACGTGTTATTTTATTTTTGTTTCAACAGAAAATGATGACATTTTAAGTAGAGCGTAAAAAAATAATAGGCAAATCGAGACTCGTGAATTATATAAGGCCTTTGTGTTAAACAGTAAGTTATGGTCTCATTAAGGCTAGTAAGACACAATTTTCTATACCCATAAACCAAACTACGACCAAAAATAAACAATTTTAAAAGCAATTCAATCTTTCTCACGCCTAAAACCGAATGATATCAATATAAGCCAAATAAAACACGTTCATATTATCATAACCAATATCGATTCAACTCTAAGAACTACCACTCATATATGACACAACCAATATGTAGGAGTTTGTAGCTACTATAATTGCATAGTTGCTCCACTGCTGCTGCTGATGTTAAGAAGCTGATTGAATAACCGAATGACTGATTGATTGAAACGAACGAACGAACGAACGCTTCATGTGCACAGCAGCAACAGCAGCTGCAAACTTGAAATTGAACTTGAAATGTAACTCAGAGTGGAAAAAAAAAATATGAAAAAGAAATAAAAAGAATAGTTGCATTCAAACTGACATGAAGAAGTTTGTCTCCAGCACTTCAGACGCGAGATATGATCTCATCATTACGGAGTTCGCTTCCAAACAACGCTTGGCAGACAACTTTGACTGTGACTTCTCTATGTGTGAGCTCTGTAGTTGACGCGTTGACGAGATGAAAACGTTGCTGATAGCTGCTCAACTGAATTTTGTGCAGTTTTCTGAATAGCAATCATAGATGGTTGCATGCAACAAAACTTGTAGCAACAATGACATTTTGATGCGAAATTGATGATGATTGAATGCAGACGACTGTCATATGCGCAGTTTTACTTTATTCCGAAGGAAGGAAGTACAACTATTTGCAAGAAGCATTAAATTTGATTACAGCGCCGACACTTTTATTTCGCTACAAATTGATTGTTTTTAAAATGTGCACATTTGGCTGGCTTATGGGGAGTAACAAAATAAAATTTTTATCATCGCATACAAAAATTAAACAATTAATTTAACGCTTGGTTGCAACAGCACCACCAGCCGCCTAAGATTTTGCGTCAATGGAGCGACAGACTTGCTCCTACACTGTCTGTGGTTCTGCCATTAAATCTAATATCAGGCTGGCGTCAAATTCATCATCATTGTACGCTGATTATCGTTTGCATATGGTTTCAGTCTGTGTGAAGCTATTGGCTGGCGTAAATTTTTTAAGTAAATGTGAAGTCAAGTTTGGCGTATGGCATTTGGCGGATCGCTGGCGTAGTCTTAATGTTTGCCAATTTGTAGCGCTTTGCTAAATTGGTGCAGCATATTAGTTCAATGAGAGAAATGAGTGTGGAATATTATGTTAAGTTTGCGGAAAGTAAAGCCAAAAGCAGCTGAAAGTATTCAGAACTCCTACAAAAAGTAACAAAAATTTGAGAGCACTGTTAAATAATATTCTCCTGGATTTCACTTTTCGGATGAATGAATGATGCATGAGTGAAGAATGAATGATGAGTGAATGATGAATGAATGACGAATAAATGATGAATGAATTATGAATGATTGTTGAATGAATGATGAATGATTGTTGAATGAATGATTGATGAATGAATGATGCATGAATTATGAATGAATGATGAATGTATGATGAATGTATGATGAATAAATGATGAATGAATGATGAATGAATGACGAATAAATGATGAATGAATTATGAATGAATGATAATTGAATAATGAATGAATCAGTCAGGCGAAGCATACAAATATTATGATGGACAAAAAATGAAGAAAAGTTTTTATACGCTCTTCATAAAAAAAATTGGAACTGGTTATTTCTTCCTTCTTATTCATTTCTAGGTTAATCTATAAACTATCACTCAGACATAGTCATTAAGCTGTGTCTTGACAGTTTTCAATGGTAGCCAGCTGGCAATTGTAATTTATTTGAAACAAAATTTTCAATAGGGCTCACCATTACATCATGGAGAAAATGAACAACAGGTCGAAAATATTCAGTGCCCAGTTTTGCATTCTTTTTCAATTTAAGTAAAAAAAAAAAGAAAAGCAGCGTTTGCAACATTGTCCCATTTGGGAGAAAAAAATTCTGGAAGAGATATTAGAAAAAATTCATGTTTGTTGTGGATTTCTTGTATTTTGCCCAAAACTTGAGCCAAGGAGTTTCTCTAAAAGATATTAGAAACTCCATGATCTTGTCCAAAAAATTCTGTTTAGTGCGAATTTGGTGTTTTTTTTTTTTTTTTTTTGATGTGGATTTGCTGCTTTTCTTGTATTTTGCTCAAAATTAGAGCCCAGCAAATTCTCGGCGAAGTATTAGAATCTCCATTATATCCTCTTTTTACCATCGAGAAGTTTCAGACAATTATGGATAGAGTCTTCAAAGAATATACTCTGGACGATGTCTAACCTTTTGAGTTATTTGTTTTTTTCTCACACTTTTTTGCTACTTGTTCTCTTGGCACTGGTTTGTGGCTAGTCTCTGGCTGGCAACAGATATTTTAAGTTCCTTCCAATGACATCTCTATGTCAAACACAAAGCAATGGTCTATTAACCGCCACCGGTGACTTTCGAATTCACCAATCACGCACAAATGCTTCTAAACTACAGAAACACAATTTTCTACTAATTAATACTAATTCAATTAAAAACTTTTGTAGGGTATTTAGCTAAAATTCAAAGAAAAAAAATCCATGAACATTATTTCGCTGCTACATAAACCTAATTTTCTCACTTACTACTCAATCTCACCCCAATGACAATTTATACAAGTCAAAACTATTTAATACGAGACTATGTCGTATATTTAATTCATTTGCGACGTCTTCGGCGACAACGTCATCATCGTCATCATCACTGCTGCTTGTCTACAATGTGAGATTCACACCAAACAGTCTCCTAGGCTATAAAAACGCGTCATCATCATCATCATACACAGAAGTCGTCTGTCTGTCTGTCTGTCAGTCTGTCCGACCGCCAATATATAAATATATGCCACGACGCCCAGCGACAATAAGTAATACTCATTGCATTTTTATCACTTACGCGAAATTGGTTTTTATGTTCTCTCCGCTATTAAAATACAACGAATACGAAGGCAGGCAGGCAGGCAGGCAGGCATCTTCACATGCTCACCAATACAACATGAACATCATTATCAACCCGACAGACGAGTGGCACGAGAGATGCCTACTTGAATGAAGTAGGCCTATATTCAATTTGGCGTCTGGTCTGTCGCGATTTTGCGTGCCAAGTACTTGGCATAAATCTAGCAATTTAAACGATGACAATCAGCAAATGGTATAAGTCGACTATGGAACTATGTACTACGTAGATGTAATATATTCTAGTTGGGTTTCGGAACGCATAAAACTACTACTGAGTAGTTAAAGTTGACTTTGCTTATTGCGCTTTTTGGGCAATTTTTAACGCTTAACTGGCTCATTGATTTATGCCTTTTTGATGGGACAAGAAATTGTTAAAGCAATGCTCAACTTAATTGGAATAAATGTATTAATGTGGGCAGTTGGTGACTTAATTGAGATGATTTCGAAGCCACTGCTTGAAATACTTACATTTGGTGATATTTAATTTAATATTAAAAGTGTTATTTACCTGCAATGAAAAAAGAAGAATAGAAAATATTTAGTAAGTTTAAATATGATCGGAGATGTTATACTTATATGAACATATGACATTTGTTTGTTCAAAAATAAAAACTATTTAATCACTGCACACCTTTACGCTAGCGAAGAGCTAACGAACAGTAGTTAGCTAAGCGATCTTCATGCAAGCAAGTTTCAGTCCATTTTAAACTCCATTACTATTCTTCATCTTTTTACTTTAAATGGATGCAAAGTTATGACTATATATGAGGCGTAGGCAGTGCATTGCGCTCTCCGATTTCGATAGCCTATGTCTTTCTCCAAGTTTTAATGAATATAAATTCTTCATCAGCATCAAGATAAGTCGACATAGATATGCCCGTCTATCTGTCTGTCTGGAAGTTTGTATGAAAATCGAGAACTTGAAGAATATTATAGATAGTCTCTCAAAACTTGTATATACAGATTATCCAATTAGTTTTATGTGCTCACCTCCCCTTCTTAAGGGGGTTTGGAACTCATCTTGCAAAACAACTGTTAATTCTGATATTTTTTACGAAAGTTTTTTATTGATTTTAGTAAATATGTAAAAAAAAAATATTAATATTTAGTCTAACTTACCTTTATCATTAAAAAATCTTCAATTAAGTTTCAGATCGGTCGACTACAGAATTAACCCCATACATATCTGTCACACCTTTTAAGGTTTTTATATGGAAAAAGTAAGTTGTTGTGGTTAATTCAACCGTATTTGGAGTATTTTGTTTCAATTCTAATAAAATATTTCATTTGAGTTTTTATATCGAACCATTTGAAGAGTTGGGACCCTACATAAAGTCAAGTTGATATAGATTTGTCCGTCTGACTGGCAATGATTTATAAGAACTTGAAGAGTATAAAAGACTAGCTAAACATTCTCGTTATTCCTCGCGCAAATTAAAGCCAAACTACATCATTAGGGATTACCATTACCCAATAACCATTACTCACAACCCCCTAGCATTACTTACTCCGTTTACCCAATAACCATTACTCACTAACCCCTAGCATTACTTATTCCATTTACCCATTACCATTAATTACCATAACCCAATAACCATTACTCACTACCCCACTAGCATTACTCATTCCCATTACCCATTTACTTTAACCACTACCCATTCCCATTACCCATTTACTTTAACCATTACCCATTACTCACTACCCACTAGCATTACTCATACCCATTAGCTTTACCCATTACTCACTACCCACTAGCATTATTCATACCCATTAGCTTTACCCATTACTCACTACCCACTAGCATTACTCATACCCATTACCCATTAGCTTTACCCATGACTCACTACCCACTAGCATTACTCATACCCATTACGCATTAGCTTTACCCATTACTCACTACCCACTAGCATTACTCATACCCATTACCCATTAGCTTTACCCATGACTCACTACCCACTAGCATTACTCATACCCATTACGCATTAGCTTTACCCATTACTCACTACCCACTAGCATTACTCATACCCATTACCCATTAGCTTTACCCATTACTCACTACCCACTAGCATTACTCATACCCATTAGCTTTACCCATTACTCACTACCCACTAGCATTACTCAAACCCACTACGCTTTAGCTTTACCCATTACTCACTACCCACTAGCATTACTCATACCCAACACCTATTACCCATTACCATAACTCATTACCCATTACCATTATTCATTAACTCATTAACTTTACCCATTGACTCAAGGATAATGTACCATTCTAATGATGAAAAAAGTTTTGCAATAGGTCCATTAGTAATATAAATCTCTTCTCTTTATAATATGTATTAGTATAGATAGAGCCTTTAAGTTTATAGATTTAATGTCCCCCTAAACGATATATTTAGTGAGTTTTTTACTATTTCAAATAAAATATCATAAACGAATACCGATAGAAACATATAGCTTATACAAGTTTATTGTTCAATGTTGTTCTATTTGCGATCGATAAACGGATCGCATGCTGCTGAAAGTTGCTCTGCTGGTATATTCCTTTATACATGAAAAGATCCACTTTGACCTGCAAAATGTTCCGAATCAAAATTAACAAAAAAAAGTTCTACTTTTTATCAAAACATTTTAGAGCGTGCTTTCTTAAGTAGTGGTGAATTTGTCTGGAATGTACATCCTGTTACATCAAAATATTCCAACTGGAATCCACATTCCAAAGACTGTAGCGAAATCCGGTCACATAGTGTGTTGCTTCACTTCTGGTGACCATACGAACTATTTTAAAATGCTTTTCAAATTGTTCAACTGGAAATATGTACCAAATAATATTTTCACCACATGTAAGTTAGTAATATTCCACCACGGTATGTGTGGTAAGTTTACAAGTAGTTTTTCAATGTTGCCACTCTTTTTAAAGATTTTTAAATTCTTTATTCATAGCTCATTCGAAACCAATGCCACATACCGTTGAACGATTCTGTTTTACATGAACTTAGTCCTGCAATTTTTCATAGCTATCTGAAGCTTACCATAGGTGTGATTGCGAAACCTAAACGTTTCCAATTGATGGACAAATTTCTAAAAATTCATGATCTCATTGATGTTGCCGTGTTGACCGAAATGGAAGATGAACAAAATGCAAATGCTTCGATTGTTGAAACTGAGCAAAATCTCGCTGCTTCAAATGCGGTTGCTGGTGCAGCCGCAGAAGAAAATTTTCATTGCATTAAGACATGGCTGGCTCTTATTGATTTTAAACAATTCAGCATTACAGATTACTGTAATGGTCCTGGCAACAGCACTTTTCTGACGCATAAACAAAAATATGAATTTGTATCGCAGAGAGCTCTACAAAATGAATCAAGATCACCTGGGCGTAATGTTGCGGAAGTGCACTACTTGTCGGATGAAGTAGATGAATTCGAAGATTGGTACTGATTGAATAACAACGAAACTCGTTCATTGTTTTCCCTATTGCATTAATATCCGAAATTTGGGTTTTTCGATTTTAGATGAAAATAATTTCCAAATAAAATCGAATTGAGTCGATTTAAACAAATCTTGTTTTTTTTTTTTAAATGACTGTTGGTCCTTATTAATCTTTATCAAAAACTATAAGCAGCGCTAGTACAGTCCTTGCGTACTTTTTAAATGCATATGAGTTGGACTTAATTAAGGATTATCATTGTACTCCGAAAACGTTTAGTTTTTGCAGTATATGAAAATTGAATCTTGATTAGAACCTGACTATTGACGTAGATTGATTCATTCAGAATGTAAATCAGTATCTCCACTCACTAGCCCAGTGCTATAGGCGGTATGAAAGCTGCTTTGAAAGTTCCTACGATAACTGGGTGTTTCTCGCTTTTAGTCTTTTCTCTCCGGTAATGGTATCATGAAGTGATTATATCATTTCAATCCATTGAAACACTTTTTGCCGACAGCCGAGTTCGCTTCTGAGTGTAGGTTAGCGCAGCGGCTTTCAGCACATGATCTGTACTTTTGAAAGATACAATTCGTCAGAACGACCGCACTAACCCAGACGGTAAGCCTCTTCAAACTTGCCGTTCTTGACCGTCTCACTGCGCTTCTTGCTGATAACATTTCCCTCTTCTAAGCGTGGCTTGCCATGAAGATCTTAGTCAGTTCCTTGCAGTTTTCACCAAACCAGATGGAATAGTTTTCGATATCAAACTACAAAATGAAAACGAATTCGCCTTCGTTAGAATAGGAACGCTTAAAATCATCAAAATTAAGAATGCACTTCGGCAGCAAATCAAAGCGATCCATTGAAAGCAGTAAAAGTATCTTCAATGGCGTTTGATTCAGACCAGGCAGCCTTGGGTGCAGCTTCTTTGTGCATTTTATTTCTTTTCTTCTTTCTGCTTGGGCTGATGTTGATTGCTGCCAGTCTTGCCCTAGTATTTAGCGTCCTTAGTACGAAGTTCTTCATAAAACACTCTAAATGTGGCTGATAAAGAATGGTGAGAAAGCAACGGTTTAAGTTGCCCAACGAGCTGCGAATGCTGGGCACCAGAACATATTGGTAGATTTAAGGCTTCCTGCTTGGCAAAGTTATATTTCTGTTGCACTAATATGCCCAACAGTGGGAACACTGTGGCAGTTACGCTTGCATTGTCAGCAAACGACATCCATTGCTGTACATGAGCTATCGCCAACTGCTCGTTGGCAAGGAAAAAGGCAATGGCGTTTGACTCGCTCAAGAATTAGCCATCGACAGTCTTAAAAGCGGGCACTTTGCCACCGGGGAACTTCTTCAGTAAGTCATCGACTTGTTGGTAAAACACAAATTTTTCTGCCTCTTGCAGCTTTATCCTTTTCGAGATAAGTGTAAGGAGTTCCATTTGCCATCGTGATTTTTGGCGGCGATAATAATAAATAAATACTGTGCAATGCCTCTCTTTACAAACTGTCTAAAAAAATGTCCAACGACAGATTTTTCGATTATTTAATAGTTTTTGAAGTTAAGCTTAAGTTGAAAAGTAAAGACTGCACTCCGAATCTCATAAACAAACGCATCATCTTTCATCTACAAAAATAAAAACCAAACTGCTACACAGTATAGCTACTTCGGTTAGCTTGGTAATTCACATCCATAAGAACAACATCAAAACAGTTAAACTGTCAAAAATGACAAATAGCACGCCAAGGATTTAATTTTAAATGCAATTCTTCAATTTCATTGAAGAGAAATTAACTTAAAAATGTGCATAGTGAAAATGATGCCAACAAGGGGAAAACATCATGGAAAAGCGACACCACCACCAACGGAAAACGGCGAAAAATGTACAAATGTAATTTAAAGCAATAGAATACAACAACAGCAAACAGGATGGCAAAATATTTTGTAACAACTACGAAGAGCAACAAACAGGATGCGTTAGACGACACCTTGCTCTGCAGCAAAAATTTGGAAAAATCGACGCCAACTAACAAATATTTTTCAACACGTCGAGGGTTGACACAATGCCAAAGGGATGCAGCAGCAGCAGCAGGCAGCTGAGGGCTGAACGTTGTTTAGCAAGCAACCCCGACTGGTTGTAATAGTATTTAAAAAAAAAATTGAAAAAATTGGAAAGTTCATTTAGTTGTTTGCACGGGAAATTAGTATTAAAAAAAAATCATGAAACAGTGAGTTGGTGTCTGTCTGTTACACCCTTGCGCTAGATATAGGGTTATATATTATGCGCAGTCAAACGTTTCATTGCAATTTCAAAATATTTTTTCTTTGCTTTTCATTTAGTTAACTAAATACCTTTCCTTGCTGTTGGTGTTGCTGCTGCTGTTTGATGTTTGAGCGTAATCTCTAAAATATTTAGTAAACGTATCAGGCATGAAATTAATTTCTCTGCAATGATATACATTTCAGATTTTTTTTTTTTTTCGCGCCAACTCACTCTTATTGCCTGGCAAACAAAAGCTACAAATGTAACTCATACTTTAAGATACAATTGTATCTCATACTTTAAGCTACATTTGTATCTCCTGTAACTATGCAAATGCATTTGTATGCTACGATATTAAAAACATATGTCACCATGGTAAGCGCTGTGTGTATCAAGAGTTAAGCGTCTAACAACTAAGCAGCGTGCGTTGGTGTCGGCGGCATGTAATTGCAAATCCAATTAATTTCCGAATAGTAACATCAAATGTGCTACTAAGTGAGACATAAATAGCTACTATATACACACACACACACACACACACACAGCAACATAAATAACTACAAGCTATACTAAACTAGACTAGAGACAACACTCAACTAGACAACATGTATGCAATCGAACGTTAGACGCATTTGTATCTCATAGATACTTGTTCGTTCTACTTGTAAATAGTTGCAACAAACGTTGACAATGTTTTATTATTGAACACACACACATACTACTACTACTACTACTTCTACCAAACAGAGATACTCTATCTAATTTCTTGTCTCCGTTTGTCGACTGTCGACTCTTCCGCTCATTATTATTTCGAGAAGTATGAGTTCGTTTGCATTGCACAGCATGTTAAGTGACGCTTTTGGGGCGTGCGTGCTAGTTGCATTGGAGTTCTATTGTTGTTGTTGTAGTTTGGGGGCAGCGCGTGGCATGCATTAATGTTGGCAGCAGGCAGACAGAACGTTATAAGTGCTGTTCAGGTTGACAAATGTTAAACAATTAAGCAATTCTAGGTAATGCAAGTCATTGCAATATGTTGTGGTTTGAGTTGAAATTGCTTTGAAGTAGAAGAAACAAAGCTATTTTCGAAGTAGCTATTGCATTAAATTCTAAGCGCAGTTGTTTGGTAATTTAGTGACATGTCGCAAGTTCTGAGAATATTAGAAAGAGGCATTTAAAATTTATTTCATTCATTTTATTTTAAAGCAACAGCAAATTAATTATTTGAACTTAAAGTAGCTAATATACAAAAGAAGACGCCTTAGCTGCAACAAATGTTTATGACATACAAACTATTAATTATTGAAGAAGACAGTTTCGATCAAACCGCCCACAGATGACGAGTATTTACACCTGATCGCATCCGTTCTATTAATTTTTAATTTATGCCATCTGAGTGCAACTTGCAAACAAGCATATAGATCAGAGCTCGGCACCGGCATATCTTTTGTGCATAGGAAAAGGTAAGGCTTCAAGATGCTAGTGCAACTGACTTGCTTCATCAACTGCAAGACCGGAATAGCATATTGTGCGTGGCCGGTTTGTGTTGTTTGAAAGATTAACAAGTAGAAGCTCGTCGAGACTGTGGCCATATTGGAAATGTCACCAATGTTTATGGTTGGAGCTGTTGGTTACATCGAGACACCACTCGTCACCACTGGTGGACACTGCAAAGTCATTTGTTTGAACAAGCAGCGTCAAAAGAAGGTACACATGTGAATGTCAAGTGGGTGCATGAACACTTGGAGAAGCCACTTCAAGTCGCCTATATCTTCGGACATGATAAATGATCAATCGCGTTGGCATACCTATAAATGGTCGCGCAAGATGTACAAGGTCCTGCATAAGGTTGCCTTTATTGGTACCTGTTCATCCCACGTGTACACCATAATGTCACATGCCGATCAGAAGACTTACCCACACCGTATTGAGATCAACAAGAAGATGTACAGCATTGGTGTTAGTATTTGCATTGATGGTCAGGTCATCCAGAACAACGCCTCCACCGATTACTATGTGACCAATAAGAGCATCACCTCCATGGATGGTTTCACTCAACAAAACGCTGCACAGCGCTATTGACACCAATCGCTTTGCGTTGGAACAAATCATGTTCAAGTTCATCGTTACCTCGTTTAAGATAAATCATGTTCGCTTCCAGATACCAGCCAACAAGTTCTTCTTCATGGATATCAAGAAGAAGCCAGTCGCAATACTACCAGACGGAAGAAGAGCAATGGAAGAAGTTCTACGGATGCACACTTCACAAGTACGAATGAATAAATAAAAAAATTCTTCGACGGTCAAGAAGAATTTATTTAGCCTTTTAGAAGTTCTCCATCTCTGTGAGGATGTAATTAATGTACCTAACAACTCAAAAACAAAGCACATCTTCATGATTTGCAGTCACCGGTCATAGATGGTAGCAAAATGAAGAACGATCTTGCCAAGGCATCGTATTAACTCAAGAAGAGAGATGACAGATATATAAATATCCTTACAGGCGCTATATAACAAACTAGAGAAGGTTAGCTGGACTAAAGCCAGAAAGAAGTAAAAGAACACAAACAGCTGAATAGTCTGCATATTCTTTAGCTGAATGTGAAACGAACCAAGCAAGTACAAGTCTTTGTATAGCATTTGGGAGTCATGGAAACTCTGGTACAATAACCATGGAGCCCAGCTACACCTGCCTTAGTTACACGGAAGCGAGTTTAACTTGAAAATGCCATAAAATAGATATCTGATCACGTCTCACCTTGACGGCAGTGATTGAAGATATTATCTTAAACTCTCATTGTTTATTGTAATAAAAAAAGAAAAAAATGTTCACATCAGATATCTGAGCAAATATCCAATTTCCAGCCACATTGCACTGAAACTGGATCCACAACCAGCTATTGATATTCACCAAGCACTAAAGGGTACTACAGATCTGTAAAAGTTATTAAACAATCAACACAATTGGCCTCACTTATGACCAAACTTATTTATGTCTAAACTTAAACAAATGATCGGATGGCGTTACCAACCCAAAATCTTCATCCATTTTAGCCAAAAATTAATGAATATTCGATCACTTAAATTTGTTTCTGCTGACAAAAACAATTTAATCCAGTGTACAATAGCTTTCCACAAGTATCCCTGGGACTCTGCGGTATCTTGTGGATCTAATGCACTAGCGATTCGTTAACTACTGGTCGTTAGTCAAAGTTTCAGCTAACTATTGGATGTAAGCTTATAGCTAACGAAAATATTTGCAGCTCCGGATTATCTAAATAAGTAGGTATCTTGATTAAAAGGTCTCTTGATTGCTCAGTGGTGTATTTTTTCTCTTGTAAGAATTTTTTTTAACTTTTGTCCTACAACTTTCCATTATTTCAACCAATATCTGCTCTCGAACTAAGGAGACAACGTAAGAGTTCTGTAGTCTTGTCTGGTCTTACTTCTTACAATTGCTTTTCCAAGGATTTTTTCGTATATTCGCCTTAATTGTACGTTATATGCAACACTTGATGTCTAGCACTAGAAGATAAGTTCCAAATTAATCCTTTAGTAGCAGCGTATATGCTTTTACGGCTTTAGATCGCAATTAATCTAAATTAAGACTTTATTTTGTAATAAATTAAAATGTTTTTTTTTTTACATTAGCCGATTACTTGTCTTCCTGGCTTCATCTCTGATAAATAATGTGCAACCCTTTTTTGCAGCCAATCAAAGCCTTTTTGAAGTTCAGCTACAATTCATTCAAAAACTTCAATACTAATTAGAACGCATTATTGTTGCTATCCATATGAGTACTTAATTCTATTATTGTCATGACCAATACTTAATCACAGACGCACGTTCTCAGCCCATACAGATAGGCTACAGTTGAGTGACTTTGAAATATCTGTCGTACACAAGCAAAGTGACATGACAACCGTCCATCCAACATCCACCAATATCCCCAACAAATAATAAAAAGCAACAGTAGCCAAAAACCAAGCAGAATATACTGTGGTAAAATTTAATTTAACTCCAAATTTCACCCAAAGCAACACTTCATACAGGCACACACACAAAAAAGAAGTAAATGTCCTATAGCCTGTATGCATGTAGTTGACAAAAGTCTATGAAAAACAAACTCAGACCACAAAATACACAAAAATATTGTCGTTCCGAGAGCTATACAACGATTGAGTGAAGTGTGGTCAACATGCCTCCTCCTACGTACAAGTTTCTAGGGAATAATATAGACCAAAAAACTTGGTAATCTCAAGCCCTTAATTATATTGAGTGTATAAAATCCTTTAGCCGCACAACAGCAACAACAACAACAACAAAAACAGTTTGAGATGCAAATAAAACCACCAAAAAGTAGTAGTAAAGCAGCAAAAGGAAGTTGCAGCAGCAGGCGCAGGAAGTGAAAGTTACCGGAGACAGAGTTGCACAGACGGACAAACTAATTGAGAGTTGGGTGCCGCCAGATGAAGTGTTGTCTGGTGTATGTATGTGCAGTCGCCAGGACAACAATAAAGCAACAGCAGCAGCAACAATTTCAAATATGCGAAGTGTACACAAATGGTCAAATGGACAGACATTAAGTTGGAGCAGCATTTTCTATACAATATAATCCAAGCAATTTGCAATTTTTGGTAATTTAACTTTACCGAAAAACTTTTTAATGGCCAATGGCAGGCAACGCAGAGTCAACAAAAGCACACACATAGGACAGTGCTGCAGATTAAGGGCCAACATTTGCGCGTATTGCTTGGGGTCAAATGCTATTAAAAAATGGCGCTGTCGCTAAACGCGTCTGAGCAAGGGTGGCCTAACCCTTCTACTCCGCTTTATGTTGAAATTGCTTCCGCCAGAAAAATGGCGTTTTGCACAAATGTTCGCAATTTTTATGTTGCTTTATTTTTTCATATACTCGATTCGTCCTGTCCTATACACATGCTAACTTACGCGCGTTAATATGAAACCATAATATTCGATTGTTATCGTACTTAGTGGCGATTTGTGCGGATTTGAAATTTTTAGGCCCTGTACCGAAGGTACAAGAGCCTATTGGGTTTGTGCAAATGTATGTAACAGGTAGAAATAATGGTCGGAGACCCCCCAAAGTTACCCCCATTATGGTCAGGAGTGATAGAGGAGTCGATATAGCCATGTCCGTCTGTCCGTCTGTCCGTCTGTCCGTCCGTCCGTCCGTCCGTCCGTATGAACGAAAGGATCTCGGAAACGGTAATAGATAGAGACTTCGTGTTTTTTGCATTCGTCTAGGACTGCTCCGGAATTTCACAAGTTTATTTTGAAATTTTGCCCCTCCCCCCCTTCCCCATAAAATCACCCCCAAGGAGAAATATTTCTTCGGCACAAGAAAAATTGAGTATGCCAGTATAAAGTTAACGTCCCTCTTAGTCAAAATCCAAAAAGTTCATCAAAATCGGATAATAAATAACGATTTTATAACCAATTGAAGTTGAATGACCCCCCTTTCCTTTTCATTCATATTCGAGCAGTGAGAAGTGGTCATGTGTTTGGTCATATGCTCGGGAAACGTTTAATGTGTTTGTTAGGAGACCTGAACTGGTACAGGGCCTCTTACAGTCGGTTACGCCTGACTGTATTTTCTTACTTGTTTTTTTTTGTTTTCATGTCATTGTGGACAATTTTTTTGCAATGTCCGCTTTTAAGCAGATTATTTTTTGATATGCTTATGAGTGATTTCTATTAAAGGATTGTGTGTTCCTGCTCGTTTTGAAAGGGGTGTACATTTTTGTTTAGAAAATTATATGCTTTGTGCTATGATTTATTAGCTGTTCATGTTACATAGAGGGTATACACAAATTAAATGTTTTAGCAAAGGCGCTAATGCTGTACTATTATTTTTTTCTTGCAAAAATAAGAAGATTCGGCGAGTTTAATAAACAAACGGAATACGACAAGGAAATGTCATCGATTTTATGCTCTAAATAAAAACGTAAACAAAATATTTATTTTTGTTCGTACGCGCTTCAATTGAAAGCCACTCATTGGATTCAAAATCGTTTTACTGAATAACATTTAGCGTTTATTTCATTAAATTCGTCCAGCAGAGTCAAGAGATATTAATGTTTAAATATAAATTAAAAGACTAATCTCAAAAACTGCTAAGCACCAACGCTATTCAAACTGTTCGCACTTGCTGGCACTTTTAAAACCTAAGACTTATTTGCTACTCAATTTAATTGCCTCAAACTTTATCTCTGAATATAAAGTTGTTCGTTCTCGGCGATGCCTAACCTATACAAAGGAGGTCAAAGAGGGAGCTTAGCGGCAGAAGTTGATAACAATTATATGAGTTATCCCTTTTCTGCTGAACGTAGATCAAAAGGAATACCCAGCGAAAAGGTGCTCTTATCAAACTATGAACATACTTTAATCCGTTCAAAAGTTACTAGTAGCACAGAAGAACGAATTAAGGCAGTGTTCCTTAAAGTATTTAGTAAAAGAAGTATCAAACACTGAGTGATCTCTTCTTACAATTCTCCTAATAATCAGAAAGATATCAGATACATCGAAAATTTAAGGGTCGTCATATATGTATATCGTTGACGATTTTTTCTACTCTAATAACGTCGATAGATATTTTCTCTTCAAATGTTTCAACGCTCAAATCAATCGGATATTATCATGACAAGTCCATTAAAATTAAAAAATCACAATTCAGCATTGGTTGCACATCGAGGTAACACATTTAGTTGGGTTTCGCTGGGAACATTTATTTCAAGTGGTGCAGGGAAGCGAATTATCGTTCGACTTATACAATCTCATTTGATGCGAAGTGTTTGATGATAATAAAACTAATTCTTACAGTATTCAATCAAATCTAGGAAGCTTCCGGAGTGAAAATAGAAACGAGGGAGACCAATAATTTCCTTTTTGAAAAACATCCAATTTAAGTTTTATACACAAATTTTTTAATCTTCATAAAATATTCTATTAGGGTTCAAATCCGACCACTAAAATAGGTTCCCCTACAAAAAGTCAAGTCGATACAGACGTGTCAGTCTTTTTGGATTTTAACAACAAGAATTTTGAGACTAAAAAGATAGTCTTCAATAGTATTTGAATATTTAATGGCCCTATTTCATTTTCAATAAGTTAATGATTAATGATCATGCCAGCTAGCTACAAAAACCTTCTAAAATTTCAAGTTATTTTTTATCAAAATTCTAAGAAACTATTCTGTATATGTATATCGATATCAGAAGAGGTAGTTCCCACACAAATCTGTCCCGTCATAGGGCTTTGTTGTGGTTTTATTTAGCTTAAAACGAAAAATTTTGTGTATCTGATGCAATACCAATAAAAAATATAGCACGGATCCATATAGGACGAACTCAGTAAATTGCAGCATTTTTTTATTATTAAATTATAAACATTTTATATGAAAGAAAAACTTTAGAAACTAAAATTCAAGATTTTAATGATGCTGATGAAACCAACTTGTTTGAATTCGATTCGGACTCTGTTACATCTTTAAGATCCTTTGTAAATATCACCGAAATATTATTTAAGACTAGAGGAGCGGATATCTCTTAACTTTTTTTTCCGAATTTTTCGATACACATTATATTTCCTAGTGTCCTTTATATATATTAAATAATAGTCTATTTTGTCTTCCTTTAGCAGCAGAAATCTGGCAGAAAAAACCCCGTCAAAATCGGTTCCGCCGTTTGGGAGTTTTGCACCCATATATGAGCAGACAAGACATACAAATTTCATACATAAAATACAACGAACGATACTACAAACCCTCGAGAAACGAGTTCCAAGCAAATCAAATACTTGCCTCATGTTATACTGATTTCATTCCGTAGATTGACAAAGGAGGTTTTCTACCCTTAATACTCAAAACGGGACGATGTAAAAACAAGTAAGAAAATACAGTCAGGCGTAACCGACTGTAAGAGGCCCTGTACCAGTTCAGGTCGCCTAACAAACAAATTAAATGTTTCCCGAGCATATGACCAAACACATGAGCACTTCTCAAATTTTAAAATAAACTTGTGAAATTCCGGAGCACTCCTAGTCGAATGCAAAAAACTCGAAGTCTCTATCTATTACCGTTTCCGAGATCCTTTCGTTCATACAGACGGACAGACGGACGTACGGTCAGACGGACATGGCTATATCGACTCCTCTATCACTGCTGACCATAATGGGGGTAACTTTGTGGGGTCTCCGACAATTAGTTCTTCCTGTTACATACATTTGCACAAAACCAATAGGCTCTTGTACCTTCGGTACAGGGCCTAAAAAATTAGGAGTAGTGAAGTCTTTAGAGGCTTTAGTGGACGTTTACCTCAGGGGTAGCTCCCATATAAACCAACCCACAATCACTTATGTGATTTTGTATGAATAGCTTATTTAGTCGAGCTATCAGCTGTCAGAATATCAGCTTAAAAATCGATACAGCGTCGTGTTATGGCCGATCGTTTCACAGACATATACAGATAGACGTGACCCCCAAACCTTTTTGAGTTAACCTCTTCACTGTATTACGAATATTCAAAATATGCTTCAAAAATTCTAAACAATTGTAAATTTTTAAGCAATATTAAGAACCAATGATAAAAAAAAAAAAAATAAGATTATAGTTTTAAATCTATATATCTATATCTATACTCTATACTATTATATAAAGTGGTAATGTTTGTATGTTTGTAAGGAGTAAACTCAAAAACTACTGTGTCGATTTTAAAAATTCTTGCACCATTGGAAAGCTACATTCACCCTGAGTAACATAGGCTAGGATTAATGGCGGGCGAAGAGGACTATGCCCCACCCCCCATACAAGCGATAAACAAATTTCAACATATCTTTGCATCCATTTGAAGTACATGGATGAAATTTGGTATACATGTTAATATGATTGGATGAAGTAATCAAGTTAAGACAAGAGAATACAGTTTCATAGTTTAAAAGATAAAAAAAGTTATTTGATTTATCGGTTTTAAATATTGCTGAAAGACGTAAAGAAGTGCTTGGAGTCGAGTAGGAGGAGAATAAATTGTGTGTTGAAAATGATTTTTACTGGGCACAGCAAAGCGTGCCGGGTACAGCTAGTGTTGAAATAAAATAACAAACACTTTATAAAGCTTTGACATTTAAATAATTTTAAGCCAACAATTAAACAAAAATTGTAAGCTTCTAATTCAATGCGTTGTACTTTAAACGCAAACTAGTTAAATTTACTAAATTAAGTTTTATTTTGAGAAGTAACCACTTTTCTAATTACTAGTTAAATATTGGAAACTGAAAAACTCCACCCAAATTGCCGTATCAACGTTCTCACTTAGGTCAGCTCATAAACAACAACCAACCTTCTCATCAAAAATGTAAACTAAAACCATTAATTACTGCAATTAAGTAATACTCGGTTTTTTTTTTTCTTTTAGCTTAAATAATTCTTAGCGAGACATTTACTCCCGTTGTGCAGGCAAATGATACGCACGCGACCAAAGGACGTCGGAAGGATTTCGGCTATGATTATCAAACTAACAAAAAATATATACCTTAAAGCAACAAACAAAAACATTTGGCGACTAATGTGTCTACATGAAAAACTGCAACCCGAAAGGACGAGAAAAGAAAAATCTTGCCTGAATGTTGATTAATATGCTTTTTGCGCATAATACTTAGTATCCTTGCTGGCAACAAAGAAGCAGCCACATACTAAAATACATTCCTCGTTAAGCTTCGACATAAACGTCGCGCGTTAATTATAATCGCTTGGCCGCACACACAAAGTGCCAGCGACGAGCGACCGAGCAGAGCAACCATCAAATGCTGCCTGCAGGCAGCCAGTCAAGTATAATTAACAAGTTTGTTGCGCGGTGTAGTGTCCTTTGAGAAAGTTTTTTTTTTGTTTATAAGTAGAAAAAATTGCAAACAAAAAAAAAAAATACGCGTTCTTATGTAAATGATGTGTAAACATCACGTGCAGACGATTTAATAGTTGCATGCTTCACTTTAAAGCGCATTTTTGCCACGGGGTGAGAAAATTTTGTGAAGCATAAGAGTTTTCGTGCCTCATTTGCCAAATTCGAACGCAATTAAACGCACAAAAATTTCATCAAAGGTATTTTAAATGCTTGCATAATGACTTCGATACGTTATGACGTTGTGATACGTCTCGATTTCAAACCGTTGGAGGAATGCCTTCACCAACCGTAATATTTGCCATGAAATTAAATTAGATTCGCAACTACTGCAAAACTTGTTGTTAATGGCAGCATTTTCGGTTGGCTACCTTTGAAAGAGGTATTAAAAATATTTAGTAAATGAGTTTGAGGAAATTTTTGCACGCACAACACCAACAAATGCAGACACAGCGCATGCCACGCCAACCAACATATTACATGCCTATGACAGACCGTACGCAATTTCTCAATGTGAAAAAAAAAAAAAAACAAAAATACTATTGAAATTACACGTGAAATTCAAAAATAATTTTGGAATGTGTGCGGCTACTCGTTGTGTAAGTGAAACGCATAAACCCTGCAAAATAGTAGCTCTAAATAATCATAGACGTATGAGTTTGTTGTATATGCTTGCAAAGAAGGCAGAGAAGTGTGCACCGCACAGTGTGGCGAAAGTAGAACAATATTGACAAACAATAAAGTAATTCAGTCGAGTGTTCACGAGTTTCAGAAATGTTATTTCCAATAAATATTCAATATTAAAACCCATATTTTATATGAGCTACATGGACTTAAATCTACATGTGATCTGAGCCAATTCAACCTATCATGAACGGTGACCAATGGAAATTCATGGCTTTCGATGTAGGCTCTGATTTCTTTAATACAAAGAATACCTGTCATATACATATTTATTTTATTTCTTTTAAAAATCATAAAATTATTCGTGTTTCTATTCAAGTGAATGAATTATTTTGCTCCTTATACAGTTTCTCTGTAGCTCTGTAGCAACACCCGGTAAAACAGTATGACTTGTGTCGCAGTAAGTTGCAAAAGCGTTTTGAACTTTATCTTCAAATTATTATTTTTGACATGAATGACCTCTGTAAGGGTAGTTGGTACTATTTCAAACGCACCAACGCTGGAAGGAACAGCAAGAATAGCTAAATTTTAGGGAGCTCAACCTCTCGTAGAGAGAAATTGCAAGAAAAACAAACGGAAGGAACACAATTTTTGCACATTTATACAAAAAAAAATTATGAGTATGGAACAAATATAAAGAAGTAAAGAAGCAACAACGGCAACTAACCGAAAGGCAATTCTTCATGCGGCATCTAATTCTCACCAGTCTGAGAAAAAAAAACAAATTCGAATCTGGCGAGAACGTCAAGTGCTGCAACAGTGAAATGGATTGTTCTTATTTAAAAAGATTGAAACTTTAAAAAAAAAAATAGCTCCAGAAAGGATACTTAATTGAAATTTGCCTACAATTTACTGACTTGGAAGTCAGAGGTTACGTAAGGAACAACATTTTACAAATCATAACCATAGGAGAAAAGGTAATGTAATGCTCTGTGGAGCGCTTTCATATTATGTGACATGCAAACTCCAATTTCTGACCTTTAAAATGAATAGGACTCCTTAAACAATCGGCTCCATGATGTAATTTCAAATAAAGAAGAATGTACACTCTACTAAAACATATTAAACAAGGAAATTTCAGTCGGGCGTAACCGACTGTAAGAGGCCCTGTACCAGTTCAGGTCTCCTAACAAAGACATTAAATGTTTCCCGAGCTTATGACCGAACACACGACCACTTCTCACTGCCCGAATATGAATGAAAAGAAAAGGGGGGTCGTTCAAATTCAATTGCCTATAAAATCGTCATTTATTATTCGTTTTTGATGAACTTTTTAGATTTTGGCTTAGAAGAACGTTATCTCTTATGCTTGTGCCGAAGAAATTTTTATCCTTCGGAAGTGATTTAATGGGAAGGGGTGGGTGGTATTGGTTTGGGGAAGGGCAAAATTTTAAAATAAACTTGTAAAATTCCGGAGCAGTCCTAGTCGAATGCAAAAAACACGAAGTCTCTATCTATTACCGTTTCCGAGATCCCTTCGTTTATAAAGACGAACGGACGTACGGTCAGACGGACATGGCTATATCGACTCCTCTATCACTGCTGACCATAATGGGGGTAACTTTGGGGGGTCTTCTACCTTTATTTCTATCTGTTATATACATTTGCACAAAACCAATAGGCTCTTGTACCTTCGGTACAGGGCCTAACAATGGAAAAAGCGAACGTTATGTCTACACAAATCATATTATTAGAAAGTTGGGTCTGTTGGTGGGCAGCTATAGATGGTGTCCCAATGATTGCTTTAAAATATTGAGAATAGTTAAAGCTTTTTAAACAACTTACATGCCCAAATTATGCTAATACATGAACCAAATATGAAAATATTTACCTGTAAATAAAAAGAAGAAAAGAACAGTTAAAATTTGGAAAAACAAATCTTTTATAAAAGTACTTTAAATCTAAGAAACATTTAATGGATAAATCCTAGAAATTTTAAGGACGACAAAACAGCAGATTTTGTACAGATGACTCTTATTCATCTTTTTACGTACTATACTTTTTACTTCCATAAACAATGAATTGCAAATATGTCGTGGTGACCCCGACATTGCGGTGCTTACTCCAACTCAAGTCTTAAACAAAGCAAAAATTAGAAGATATGAGAGCAAATTTTAAGCAGATATTGAAGAAACACCAATGAGGCGACTATGCAAATATATTTTCTTTTTTTAACTTTTTTCTTTATAATTTTTTTGGTCTTTAATCTTTTCAAACATTTTAACCACTGTGCAGCTACAAAGAGCAGTCAAACGGAAAACAGAAATACCAACGCAAATGGGCGCGTTTTCAATTAAATTTCCGTTCTAATCACTTTTACGATTTTGCGCATTTGCAGGCGAAAACGAGCGAAACCTGTCCGTGACAGCATTCACTGCACTAACCGAGTAGACAGCAAGGGTTACAACGACGTCCCTTCGACCACAGGAAAATTCCGAATGGTCGACCAGGAAACACAACACATTAGCATGACATACACGTGCCTCCTTTTTTTTTTTTTTTTTTTGGAAATACTTCAAATGCAAAGTGACAAAATATTTGTTAATTTTTTTAACTTGTTTTATTGTCTTCAATGTTTGAATCTATATAACTGACAGAAAATTTGGCAAGTACTAATTTAATTTTGGTTGTTAGAAATGTCATTTGCTGCATGGGGGGCGGTAGGTACTATTCCGCCAAAGTCCAATAACGACTTCCATCCGGCTTAATAGTCATAGTGCTCTCACAATCGCTGAGCTCGTGCTCATAGTGACTCGGTGCTATTACAATGCAGAAGGGCAAAGTTATGGTGCTATTCATTATAGTTCGACTCGTCTGACGCGACAACAGTGAGCCGTCTTCGTCGCCTTCTTCTTGTTGTTGTTGTTGTAGTAAATAGTTGTCATCGTATTTAAGCATCACTGTTAAGCTGTTATCTTGACTGTTGCTCAAGGATTCACACGAGGATTGACGCCATATATTAAATTCGACATCAGCATCTGGTTCTTCTTCGTCCGATATCGTTGGTGTTGGCGGTACATATGGCATCAGTTCAAGGCAATTATTTATCGACAGATCGTTACTCGCTTCGTAAAAGATTTCCTCGTCACAGTCGCTGGAGTAATCAACAAAATGCTCAATATCATTAAGGTTACTCTCCGTACAACCGGCAGCCTCGCGATTGAGCACACACTCCGAATCTTCGTATGTTTCGGAGTTGTGTTCAATGTGTACAGCTTCAGCATAATCGATGTTACCGCTATTTTGCTGTACAGCGCGGCAAGCGGTACGCATTCTGGCCGGCGCCGTAATGTTTAGGGACATCTTTGCTTCAGCTTGCCTCAAATCATAAATGGAAATATCCACGCAATCGCTGTCATCTTCGTCGCCATCATCTTCGACAGCATCCGCATAGTAGTTCGTGTTACCGATAGCCTCCTCGTCATCATAGTCAACATTGTTGCCTTCGTCGTCGTCTTCATCCGCTTCGGATATATCCAAGGCATCCTTGAACACTTCCGATTCGATATGCGCGACAGCCGTACGCAGTACAGCACGCGTCTTCTGTACTGACGTATCGGCGTAGACATGATCGCCAGCCTGTTGTAAGTCGTTTGGTTCGTGGTGTGCACGCAATAAATTTTGTAAAGTTTGGAAAGAATCTTTCATTTCCATTATCTCAGCACGACTATGACATCGCAGAAGCCGATGCATAGAGACCGGTGAGCTGAGCGCTTCAATCAAATATTGTAGATCGTTATTCATTTTCGTCGCCGTTAAGTATGTACGTGAAATTTTACGAATGATGAAAATAAATCTGTCGATAAAGTTTACTTGACACACAGTTCTGGCAGATTATACGAAAGACATCCTAACAAAACAAACATGTGATTCGGAGTAGTTGTTGTTACTGCAGTGAAATTTTTAAAACATTTTTTTTATATTTTTGACGTAAAAACAAAAGGTTTTAAGTTCTTTACATTTTTTTCAGGAAGCTTGTAAATCATTTAATGGAAACAGTGTGACTTGCAACAAATCTTTACATGCAAATGTTGCCTAGATTTAGTTCATTTTAAAATATAAATCTGACGAAAGAATGGGTAACAAACAAACGAGCAGAGAATAAGAATAACGAGAGATAACATAAACGAACACTACATACGATTTTATTTATATGCTCGTTCGTTTGAACAACGTTCGTACGTTCATTGCTGTTTGTTCGTATGATTTTATTCCGAGCGAACATGGAATAAGAACTAGAAAAATATACTATTTATATTTATATTCTCGTTCGTTTGAACAACGTTCGTACGGTCATTGCTGTTTGTTCATATGGAATAGTATGGAATAAAAACTAACGAAGAATATTTATTTTATTCATATTCTCGTTCGTTTGAACAACGTTCGTACGTTTATTGCTGTTTGTTCGTATGATTTAATTCCGAACGAATATGGTATAAGAACGAGAAATAAAAACGAATGAAGAAAATATATTTTATTCATATTCTCGTTCGTTTGAACAACATTCGTACGTTTATTGCTGTTTGTTCGTGTGATTTTATTCCCAACGAACATGGAATAAGAACGAGAAATAAAAACTAACAAAGAATATTAATTTTACTCATATTATCGTTCGTTTGAACAACGTTCCTACGTTCATTGCTATTTGTTCGTATGATTTAATTCCGAACGAATATGGTATAAGAACGAGAAATAAAAACGAATGAAGAAAATATATTTTATTCATATTCTCGTTCGTTTGAACAACATTCGTACGTTTATTGCTGTTTGTTCGTATGATTTTATTCCCAACGAACATGGAATAAGAACGAGAAATAAAAACGAACGAAAAATATGGAACTAGTTTGAATAATGTACATTGTTTAATTGTTGTTTGCGATTTTAATCTATATTGTTGATGGTTGATTATTGCATTTCGAACATGTTTGATTAGACATGTTTGATTGTAAACACTTTTCATGTTTGTCGCTTAGAATAATTAAAAGAAAAAATAAAGAGAATCACAATGAACGAACATATTAAACTTGTTCTGCTCGTTCAGTGCGGAGCATAAGTTAATTTTGCTCGTTCGTTCGGAATGACTCAATAACTATATAAAGTCTTGTTCAGCTAAATGATGCGAGTCGAAAAAGTTTGGCAGTGTGAGGCTAAATTGGAACGTTTTATGTCAGGAGGGGATGAGAAGAGAAGCGGAAATGCTCGCGTAGCAAGCCTAACGTGTTTTAAAGAGTGGAAAGACTTCCAAACTTCCAAAGTGTGTAAAGTGAAACGGAATTCAAGAGGGTAATAAATTGGCTTATGATTCTGAAGCATAGAGAATGAGTGCATACTTGAGAAATAGATAAAAGCTATCGTTATTGTTTGGTTTTGATGATATCACAATGGTGAAACGGAAATCAAGAGTTGAAAAGCATTGGCGTGTGAATCGAAGCATAGAGAATGCTATTGTTGTTGTTGCTGCTGTTCGGTTTTGGTGACACAACAATGGTGAAACGGAAATCAAGAGGGGAAAAGCATTGGCTAGTGAGTCTGAAGCATAGAGAATGAGTGCTTATGCATGAGAAAAAGAGAGTTGCTATTGTTATTGTTGCTGCTGTTTGATTTTGGTGATACAGCAATGGTGAAACGGAAATCAAGAGGGCAAAAGCATTGGCTAGTGAGTCTAAAGCATAGAGAATGAGTGTTTATGTTGCTATTGTTGTTTTTGCTGCTGTTTGATTTTGTGCATTGTGAAATAATTACAATCCATGGATATATTCTCTTTTGCAACCGATGAAAGCATTAGATTGCGAGAGAGGTGAGAGAGAAAGGTATATAGTAAATAAATAATATGCTGTACCATTCTTTATTTCATTTTTGTTACTCACAATTATTCTTTAAAAATTAAAACTAAATGAAGATATTTGTCAGCTGTAGCTGAAAATCAAGAAAAAAAATTCTACACTCTTTTATTTTCATTTGAAGTAGCTAAAATTCTTGTATTTGGCTTAGAAAAAATCCCATTAATTCTTGTAGGAGATTTCAATGCAGATTTGGCCAAAAAATCAATGACTAGCTCAGTTAATAAACAGAAGAAACTTAATCTCAACGTTATGGGTAAAGGCCCACGTTGGGCGCCAAAAATTATATCGGTTGCTTAATTGTTTATGCAATATTTAGCGATTCCAATGAACACTGGCTGAACATGTACTCCAAAAACAATTTTTAAGAAAATTAAACTGTTTTTTTTTCTTATCAAATATTCCCACAGTTTAAAAATAGATCATATAATATCTAACAAAACTTTGGTTGTACAAAACCATGTTGTTTTTTTTTTTTGTGTTTTTGGAAAGTTTTTTCATTAAAACCGAAAGCCACTCAACCAACCAAAGGACTTTCTTCTTTGCCAACATAACGAAGCAAAAGTCATTAGAAGCAACTTAAGTTTTGTGTTTAACACGCCCTAAACCAGACAGGATTTTGCATTTTTCTCTTTTCAATGTAAGACAACTTGTCTTTGCTCCTTCAGTCATGCAACAAGACCAACGAACAACAAAAGCGCAAAACTTTTAACACCCACAAGAAACGAAGCAAAGAAAGAGAGCGACATAATGCAATAATTGTAATTTTCTTGAAATTTTCCAAGAGACTCAGCAGGAGCATTAAACAAGCGAAAATGTTTAAGAATTTCTAGAGTAGAGAAGTGGAGCGGAACGGTACGGAACGTACACGAAATATAACAATCAGAAAACATTTAACAAGTTTTGCAGTCGATGCGTGTGGTGGTTGGAGCAGCGAAAGTGAGTTTCCTTGTACATAAAAGTCGCAGGTGGTGTTGCTTGAAAGTATTGTATAGAAGGTCGTTTGTTGTTCTACATACAACACACATGTATCTACAATATTTATAGATTGTATAACATATTTAGCAGCATTTTGATACACATTCCAAATGGCAGCAATAAATTACACGCGAAAAACATACAAAAGACACAATTATGTACATTTATTTATATGTAAGTAGGTCGGTCGCAGGTACTTGTAATTAATTTAAATGTCTTTAATCTAATACCGTTTCCAAATTCCTTAAGTGTTTTCGCTTAAACTAAATAAATTATGTGAAAAAAAATTGCACAAAATTCCGTTTTAGTTTAAGCACGCCACAGACAATTTAACATTGTTGTAGGAAGAAAGGTAGGAAGAGAGGTTTTAGCGAAATATGGCAAGTTTCAATGGATCACATGGAAAAATGTTTATGTAGTTTTTTCTTAATGTTCAGTTCAGAGCAGATTAGTATTTTGTTATGTTAGAATGATTTACGCAGACTAACTACACTGCAAGTTCAGGTAGCACAATCTGAAGAGCATTGATAGCCTAGTTGCAGATTCATACGTTGGGCGCCAATAACTATAGTTAAAATTTTACTTAATAGTTAACTTCCTCCTTGTTATAAGAAGTTCTTTCTTAGTTAAATCTTAAAGTTCCGACAGTGCAGCTTAGCAATGCTAAAATCGTTGGGTTTATATTATATTAGGACTATTGACTAGGGCAGCCTAAACTGCAAGTTTAATACGATGTAAGTCCGGGTAGCTCAGTGCGTTGAGTATGAGAATCCTTATCGAATAGTTATGAGGAAGCAACCCACATTGGGCGCCAAAAGTTATGTCGGTTGCCTAATAGCTTATAGAATAAAAATGGAGTTCTATAGAGCTTTTTATGACTTCACCATTAAATTGAGTTATCAAAGCAGTATATTTCTTCAAAAGGTTCCTTTAAGATTGAACCGAAGTTGTCATACTTGAATTGGCATAAAAAACGGTCAGTCTCTAAGAAGCATCTTCCAGCTCAAATCTAAGATCGAAGAACTGCCAGTTTGGCATAATGAAAGTCCGGTTAGTAGAACATCGAGCTCTTAATTTCAGTGCCGCAATTTGAAGTTTCACGTTAGGCGCCAATTGTTATATTACATTTATTTTGCATTATAAAAATCCGCTCAGCTGGACATAAATCTCTTAATTTAAATGCTATGATTTCGAGCCCCACGTTAGGCGCTAATTGTTATGTTACATCTGTAGTGTACATCTCAGTGTCGTGATTTTAACCCCACGTTGGGCGCTATATGTTATGTTTCGTCTGTTGACTAAATTAATTGCGAGTAACATAAGACTTCTAATCTCAGTGCCACAATTTTGAGCCCCACATTGGGCGCCAACTATCACGTTTTATCTGTTGAATAAATGCGAACATATGGCGAGTTTGGCACTTTGAAAGGCCGGTTAGAAGAACATAAGTCATAATCTCAATAACACAATTTTGAACCCCACGTTGGGCGCTAATTGTTATGTTACGTCTGTTGACTAAAGCTGAACAAGCGAGCTTAGCACTATGAAAGCCTGTTCTGTAGAACATTAAACTGTTAAACTCAGTGCTGCGATTTAGGGCCTCATGTTGGGCGCCAATTGTTATGTTACGTTTGTTGAATTCGAAACAAATTGCGAGTTTGGCGCTATGAAAGTCCGTTCAGTACAACTTGAAACACATAGGTTCAGTGGCACAATTTTGAGCACCACGTTGGGCGCCAATATTACGTCTGTTGACGGAATTCGAACAAATTGATAGTTTGGTAATTTGAAACCAAAATTCAACCACTTTTTATTTTAATGCAATTTCAATTGTATACAATTATAAATTATATGAAGTTCCTAATTGTTATTCAATAGGATCTTAAATCTAGACGAGAAATTGTCGAAAAAGACGACGTTTTAACCTTCTGGTTGGTATTTCCATGGTCAATGGTCTACCCAAGCGATTTCTGTGGTTCATCAAAAGGTTGAGAAAAAGGATTGTCTCTCGATGGTAACCAAATTCAGGTCTCTATGTAATTCAGGTCTATGTATACCAATCACAACCAGTTATTAGTTTTGAAAAGTTTGAATCCGATTGCGATTTGACCTTGCAGCGATATCCCAACTTTGGATGCCGTAACTCCATGTTTGTGCAATAATTTGCTGATAGGCAGTCCTTTTGTTACGAAGCGAAAGTTTACTTCTTTTATTGAGTAGCTATTTCTTAGGCCTGTAGTCTATAGCTCTTGACTTTCAAATAGAATGTTCATCAGTCCAAAACCCTTCCAAAAGAAGCTTCATACTTTAAAAATATATATATTTCTCTCAAAACATCAAATTTCAAAAATGCTTTTTCAAATCTATAACATCTTCATGTTTCTAGCGAAGCCTATACGAAATTTTTAAGCAAACCAGCCATAGACCATAACTTTCCCGCCATTGAAATTTTTAAACGTATGCGGCTGCATTTGTAATAAGAATCTCTTATGATTCGTCATGATTCATACACACGGTCACGCAGCTATTGCCCAAAAGTCATATGGAATCATAGAGTTTCAGTTTAACTGTTGCCGTTGACCCAGTTTTCTATGTCATACCAAAGCACTTCACTCCGTGCATTTTTATTGAACACTAAAAGCGCCCACATACATCCATATATATATATATATATGGATATTGTACAGAACACATGTGTCCCTAAACTTGCTGCTACTACATATTTTATGTATTTGTGTATGTTTTTAGGTTGGTGAGTGTGCTAAATTTTAATGGCATCCCTTTTATCCCAGCTTTTTATGCGCATTTCTATGCGTCCCGCTTGAGTCATCAAAAACACAAATAAAACTATGAGCAAAAAAAAAAATCTGAAACTAGCAAGGATGCTATTGGCTATTTCAGGGATTTGTCTATGCTACAAAAAAAAAAAAAATATGCTCCAAGCGCTTAGTAAAAATCAATAAACTTCAAAATGTATTTAAAGCTACAAGCTGGGAACTTCTGTTCTACTTTATTTAATTATTTTGCTTTTTTTTTATTATTTAGCGCTACTAACTAACTTCACTTCCGCTCATTAGTGGCATGCATACTTATATATGTTGCATGTTTTTCGGCTTATGGCATGTAAAGTTTTTCAACTTTTTTTTTTAGTTTTACTTTATTTATATATTAACTAGGTAACTGAGTTTTTTCGAGCGTTGAGCCAACTTTTTGCTGTTGCAGTTGATTATGCAGTTCATTATTTTAGTATGTTTGTGTCATGCCACAAAATATATCTGTAAATGTGCTTGTTTAGTGTTGATTTAGGCATTAAATGTTTTGTTGTTGTTGGTTGTTGGTCTGTTGTTAAGTCAATTCTAAATGCAATGAAAGCTTAGAGACAACAAACCAGCAAACAAGTATATTAAATATTTAATGAAATGCTTGACTTTTGATTGAAGTTAAGACGTCAGCAGCTTTAAGCTGCAATGTTAGTTGGTACAGCAGTTGACAACGCATTAGATACAAGTGAAAGCATAAAATGTTGCATGAATTGCAGCTGAGGATGTATCTTAAAAAATCAATGAGCTAAGGAAAAAATTATAAACAACCAAAAAGTGTCGAAAATGCCTTAATAATATAAAAGGAAATGCAAAAAAATTGAGGCCCCATGTTGGGCGCCACTTTTTTTTGGGTTTTTTTTTTAGCACTATTGACTGATTTCTATTATTCTGCAATTTTAACAACGACATAGAACAAAATCAAAAAAAAAATATGAGACCCCACGTTGGGCGCCTTTTTTTAATGTGAAGTTATATGCATCGTAGTGTATGTAGTGTCGACTTTGCCGTAATAATAAAAGACTATTTCAGTTTCATATATTTTAATATCAAAGAAAAAAAATATCTTTTGAGCCCCACGTTGGGCACCATTTTTTTTTTTTTTTTTAGACTGTTGACTGATTTTTATTATTCTGCAATTTTAGCAGCGACATAAAACAAAATAAAAAAATAGAGCCTCATGTTGGGCGCCTTTTTTTATAGCTGCAGAGTTTTTATTATTCCGAATTTTTTTCCAGAGAGCTGAGCGTATTTTCATCATACCAAAATCGTAGTCTGGTTGTACTTAATCAATAGGTCGGGAATCAAAAGTACATTTTAGTTTCCAAATTTAAAGGCTTAGATGAAACTTCCTCTTATGGTTGCTCCATAAATAAAAAGCCTAAACTGCTGCTGAAATTCCGCCAATTTTACGTAAGAGATACGAATTGATTTCTATTATTTTGCAATTTTGGCATCAAGCTGAGCGTGCTCCTATTATAAAAAATTTTAATTTTATTTTAAAGTTAGGTTAGGTTTGGTTTAGCTAAATTTGGTGGAAAATACCGTTGCTCACTTCGCATAAATATATTAAATTACTGTAGTTGCTGAGCATATTTAAACTACAAGCAAAACTGCGATATTAACACGCTAAAAAGACCCCCACGTTGGGCGCCAATTATTTTTTAAAGCTTCGAGGTGATTTCTTTGATTCTGCCAATATGCAAACGAACTGCGCTTGTTTTCACTTCAAATTACTTAAATTTTTTATCTAAGGTTAGGTTTGGCTAATTCGCCATGCACTGATGGGCTTAAATAGGCTAGAAAAGACTACTACTCACATCTTTTAAATATAATGAATAACTATAGAAGAAAAGCATAAGTTTGCATGTATGTAACATTGCGATTTTAATACGATAATAAGACCCCACGTAGGGCGCCAATTTTTATATTAGAGCTGTTGACTGATTCCGATTCTTTTTTAATGTTGCCAGCAAAATCGGTGGATTTCCAATACAAAAAACCTCAGTTTGGACATATTCAGTCAAAATGATGATTAAATAGCATTTAATTTTAGTACATCCTGTTGATTAAGTATGTGTACATTGTAATTTTTTTGTATGACGAAAACCCGTTGAGCTGTGCAAAATTCCAATATAAAAGGAATCAATATAAATCACTTATATAAAAAAATTGGGGCCCACTGTGGGGCCTAATCAAAGCATTTCATTTAAGTACTAGGTACGTGTAAATTGTGATTTTTTTATATGGAAAAAACCGATGAGCTTGCTGGCACTATAATCGCAATCACTCAATATAACATATATCAAAATAATTGGCGCCTAACGTGTGGTCGAATGAAAGCATTTAATTTTAGTTCATTCTATAGACTAGATACGTATAAATTGTTTTATTTTTTTTTTATGGAAACCCGTTGAGCTTGCTGGCAGTATAATCACTTATATAAAAATTTGGCGCCCAACGTGGGGTTTAATCAAAGAAAGTAAGTGGGGTCCTGTTGACAAAGTAAGTGCGAATTGTAAGTTTTTTGAAAATCCGTTGAGCTTGCAGGCACTACAATCGGAATCAGTTAACATCATTAAAGTAAATTAAACTGGCGCCCAACGTGGGGCCTAATCAAAGCATTTAAATGTAGTACATTCTGTTAACTAAATATGTGTATACTGTGACTTTTTGTATGTTGAAAATCTGAACTTGCAGTATAATCGAAATCAGTAAAAATTTGGCGCCTAACGTAGACCCAAACAAAGCTTTAAGAGCACTTAGAAGTAGCAGCTCTTAACTGCTTTTGAATATAAATTCGAAGCGACGCTTATTAAAGTATTATTTTCCTTTCTTTATTACCCAGGCTGCATGTGTTTCAAACTTTTAGTTCCACTTAAATTTTCCACTTTCTCACCGACAAAACGTGACTGTTGCTGCAGGAAACTGACTGCCAAAAAGCATTTTGCCAGGAATCAAAAATATCTTTAATAATCTAAACACATTAAACGAGCAACTGTGTGGCAGCTTTCAGTATGCCAAAGAATGAGTGTCTTCCACACGTGCCCGTTTAGTTTAGACATATCTGGCTACAGTCAGTCCCCCCTCAAAAAGTATGTAAAGTAATAATAACAAAGAGCAAATTCGTCGACAGACAGACAGACCAAACGAACGAACGACCAATAAACAGAAAACTGAATGCAAACAAACAGGCATGTAGACATAGGCAAGGAAGTAGACAGACAAACAGACACAAATAGATGGATGCTCATAGTACAAACAAGGACTACAGTTCAAAGGGCACAATACAAAGAGCAATAGCAGAAGGAGGCAAAAGCATATGAAGGCAAACATACGCACAAAAGCCTATTAAATAACACACATACTCCAGACACTTAAAGGGAAAACTTTTGGGCAGGATAAAAATTTTGAAGTGAAAATATTAAAGAAGGAGCAAAAAAAAAAAACAAAAATAAAAATGTATGTCCTTGCTGTTGTTTTGTGGTCGAAAGAAATTTGAAGTATAAAACAGGAATATAATATTCATAAAAGAAAAAAAGTTAGAACTTGGAGAACAAAGTCAGAAAAACCGACCGAAATAAGCAAATGCATAGATGATGCTTATAAGTTTATATGTGCACATGATGTATCCTATATATATATAGCTTGTTATGCGCTTGTAGCTACTTGAGCATGACTATATATCTTTAACTTTATATAGCCAAGTGTATGTGTCTCTGTATGTGTTAAGTGTGCTGCCAACTTTGCTTGTTATTGAGGCAACTAATGCCGGCACTTGAAGTCTACTACTCGACAAACTACTGCTGCTGCTTCAAACGTTGACGAGCACAACTTCTCAACGCTGTAGTTGACATCCTTGTTGTCTGCTAGTGTCCTTGTGCAGCTATAGCTATGTCTTAACGCTATACATTACGGTGTATCAAGTTGTCAAATTTATGTTGAATTTTTTTCGTTTCATTTTCATGCAAAAGTGTGCTAAATTTAGAGGAAAATCGCATTTATTCAAAGTCGACAAAGTCGCAACTACTACGTCGACTACTCTTACTACCACTGTCTAAGTTAACTAAATGCCCGACGGACTTGTATTAGTTTATATTGTCTCTTGTACAGCGTAGAAGAAAGTAGCCTTTTAGTTTCTGTCGTCGTTTTTCGTCCTTGGTTTTTCGGTTGGTGTAAGAATAATAAGAGTCTTTGTAGTCAACTAAATCCACTTGAGACTTTTGTATCGTTTACATTGTACATACTTAACTTGGACTAATCTAAACAATTTTCCTAAATAGTTTGCCAAAGTTTTAGTTTATGCAGTAGCAAAATGCAAGTTTGTAGGCTTAAGTAGATTATTTTGGATAGTATATTAAATTCAGAGAGAAAGATTTAATAATATACTAAAATATATTATTTTTCTCAAATTTAAGGATACAATGCCTTAAAAAGTCCTTCAAATATTAAACAAGTTAATGAAAAAAAAGTTGGAAAAGAGCTGGAGCCGATGATCATAAATAAATTGTGTGCCAAACTGCTATTTTAGTGATTGGGTCCCACGTTGGGCGCCAATTTTTATGTTATATAAAATATTAAACAATAAACTGAAAAAATTAGGCTTGAAAAGACCAACAGTCAATAAACATAAGTAAACTGCGTTTATATTGCGGTGCTTAGGCCCCACGTTGGGCGCCGATTATTATATTACATAAAATAGTTACCAATAATCTGGAAAAAATAGGCTTAAAAGGAGCTGATCATAAGCAAACTGCACATTTACACCTTATTAAATAATAAGGTCGCATGTTGGGCGCCAATTTTAATATATAAAATATTTAACAATAAACTCGAAAATTGAAGTTTGAAAGGAGTTGGACTCCATGTTTATTAGAAAATTTCATTTTTAAAACGATGAATAAGTCGCACGTTAGGCGCCAACTTTTATGTTATATAAAATATAAACCAATCAACTTGAAAAAAAACAGGCTTGAAAAGAGCTGGAGTCTATGATTATAAACTATGATTTAGTACGTTAATTAGGCCACACGTTGGGCGCCAATTTTCATTTTATATATTGTACAATTAAATATTAACCACTTATCTAGAAAAATCAGGCTCGAAAAGAACTGCAGTCGATGATCATAAGTAAAATGCGATTTTAATACGGTGACAAGTTCCCAAATTGGGCGCCAATTTTTATGTTATATAAAATATTAATCAATCAAGTAGAAAAATCAGGTTTTACAAGAGCTTGAACATAAGTAAACTGCGGTTTTAGTACAATATTTAGGCCCCACATTGGGCGCCAATTTTTATGTTATAAAAAATATTAAGCAATTAACTAAATAAAAAATTTGGCATGAAAAGAGCTACAATCGTTAATCATAAATAAACTGCTTAACAAACTGCGATTTTAGTGTTTAGGCTCCACGTAGGGCGCCGGTTTTTCAGTGAGAGCTGTTAATAGATTCAAATCTGCAATTCAATTTAATTCATTTTGTTCTTAGTCACCTTTCAACCAAATATTCATTTAAATGTTTTAACAATCATGCTATATCCCACTATCCTGCCACTAGCAATGAATATTTTAAGGATTACTGTTGGAAAACCAATTTTACGCTAATTAATATTTAAAGTTTTAACTTATATAACTCTTAAGTCAAACTATTTTTTGCATTCATTTAACTTTGTCTACAATTACGTGACCGGCAACTGGCTGCATCAAAGGATGCAGCTCAACTTTATATAAAGTAATTTTTTTTCTTTATTTTTTTTTTTTTTTTTATATTAACAAATGACTGAGAGTCGACGACTGGTAACAAAAAATTATTATATGGTATAACTTTTAGCAAAGTAATTTTACGCTGACGACACGTTCAACTGTAGCAAGTCAAAAGCCGCAAAAAGGTCGTTAGGACCGCTTAATATTAATTGAGGATAGCAGCGGCAGTAAGAAATAAAAAAAAAAAAAAACAAATAATAATAAAACCTGGATAAATTATATGCATAAAAAAAAAGCTTACAAAATCAACAAACACAGTTGCCGAAGCAACGAGGAAATATAAATAATTTTTTTTTATAAACATGTCCTTATAAAATGAGAAGAAAATAACACTTTTTACTTTTTTAACAAAAAGTTTGCTTAAAAACGCAATATAAAACATTAATAAATTGCAATACAGAAAAATAGAAAATTCAACGTTTATAATTTTTGTTTTTTTTTTTTTTTGATATTGTATACAGCGTGTGTCAATAAATGTAGCAAGTTACGTATTGGAATTTTTTGTATGCAGAATATGTCATAGTTTCAACAATATTTCTGCCTAAACATAAATAAAGGAAACCAAAGAGTAAGAAATGCTAAATTAACACAAAAGAGAAAAAATAAATAGCCAGCCTACACTAACGAGTAAAACGAAACAATAAAAAAAATATGAAGAGAGACAATAGAGCGAACTGGGCGAACTAACGAGTAAGCCACAGCTGGGCGCTAGCTTAATAATACCGAAAAAGAAGAAATAAACAGTCAACACTAAGGAATAAAATTAAACAAAATCATGAAGAGATGAAAAATAAGAGAGACATTGAGCTGTGAAACGAGCTACACGACAAACCACTGTTAGACTATTAAAAATCTTTATATTCTAAACAAAAAAAAATTTTTCTATGTTCGTTACGAAGTACTACGCCATTCATCCGATCCGTCCATGAAACTTTGGGAAGTTATTAAGAACACTTCTATCCCAATATCTTTCTCCTAAATATATCACGATCCAACATTTTTAAAATCTCATAAATCTCAAATAGTTTGAATATATGTACTTCATATTAAGAATTTGTAAACTATAATTCTTAAATAGTTCTTAGGTACATTCAGTCCATTAATGAAGTCGATTTTCTAGTTTTCCCAAACAAAAAATTTCAACCTCATCAAAGGGTGGTATTAGAAACACCCAAACAATATGAAGACGGTCTGGAAGAACTTCGAATCAGAGCTACTACAGCAAGAGCTGCTAAAACTCCTCAACAGCATGACAACTGGCTTGAATGTAATCCTTTACGAGTGTCTCAATCGAGACAAAGCATAGATTTTCAGATAAATTTCAAATAAACAAAATTTCTTTGTTATCACAGGAAACTACCGAGCAGTACTCTAAACAGATTTTTTAGAAACTCTTTTTAAATTATTTTCAACTTTTTGTATCACTTCCCTGTTCATAGAGGCTACTGACGGGTCTAAAGAGGCTTGAGTAGACCTCTGATTACTTCGCTCTAATATAAATAATTAGTAGAGTTGATGAACGTAAACAAATTGCGAGCCCAAGTTTGATTTTTGTATCAGGTCCCACGTTGGGCGCCAATTTTTTGTTAGTGTTTTTAATTTTTTCCGCTAATTCTGTAATTTTGGATGCAAGCTCGGAGGGTTTTTAAATTACGAAAAACCAAATTTATTCGGTGCTGTACCGCAGATACTTATTGATTTTGTGCAAATGTATGTAACAGGTAGAAATAATGGTCGGAGACCCCCCAATATGGTCAGAAGTGATGGTCAGAAGTGATAGAGTGGGTATAGCCATGTCCGTCTGTAATAGATAGAGACTTCGTTCTTCGATTAGGAATTTTACAAGTTTAATTTATTTAAAATTTTGCCCCTCCCCCCTTCCCATCAACAAGGGTACAAATTTCTTCGGCACAAAATCTTCATCAAAATCGTATAATAAATGAAGATACTATAAGCAATTGAATTTGAACGACTTTTGATGCTTCCGTCCTCCCATTTTGTTTTCATACATGAAAAAATGTTTTATAAGGCACTTATTTGTGCAGTTAGAAGTGGAAGGAGCAAAATAATTTTCGTCAGTATTATATTTCTTATTAATTTCTTAACTATTTGTTTTAGACTGCTTGCTCATTAGCTAGGAAAACATTTAAGGTGTTTGTTTGGCGACCTGTAAATGGTACCGGGTCTCTTACAGTCGGTTACGCCCGATTGTAATTTTCTTTCTTGTGTAATTTGAACTTGGCATATAAATTTGGATTTTGGCAATTTGAACATCCTCTGACTTCGCTGCCAAAATCGAAAAAAGGGTCTTATAATCGTATTAAAATGAGGTTTCTTTACCAACTTTGGAAGACTATGAGGAATACAGAGGGCCACTAGAAAGACATGTTTCCTCGATTTGGTAAAGAGTTCGACAACAATATTTGGAATAAAATATAAAAACTGGTATTGCTTTTTCTACACAATATCCCGAACAACAATATCGACTTTGACGAGTCATTGAACTTGCAGCGTTCAGCACAGAGCGATCGAAATAACAAAATAATTTTTCGGCATTGAAATGGACGAATATATATTTTAAATACTTTTTTTTTTTTGCTGCTACAAAAAATAGAGCAATCTATCTTCAGAACTGTAGTAGCAACGGGCACTACGTGAGTTAGCTTTCCAGACACGCTCATCAAAGTCCTTTATATTAACCTTCCATGAAATTTGTTCTAGCTTTTGCTAACTATTTCGCAGTATCTCCAACTTCTTCTTGATGACCACAGCACTTAAATCTAGGCTAAGCTTCTCTATTTCTTGGGCAATGTAAGCATAAACATAAGAGTTTTTATTTTTTTTTTTGGTTCCCGAAGATATTCTAAGTTTTCGGTCGAAGTCTTTATGAGAAGCTTTTGCGATGTCGCTCATCTAACGCTTTACGCAATAATTAAGGATTGGATCGTCAGAGACTAACCATATATCATCGTGATAGTTAGTCATAATCGTAATCACTTCATTGTAGGTACGAGTCCCACGTTGTGCACCAATTATTATGTTGTTGTTTAAATGGCTAACTTAGCAAGCACAACACCCAGTTGACAAACATATCATAAATGTCATAATTTCCGGTTTGTAAATATGCTCGCCACTTTGGGCGCCAATTATTAATTTAATATTTAAATTACTCATTAGGCACAGTACTCAGCTCAACTCGATTTGTGGTTATGAGTCCCACGTTGGGCGCCAATTTCAATGTTGAGGTATTAACTGCTTACTTAGCAAGACCAGCATTTAGTAGAGTCTTGAAAGCTCAATTCTTTAAAGAAAAAACCAGTTTCCTTTGCTTTCAGTACTAACTTGGTTAACGAATTTGAAAAAATACGGCTTGCGTGAGTGATTTCATGGTACACACGTAGTAATGTACTAAACTTCAAATCTGAAACTATTTTCTTTTTTTTTCAAATTTTTTTTTTTAAAAATAAGCGTGTAATATTTCATAAAAAAAAACTTTTATTAGGTTACTTGCAGTCTTTAAACAAATCTTAATATAGACAGGCGAAAGCAACATAGTTCAGTAGGAAAAAAATTAAATGTTTCAAGTAATGATTAAGTAAAATTAATTGTGTGAAGAAATATGAAGTGCAAAAAAAGTAGAAATTAACTTCAAATACAATTAATATTTCATATTTTAGGTACTACTTAGCACATCTATTATATAAATGCATGCCAAATTGATGCATTTCAAGTGTAGCAGAAAAAAATTAGAAAGATTTCTATTATATATACCAAATGCAAAAATTTCAGTGCATTTTATTCTTACGAATAGTCATAAAATAGAAAAATTTATAGCCACTCCGAAACAATGCACTTTATTTATAAATGAATACACCCTGTTTATATTTTTTCCTCCATTTTTTTTTTTTTTTTTGTACTCGAAAAACTTGACTAAAACAAACTCACAAAAAATACACACACACAGTCAGAAGTATACATATAGCGCATTGATATCCGCATTTAAACTTTATATCCTTTCACTTCGCCACCACTTTTTCGCTCACCGTGTCTTGCATGTCCTTTAAATATGCTACGTGAAAAACTCAAACAGGTGGAAAATGCGCAAAAATTCATTGTGCAGAAACTTTTTCGAAACAGTTTGCTTGGCTTAATATACATTTTTTTTCGCTACATTTTTTTTTTTCATACACCTGCTACTGCACTCACCCACCCGAGGGAGGTACCACTGCTGGCTATAACTTTTCAACCAAGCCAACCGCAGCCATCAAAAGTGTATTAAAATGTAAGAAAATGTTTGCATTTCAGCTGTGCTCAGCTGCTTGGAAACATCACAAACAACAAACAACAAACCCCAATATTCTGTGCTTCACAGCTCCATGCCCCACCGCACAGAATGGGCATAAATTTAATGTGCATACACTTCACCCATCATTTTATGCCTTTCGAAATTTTTCGAAAATTAACCATAAAATATTAAAATTCAAATTTTAAACAAATAAGTAGATACTTAAAATAAAATGGAGTAAAGTTCGGAAAGGCATTTTAAAATTATTTAAATTTGCATTTTATTGGAAAATGGGGTTTCTTTTGTGCTTTTTGTTTGGTGGAACATAAATTCTTATTTGATTTCATTTTATGCTGTTTCATGCTATGGCATTTTCTTTCTTTCTTACTTTTATTGCCAATTTGCTTTTAGTGCTTCATTCGCGCAAGGTATTTTGCTTTGGTATGCAATTCTTTACTTTTGTTGGGTGTTTTTTTTTTTTTTTTGGGTGATTCAGCACTGTATTAGGCTGCCAGGGGGTGTGTTTTATGTTGGCTTTTCGCTTGTTAAACAAATGATAATTTATGCAAATGGCTGTACATGTGACTCCTAGTACACAAAAATTCATGGTAGGCTAAGAAGAAGACAGATAGAAAGACATATAAAGCAGTCAAAAGAAATGCTGAGGGTTGCAGTAGCAAAAATATTCATTCTAAATGGGGAAATACCATTTTTTGGTCTTCAACTTTTTTTTTTGTTCTTATTTTTGCTTTTATGTGATTTTATTTTTACTTTTATAGAAGAAGAAATCGTTCATAATATAGTATGTATATAATTTGCTGCTTTCTTTTATGCTGACATGCTTTTGTCATTTATTTTGTTTATCTTTTTGATGCCCTACGCATAATATGACAGAGAGAGTGGTTAGTGCCAGAAACAGAACGATTCAAGTTTTTTTTTTTTTTTTTTTTGCATAAAATAAAAGTTTGTCAGTCAGTTTGATACTTTTAAGGCCTATAATGCGCTATGCCTAAAAAATACCAAAGTATTATTTAGACTGAAATGCACTTCTTGGCTTGGTATTAAAAAAAGTTGCCAAACATTTTATAAAGTCTAAGAAAAATAATATTTCTAATTGTAGTGCACAAAATATTCGATTATAGCCAATTTCTTGCTTTTCCTTATTTTATAATAAATTGCTTAAGGAATGCAGTAAAGCGTCGTCGAAAAATTGCTGAACATAGTAGAAAATTTTGGCTCGCAGGGGCAACCCCTGCACACAACAGACTCAGCCCACACAGTTCTAAACTAGTCGGGTTATATATGCGTTGGCACACACTCCTCCTCTCTCAATCCATCTTTTGGTAGGTAGTAAATCACATTTTTTTCTCGCCACTTTTTTTTTTTGCTGTGTAATGAGTTGCTTATCGTCGTCACAAGGTATTTTTAGTTAGAATTAATGGTCTGTTTGGGGTTTTTGGTCACTTGGTTGAGTTGAGGTGTGCGGCAGAAAAGTGGAGCATTGTATAAAACGCCTAAAACACAAAGTTAAAAGTCAAAAGTTTAAAGGTTAAGTGAGTTTATAATGTTTGCACTTTAATGACTTTTGACTTTGATTGAGGTGAGTCTATGTGGAATTTAAAATTAGCTAAATGAGTTGGAGTTGTGTGTCATGGTGGATGGAGAGTTTTGACTTATTTTTAATACAATAAATAAAGAACGATTTTTTTTTGTAGAATATAAAACAATTGATTTATTAGGGGTACCTTTTTATGTATTACTTTTTTTATTAGTGATTTTAAGTATATGATATTGTTTAACTCTTTTGTATGTGCCCCACGTTGGGCGCCAAATGTTATATTGTTGTTAAAAATGCTTAGTAAGCTCGATGCACAGTTGAAGTTTCAAAACCTCCAAACTTAAAAAGCAAGGAATCTTTTGTGCGTTCATTGTTTTCTTGGTGATTTGTAATACATAATCTATTGTACCATGTGTAAAATAGGGTAGAAATTATATATATAACTTGATAATATTCTAAATATATCGGATCAATATTTTCTTCATAGCAAGATAAATTATTCATAGCAAAAATCTGAGCTATAAAACACTCAACAAATGAAACAAAAAAATTCACCAATAATTTGTTTATAATATTTTTTTCTGGATGGAGAAAAATATTATAAACGAAGAAATCTTCACACACCATAAATAGGTACTACTGTAAATGAGGCAAAGCAAGATAAAGTCTCAGCAAGAAAGCCTACCGAATTAAGAAGAGATTGACAAAGCAAACTTCGAAGACATTACCCAGAATATAGTACATGCAAAGCCTCCAGAGATGCTACCTTCATAAAAGACAATACATCACTTGAGGCCTTAAAAAAAAAAAAAAAATGTGTTTTTTTAGGTATGTAAGTTGGAGACTTGTTTTACCGTCTATTTTGATTTCGAAAAATAAAGCCCATATTATATGTTCTATTAGTGGTGGTCGAAGTAGCTAGCAGAGCAATTGAGGGGAAGAATACTGCATCATGGTGATGGAACGATTCAAGTTTTTTTTTTCTTTTCTTATTGCTTGAATAAAATAACAGTTTGTCAGTCAGTTTGGTATTTTTTAGGTATATTATGCGCTAAACGGTATAAGGAACGCTTACAATACATTCAATGGATGGTTCATATTAGAACTGTTTCGTAGCTTACTGATCTCAAAGTACTTCGTAATTATTATAAATAGAATTTAATTGAGAAACTTCCATTTTTCGATTGATGTAGGCAGATTGTCATGTTTAATAATATTATAGATCCTACGATTTCTGCTGTGGAACATAATTTTTGTAGAATGCATAAAACTTCGTTGCTTGACATAGTCTAACTCATTGGTTTATAGATAATTTGCAACCCTAGTAGAGATTGCGAAACATTCATTGGACAACAAATCAGCTGGAGATCCAGGATCCAGCCAGTAGAGCAGGCATCTCTTTCAAAGCATGACAAGAAAAATCAAAGCAATTAATAGGATGAAAGTATTTCAGAAGAGCTATTTCCAGGGCACAGAGTCCACCTACCGTTTCGGGACATATGTAGCCTCTGCTGTAGATTTCAAACGTATACGGACGAAGCTTTACTGGTCGCCTGAGGCATATTGCCTATAGCTGAGTGCGGAGGAGTATAGGAAGACATGCGTCTATCCTGAAACACCAACCAAAAACATCGTTCAATAAGCAACAAGTTGGAGTTTAGCCTGTTAGCAAGCAAAATGGAACTCGTTGATGCTGGGGCTTTGGATTGGATGGGCTATTATAGATCTTAGTGAGCAGTACAAAAGAAACCACAAGGTATGTCAAATATCAGTTAATACAGTTACTTAGCGGATATGGCTACGTCAGGAGCTATTTCTGTAAATTGAAATACGAATGTACCTGATGTAGAAAGGAGGTAGTTGAAGATGCTGAAGATATCAGGTTCGTGTATCCCCGCTTAGCGAAAGAAATTAGAAAGCTCGAAAACTTTTTTGAAAACGTGATTTCGCAGCATCGGTAAGGGCATAGCTTTGTGACGTAGTCCAGGACTGAAAAATAATAAGCAGCTGAATGACTTCACCATTCCTGAGAACCAATGCTTATGGAGGAACCTCATGGAAGTTCAAATATTTTCTTATTTCTTTCCATATTTTTATTGTTCTAATTTATCAATTTCATGCCTATCCTCATATATCATTGAACAGTTAATCATCCGATCAGCATAAAAATTTAGTCCATAGAGAAATATCCGTCTATCCGAATATAAGAGTACCGGAATACTAAAGACGGAATATAAGAGTACCGGAATACTAGAGACGGAATATAAGAGTACCGGAATACTAGACACTATAAAAATAAAAAGGAATGAAAAGAGATCAATTCACACTTAGCTAAAAATCTCTCCAACAACATTTAATTTATCCCCACCATCATGGGAATTCATGGGACTTCCAGATACCTGGCACTTTCAATGGAGTTTCCATTTTTATAGGGGGCACACTCCTATCCTTATCCGCGTGGCATATTTTTTTAGAATTATTTTAAGATATTACCAATATATCATTACAAGCTAAACTAAACGACAACAAAAACCCAGGAAAGTGGACAGATTTGTATAGGATATAACCCTTTAGTGATCTGATATTGATATATATAAAATGCTTCATTATAATTTAATTAAAATAATCAACATTTTTTAAGTTTAGCTAAATTAAGAAGGAGGAGCAGAGTTTCAAGAATACTAACGCTTAGAGAGAGGTAGGCACATTCATTCAATAGTATTTATCAAAAGAGGGAATATAAGAATTGAAATAGCAAAAGTTGAAAGTTCTATCTTTCGTAGTCTCCAATTTGTTAACATTCACAAGGGCAAGCAGACAGACGGACAAATCTATATCAACTCTTATTTGTGTAGGTTGGTTAATCCTTTTGTGGCTCGATATAGACTTTTGTTGAGTATTTCTTTAGAACTGATTTAAAATATATTAAATGTATTTCTAGCTGAATTAATAACAACAGCAAATTTGTTTACATACAAAAACCTAAGAAGGTAGGACATACTTGTATGGGCGCTACGCTTTTTAGTGGTTCATTTTGGGCCTATACGGATTTTTTTAAATTAAAAATAATACAATTTAGAATTTTTAGCTTAACTAAAAATAACAACATACATTTTTTCATTCAAAATCTCAGAAGGTGGTGTAGGTTTGTATGCTTAGTGCCATCACACCTTAGTGAGGGAGATTTGGCATATGTACATTGAATAATAGTTATCTGAAGAAGAAATAGTAGAAGCAAATATCTTAGTTTGAAGGCTCAATTTTTAATAGTCTTCAAGTTCTTTGTACTCCTACTGACAGTCAGACAGACGGACATATCTACATTGACTTGACGTTTAATGCCAATCCTACTGATTGCAGAAACTTAATATATCCTTTAACACTATACGATTATGGTATAAAAATATGCTGTAAAAAGCTTCTATAAGAACGGTTTGTGGCACTATGAAACGGAGTGACAGAACATCAAACAAGTATCCTATGATAGCGTTTCAACACAAGAAAAATATCCCTTTTTTTTAAATATATGTGCAATGTATAAACCCCATAAACAGCGCTAAGAAATTTAAAAAAAAAAACACTGCTCGATTCGTTACTAAACCCACATCAAACCATACCACCCACACACTCCCTCACTCTGAAGTAGCAAGTAAAAAGATTTACTTCAAAATTCCATGACATTAGGCCAATTGAAGCCGATATATTAACAATGCAAAACATTTCACTCAGTCGAAATCAAAACCGAAAACTTTTCTACAAGAATTTTCCACTTTCACACACTTTTCTATTTAGTCCTTGTGTAAAAATAAAAATCACAGCTAATTAAAGTCAATATCGAAATTCATTTGAAATTCAAATGTCAAATGTGGGTTGACATTTTTGCGGAGCAGCTACCCACACCAAACCCAAAAACAAAAAAAAAAGTAACCCTCTAACTCCAAATTTTGTTGGAATGCGCTACCCTTATATGCCTCATTTAATCGCTGCTGAAATGTTGTAGGCGCATTAAGAAAAGAGCAGCTGAAAACCTACTTGAAACCAATCTTGAGATTTTATTTTAAAAATATGTTGTTTGAATTTATGCGTTGGCAAATTTTAAGAATGTGGGTAATTAAAGTAGACAACTTTTGCTGGTGTGGGTCGCAAGATTGCTTAATTAAAATTCAATGCACTTAGGCAGGCAGCGCCTGCTTCGTCCTTTGTTCACACTTACTCTCGATTTTTTTTTTTTTTGTAGACTGCATAAAATTTGCATAGAAAATGTGTAAATTTCCATTAACTGGAAAATATTACTAATTAAGTTTGGCGCTGCTACATTGATTTTAACACAATCATGAATATTAAATTATCAAACAACACATATACGTGCAGAGGACGCTGCTATACACCCACTTTTAGTCGCACTTGAGGCAAAATTTTACCAAAACTTTTATATACGAATATAATTTTATTTTTTTGTTTGCCTGCCATAAATTTGAATTAGCGCTTGTGCTACTAGAAAATCATTCAATTGTTGTTGCTGCTTGCTCTTATCCTGCACAGCCTTGTGGGTGTCTGTACTGACACACACACACACAGCCTCCTTCAGTTCAACTAATATGGCTGTCTCGTTTCGTCTTTGACTGTAATTAACTTTCAGGCATTTTTCATGCATATTCTATTCTGCTTCATTGGTTGGAGTGAGATATTTGTTTGGCGGCAAAGGACGAAGTGACAGTGTGGCGCAAACACGCCTGTCTTGCATAATATTAACACATCCTGCCAGCAAAGCGCGTTCCAACTTTGACAGCTGATGCATAAGTTTATTATATTCTATTACTTTTTTTTTTTTTGGTGTACACTACGATGTGGAGTAAAACTGGGTATATTCAGTTTGAAAAAGATTTTATAACTAAATAAAGTATTACATATTTATTTAATTTTAATAATTATTAGAGCGATGAACTAATGGAGTCGAAACAGCGACTAAATGCATTCTATTTTAATGAATCCTAATGAATGATGTGTTTCAGTATATATAATCTAAATGTTTCGTGCGATTCAGTCTCAATTTGAGTGAATTAAAAATACAGTGTAGAGAAATTTGTTAAATGGTAATGCATCATCGTAAGAATGAGTAGTAAGTGAATGATTCGAGTCATTCACTTTTATGTGCCTCATGTGATTAAAAATTATATATTACTGAGTATTTTAATCTATATATTTCATGACAATGTTGGTGTCTATTAGAATGGAGTCACAACACTAAATGAATACACGCCACTATGAATACTTCCACTATGGAAATAATATATCACTTGTGACATATGATTTATTATTATTCTGTAGTATTTTAGAAGACATTTGAATGAAAGCTATATAAATTATTTCTGTAACTCCGTTTTCTTGTTTATACATGTATTCCATTTTTTTAACATACAAAGCGACTGTTAACTTTATATTAGTAAGGATTTTAGTCAATATTTTTCATGACAATGTTATTGTCTACTAGAATGGAATCACAATACCAAATGAATGCATTCTATTTTTATGAATCACAATGAATGGTGTGATTCTTACTATAAAAATAAAACGTCAAGTGTTATCTACGATTCATTCTAACACTAAATTATTTTAGAATACATATGAATGATTTGAATAATTCAGTTTTAACCTTTTTTATAATTCTCATGTTTTCTTGTACAAAGTGATGCTAAATTGTATATTACTGAGGCTGTTAGTCTATATTTTTAATGAAAATGTTGGTGTCTCTTGTAGTATATTCGCAATATGGAATGAATGCATTCAATTTTTATGAATAGCAATGAATGATATAGCTTATACTATAGAATTAAAATGTGATACCTAAAATTTGCTATATTCAGTTCCGCTCTTTCAGTATAGTATGCAAACATAAAACAAAGTATGAATGAATAACTCATATAGAATGATTCACGTGATTCAGTTTAATATTCTTCTGTCATATGCCTCTTTATCTCTATTTAAAAGTAGTCAATATTTAATAGTAGTCAATAGCACGAATCTGTTTACTACTCCAAAACCGGCTGAATACATATGAGTACACATGCATATAAACAAACAAGTAGCGAATGATATCTGTCTTAACAACATTTGAGTTGAATTTAGTTTATTAACTAATAAATAATGTGATTTTTAATTACCAATGTCGAAGCATAGTAATTCATTCATATGATTCATTACAATGCAATCGAACACTCAAAGTAATTTATTTGAAGCAGTTGCATAGTTGATTATTAACTTGTTTCATATTATGTCTCAGCAAGTCAGATCGTAGAAAGCATATGATTTTAGAATTATTTAGTGTAGAGTACGGTGATTTTTAGTTTTCAAAATCAAAGCACAGTAATTCACATTATTCACTACGATGCAATCGAATCTACAGCGTAATTCGTTTGAATCAGTTGCACAATTATTTATTAATTTGTTTCATATTATGTCAAACGAATAAGTACTCACCTCACCTAAGTAGACACCTCTGTCTGGCTTATCTGAATGCAATAAACAAGCAGTTTAACTCATTCAATTTGAATATGCCTGCTTTAGTGTATTTAAACTTATTCATTTGTACTCAGTACTACAAATGAATCATTTTAAAGGTGTATGGAATCTGATTCACATGTACTCATTATTGTTAATTATTCAATGGTTACAAATGAATCACTTTGAATATGTTAATAATTAAATGTGAATTGTGGATACAAAGTTTAGAGGAATGAGTGCTCAGATGATGCAACAATCTGGCTTATTTCAATGAAATATAAATGCAATGAGAATTATTTAAATTGAATACATTCAAATTGATTCATTTGTAAGCATTGGAGTAACGAGTACAAATGAATCATGTAGAATAAAGTAATATTCATTTGAATAATGAAATTTAACCAATTTTGCATGAAATCGAGCTAATATATACAAAAACAAATGCATACATAAATAGCGTCTAAAAATTTCGCATACACCGCACTCAATGCTTTGCTTATATTCTCCAAGTTTATTCGTTTCTTTGTGCCACTGACAGCTTCGACTTTTGCGTGCGCTTTTTGCCGCTTAATTTACAAATTTACTGCGTAAGTTTTTGCGCCAATTTTTATGCTACAGATACGGCTATATACATATATATGTAGTCCTTCATCTCATCATGTTATATTGTTGGCAGCTAGCATAATTTTTAAAAAGAAATTCCATTCCTTGTGCTGCTGTGTTGTTTGCTAAAATATGTTTCTGACAACTTTTTTATTTATATTAACTTGGCGTATTTCTTTTTTGGCAGCGGGCAACATGTGCCGCCCTGTAAAATTCTTTCGATATTCTGCTTCCGCTAAATTGTTTATTGTTATAAATAAATTATGTATTAATCATTGTACTTTGTCTGTTGTACTTCAAAATTTTGTATGATTCTTTTTTTTTCTTTTACGCAGTTCAATGCTTACATTTGAAATCGTTTGCCTTATTACTCGCTTTACTTTGAGTACCCTACGCTCGATTATGAATTATTAATGATACTTCTAAGCAGTCAGTCAGACTGCTTTGAAGCGGAATTTGTGCAAGTTTTTTTAAACTTTATCAAGCTTATTTCACTGTCAGTTGCAGATTTTTGTGTTATAAATGAGAGTTCATCTTGACAGTCGTGAAAATGTATTTTTAAATGATGTTTCGTTTGGTTGATGCTTTGCAATTTTTGAAAATTTAAAGAAGAAAACAACAGGTAATTTAAAAAATGTCCACAAATATAATGAAACAGAAACCCGGATACCAACTAAATATACTTAGCTGAAAAAACTCTGACGCTGAAAAACCTTAGACGGAGGGATTAGACGTCTGCAAGCATGGCCAGACTTTTAGATGGTCAAAAATTTAAAAGGCAATGAATATATTGGTAACGAGGCATGGACGACGTACTATTAATATTGATGAAATGCTAGATTTGGAAAACGTTGCATATATGTTGACCAAATGAATCGAGAAAAAAGTTTCAGCGGATTTACAAAGCGGCATAAACCGGCTGGAACAGTGCCAAGTCCAACTCTTCCGATGACTACAAACAAGATGCAAGATGCATCATGCCGATTAACAAGACCTATGCCAATTATTCAGATGTCCATATGGTCCATGGCTGACTAACTGAAATTATTTAACATATCATTTGCTCCAAACGCGCTACATCTGAGGAGAATAGTGTCACTCTCAATTTCTGTTTCTGTTATCGCAGAGGTCCTTAAATTTACGATCACCTATAAATGTGTTTGGCGAAGATAAGATGTCAGGACGACCAATGCCGATATATAAATACGCAGTTTAACAATAATATCCTATATTTCATATACAAACATTAATTCATAATAAGATGTAAAATTTCAAATAGTATTTAGGTATTTACAAACTGTAAATGAAGGAAGTACTAGAATAGATGCGAAGCAGTGATTAGTAGTCTTGATTAGTACATCTATAGAATTCCGTGCTGCGAACTATGAGGTTCGCTTAGTTATATATAAAAGAGTTTATACATGAATATGTTTAGAAAAATAATAAAAATAAAAAATATTAAAAAATATTAAAAATCAAGACTTTATTGTGAAAAAATGTTTATACATTCAATGTTCAAAATATCTTTCTGGTTTGTGGATTCCAAGCCGGAGAAGTTATTTCCGGCTTGGCGGCCAAGAACGAAACAATCTAATTTTTGATACCCTGTTCTGAAGTTAAGCGTATTCCAGTGAGAGCATTTGCATTGATCTGAACAAGTAGCTATCAGTTAACAAGGGGCTATGTCTGGGTTGGGCTATAAGGCGGGTGAGGTAGAACTTCCCACCTACTGCTTTCGCGTCTGGTCGCATATTCTGGTCATTTTTACGCGATCGCTCACTTCTAACAAATCAATTGTGTTCGGTAGAGGTCCCCTTCGATCGTCTAACTCGATTTCAAGAGCTCATAATACTACACACCCTTGTGATCCCACCAAATATATGGGGCCATGGATATTCGGCGTTGATGTTGATGTTTGGCCGCGCTTCACATACGATTTCTTGTGCTTGGGTTTATCATAATGAATCCGTTTTTCATCACCAGTGACTATCCGATGCATGAATTACTTCTTTTTGTGGCGTTCCAGCGTTCAAACAACATACCGCACCCCATTTCCAAGCTTGGATTAATCCAATGTTTTTAAACATCTGTAAATGGTTTCTTGATCAACTCTCAAAGTTTTTACAAGTTCTTTTTGCATTTACCACGCATCTTCATTGAGCAATGCCTCCAAATCTTTATCTTCAAACATTTTTATCTCCCCTAGTCGTTCTTCGTCTTCTAAGTCAACATTGACACTTTTAAACCATGCAAAGCAGTTCTAGCAGAGCATGGTCACCATACACTTCCACTAAAATACGATGAGTTTCGTTAGCACTTTTCTTCATGTTACAAAAACCCTTTATCTGGCACAAAGTTCGACATTTTCAAATCAATAGAAAAAACTGTTGTTTACGCTTCAACCAAATGACATATACTAAAAAATACCCGTAATAACAGTAGCTTCCAAATGCATATAGACGGGAATGAACACGATGCGAAGTAATACTAGTAACGCCCTCTCTTAGAAAACCACACGAATTAATGCATTCAAATTTCTTTCAAAAAATTTTGAAAATACATTTTTTTCACATTCTTTTATATTTTGAACATATGGTAACACTGTTTATAATACAAATTAATAGAGACGAGAGAGCTGCTGTCTTGTCCTGCTGGCAAATTGAGCGGGAAAGTGTCGTCTTGAGATTGGTCCATAGCTTCACTACCTTTCACCTAACATTTGAGTAAAAAGAAGACACTACAATCCTACTACACAGAATGAGGAGTAGGATTGCATGGTCAGTGCCAATTCCTTCTTAGGGAGAATAGGTTCATTGAATACAAGTTAGCTGAAAAATTAATAAAAGAATTTAAATATGCATATTTCAAAGCTCGATATCGACTCTTCATATTGATCAAAAATATATTTACTTTATGGCACCTATCTCACCTGTCAAAGCGTCTCATAACTTATGCAAAAACTTACATGCTTTATTTTTATATAGTTATATGAACCAGTTATGAAAGTATTTACCTGTAAATAAAAAGAAGAAAACAATTAAAATTTGAAGGAACAAATGAAATATGGAACATTTAATGAATAATATTACAGAAAAACATATGAAACTTGGCCGAAACCAAACGTTGCCACATTTTATAATATAAAATAATTAGTTGCACAGTTTATTAACACAACAATTGGCGCCCAACGTGGGGCATGTACACATAACTGCAGAACTAAGCGTTGTATGCTCTGTTGGAAATTTATTTAATTTATTTAATTTAATTTAAACAAATTTATATATTTCTGACTGCTATACATATATAAAATATGTATATCAACTTTTAAAAGTTAAGGAAAATGGAACGCATATGTGCCTGCAGACAGACAGACATACGGACATGGCAGCAACGGTTTGCCTTGCGCTGTCCGATGATATCTTTAAGGCGTTACAAAGATTGTAACTGAAATACTGTTCAGACTCTTTATACCTGAACTACCACATATTGTTAAGCGGACTATATGAACAATATAACTTCTATTAAGCAATAGTTTTTGAGTTTAACAGTTTGTCGAGTTTATACAATTCAAAGCCGTGTGACTTGTCGTATTACGTATCATTAAACGTGAAAATGTTTGTCAAATATCAGAATACAATTGTCAAAATTATGCTCGAGTTGCTGCTTGTTTTAATGGAAAAAGAAGTTTCAATTCAATAGTTTAGTAGCATTTAACGATTCAATTGAAACACCCTTAACGTTATCAAAGTGGTACATTGTGTTGCTTTTTCCAATGCAAAGCAATTTCAATTTATTGAAAACCAATACAAACTGATATATTTTCCATTCATACACTGATGTCACACTTTGTAAAATCAAAGCTAACAACTACAAAGTTGAACTCATATAGCGACGCACTTTCACCTCTACTCCTTACAACTTTGATTTCATTTAATGCCACAGGCGCACTTTGCTACTACATTTCTACTACATTTACTGGCTGGCTGGCTGGATACAGCACACATATATTGATGATATCTTCAGGCAATAACTCTCGAACGCAACGAATGTGACGCAACTGAAAAACAAATTCAATTTGACGTCAAACAAAACGGGCAATCAATTCTATATTTGCCAACAACTCACAAAAGGCTATACTTGTAGAACGTACTCATTTTTAGCTGTCTAGTACAGCAGGACAACAAATACAAAAATTGTTGCGTTACGTTTTAATTAAAAATAAACGTAAACTAAACTTAAAACTCAATCAACTGCGTCTAATAGTATTAAAGGCAAAATGAAGTGTATAGAAAGTGTGATAGACAGAGAGGAAAAAAAAATAATAGAATGTGAGTGTAGTGTGTACGACTTGGAGATACGCTGTAGTAACTTTATATGTATAGTAAATTTTAAAAGTTCAAGGCGCTAAGTCTTATAGTCGCCAGAATCTTGCAGTTCAAACAGCAAGCCAGAAGGACACATAAATTGAATAGTGTGCACGGGAACAAGTCTATTTCGATGCAACTTTTGACATACATTGCTCTACATAAATTTAATAATACACTACTCTGCTATAAAGCAGGGTATAAAATGCAAAAAAAAAGAGAATAATGCATACGCCATGTTGTACCAACGATGACAACACTAGCACGGCGTGACAAACCAAAAGCATTTGCTTTAGTTAAGGAAAGAAAGCAAGCTTGTTCAAGTAATAAAATATGCAATCAATTTGTCAATGTCTGCATACCAAGTAAGTATTTATTTTCACAATATAGACATACGAGGTATACGTCTATCAGTCTGGCTGTCAACACTTGCTGCAATTTATTTAGTGTTGCCACATGCTAGTTACTTTGGGGTTAGCAGTGTTGTTTTTTTTTTTTTCTTTCCTACCCATACCAATTATATGGCAACGCTGTATTACAATGTATGGTAAATAAATTAACAGCAAAAAAAAAAACAGAAAAAAAAAAGAAAAAGAAACACTCTCAATGCGCCCTACACTTTAGCGACAAATGCAATTTGTTCTGAGTGCATGAGTGTGCATGCACAAACATGACATTCTATATATGTACGTCTGTCTATATGGTCCGTCTGTCAGCCTGCATGTTTGCGCACATTTGTAGAGGAAACAGCAACACTAACAGCAAGCAAGCAATGACGATGACGCCATTGTCAAACAATGACGAGAAAGGATAATGCCGACAACGACGACGGCGACGACAATGACTTGCTGCCGTCACACAAACAGGCACACACACATGCACACACACAAACACAATGATGACATTCAAATTTACTATGACACTATAGTAAATTCAATTAAAATACTCCAACTGAGGTTGTAGCTTCATTGCATGCACTTCACTGCTGTAACATGCTAAGGATCACTCTATATATCCTTCAGCTTTCAGCATAGTTTGTGTACTTAACTATTATGCCACGGCGTGTAACTTACGAGTGTGTTTGCTTTGGTATTTTCAATGTCCTTATAGTCCTTATATGTACTAGTCGAGTCAACTCGCATTTGTCAACCACATTGCGTATGCGTAATATTGACTTTATGCGGCCGGCAATTGCTAAGAATCGGAAGAGCGAAAGAGAGAGAGAGAGAGAAAGAAAAGCCCAACAGCAAAGCGTGTTGCAACACTAAAGTCCAGCAAAAAGTCAGCAGAGTTGTTGCATTACGCAAAAAGTTAAATAAATAACTGCAGTTGCAGTTTGCGAGGGTTGTTTGAGAGGAGACTACTTCACAATTATATATGAAACTTTTCTTCCAATAAAAAACAAAAAAAAAAAAATTAAGACTTGTTGCAAAACAAAAATTATTTTTCTTGCTTACTTTAATAATTTTTTTGTAGCATAAACCAATTAGTTAAAATATTTATTATAAAAAGAATTGACGCCCAACGTGGAGCACAAACACATGAGCGGGAAATTAAGAGTTGTATGCTACTATCATCTGAACTAGTCTACTAGGCTTAGTTTTTTTTTTAGATTAAAAATTTTATAAAAAAAAAAATTAAAGATGTGTTTTTTTTTTTACTTCAACCAAACGATTTAATTTTTTGTAGCAAAAAATAAATAATTGCAAAGGCTAATAACATTATATTTGGCGCCCAACGTGGGACACAAACACATTCAGAGTTGTTCAAACCTATCGACAGAACTAGCCTGGTACTGCAGACACTTAGGTTTATGTTGAGATGGCGCTAAAGGTGTATAGTACTTTCTAACAATATTTTAAAGAAAAGGGGAAAGATTTGATGGAAAGAAAAACCAAAAAAATATTTTTACTACACAAACAAATTTTAACATTAAAAAAATAGTTGCAAAGGCTATTAACATAATAATTGGCGCCCAACTTTTGTGCTGCTCTGTGGCAAAGCAAGCCAAGTAAGCCTGAAAAGTAAAAGACTTAAAGAAAATCATCCTCATGCGAGGACGACACACTTCTGCACAATGTACAGGCATTTTTCATATATATATTGCATTATTTTTTTTATTTTTTATTTTTTTTGTCCTGCTTTTGTCAGTTTTTTTTTTTATATGTTTATACTGCTTTGAAAAATTAAATCCTTAAGCACATAACGTCGACACTTGAGTGTAAATCAGCGAGTGTGAGCTTGTGTGTATGAAGTCAAAGTACCAAGAAGTCATCAGTTGTATATATACTGTCGATTCGTTATATATATATGTATATATAAATGCATGAATATAGCACACGCCTAGACAAACACTCAAGTGTCGAGGAGTTTTGTACCTTAAGCCAAAGGCAAAAACAACAACAACAACAATGAATGAATCCTTTACAAAGCAGTCAAAACAAAGTTAAATACAAGTCTTACATGTACAAAAACGACTGCCGCAATCTATTCTTAAGCAAAACCTAAGCCAACCGTAACTAGTTGGCATAGGGTGTAGGGTATACCACAAAGCAATGCAGCTGCAAACGCTTGACAAAGATATGGGAAGGTGTGTGTGTGTTTATGTGCCTGTTTGCATTGGCATCTGCTACTCCTTTAATGCGTTCTGTCTGCTTGTTTTTGTGCTTATGATATTATTGCGCTTCAAAGCTCCAACGTCATAAAGTATGCAAAGTATTATACCACATACGCATACATACACACACACACACACGCAAATACACACACAAAAAGGTGCACTCACAAAACGAGTCAAATACATATAAGAGGGTGTTGCTAGTAGTAGCCGATTTGTTATCGAAGGGTTATGCTATATTTGAGTGAAGTTTTAGCTATTGTTAAAATGCGGTAAAAATTTTAACATAAAAATGGCGCCCAACGTGGGGCTTGAAGCTTTTAAGCTGAGGATCATTAATGCAACCTGTTGATTATTTTAACGATATTTTAATATTATTAAAAATTAAAACATTTCTAGTTTCAAAAAGTGGATCCATCACAAAAAATAAAATAATAAAATAAAATAAAGTCATAAAATTCCATTTCTATTTTCTACTTTATCTACAGTCAATGGGATCGTCAAAAGCCTTATAAAAAAAAAACTGTTCCCAACATGGGGCAACGTCTTTCAAACTAAGAGTTTGCAGGTCGATTTCAATCTGCTTTCAATTATTCTCAAATATAAAACCAAATTATATATTTTACTCAAATATGATCGCATTACTTCCATTATTACCCTCGCATATGAGTGAAATCTCCTAAGCAACGTTGTCCCATTTGCATTGAAGCTGCAACGAGCCAAATCTCCAAAGAGTTTTTCTCTACTAGAAAACAATATGTACGAATGAAAGCTGACTAACTGTATGTGTCCAAGGAGCAGGCGTACAGCTATCTACTACAGCATTAGTGAGCACATATGTACATATTTAGGCGCATACACAGAGCGATAAAGAGATTAAACTCAGACAGCTTTCCAACAAAATCCGACAGTTTAACCCATATTCTGGCAATATTTTAGAGATTATATCTATTTTTTAAATATTTAAGAATTAGCAAAGTAGTAATTCATAATAAATAATAAAAATCAACACATCTTTAATGCTATCTGTTAACTGAAATAACTGAAGAAGTCATGCCTAATCACTGATTACTGCTGATTAATTGCTAGAAATTTACGGTTAGAATCTAACTTATAGTGCCGGCACAAAGAGCGCGTTTCTTGTCATATCTGTAAATAGCGGAATCTTCAAAATGTTGACATAAAAACTAACGCCCAACGTGGAACTAGCGTCTCATTTTTATGACAAAAGCATAGGAGGCATTATTTTAAAGCACACAAGAAACAGTGAAAACACTCAAACTTATCAAAACAACTGGCGCCCAACGTGTGGCCCAAAGTCACATTTTTAGGATTAGGCGTCTCATTCTTATGACAAACGTATAGGATTGATTATTTTAAATAGCATAAGAAAAAGAAAAGCGATTTCAATTTTATCATAACAACTGGCGCCCAACGTGGGGTCCGAAGCCACGGCCTTGTAACTGAAATTGTCACGCTTATAACAAAAGCAATGAAATGATTATTTTAAAGAAGCTTTTGGCGATAATAAATACTTTCAAATCTATCTCAAATACTGGCGCTCAACGTGGGGTCCAAGGCCACGTCCTTGAAACTAAAAGCCTATTGCTTATGGCAAACACAACGTAAAGATTTTTTTAAAGAAGCTTTCGGCGAAAATAAATACTTTCAAATCTATCTCAAATACTGGCGCCCAACGTGGGGCCCAAGGCCACGTCCTTGAAACTAAAAGCCTATTGCTTATGGCAAACACAATGGAAAGATTTTTTAAAGAAGCTTTCGGCGAAAATAAATACTTTCAAATCTATCTGAAATACTGGCGCCCAACCTGGGGCCCAAGGCCACGTCCTTGAAACTAAAAGCCTATTGCTTATGGCAAACACAATGGAAAGATTTTTTAAAGAAGCTTTCGGCGAAAATAAATACTTTCAAATCTATCTCAAATATTGGCGCCCAACGTGGGGCCCAAGGCCACGTCCTTGAAACTAAAAGCCTATTGCTTATGGCAAACACAATAGAAAGATTTTTTAAAGAAGCTTTCGGCGAAAGTGGCGCCCAACGTGGACTACATTCTTGAAACAAAAAGACTTACGCTAAAAACAAACAATGAATCAATTAATATTTGAAAGACATTGGCGATGAAAACTTTTAGTTTTATTATAGCTGGCGCCCAACGTGGGGCTTAAAGCAACATTTTCGGAACTAAAAGTTTCAAAGCTGATGACAATTAAGAATACTTTAAAGTAATTTGTTGTAGAGACATTGAATCACACTTCATGGATGAAAATTTTACAATTAAAACAGTTATCTGCTAGAGTGAGAGTGTGTGCGCTGCATTGATCGTTTGTCATCCAAGTACATAATTTATGGATCGTAAATTTAATCGTTAGACGCGCATGCTCGGCTTGCTCACATCTTATCGTACATCGTATTTATTATTTCAAGCACAAGCAGCAGGAAAGTATATTAAAATATATTGTGGAAGGCCAATGTGGTGTGTTTGTACTTGACAGTAAAAAGTAGCGTAGCAGAAGCAGCGGGAACAATATGTTTAAATATGTTTAAACAGAGAGTGTATGCTTTTTTATGCGTTAACTGAATACACGCTCTAATTTTAATCAATTAAACCATTTCTCAGTTTACATTACACAAAATATAGTCACGCGATATGGAGAATATAATAATACATAACATTGGATTGGACAATTGGCTTGGATAACTCTTGTAACTCTATACTTGTACTACGCAAAGATTATACCAAAGTTTTACACAGTCTGTACTATTTGACCTATTAAAAATTATTAAGACCACATTAAACTGTCAGCTGGTGTTCAATTAGGACGAACTACCTAGACAGACTTCGGTGAGCCTGCAGCTTCACGCAACAATAAGTTCTTCTTTGACAACATCTCACGTTTACTCTTGGGTTTGATCAAAACCGATTTAGCCATCGACTTTTTTGCTGCGATCTTTCCCTTGGGCTTCTTTACCTTCAATGCAGTCTTAGCCTTTGGTTTAGCCACAACAGGCTTCGGCTTACGTACGGCATTCTTACGTTTTACCGTCGGCAGCGTCGGACGTACAGACTGTTTCTTCTTCTTTGGTGCGCTTGATCTACATTGCCGCTTTTGCTTTTCCACATCACCTCCGTCAGTCATCGCCAGCCTGTGTTGACCTCTAACGGCAACACACTCCAATCCATCATCTTCATCATCATCATCACTGCTGCTGCTGCTACTACTTGCTACCAAAGATTCTCGCCTTCTGCAACGATATAATTTTTCCTCCTGACGTCGATTGCCCAAGTAACCAAAATGCCGTTCGAGCTGCATTGTTGTCTCCGTGTTTGTCTGTCCGGTCCTACGTGGCCGTAAATTTGGTCTCATATGTGGAATGCCGTAGAAATCATAAAGCGGTTCTGTCTCCGGAGATTCCCGCCTTGGCAACTCAAGTTGGTTACCCAAGCAACCATTATGTCTGCGGCGCTGCGTATAGCTAATATGCATACTCTCCGTATGCCCCTCACCATCCTTGTAGCAAAGCGCCCATTTTTCCTCCAATATCAATTTTCCGTCTTTCGCACCGCATTTCAACTGTTCCATCACGCACGATTGTTAAGCAATTTTTATAAGAAAAATAATTTCTGAAATATACGAAAACTTTCGAGAAAAAAAATGAACTGTTCCGACGAAGTAACGATATTTTATGTGTGAAAATAAATATGAAACTGAACTGAATGTCACGGGCAAGGCCAACTATATTATTTTTGTATAGTTCTGTCATATATATGGAACCAAAATTTTCTTTCAAAATTATTTCTTCATTTGCACAAAGTGTTATTTATTTGTAAAAAAAAAAAGCCTCGTAATTTATTAAGAAACAAAATTGAATAAGAAAGCATCGGCAGCGACTTTTGTTCAAATACCGTTAGTATGTAAATACGCTCAAGCGCACTCTTTTGCGCACACAACTCACGCTCGCTTATACACAGCGTATGCGCGAGTATTCAGAGCATAAGCAGCGTGCGTGAAAGCATAAGCAGACGCAACGGTAACAACTGATGACCATGACTTTGCGGTCATCACTTGTTACATATTAAAGAGCATAAAAATTAGGTGCTTATGCTCTTCTTTCAAATTCAAATATTTCAACTTGATAATCTCCAATTTTAAGGTTTTGAAAAATTTGTCAAATTAGAAATTAATTACTAGAAATAAGTCGTAATAAATAAATTTGCAACATAACTCGGCAGTTAAAATGGATCAGTGGTAAGTTAAAAAAAAAAAAAATCTCAAAAATCCGTGAAAAAAAATCACATAATTCAAAGGTTGCGTGCACCATTTCAAAAACTCGCTACATCGACGGATTACGCCGATTGCAAGTTTAAAATTGAGAACGAGCATGGTGCCACCAGCTTTAGGTGCCACAAACTGATCTTTAGTTGTGCATCTGAGGTTTTTGAACGCATGCTTTATGGTGACTATCACGAAGCCAATTCCGGTGAGGTGATCATCAAAGATGTTGACAAGGAGATCTTTGAGCACTTTCGTCAGTACATATATAGCTATGACAGCAAATTGCTAGCCGAGCATAGTGTCGATGTTCTATTAAAATTGACCGTTTTCGGTAATAAATATCTGGTAAACTCCATAACAGAAGAATGTGCCAATGCCTTGATTCGCAAGGCAAAAGGTTTGGATATAACACAAGTCTTACGCATCTATGAATGTGCACATAATATCAATAAGCCGTTTTTTGTGCAGGCGATTGGTAATGTGAGTACGTCTCTAATAATTTTGTAGTTCTTTAGTTGAAATTATTTTCCCTTGCATCCTCGCAGCTGATACGCACCAAATGGAGCTCAACTTTGACACATTCCGTCATATATGAACTAAGTCCTGCAGTTTTTCATAGCTATATAAAGCTTACCGTGGGTCAATTGGCAGAATCAACACGTTTCAATTTGATCGAACAATTTCTAAAAATGCGTGGACTCATAGAAGCCAATAAGTGCATAACGGATGCTAACCCCTTGACTGAAATAGAGGATGCCAACAATGCAATTGATGACACGGTTGAAACTGCGCTAAATGCCAGAAATATTAGAAGAGAACTATTTACAGATACTGCGGTTGCTGTTGCATTAGCTGAAGAAAATTTCCATTGCATAAAAACTTGGCTGGCGCTCATTGATTTTGCACAATTTAGCGTTACAGAGTACTGTAATGGACCGGGAAACTCTGATTTTCTGACGCTTAAACAAAAATATGATTTTGTAGCCAGGCGAGCAGTTGAAAATGAGGAAAAATTACGCACGCGTTCTCTGTTTCAACGGGAAGAGCAGCTGCAAAATAGTCGGGATATAATGTGGAATAGCCGAGATTTGCATGCAAACCATAGCCGACAATGGGATGATTCGGAACCGGAGGGCGAGCATAGTCGTCAGTACTTGAGACGCTATATAGACCATTGCATGAGCTCCGATTGATTGTTTAACAGCTGGACTTGTTCATTTCGCTGTGTATTTCTTACTTGTTATATTAATTTCCAAAATTTCGGTATTTAAATGAAAATATTTAAGAAAAATTGTATCGTAATTTAGACAGTAAAATGAACAAACAACAAAAAACTATAGTTCTATGGATAAAACCCTACTTAAGATGACCTTATACACTTCCATCCCAACTTAAAGGTTGTCTCCTTGCAGAAATAGAATCAATGACCTATTCATATGAAAAAAACTTCAGAGCCTAGGGAGTTAATAGATATAAGTAGTGCCTTGGTCTCTGGCTACCAAGAAATCGATGAGAAATGGAAGAAAAGAAGCCATATACTGACATGAGAACGAAGACATCATATGGACATTAAGGTAGCTCCTTATCTATTTGTAGAAAATCATAAATCAATATACTCTCCAGAAGGAATTGAATAACTTTTCGATGCTGACTATGCTCAGGCGCCAGTAAGCAACGATTCTAAATAATGTGTGAATCTTCATCACGCAAATTGCTAGTTGCGAGTCTATCACTACTAAGCGAATTAATTTTATTTGGAGAAAATTTACAAAAATTTATCATTCTCGGGCGCCAGTAAGTAACGATTTCGTTTAATGTGAACATTTTCTCCAAAGAATTTACCATCTAAATTTAACACAACTTAGCGAATCACATTTTTACATTTTGATGCTGACCATGCTCGGGCGCCAGAAAGCAACGATTCCAAATTATATGTGAATCTTCAGCTGACAAGTTACTACTGCAAACTAGCACCACTAAACAATTTATTTTAATTAAGAGAATTTTTTAAAATTAAACATGCTCGGGCGCCAGTAAGTCTCATTTTGTTGAGTGTGTAAATTTTCAGTAGAGAACTTACCATTAAAATTTATCAATTTTACTCACGGAAAACTTTTACATTGTTCACCATGCTCGGGCGCCAGTATGCAACGATTCTAAATATTGTGTGAATCTTCATCTGACAACTTGCTACTGCAAACTATCACCACTAAGCGAATAAATTATATTTAGAGATTTTTTTTAAATTGAACATGCTCGGGCGCCAGTAAGTAGCGATTTTGTTTAATGTGCAAATTTTCAGCAGAGAACTTACCATTAAGCTGTAGTTTAACACAACTCAAAACTAATCGAATCAATTTCACTCAGGGAGAACTTTTACGATGTTCACCATGCTCGAGCGCCATTAAGCAACGTTTCAGATTAATGTGTGAATCTTTATCTGGCAACTGCAAACTTAGTAAATTAATTTAAATTAGAAATATTTTTTAAACTTAACCATGCTCGGGAGACAGTAAGTAACGACTCTACCTAGTGTGTGAAACTTCATTTGAGAAATCTATTGTAAATTTGCGAGTCAATTTCTTTCAGGAATATTGTTTGAACTTTTCAATGAACCGATCTATCTTTATCCGGCAATCTCTCACAATTTACCGAAGCAATGTAACTCAGAGAGAATATTTCAAACTAATCCATGTTCGACCAACAGTAAGTTTCGGTTCCGATGTATTAATCAATCAAAACAATCTACCAGAACTTAGCGAATTATTTTCACTCAAAGAGAATCCATTAAATTAATCGATGTTGAGCATGATCGGGCGCCAGTAAATGACAATGTGCGAATCCTAGAACTTCGCGCAACAATATCACTCAAAGAGAATTTATTAAATTGTTTGATGTTGAGCATGCGTAAATGAAAACTCAGCGCATCAATTTGACTCGGAGCGTTATTTTTAAACTTTTGAATATTAACCATGCTCGGGCGCCAGTAAGTGCTGCTTCCGCCCATTGTATGAATCTATCAATTTAGCGCATAAATTTCACTCAGAGTGTCATCCGTTACACGTATACATCTCAACTCACTCTCATACGCACTCATAGCCAAATAATAGCACACATAAAGCCAAATGCATATTTAATGGAACTTTTCTTGCTGTGCATCAAGCAACGCATAGTAGCACTCAGCACTCGTTTGTATTGAAATTTTAAGCTAAATTGAAGCCACAGAAAAAGAAGCAGCAGCAGAAACAGAGAAATGGAGTAGAGTTATGGCATTTTGTTTTTTTTTTTTTACTGCATTTTGATGGAACAACGCTATACGCCCTAAAGGAATGCACGAACGAATGAACGAGATGTGCGTCACCAGAATAAATGAATGAATGAATGAATGAGTGCATGACTGACTGGCTGACTCACAGTGAAAGCTACTATACATACACTGACTAGAATACCAAGTCTGAAAGCCTCGAACTGATCTGACTGACTCACTCAAAGTCAAAGTGTGTAAGCACTTTTTTGTGCCTGCATGAAAAATAGCTGATGTGTTGTATGCAAGGAATACACATTCGCTGGCGCGTGTGTACTTCATATCCTGGCATTGCGATGGCTCCTGTTCCGCTTGTTTCGCCTGATGCTGACAGTTGTCGTCATCGTTGTCATCGTTATTGCGCTGGGAATACCAAAAGTTGAGCATACAATTGCTTGCGTCAAAGACTGCTCTACACCTCCATTCATCGAATCGAAATTGTGTGCCACCACCCTATGCGCGCGTTTTTACATTTTAATTTGCAAAAGCACTTGCTCGGCATGATATCGTTTTATTTTACTTGGTTATGTTATTGTAAGCGAGCGCATAACTTCCATTGCAACATACATTCCTTCTTTGCTCCTTTGCTGCTCTGCTCTGCTGTGCTGTGCTGTGCTGCTTTGGTCCTGCGTTCATTTGTGTTCATTCATTCAAAACATTCCGTTTCATTTTTTATAAGGCAGACGCAATTGTTTTGAAAATGAAAGGTTAAATGTTAAATGTATACGAGGAGTCATCCCCATCCTTATCCTCATCATCAACATCAACGTCAACGTCGAGTGCGAACAATAGGCAAAGGTATACCGCAGACGTAGTTATAGATACACAGTTACAGATACAAATGCAGATACATGTTATGTAGTTACAAGCTAGGGTCATCAAATGCAAATGCTTGGCTGGGAATGATGGGCGTAGAATTGTTATATTTATATTACAACCGGCATGAGCTGCAAGTACATCAACCTTGGTATTTTTAATATAAATTATTGATGCGCTTTGTGTATTTTTGTGGTTTTAATAATGTTAGTTGACGGACTTAAAAGAGAATATTTTATTGTAATTAAAGAAAAATGACAACTATTTGTGTAGAGTAGAGAAGTTCATCCATCAAACCATCATTTCCCATTATATTATTTTCTGGCAAATTAATTATTGCAGTGCAACATTGTCATTAAAATGTTTAAAGTGAGCTTTAATAAATAAAAATAAAAAAATAGCGTAATAATTAGTGAGAGGCTCGAATATTTTCTTATTCCTTCAAGCATGTGCTACCAGTCATGACTGGATCTATGCACCGAGCTTACCACTGAGGACAATGTAAACGATATTGTGGAGCTACTCCTTCCAGCACCGGCGTAGTTTTCGCAACCCAGGAGATATAATAGCCTTTAAGGGAGCCACAAAGAACGTCAAGGAACTCCTTAATAGTCCCTGCAAGCAGTCGCAGGAGCAGTTCCTCGAAGATGTTAAGCTAGGTAACCTCCATCACCTCCAAACAGTGGTAGCTAACCAAGGGCATCAAAAAGGAAAGAGCTTGTGCAGGATGCCACTGGAATCTAGTGTCGATCATATGCAGCAAGAGCTACAGCCTTTGCCGACCACCTATACGACGCATTCTCACCCTTTAAATGATACTCCCAACTGGAGACAGAGCAAACTCGTAACTTTCTAGATGTGCCCTGCCAAATGGCATTACCTATTCCTATACGAATGAACTGATCTGTGGAATTGGCAAACTAAAAGCAACCAAGTATGACCATATTTATGTCCCAGCCAAGATAGCCTTGCCTCCAGTTTGCTTCCAGCTAGGCCTCACCCAGTGGAAATGTGCCAAAGAAATCCTTATTCGCGAAGCTGTGAAGCCTGCAGCCAATCTCGACTCATGTCGCCCTATAAGTTTATGGACGGTACTATCCAAAGTAGTCGAAAGACAACTGCTGTGTAGAGTCCGATCAATACTTAAAGAGGCTGGTTCGATCTCTGATTATCAGTTTGGCTTCAGAGAAGTTCATAGCACATCTCTAGACTAGTCGAGAGGATACTGGGGAATTTGAGGAGAAAAAGTATTGCTCGGAAGACTTTCTAGACGTAAAGCAAGCCTTCGACAGGGTGTGGCATGCCAGTCTGTTCCAAAAGCTAAAGACCACACTGCCAGCACCGTTCTACCACTACATTGAGCGCAGGAAGTTTTTTATGAGATGTGAGGAAGAATGTTCTAAAATTACAGTCAGAGCTGGAGTTCCACATGAAAGCGTAGATGGATGTCTTTTATGACTTAGCAATCATCTTGGAAGATATGCTGCTGGCCGCCACGTATGCCGATGACACGATTTTCCTGTGTCCTTACAAGTGGTTTTAACCATCAAAGGCAGCTCGACACCACCAATAATTGGCTTAAGAATTGGAATTTTGTGGTGACCCCGAAAAGTTCACTCAAACGACTTTCTCACTGAGAAGAGAAGATTATCCCCAAGTTTATCACGACGGAACAGCCAATCCAAGCAGCGCTAAAGCCAAGTATCTGAGCACGGTACCTGGGCGTCCTCATCGGCTCACTAAAACGACTCAATAAAAGGCTAAAAAAGCATTTATGGCTGGTCAGACGAAGGTCAACTCTCAGGCTAAAGAGCACGATCCTAGTACTATATGGACCTACGGAATTCTGAGAGTAAATGACACAAAGACACTAAATGTTTAATCTTTTACAAAATGCAGCGTCTTCATCTGATTATTAATTATATTTGTAGAACACTCTAAAAGATTGTTGCATAATTAAATTTGCTCAAACAAAATTTATTGAATTAAATTGCTAGTTGAGTATCAATAGAAGAATTTGTAATTGAGAAAACTTCAACAACGAAATGGATTAATTAATAGATGCAGCAGCAAACTTTCCAAAAATAATTCACAAAGACAAACGAAAATCGAAAACGAAATTTTGAACTAAACAAATAACTTTGCTAAGCATTTCTGAAACTATAAATTTTGCAGCTTATACGAGTACCCAACCACCCAAAACGCTTAGAAATTACCATTAAAATAATCAAACTAACGCAGCAAAGTGCGCAGGAAGTGCAAACGGAAATGCAAATTTGAATGAATGAGTTTCAACAATTGAAACTAAAAGCTAGAACAAACGCCATAAAATTCAATTAAAAAGTGCTGAGTGCGCCGAAAGTTTGAGCAGCAATGTTCGTTCAGATTCGACAGGCTGTGCGCTGATAATGCTGATGATGAGTCGTCGTCAGGATTCAACGCTGCTAATATCAGCTTCCGGTGCGAGTGCACATCTAATTACAATAAAACGACGTCTTTTGTGTGGTTAGAGGCTGGCCGGCATTAAGGACAAAGGCTGTTAGCAAGCAAGAAAACCACTCGCAGCAGCAGTCTGATGATATACATAATTATAGGCGAAAATATATAAAGCCAGCCAAGTGCAAAATAACAATAAATGTGTAGGCGATTTAGGCGCTGAATATTTGAGGTCATTAGTGTTAAGCTGGCAGTAAGGACGAATAGAAATTGTAGCAAGTATAAAAAAAATGTGCCAAACAAATTGCATGGATTTGAGGCTAAGCAAGTCAGCATATCAAATGCTTATCATTTCCACAGTCTAAACTAATCTAACTTGCACAAAGCAACGCTTGAAGTCGCAGCTTTTAGCTTTTGCAGACAATTTGATTAAATAATTTTAATTAAATGACCAACTCTTGAATGTGCAAGTATTTGGCGGCAACAAAAGCCGTCAGTTGCCAGCTGATAAGTTCACACTGTCGAGTGTCCATCAAAGGACACGCGGCGTCTGTCAGAATGTTGCGTTTGTTGATTTTTTATGATTGCGTTATGAAATTGCTTTCAGTCCAGTCAGTCGTGCAGCATTCGTCCTTTTGTCTTTCCGACTGCTTTTAATTCAATTATGCTTTGTTATCGGTCATGCGGTCGATGTTCTATAATGGCGGCCTATTTCAAGTACCACTCGACTCCCGATGCTGTCTTTCTGTCTGTCTGTTGCTGTGTTAGAAATTAATGAGCGCTAAATTAGTGAGATTATGCCATTAGGGGTGACTGGCTGCTGCTGCTGCTGCCATGCTGTCTGCTTGTTCACAGCATAACCAAATTATAGTCCTCCTCCTCCCGGCGACGATTTCTTGTAGCTGATTTTTATTGTTGATTTGACCTAGTTTCATGCTTAATGTTGGCATGCTTTAATTTTTATTGCACTTTCTGTCGTTAGATACATATTTGGTTAGTTAGATAGCAGCACGTTGAATGTCCTGCATATTAAAATAGTTTCGCAATTTGTTGCACTGTCATTTTTTGACTTGCACTTCAAAGTATCTCACTCAAAGCTTTGCTTTTATTTATGGGAATTTATTAAAATTGCATTTTACTCGCTTATGCGCAGCTCAAGTATGCAATAATAGTTTACAAAAGGTTTGCGCAGCCGAGCGTTTGTTGTGCATTATTTTCAGTGTTGTCAAACGCATTTTTGAGTTATGATATTTTTTCTGCGTTTATAAAGCTGAAGGATATACTTTTTCAGAGTGATTGAAATGTTCAGCTTGTTTAGTAAAATATGTTAATAATTAGTTCCATGAAATGCAGACTTTAGCATGCACGTGTTAGGCACGTAGAGGGTATATGAATTGGCTTATGTATACCAATTGTAAGAAATTAGTCACGGTTTCTAAATACAAAGTGAAAACAATTCTACTTTTTCTTCGAAGCCAAAAAACTTTATCTAAATGGGAAGGAAGACAAAAGGGCGCACATCAAACAAAGCTCCAAACAACAATAACAATCACATGCGAGTAGAGTTTGCATATTTCTTCAGATATATGGAAATCTGCACAATCTCCCACAGCACAATGTCTACATTCGTAGGCTGTAGGTACAGAAGAACCTGCCTAAATGTACTGAAGAAGCTGCATATCGATATTTCGAAGCTCTTTGAACTACAACTAAGATGGCGGTTGCAAGAGCAGCGAAGAATTTATCTCTACTTAATGTGCAGTCATTGGCAGACCCAGGGGCCATGAATCGCCACTACAGAAGCCTTTTTAAAGTTAACGAAAAATGTACTGCATCTTCTTTAATGTAATATATTTTAGCGAATTATTTTAAGTGTAAAGAAATTTTATTTTTTTTTTGTCAATTTTTGGCAAATTATTTAGACTAAACGTTTTTAATTGTCACTAAAACCCAACAAGCCATGAAACCCTTGTTTACACTCTTTCAAGCTCTTTACTCCGCAGTATGTTCCCCATTGTGTAATAATACAAAGTGGCGCCACTTCATGCTTGTGCTCTCAAAATAGTTGCACTTTGTTCTGTATTAGCAACGAGTAGTTGCACTCAGTTTGAGCGATTTCAGTATGATGCAATATCACTCGTTGCTTATATGTTGAGCGTGTCGCTACCTTGTATTATTGTACCATGGTTGCTCATTTTTGAGCTACTCAAAAGATTTTTAGAGAATATTTTTCGTTAAACGCAAGTATTATAATAAGGGAGAGATAATGAACAGTCCGAAAAGACTATTTGAACGGATTAAGAAGACGTTTCAAATGTTCGGAAAGGCAATTGAAAGTATTTTTAAGACATTAGCCTTCCCAATATAGATTATTTTATGGATCATTTATTTTTATAGATATATAAATCGGGTTAACTTCATTTGCAATCTATAAAGGACTATCAGCCAATTTTAAGGGAAACAGTTGAGAATTTATTGGCGAAGCCGCTGTGGGGTAAAAATAAAAGTGCGTTGGGGAATGGGAAAGGGGGAATGTGTGGCGAAAAGGAAGTATAAAAAAATAAATCCTTTATTGCCACCAATGAGAGAGTTTAAACGGGTAACATCTTTTGAGCCTTCTAGTAGTCGAGCTGTTATCAGGTAGGTTGATGGAAATAGTGTTGAGTCGATTTAGATAGAAGCTGCTTAGTCTTATAACTTACTGGTGGATCAAGCTGTTGATATGAATTAGATGTGCGTTCAAAATAGTTCTGATAAAGCTGTATTGTAATATTTGGCTAACAGTATCCCAGATCGGAATTCTATAGGTGCTTATAGATTTTATTTGTATACTTGGAGCTTGCTTCTCAGCCTGTGAGTTGAGCTTCGACCGATCAGCCATCATTGAGTTGAGTTCTTATGGTGTGCAGAGGAGGACGTCATGTTGCCTTTTTATTCTGATGGATCACATGACCAATTGCATGGTAATGGGATAGAATGAGAAGTAAGGTCCACTGGATAAGTGTGAAAAGTTTGGCAAAGTTTATTTGACACGAGCGGGGCCGGCGGAATTGAGCTAGTTAAGACGAAACTTAATGAAATGTCACCAGGCATAAGAGCCTTGGAGAAAGCTTTTAGGAGCTACTTGCTCTTTTTTGAATACTATAATAAGCGGAAGGATAATTCGCAATGCGAAAAGACTATTTGGGTGAATTAAAAAGTCTTATTAGATTTAAGAAAGCAATTGAAAGCATTAACCCTCCGAAAATCTTACCAATACATATTCTTTTATAGATGATATTAACCAATATTTCGGGAATCATCTAAATGAGGAGAAATTTGATGATTTTATAGGCAAACACTGCGAAAACTTTACCAATTGAAATTTGTGTAAGAAGATTTTTTATAGGGTGTCAATTGTTTTACAAGAATTATCCGATTTTATTGAATGAATTCTTGTTTAAGTAATCGTTATATTTTATTTACTCGTTATAATTTAGTTAATCATTGTATTTTAGTTCTCCTCATTATGCTTTAGCTACTCGTTATAATTTAGTTACACATTGTTTGTAGTTACTCCTTATATTTTAATAACTCGTTATATATTAACTTCTCGTTATACAAATTATAATTAAGTTACTTGTTTTACTTTAGTTACTCGTTATACTATTCATACTTTAGTTACTTGTTTTACTTTAGTTACTCGTTATACTATTCATACTTTAGTTACTTATTACTTACTTATTATTTTTTATTTACTCGTTATACTTTAGTTGCTTGTTATAGTTTAGTTATACGTCATACTTTAGTTACTTCTTATTTTTTAGTTACTTGTTATTTTTTAGTTACTCGTTATACTTTAGTTGTGTTGTTATAGTTTAGTTATACGTCATACTTTAGTTACTTGTTATTTTTTATTTACTCGTTGTACTTTAGTTGCTTGTTATAGATTAGTTATACGTCATACTTTAGTTACTTGTTATTTTTTATTTACTCGTTATACTTTAGTTGCTTGTTGTAGTTTAGTTATACGTCATACTTTAGTTACTTGTTATTTTTTAGTTACTCGTTGTACTTTAGTTGCTTGTTATAGATTAGTTATACGTCATACTTTAGTTACTTGTTATTTTTTATTTACTCGTTATACTTTAGTTGCTTGTTGTAGTTTAGTTATACATCATACTTTAGTTACTTGTTATTTTTTATTTACTCGTTATACTTCAGTTGCTTGTTACAGTTTAGTTATATGTCATACTTTAGTTACTTGTTATTTTTTATTTACTCGTTATACTTTAGTTGTGTTGTTATAGTTTAGTTATATGTCATACTTTAGTTACTTGTTATATTTTATTTACTCGTTATACTTTAGTTGCTTGTTATAGTTTAGTTATATGTCATACTTTAGTTGTTATTTTTTATTTACTCGTTATAGTTACTGATAATATTTTTGTTTACTGTTTACTCGTTATACTATAATTATTCCTTTATATACTATTATTACTCGTTATATTTTATTTACTCGTAGTACTTTATTTATTCCTTTATATACTATCGTTACTCGTTATATGTTATTTACTCGTTATACTTTAGTTATCGCTTTATATTCGTATGTTACTCGATATATTTAGTTACTCGCTATACTTTAGTTATCCCTTTATATACGTTTGTTACTCGTTATACTTTTGTTATCCCTTTATATCCTTTTGTTACTCGTTATATGTTATTTACTCGTTATACTTTAGTTATCGCTTTACATTCGTATGTTACTCGATATATTTAGTTACTCGCTATACTTTAGTTATCCCTTTATATACGTTTCTTACTCGTTATACTTTAGTTATCCCTTTATATCATTTTGTTACTCGTTATATTTTAGTTATCCCTTTATATACGTTTGTTACTCGTTATACTTTAGTTATCGCTTTACATTCGTATGTTACTCGATATATTTAGTTACTCGTTATACTTTAGTTATCCCTTTATATACGTTTGTTACTCGTTATACTTTAGTTATCCCTTTATATCCTTTTGTTACTCGTTTTACTTTAGTTATCCCTTTATATACGTTTGTTACTCGTTATACTTTAGTTCTCCCTTTATATACGTTTGTTACTCGTTATACTTTAGTTATCCCTTTATATACTTTTGTTACTCGTTATACTTAAGTTATCCCTTTATATACTTTTGTTACTCGTTATACTTAAGTTATCCCTTTATATACTTATGTTACTTGTTATACTTTAGTTATTCCTTTATATACTTTTGTTACTCGTTATACTTTAGTTACTCGTTATATTCTAGTTACCTCTTTATATACTTTAGATACTCGTTATATTTTAGTTACTCGTTATATTTTAGTTACTCCTAATATTTTATTACTCGTTATACTTGAAAACATTTTAGAGTATTGGAAAAAAATCGTGAAAGCTACTGTTTAACCGTAATTAGCTTTATCTAATTTTTTCACTCATAAAAATACTTAAAGAAAAAAATAAATAAATAAAATAAAATACATATATAAAATATTATACTGATTATCTCTCTCTCTCTCTCTCTCTCTCTTTCCCCCATTCCAGACAGATAAACTGTGCCCATAAAAAACAAACGATGCAATAATTTAATAAAGAAAAATATTTGCTGACGCCATAAAGCCGCAAAGAGAAGTTCAAATCTTCTTGACTTCCTTTTGACTTATTGGACAGTAAAATAAATAATAAATGTCACTAAATATTTTCGCATACAGAACAAAACACACCAAAAATACAAAAAAAAAATAAAAACAGCTCGAAGGACAAAGAAAAAAAAACCACAAAGATAAAAAGCAAGTAGCCATTGTAATGGAATACCATCAAAGGAGCAAGTGTGCAAATGGCTGATAATATTGTTTTCTGAAAAAAGAAATCATAAAAAATTGGGTCAAGAAAAATTGCTAACGCCAAAAAAGGAACGAAAAAAAATGGACCGGATATAGCAATCCATTGCCGTACACATAGCTCAGAGAGTTTATTTGTTGTCATTTTTCAAAAAGCAATTTCTGAGTAGCTTTTCTACTTGCTTAATTAGTTTTTTGTGCAGTTAAAAGTCAAAGGAAAAGTCAGAAATAAAGAAGAAGAAACATGCTGTGCACAGTAGTGTCTGGAGCTCGTAGTTGCTTACAAATTTGTTTAATAACATTGTTTTTTTTTGTCCTTTTTTATCCAATTCATTGCTGCCTATTTATCTAAATTATTTCGTTAACAAAGTCAACAAATTAAAATAAATGAATGGGTCTGTCCTTTTTTTATACTCGCAGATACCGACAAAAGTTGGAAAAAAAAATGTGGAAAAAGGTGGCAATTTGGTTGGGCAACTTGAGTTGGGTTTGCTACGTATTCGCTTAAAGTTTACAAAAATAACAAAATCAAAAAAAAAAAGGTTATTGTGTCAACAAATTAAAAATGTATGCACCTACCTAAAAGTCTCTACATACCTTTGCACACACAGCAGGTGTTAAATGTCAAATGGGCAACGTCAAGTATTTGGGTTAAAGGTCAGAAGAGTGTCATAGGCGTCGCTCGATGTGAGATATAATTGCAACTAAGCGCTTCATTAGAGGCAACAAAAATTAAAAATTCCACACGCTACTTAATTTTGATACAGCATTAGGGATAAAAAGTGTGGCAAGGCTGGCAACGAAGCTTTAATACTCTGCTCGAGCAAACATGTTGTTGGTCAGACATGCTCGAAAAGGTGTATTTGCGCTTTATGCATATTTGGCCAGTGAATTGGGGAGGGAGAAAGGTAGACTATATGTGACTATGAGCTCTCCGACTCTTTTAACTATATTACAGCCTCTGTTAAAGAACTAATATACACATACTATGTGTGTAGTGTACAAAAAAAAAATCCTTATTATTACTTTGTAACTGAGATACAATTTTGAGTGCTTGCCAGCAGTTTTTTTTTTTATTTTTTTCATTACTCCTGTTGAAATGAAAAATCCGTATCAATATTTAACAGCAAATCCGCTTCGAGGCGTATATTGATTAAAAAAAATATAAACTTCAACTTTGTCGCGCTTTTTTATGAAACGAGCCGCCGCCGCCGCCGCGTTTCAATGTCAGCCATATCAAAAAAACGTGAATCTGCTGTGTCCTCCTATTTTATATTTTGTATATAAAAGTGGGCGTGCACTTTGATTTCGCGTAGGCGTACACTCATCTCGATACTTGTCACTCGAAAAACGCATTTTTGCCGCCGGCGTTAATTTCATGTTCCAAATCGCATTTGATGCTGCGACTATGTTGAGTATTAAATGAAATGTCTTCTCCATTTTTTTCCATTTCATTTTCAAAGTAGATTAAATTTGTTTACGTGGCTTGTTTTTCAGCTGCATGGATTGTATGACGGACGAGACTATAAAGTTTTATTAAGCCGATTTGTATCGATGCTTTTGTTATTTAAAATACAATTTAATTAAGCTTAACGCATTTGTTTTTTTTTGTTGAAGGACATAAAAACAAAAAAATTCGCTTTGTGGTTCAATGTTAGATAGGCAACTTACTAATTTAAAATTGATGACAAACGTTTCCATGGAAAATAGTATTAGGATGTCAATTGAATAGATTTTGTACATACCTGCAAAGATAAAATATATAAAAAAAAGGGAAATTAGTTTTTAATCAATGGAACTTAAAAGGCATAGTTTTTTTTTTTTAATGAAAAAATACTGCATTTTTATGTAGGTGTAAATATTTATATAGGTAGATGAAAGAACTTTTCAGATACATTTTAAGATATACTGCTAAAGCCAAACTTTTTCAATCGAAGACTCAGCAAGGAGGGACAGTTTTTTATGGTCACTACCCCTTAAAAAAGGTTTTGTAAGTTCATTAAGTAGTAGCTATCTGAAGAAGTAGTAGGAGACATTAAATATCCAAACTTTAAAGCTGTAACTAATATAGTCTCCAAATTGTTGTTGTTGTTGTTCAAAGCCAGACAGACGGACACGTCCATATCAGCTTAAATTCTTGTAAGCGGCCAACTCTTTTAGTAGTTCTACTTGGAGCCTTTTGATATATTTAATTGGAATTGTCACAAAATACATCAAATTCAACATGTCTAGCTGACTTAACAACAACAACAAATTGTCTGCAACAAAACTGCAGAAATTCCTATGTTTGCTACAGCTTCTAATGGTCCCATTTCGAACTAACTGGAATATTTTGTAAGAATTAATGCAATTTTGAACAAGTTTGGCATTTCAAGAAAATTAATTTTGCTAATAAACAATCCTTTATACAAAAACTCAAAATAAGGATTATTATTATTTCCATGGTAAGTGCCCTTAGGTAGAAAGTTAGACCAATTTATTGAATATTTGTTGAATACAAATCATCTAAATAAGGTATAGAAAAAACTAAATATCTATCTCTTATAGTCTTCAAGTTCTCATTATTCATACGGTAGGCCAGACAGACGGACATATCTGTATCGTATCGACTTTTAATACTGATCAAGTTTATACATTTGTACTTTTATGCAGTCTGCTTCACCTCCTTCTCTCTGTTGCTCATATTTGCATTTATGGAATGACCAAAGCATACTTTTAGGCGTTGCACACATTATGACTAAATTATATTGAAGGGCCCAGTAGCTAGTTACTCCTTAATTTGTATTAAGTTTATTAATATATATTAGACCTAATTATGATAGATAAATAAATAATATATTGAAATGACTTGAAATCACTTGCAACTCTGAGAAGATTGGCTAAAACCGCTTTAATAAGCTACGGAAGGATATTTGTGATATGCTTACAAACAGGCAATCGTTGCATATAATAAAGAACTGCATAAGTCTTCAAAAGGGAGGCAGCTCTGACGAAAATTGAGCTTTGGATATGCACTTTATTCAAAGAACTCCAACGACTTAGCATGTCTGACAGTCACAGCAATAAAGAGCTGTCCTCAAGAACAACCATATCGTCTCTTCTTTGGTCAAAAATTGTAAGTAGAAGACTTTCTGAGGTGCAGAAATTGCAAGAGATAGCGGCTGTCATAATAAATGGTAACCAATGTGACACAATAAGAGATCAGTTACAAAACGATTTAAATGTTATAAAGGACTGGTTTATAAAGGAGTTACTAAGCAGCAACCGAAAACGATGAAGTACAAATATAAAATAATCCTTTCATACACATACAAACAATATTGTACTATTCCGGGATGAAGCATTAATGGTTGAAATTCTCGTAGACAAATGATTCCCTCCAAAACAATTATGTCTTAAAAATGGACAACGAAAGCCTAATAAAGTACAAAACAGACCCTAGAGAAATCATGGAGTTTAAACCCTAAGATGGCACACTGGATATACAAACAGATGAACTGTCCATAATATCTTATGGGGTGTTTTTCTGCTGGATAAAAACGAAACAAATCAATGTTCAATAGAAAACAAGTAAGAAAATCACAGTCGGGCGTAACCGACTGTAAGAGGCCCTGTACCAGTGCAGGTCGCCTAACAAACACATTAAATGTTCCCCTAGCTTATGACCAAACACATGACCACTTCTCACTGCACGACTAAGTGCCTTTTAAAACATTTTTTTATGTATGAAACGAAAAGGGGGGTCGCTCAAATTCAATTGCTTATATAAAAAATCGTCATTTATTATCCGATTTTGATGAACTTTTTGGATTTTGGCTAAGAAGGACGATATCTCTATACTGGCATACTTAATTTTTTTTGTGCCGAAGAAATTTTTAGCCTTGGGGGTGATTTTATGGGGAAGGGGGAGGAGGGGCAGTTTTTTTAAATAAACTTGTAAAATTCCGGAGCAGTCCTAGTCGAATGCAAAAAACACGAAGTCTCTATCTATTACCGTTTCCGAGATCCTTTCGTTCATACGGACGTCCAGACGGACAGACGGACATGTCTATATCGACTCCTCTATCGCTCCTGACCATAATGGGGGTAACTTTAGGGGGGTCTCCGATTAGTTGTCATCGTTTCTCGCCTGGAATGCCAAGCGTTGAAATTCTAACAGCTCCAAAGCACTAAATATAAACTCCGCCTGCTAATCTGCAGAGCTGTTGCAGAACGATTTGGTTTTAATGCTGATGACATATCCTATTCGACAGAAATGCAATTCCCACCAGAATACATTAAAAATCAACTAATGACATGGTTAGCTCTGGCCCCTAGGCCCTTAGAAGTATATTAAAAGACACAGAATATCTTAACCAAAACTTTTTCGTGAGAAAAAGAGAGCATCATTCAAGTAAGCTACGGTGAAGTAATAAACTTCTGATCAACAAAATGATCATTGTTCCGTCGTGGAGAAACGGAATACAAATTTGGGACACCGTCTCAAAAACTAATATTCAGAGTACTCAAAGGTTACAGAATAAGACACTGCGATTAATTTGTAAAGCGCCGTGGCTTGTGCGAAAAACGTTCATCCATCGTGACTTCAAGCTCAATGATCAGCTCCAAATTCACATAAACCCGCTAGCTTCAGCTGTGGCTATTAATTCAAGCAGAATGCGCCTCATGATGCTACACCCAAACGATCTATTAGGCCGACAAGAGACTCTTGCATTAATAATTTTTTTATATCAATAATATATTTAAAGTTCCTTTAATGGAATGCTCAACATAATCAAATACACTCTGAAATAAAAAAGATAGCAAGTCAACAGATATAGCAAAATTTTCAACTCCAATATTAAGCAATATTTCAGCCAAGCCGTTTTAAAACCCCAAAATGTTTTAAAAACAAATTCACATTCGAATTTCACACGAATCTTCATCTTCAGGCAACCTGTAACATGAAAACCGGGGCACAAAGCAAGAACCAGCAACTAATAAACTGTTAAGTAAGCTAGGGGTATCGAAAAAGGGTGTATCAATACCATTCGTGAAAGCGAATCTTTTCTATGGATTCTACAAACTCGATCCAAAACTTTTTATTAGTTTTGAACCTGCAATAAAGAAGCAGAGACCCTAACACCATATATTTAACGACTATAGAAATAGTCTGTTTGAATGTGAACCGTTGAGATTGCTGCTGGTTGGTGGGCAAAATTTTTATGTTGCTCGCCAGGCAACTGTACTGATTCTGGAAATTATATTGCTATCAAAAACTTCTTTCAATAATTCCATGTTTACCCTAGAAATGTGGCTTGTGGCACCCTCTTGTTAAAAGAGACTTTCCAAAGCATGTTCACACACTTTTTGAAACAAAATATCGTTAAACATGGATCAATATTTGGCTTCATACATATTTACATTCTTCGTTTTTGAAGCAATATGGTCCAATTACGCCAACAATAAATAGACCCCACCGAATAGTAAGTTTTTCGGCATGCGTGAGACCCATTTAATTATTAATAAAACCAGTAGATAGAATTGAGCTACATCAGTGAACCAAAACATTTGAGAAAAAATTTGAACTACCAAACACTCAAATTCCCAACAAGTGCACGAAGTTTTATTCTCAGTTTTTTAGAAATACCGCAGGAGCTAGCCTTGACTAGGAGAAAAATTTCTGTAAAGGTGCCTAGTATTCTTCAATAAAAACTGTTGCCAATAATGGAACTGAAAGACTTTTCCTTCGATCACAAAAATGGATATGTGCGACACTCAATTCGATTGTTTAGACTCTTGCCAGCCAATATGTAGTGACAACTTATTTAACTAATCCAAGTATAACACCGTGGTTAAACTGTATAGTTCCTCTGAACGATTCTGCTGCTATATGGGTTATATAGGTAAGAATTAAAATACAGTAATTGGAGAACTACAAAAAAACCTAAAATTACTAAAAAAAATTAACGTTCAATATACTCATTCGTATTCTACAATAGCATAACCTCTGTCGCTGTAATAAAGATTATCTTATGCTATAAAACCATTCTCAATTTGTTTGAAAACTTTTCATAGACTTTATATTATTGTGTGACCATAGGCAAAATGAAAAACATACATCTATATATTATTGAGAAACAATTTAAAAAAAGTTAGTAAGCTCGCGATTAACATTTATAACTAAACGATTTCAAAGTTCCTGCTCGGGCGCCAATTGAAAATTAACATTTAGTACATTGTTTGAATAGCTTATGCAACGTCTCAAATGATACCAAACAAAATAAAGGATTTATATAAAGCTGAACTGGTTAATCTTTCTTACAATAATGCGAATTATATTGTTGGAGGTGACCTTAACTGCTAACAGCTCATGAAACTTTGTTAGAGCAATTTGTTGGCGTAACATGGAACTATGGAAGATTTTCAAACCTTTTTTCTAAAGACACAACCTATGTACCAGTAAATATTTTTATCACAAACTCATCGACGAACATATCAGAATCTAATGTAGACACTAAACTAACATCTGATCACCTCTCAATCGTATGCAGGATTTTTTTCGAAAGTTCATGAAAGCTAATTGGAAAAAAAATTCTACATCTTTAAAATAAAACAAACCAAGGCAAACTAGAAAGGTCTCAATGTATATATCCAAATAAAGGAAATGTTGATAGAATCATAGAACATTTAAAGATGAACATAGACAAGCAGTCGAGACAATCATTCTATGTGCTTTTATTTGTAACAAACCTGTTATTCATTTATTTCAATAGAAAAAATATCGCAATTTATTAAAAAAAAGAGAAAGATACTAACTCACTCATGCTACTCAAATTGCTAAATATTCAAAGTTTATGAATCCATAAGCCTCGAATAAATTATAATGAATGCCATTTTTCCAAATTAATTCAATCAATTCATATTCATTAAATGAATGCGCACATTCATTCAAATTAATTTCAGTTCGAATGTTTCATTATTTTTCTTTTTGGCTGCATTCATTCAAATCTCTAATAGCTACTCAAGTTTATACTCGAAGGTGTATCTCAATGGTTTATTTGACAAAATAGTGAAGTAAGACCCGCACGTGCCAAGAAATATAAAGAAAAATCAATAAATTATTGCCAGCAGCAACAGAAATATATATGGCTACTACAAAATTTTATGTGTGATAAAGAAAAACTACAGAAATGCTGACAAATATCATCGAGAAATTTCTGTTCAATTTTAATCAAATTTCGAATGTTTCACACAATTCTTTTTAATTTTTTTTTTTTAAATATTTCTGACGTTGCGCTTGAAAAACACTTAAACGCTTTAAATGTCATTTAATGTTTAATTTATCAACATAGACTGCTGCTGCATGCGGGGGTAATATGATTTTATGACTTTTTTAAATGCCGCCGCGCTGTTCAGTTGTCGCATTAAAATTTACTTTTTTTTTTTATAAATGCGTGCAGCCACATAAAAGCATTCGACGACAACGTTGCGCCAAATGTTGTCCTCAGCTACACACATTCATTCCATTTTTTTATAATTAGCTGCCTCATAAAAATCACCCTCTCACCCTTAAGAGCAACATCCTTGTTCATGAGTAGCCAGCCAGCCAGCCAGCCAGCCAGCATATTTAGTTTACAGCAGAACACCATGGTGTACGTTTGCCGCATATGTTGACTTCAGTTGACGGCTTGCTTGCCACGAAAAGTGTGTGGCGCGGGCTCGGCACGCGTACATATGTGACATTTTTGCTGACAGCGCCGGAATGGTTTGGACAAAAAAAATTGGATATATAGACAGACGGACAGTAACATGTATGGAAAAGACTGTCAGCAGATAGTTAAGCGGTTAGTGCAAGGTGTCGCAAGCGTAATAATATATCTTTTTTTTTTTTTTTAATACATATATTTAGGAATTTTTATTCAAAATATTTTTATTGCAACAACTGTCAACATATAGTTTTGTTCGGCTTCTTGTCATGCTGGGTTTTTTAATGTTTTGCGGAAGTTAATAATTTTTGAAACATTTTATAGTATTTGATATAGTTTTTTAAGTAGAAAGTTTTGGAACCAATTACATAAAGTGTCATGTGTCGTGATAAACTTTCAAATTAAACTTCTCATTTTTTTCTTAACGAAAACCCAAACAAATATAAAAAACTTTTCCATATTTTTTGTTTTACCAATGTCTAACAAAATAGTTGATTTAGCACAGTTTTGCTAATTTGTAGCAAATTAAACCACATAGAAAATAAAAAATAAAACAATCGAACTAAAATGAGTGAACTAGTTCAGTAGTTCAACACTAGTATAGAGTTGATTGCTTTCCGCTTGTATGGAACATAACTGAATAAACTAAAATAAGAGATCTAGTTCACTAGTTCAATTGAATATTCTGTGTGGTAAAGGGCTCTGGGTTGTCTCATCATAGAATACAATTTCTTTTGTGATCAGTTTCAGTTTAAAATGGAGCATAAATAAATGAACTATATGAACTAAAAACAGTCAGAAATTTTCAACATTACAATCCAACTCTATTATGGAGTCTGTCGTAATATAGTTATATTCAAAATTATACAGTTTAGTCTATGAAAAATCTAGTATCAAGGGATCTGTGTTGACATAGGACTTTTTCTGTCAGCAGTAAGGTAAAATACGTTATCGCTAAATCAAACAATTTTATTTTCGAAGTTCTTGCAAAACAATATTAAGACTCATTGACAGCGACATATATCTACCATAAGATTCGGTCTGCGAGAAATTAATTTCTACACCTGATATACATTATTTTGAGCCTAAATGCTTGAAAAAACCATTGAAGATTCCACAAACTTTAAACATAAATGAGTATGTTACGGAACAACTCGAACAGAGAAGTCGGAACAGATCTGACCGTCTGTTTATTATTGATTTTTGAGATATATGATACAAAACCCGTTTAGAAGCCATATTGTTTGCTCTTTTTTTTCAGACATATTTTTAGGTCCCAAGCCCATAGAGACCACTATGGCAATCGTAAAAGTTGCTTTCATTTATATTCACCGCCAACTTTTTGGAGAATAAACTTATTATAACAGTTGTAGACTATGAAAGTCTTGCACAAGATGAACAGTTTGCTTAGATTTCAATGAGTTTTTAGTTTTGATGTAAAATCAGATTGAAGAAGTGCAAGATATTGCGTTGAAAAAAGTTCCAAACTCTACGAAATTTGCAAAAGAAAAATCAGATGATTACCAAACACCTACCACAGTCTCACTGTTGCGGTACTATCTTTCTCTCTCTCTCTCTCTATCATTCTCTCTCTCTCTATCATTCTCATTCTCTCTCTCTCTATCTCTCTCTCTCTTTCTCTCTCTCTCTCTCTCTTAACAGTCCAACAGTTAGTATTCAAGTCTTTGGACAGACCAGTCTGGTGAGCACGATACAAAAAGGCTATAAATAGGCAACCGTTTGCTTTGAAAGTTGCATGTTACATATTCTAAAAATGTTCCATACTATCTTCAGACCTTTAATAGCAAACTGAATGCTTATATGGTGGTTCCGTATGGTTGGAAACTTCGCATATGTAGATATTTAAGTTCAAGGCATTTTTTTAGTGAAGTTCCTCACAAGCACACCTTCTAATTTGATTTTCAAAAATTAATTTTATTCTACCTTAGTCGAAATATATAATTGTTATCTATACAAATAATAAAATCGTAGATAAATTTTTCGTTTGTGCGCGCATCACGCCTAAACCGCTGAACTAATTTTTATGAATTTTGGTATAGAAATAGATGAGACGTTGGAAGAGAATATAGGCAACTTTTAGTTAAAATCGGAAGGAGTTATACGTCACTCCCACATAAGCGATAAACAAATTTGATCATATCTTTGCATCCATTTAAAGTACAGATATGAAATTTGGTAAACATGTTAATGGGAGCGGGATCTATCTAAGTGGAACTTATTTATTAATTTTGGTCCGAATCAGGAGAGATGATGCCCCACCTCTCTTATAAGCGGTAAACAAATTTTGTATTCTCTTTGCAGCCATTTGAGGTACAAAGATGAAACTTGGTATAATGGGGTTGGAAGAAGTAAGAACCGATGTACCATTGTGAAGAGTTATGCTTTATGGGCGCGGGCGAAGCGGGTGGAGTGCAGCTTATATAAACTAAAATTTCATGTAAAGGGTATTTAAGCTTTAGTTTCATGTTTTTCTTTTGTACTAGCCCATTAGGTCTGTGCACAATAACTTGCGAGTTTAAAACCTTGGTCTTTCAAAATTTGTATAGTATATGATATTTACATGAAAGAAAAGTAGACACAATACATTTTTTGAAACGAATTATTTTTAAGATTGGAAGATTGGAATTCTGAATACGTTAATAACCAAAAAGAATTCTACAGTCGCGTGTGCTCGACTTCGAGATACCACATTCCACTATTGAATCTTAATTATTTATGAGGGATTTGATACCATCTGGATTCGAGTGGATTATTTTATTTGGATTAGTGTAAGATACATACAACATATTTTTTGTTTTAAGATAAACTGAACCAAAACCAAATGTTTGTTGTAAGGTGGCTTGTGATGCTAATCGTTTGATATGGACCTCTATTCAATATTTATAAAATTTGAAGTAATATACATCATATTTGGAGTTTTGATGAAGAAACAAGAAAAGTAACCACTTATTAATACAAAAACTGCGAAAGAAGGTGTTGGATTTTATTAGTACTACCCCTTAAAGAGGGGTTTGCACGTTCATTACACTTTACACATCCTAAGACGGAATAGAAGACATAAAATATGTAAACTTCAGAGAGATAAAAAATTCGATATATTTTAGCAACTACTTGAGGTAAAAAATAAACAAGAAACATTTGCAAAATGGAGTTGGTTTGGCTGTCAATATGGAACATATACACAAATACATAGACACGACATATAATTATAATAAATACTGAATATTAGTACAGATCCATATATTGTTTATATTTTATAGAAATTTACGTAATTTATTATATATCAAATATTTCCCGAACTTTATTTCCATGCACACTAAAACATTTTCACGCTTTCCTTAGCTGCATATTTTTTTACTTGAATATCAATTTAATGGTCATATAATAAAGAATGTCGCTAACGTTTATCAGCGAAACACTTTTTTACGATTTTCCGTAGAAAACTATCATAAATTGATAAGCTTTGCTGTTGGGTGATAGGTCGATTTCAAGTACTATAGATATGTCTGTGCGCAGTAATTTACTTTTGTACTTTTTTATTCTTGTATATAATTTAAAAATTCCTAATGCATACGAAACAGAAGCATTGACAATTTTAAATAAATAAAATAAGTCAACTGTGCTACTAGCGACAACTTCCAAGCGATGGAATGTCTAAAGAAAATAATTAAAATACAAAATGAAATTAAAGCAAATCAAAATCGTACGATATACAAGCCAACATAGCTGATATTAAAATCTATAAACAATTATTTTTATTACGAACACAAAAAAAAAGAAAGAAATTTCCGAACGAGCACTGAATTTATTTATTTAATAAACGAACCCAATACACAGAACAAATAAAAGTAAATAAATTAATGCAACACATTATTGTACGGAAAAATGAAAATAAGTATACTATATACATAAATCGGTACTTGACTCCAATAAATTTAATGGGCCACTCAATTATCAGGAAAAATAGAAATCCATAAAGAAAATAAACAGAAAAAATCCTAAACAGAATTACTGATTAAGCTCATTAATTTTATGCACGTAGCGAAAAGGTTAACAAAAAAAAAAAAAAAAAACATTGAAAATACTTTATGCATGAGAATCAAATCGATTTTCGGCTTGAATTACAAACGTCAAATTTTTCCTATTAAACGAATGATAACACAACAAGTCAGTAGAACGAACCCTTTGCCATATATAATTTTAAGCAAGCTACTTAAATTCATTGACACACACACACACACAAACTGTCAATCAGCCAGTCAATCAATTCGTCACTTTTACAAACCCGAGGGAGTTGTATCGAGTCGTCATCGTCGTCGAATTGTTTGAATTAGAGTTTCGGGCGTGTTAAGTCAAACCAAGGACACATGTCTCAGCAGTGGTTTGCAGTTTGAGTTAAATTGAGTTGGGATATATAGTTTTGAAATCGGGTGGCATGGGTTAAGTAAGTATTTATAAGTATATAGCAAATGTTTATGTAGTGTGACAGTTTGTAAACCAACGGGGACACTGTTTAGCTACTTAAAACGCTTAAGCTATTAGCTTTATTTTCCGGCATTGTCCATTATTCCTGACTGGTATTAATCTGTCTAACAATCTAATAGTCTATGCGGTTTGTTAGCACGAAATCGGTGAACTATATTATACAACATAATGTGACAAGTTTATAAACTTCATCATTTGATTATGGACGCTTTTTAAGCGGTGAGGAATAATTGTATAAAATTATGGTATTGAATTGTTTGTGATAAGTTTTGATAGATTGTTAAAATGTTAAGTGTTTAGCTGTCTACAACTGATTAATAGTGTTGATTACAAATAATATACGTGTCTGTAGCTACTACTTCAAATTAGTTTTGCATACTATTTAGGCATTTGTAACACATTAAAGTAAAACTTTCAGAAATGTAAATGTTTTCAGAAAACAGTTGAAAAATAAGTTCAGCTATGAAGTAGCTTAAAACTCTTTAGTAGTTCCTTGCTATTTTATAAACTAAATATTTTGTGATAGCAACTGCACTAAAAAATTTTCTAAATTTTTGCACTTTAAAATATTTACAATTCAATTTGCTGCTCTAACAAAAAAAAATATAAAAAAAATACTCCCTGCCTATGAAAAACTTCCGCTTTTTGTTGCTTCTGGCTAAATAATCAACATAATCAATACGGATTCACTTTGGTTTCGCTACTGCATAATTAATGAATTTGATTTGTGCTTTTACAAAATTGTTTTTCAAAATTCAATTCCAATTGTCCAATGCAATTGAATGTCTGCCAGCCTGCGAGCATTTTTCTGATTGTCTGTCTGTCGGTCTGTCTGTCTGTTTTTTTGTTATTTCATTTATTATTGTGTAATCGCTTGTAAATTTGTTAATGTTTCTCTTTAATTTTGTTGTGATTTTTTTTTTGTTTAAATCATTTAAATATATGATTTTTTGTCCATTGTTGTTGTTCATTTGTGCACTTCATTAGTTTTTGGAAAATGTTAATTAATTGAAAATTAAGTTTAATTTATCAATTTGTGATTTTTTTGCATTTGTATTTTGGACTTTTCATTTACAGTTAAAAGTGCTGAATACGCTTAATTTTCTGTAAAGAATTTTGCTATAAATTTTTTTGGTAAAATAAAATTTTTGTTAAAAAATTGATTTTTTGTTTTTGATGCTGTTTGATTTTCTGCATGGTGAAAAAACCATGTTGAAATAAGCATGGTAAAATAAATAAAATCCATGCCTATCGATGAGAGCATTAGATTGCGAGAGGGGTGAGAGAGAAAAATATATTAAGTAAATCCCGTTCTTTTATTTCTTTTGAGCTACTGAAAATTATGCTTTAAGAATTTGATTTCGATAAAATCGGCATAATTCTCATATGAGATTTTTATGAAGATTTTGTCAAAAAATCAACAGCTTCTCTATGAAATATGCTCAAAGAAAAATGTTATTTAAACATGTCAAACGATTCTTTTTTAGCTTGACTATGAATATCTAAATTTAAAGCAAACTTAGTGCTCACTGAAATATTTGTTAATTTCAGTTCAAATTTTTGTTCAAACATTATACAAAAGCATACACAACAAGAGCTAACAAAATTCTCAATAATTGTTAAATTTTCATAAATTTTGCTTAAAGCACGCGTTATTTTTTTTCCCCTCATGTCAGAGATCTCATTGAGACGCAAAATGTATGCAACTGCACAGCTCGCACGAGTACAGAGTTTCGCACCGGATTTCACAGTACCGGCTGTGGTCAAAAATGAGATCAGCAAAGTGCAGCTAAGCGATTATCGTGGTAAATTCGTTGTCTTGATATTCTATCCCATGGATTTCTTTTCCATCTATTCGACGGAGATTATTGCATTTTCTGATCGTGCCGATGAATTTCGTGATGCAGATTGTGAGCTGCTGGCCTGTACGACGGAAAGTCAATATGTGCATATGGCTTGGATTGATACGCCACGCAAGCGAGGCGGACTGGGTGAAGTCGATATACCATTACTGGCTGACAAGTTGGGGCGTGTGGCACGTGATTATGGTGTGCTAGATGAAACAACTGGTGGCTGCTTTCGCGCACTTTACATTATCGACAATAAAGGTATCATACGGCAGATTACCATAAACGATTTGAGTGTAAGTCGCAGCGTCGATGAAACCTTGCGTCTGGTGAAGGCTATACGTTATTGCGATGAACATGGTGAGGTATGTCCGGTCAATTGGGTACCAGGACAGAAGGCAATTGAATTGGATCATGATTCGAAGAATGATTACTTTGGCAGGGTCTGGGAACAGTTGTAAGCGGAAGACCTATAAAATTGATTGTTTTCTTCACATTTGCAAGTGGAACTGAAATATTGTTTACATATCTCCAAACTTAATAATGAGTTTGTTGCTAAACTATTCAAATATTTTGTGTGACATACGTTCGGTTTGTCTGTATCGCAATTAGCTTTTGTTTCATTATCTCTGATTGATAACAGTGAAATAAAAGCCCCATTTGATTATTAGAAACTAGTTAACTACGTGGTTTATGTGTTGTTGTTTTTTTTTCGTTTTTAACGCCGAATCTGATATCATTTGCTATTTTTGTATTTATGCGAAATTCTTAGTCATTTTATTGGTATAGGTCAGTTGGAGATAGTAAATATTAAAAAATTTTCTAGACCGAGGAAGTAAAAATTTATGAAAAAGTTTAATAAATATTTCTGATAACGGTTTTGAGAAATTTGTTTTCAACAGGATTTTTCACTTTAACCTGACGCGCTAGAGACTTCCACAAGGTCTTAAATTTAAGCTTGAAAATGCGATTTAGGACCCATTTGTGTAAGACTATAAAAAAAAAAATTGGTTTTGGATAAAGATGGGTTATCCTTTTCCAGTCGGACCAAAAGAAATTTGTTTGGGCCTACGTTAGAGATCTTGCGTGATTTTGGTGAAAACTAAATTTCCATTGTTTGACCGGACTTCAATGATTCAAACCGTACATAACTGTACATTTACATCTCTCTGTAGAGAAAAATCTCACAAAGAGGGAGTAACAGTTTTTTAGCGGATTATTTTCAAACTCGGTTTGTTCACAAAAAAAAAAATATTGCAGCCCAACAAAAAAATATGATGTTCGTCGGATCACAGTAGTCACATTATATGAATTTTTGGTCGCTGAAGCCGTTATCGGAATCTCACCTCAGTGATTTACCTAATTTCCAAAGAAACATCGTTTTCCGGCTGTTTTTGTTTTAGATCAGTATTCATTGTCGAAATACATATAAAATGGACTTTTGGTCCGATCCTAATGTCCAAAAATTATTTTACTTTTTTTTCGAATCAAATAGAATTTTTTCGCTCCAAAACAAAACTGGATACCCAAAATCCACAATATTTAAGTGGGGCTGTACTCAGTATTACGCTCTAGAGTAGTCATATATTATTATAGGAATTTTGGCTCCCAGAATCCGAATCCGTTATCGGTATATCGGCATTACCCACAAAAATTCGAATGGAGCGTCAAAAAATATGTAGAAATGGACAAATTGGTCCGAATATAGCTAAAAAAAAAAATTTATTTTAATTTTTTGAGTCCAAACAAATTTTTTATTTTTTCTCCAAAATAAAATTAGATGCAACGCTGTAACCCCCACATAAGCGATCAACAAAATTTGTTATATGTTTGCAACTAACAAGGTACAGAGATGAAATTTGGTATACATGTTAAAGGGATCAAGGGAAGTATTCCTATTAAGTTTGTTAAAAATTGGAGAGGGCAAAGCCGCGCCCTTTATATAAACGATATATAAAATTTGTCATACATTCGAAACCATTTGAGGTACAGAGATAGAGAGAGAGGGATAAAATTTGGTAAACATGTTAATGGAATCGGAAGAAGTAACCCTTTAGTTTTTGGTCTGAATCGTAGGGGAATATGCTGCGCCGCTCTCATATAAGCGTTATATAAAATGTATGATATCTTTGCATACATGCGGTGTAATTTTGTATTCATGGTAATGGGTTCGAGAGAAGTACTTGTCCATTCGACAAGTGTAAACACTGCATTAAATGTTCCACATTTTATTGTGAAATTATGCCGACTAGGTTGACTTTATTCAATTTTAGGTATTAGTTTTTTTCAAGCTGGTCACGAAACGGCTGAACCAATTTTAATGAGATAGGTAGCTTGAAGACTTATTAAAATTTTGTAAAAATAGATAAATGAGTACTTCCACAAAAGAACAAAAAAGCTGCAGTCGAGTGTACTCGACTTCGAGATACCCTGCACAGCCAATTAACCTTAAACTTGTCTGAAGAATTTAGAATATTCTATTGAGATTACGGTGAAATACAATAAACTGGTTGCTTTGAGCTAAACTAAACCATAACAAAATATTTTTCTTACAAAAACCCAGAAAGGAGGACAGATTTGTATGGAGGCAACACCTTCTAGTGGTGCAATATGCACATATATAGCATATTTTATTAGAATTAAAGAAAAATATACAAAATTTGGCATTCTTAGCTAAAATAAAATGAATGACTGACAGAAATGAGAGAAAGGTTTGTATGAGTACTAATCCTAAGAGAGTGATTGGCACCTACATTGAATACAAGTTAGTTGAAAAAGGAATAGAAGCATCTAAATATACAAAAAACATCTAGGAGCTAGATTTTTAATTTTTCAAGTTGTTGATGTTCATACAACCAGACAGACGGACATATTCATTCCGACTAGATTTTTGTTTGTAACAAACACATTTTTAGGCCCTGTACCGAAGGTACAAGAGCCTATTGGGTTTGTGCAAATGTATGTAACAGGTAGAAATAATGGTCGGAGACCCCCCAAAGTTACCCCCATTATGGTCAGGAGTGATAGAGGAGTCGATATAGCCATGTCCGTCTGTCCGTCTGGCCGTCCGTATGAACGAAAGGATCTCGGAAACGGTAATAGATAGAGACTTCGTGTTTTTTGCATTCGACTAGGACTGCTCCGGAATTTTACAAGTTTATTTTGAAATCTTGCCTCTCCCCCCCCCTTCCCCATAAAATCACCCCCAAGGCTAAAAATTTCCTCGGAACAAAAAAAAGTAAGTATGCCAGTATAAAGATATCGTCTTTCTAAGCCAAAATCCAAAAAGTTCATCAAAATCGGATAATAAATGACGATTTTATAAGCAATTGAATTTGAGCGACCCCCCTTTTCGTTTCATACATAAAAAAATGTTTTATAAGGCACTTAGTTGTGCAGTGAGAAGTGGTCATGTGTTTGGTCATAAGCTAGGGGAACATTTAGTGTGTTTTTTAGGCGACCTGTGCTGGTACAGGGCCTCTTACAGTCGGTTACGCCCGACTGTGATTTTCTTACTTGTTCAATTGGTTTTGGACTTTTATGAAATATTTTATTAGAATACAAGTGAAATATATTAAATTTAGTGTCTCTATCGAAATTTAAAATATTGGGAAATTTGATTTTATACAAAATACAGAAAGTTGAGCCAGATTTACATGGGGTGTATAGCTACTAGTGGTTTGGGCTGCACGCATATGAAATATTTTATAATGTATAACGTAAGACAGACTAAATAACAAAAAAAAAAAAAAAAACCTAAGACAGACTAAATTTAGCAGTTTTTAGTTAGTGCCCTCACCGCTTTGAAATATTTTATTGAATATTGAATACAAATTATTAATAAATCTAAATCTATATTAAATCCAAACTTCGAAATATGTACAAAGAATATATCTTTTATAAACTGCCAGCTCTCAATCTTTATACAGACAATCAGACAGACGGACATGTTTATATCAACTTGACTTCTTGATATGGCTAGAAGAAAAATTGCTACAAATACTTCATTCTCATAATAAAATATTCCTACTTAATGGAATCTAATTACCCACTTAAGTCTGCTACATGTCGTTGCATAAAAAAAAATTACCTAGAACAAGTTTGACCAAATAAACAAATGCTTTGAAAATAAATTGAATAAAAATATTTACGTGTGTGTTTCATATAATTTATTCAATCACTTAAATGCCTTTGCTAACGTTATGCAAATATTTTCAAAAATTTAGATTGTTATTTCAACTGACAAATTTTCACAATGCACAGCACAACGAGATAAACTGTATCTATTTATGCATTTAAATGGATTAAAAACATTTTATGTACCTAAATGGTATATAAAAATAATAAATTAAGTTAACTGCGAAATATATATCTGTATATGGTAAAATATGCAATTTGAATAATAAACAAATGTCAAGTTTATTTTTTATAAACAAATGCAAACACGAATTGCAAAAGATTAATTTTTTTTTTTTAAATTTTAAAATAATATTCTGCACTATTTACTTAGCACTAGAAAATTGTTCAAATAATAAATAACTAAACAACCGACAGTCGACAGCTGTGTTAAGTGGAGCGTTTGTGGTTTTTATTACAATTTGTTTGCATTAAAAATTAAAAATCATATAACGAAAAAAAAGTGAAATAGTTTATTTGTGGTTTTTTAATTAGAAAAATATCTGAAGCGACATAAAAATTAAAATTTAATATTTATTTGACAGTCAAACGGAAATGGAATAAATATTGTCATAAAAACTTAATTTGTTTGAAATAGACGAAGCATTTAAAAGTTTAATTTAATTTGGAAATATATACTTTTTAGAAAATACTAAGCATTTAAAAGTAGTATAACCACAAATAAAAATTATCACAGTAGTTGGAGATTTTTTTTGAAAATACAGCGAAAATCTAAAACAAACAAAAAGGCGTCGGGTCGGTCGGTCAGTCAACCCACATCATCAATGATAAACCACAAAAAAAAAAAAAAAAAAACTATTAAATCAAATCAATCTAAAGTGCACTGCATGAACTCAATGGTTGGACAAACAGTGTCGATAATTTTAGTACCGAGCAAACATCAAATGAAAGCTGTTTGCCGCCCATACCAAATATTTTTTTTATTACTACGGGTCATCCCAGCGCAATGAGCGTTGACATTTACGACGTTGAGGGCGGTGACCCAAGCAAGCTAATCAAACTAATTAAATTAAATCACAGCGTTCGGAAAAATTTTTCAGCTTTTATTGTAGAAATTTAAAGCATCAAAACTTCTAATTGGAATTTTATGCAGCATTTATCTTTTTCTTTTTTTTTCTCGAATAAATTCAAATTGTATCTAATTATGACGAAGTATTTCGCACCACAAATTTTTCACTAATTTTACACGCAATCAACATAAAATAAAAAAAAAAAAACAAACAAAACCAAATAACAAAACTTTTCTGCTAAAAATAAACTTCAATTCACGCTCGTCATTCAGTCAGTGCGGTCAGTAAAATACTTCAAAAAGAAAAAAAAACAAAAAGTAATTATATCATAAAACATTTACAATTGTATGCCGTAAATGTGAAGGAAGAAAATAAAGCACAGGATTAGTTCCGGGAGCTGTTCGTTTGTTGGCGCTTTCGTCTATTGCACTCTCATAATGAGTGAAACCTTGACAATTGCGTGGTAACATGCAAAATGCGCATAAATTACAACACTGCAGGATATTAAACACGAACAAAATATACGAGTATATATAGTCGAAAGTATGCGGAAGAAAATTTGGGGGTAGTACGAAAAGTATTTCAGAAAAATGTAATAGAAAGTAGCATCATCAAATAAAAAATAAAAATTTAAGAATATTTGAACTAATTGTGAATTATAAGTGACTTTCAGCTTTAAATGAGAGAAAAGTCCAGCAGAAACAATAAAATTACACTCGGGCATAACCGACTGCAAGAGGCCCTGTACCAGTGGAAGTCGCCTAACAAACACAAATGTTGCCCTCAGGCAGTGAAAAAAAGGTAGGAAATTAATAAGAAAAAATGGTACTAACGAGAAGTATTTTGCTCCTCCCACTTCTCACTGTATGAAAAGAAAAATGGAGGTCTTCTGAAATTCCGGAGAAGTCCTAGTCGAATGAAAAAAGCACGAAGTCTCTATTTATTACTGTTTCCGAGATCCTTTCGTTCATACGGACGGATATGGCTATATCGACTCCTCTATCACTCCTGACCATAATGGGGTAACTTTGGGGTGGACCAATAATTTTTGCCTGTTACATACATTTGCACAAAACTAATAGACTCTTGCACCTCCGGTACAGGCCCTAAAAATGTTTAATGCATATTTAAACTATTTGTGAATTATAAGTGTTTTTAAACTTTAAATGAAAGTTTAGTAAATAAAGTAAAGACCTGTAAACACGAACAGACTTGCACATTTTTCGCATTGTTTGGATGCTTTAGAAACATTGTGTTCTAAATTTTTAAAAGTTGAAATAATCGATCGATCTTCTTTGAAACCACTTCTTTACTACTGGCTTTATATAAAATGGATGTACATAAACATAAAGAATTGTTAAATAGTAAAAAAATGTTCAATTTATCGAAAGCTGCTTCATTTATAGAATGGAATAGAACAGAGAGCAGCCTCGGCCTTTTTCATGGTACTTCGAGCCGAATATGTATCAGCGAGCGATGAAATAATTGTACTTTGAAAACTATTCAACATTCAATAACAACCGAGTACCAAGATTCAACTTTTTTCATGGCCCTGCGAGCCGGATATAAACCAACTCTCTATGGATTCAAAATCCCGCAAGAACAGACAGTGGTAAACCATGGTGAGACTCAACATTTTGCATGGTCTTTCAAGCCGGAGACAAACCAACTTTTGACTAAAAATAATTTTAAATCTATAAAAAAAAATTCAACAAGAACTGAGAGTAGGCAATCAAATCAAGGCGCAACCTATTTGATGTTCTTTCGAGCGAAATATGAACCAGTGATCTATGAAAAAAAAATGTTTTTTCCACAAGAACAAAGATTAAGCAGCCATGGTCTTTCGAGCGGGAGACTAAAAATAGTTTTAAATCTATAAAAAAAAAATTCAACAGGAACTGAGAGTAGCCAATCATATCAACCTATTTGATGGTCGAAACAGATATGAGCCACAAGGACAAAGATTAAGCAACCAAGTATCCAGAATAGGTCTTTTTAATTGTACCTCAAGCCGGAAAAGAACCAGCTGCCTATGGATTAAAAAATAGTTCTAAGTCTATTAAATATTCAACAAGAATATAAAGTAGTTAACTATTCCAAGGTTTAACATTTCAAATGGGTTTTCAAGCAGGATATGAACCAACGAACTATTAATTAAAAATAGTAAAATATTAATTTAAAATATTTATAATAAAAATTAGTAAAATGTTAAAATTTCTTTCATATTTTTGATCATATGTACAGGACTATCTTATATTTATTTCTCTTGATTCTATACATCAACTACAAATCAAGTTTATATCAAGGCTTAGGCTTATCTAGAAGTCTTAAGCTTATCTTTATGACTATTTAGCATATTTAAACTAACTGTGAATTATAAGCGACTTTAAGTTTTAATTGAAATTTATGAAAAAAAAACAAAGTTATTAACTGTTCTTAACTAACAGCAACTTATGGTTTATAGTTGAGTCAATGTATAGATCTAGAAGATGTTGTACATCTTTCAACAAGTTAAGAACATTTAGATGAGGTAACTCTGTTATAAAGTACTGTAAATGAGGAAACCAATACAAAAAAGAAATTTTCTATTTAAGATTTTTAAAAGTTTAGCTTTTGTAAAAATTATAATAAGAAACAATGTTTTACTAGAGTGTATTGCACTTCGAGGTACCCTATAGTCGCTTGAACCTATATTAGGATGTGAAATGCGTAACTAACTTGATCCATGTAGAATATTTTATGAAAATAAATATATAAGATTCACCAAATTTCGAGTTTCTAGCAAAATGAACAACAATAAAAACTTTTTCATACAAAAATCCAGAATGGGAGCATAGATTTATGTGGCCACAACACCATTTAGAGGTCTGAAATGAACCTTTATGGAATACTTCATTAATATTCATGCTAAAAACAACGAAAATGGGCGTTTCTAGCTGAATTACTACCAAAAATAAAATTTTCATACAAAAATCTAGTAAAAGAGGATAAATTTGTATGGGAGTTAGCCCTTCTAGTGGTCCAATCTGGATCTTTACGGAAAACTTGATTATAATTCATGCAAAATGCAATAAAATTTGGCATTTTTAACTGTAATAACAACAACAAAAATTTTTTTCCATACAAAAATATAGTTAAAGAGCACGTATTTGTATGGGAGTTATCCCTTCTAGTGGTCCAATCTAGAACTATATGGATTATTTTTATAAGAATTTATGTAAAACCCAACAAAATTTGAGGTGAATCTAGGTGAATTGCAAAAAAAAACATTTTTTCATACAAAAAATCTTGAAAGAGGGACAGATTTGTATGCTAGATGCTTTTTAGTGACCCGATTTAGACTTAAATGGAAAACTTCAGTTGGAGTTATGCAAAATACAACAATCAATATTGGTGTTTCTAGCTGATTTACAAATTTTTTTTATACTCGTACAAAAACCCAGAAAGGAGACACAGAATAGTATGACAGCTATTCCTTGTAGTGATCCGATTTTCTGTTTATAATCTGGAATCTTCTTCGACCTCTTCTGCCTGTTAGATACATTTGTAGTAAAATAATAAACCCTTTGTGGCCTAAAACAACTAAAAATAAAAACAACGGAGCTCATTTTTTGACTGCTTTCGATTCTATTTTATTACAACCAATTGATTAGCCCTCGCAAAAAGGCAATTTTGCATTAAAATTTTCGTGGAAATTCATAGCGGAAAAAAAGTAATTTTCAGATAAGCGGCGCTGCGAGTTGATTTGACATTTATGATGAAAGTCATTAAAAATGTTGATCAAAATTTGCGATTTTCTTTTTTTATGATACAGAAAGGAAGTTTTAGGCAGAGCAAGGTGCGAATGTAATTTATATGCATGAAGTCTCTGCTAAATTGTGTTCTTTGAAATTGGAAATGGTGGCAAATTAAATTGTATGAAATAGTTGAAGTTATGTGGAAATAATTGTGTTTGCATTAAATGAAGTTTAATCGTTTTAAATTAGGCAAAACGGAATTCGAAAGCAACCGTCGAGACTAACCACATTTCAACTAAAGAGAACTCCATTTGTATACTATTTTTTAGAAGATAGAACATCAGTGAAATTCTAAAAACACTTTATAGCTTAAGCTTCGCCACACATTGAGCATTGAATGAACGCAAATAAGAGAAAGCCTAAGAAACGCGCCAATACAAAAAGATCTTTTAAACATAAAAGAAAAAAAAAAAAAATTTAAGCCAACACACAAACTATAAGACGTCTATACTAGTACTCTATAATTAGTAGATATAAAAAAGCACTTCAAAAATTTTCCAAAACAACAGCAAGGACTAAACAAATGTTTTTACATTTCTACGCTTGGGAATACAAAATTCGTCTAAAATAAGCGATAAAAATCAACTACAATGTTCAACTAATCTAAACGACTTGCTGAACAATTACAGCCAAAAAGGACAAAAAAAAAAAAAAGGACGAAGAAAATAAAATGTTTTTTATTTGCAAATGTGTGTTAAAATTTAGTGACGAAATAATTTCCTTATTATGTACAACAAAAAGCAACTGAAATAAAAAAAGGACCTTTCTTCTATTATTTTACAAAACTAAGCCAAATTGCGGACTTCTGTTTTTCGTCTTCCTGTGCACTACTGCTTTAATTCGTATAAAATAATTATGTGCGCGTATTAAATAAAGTGAAGTGAAATGTGCGCAAGGATGTTTTTTTTTTCTATACGTTTAGTTGTATGCGTGCGTGTTTCTTTTTTGCGGCATAAAAGTAAAAAAAAAAAAAAAAGGCGTGCGTATTAAATTCTAAATTATGGCATGGTTGTTGTTGTTTTTTTTTTTAGGCCCACACTGAAAGGATTTTTCACTTTGCTCATTTTGTGCCTTTCTGTATTTTTTGTGCTTTTGTTTAATTTTATTTTATGACGTTTTACTCTTTTATGCTGCGCCTTGTTTGTGAGTTGTGCTTATTGCTGTTAATAAAGCATTTCCTTATGGCATTCAACACACGCCCTTCTGTGCATTACATACAAATATGTATAGTGAATACCATATATACCGACTTATTACTATAAAGGCGGCAAAATAGGCTATGAAAACAACACAAAAACAAACAACAAGTTGAGTGGCATAAGTGAGAAGTTTTTGTACCCTACACATGTTTTCTAAGCAAAGGCAAAAGAGAAATAGTTGCAGCGCTGCAAAAATTGGTTTCACTATTTTTTTAATGAACAAAAAATCATTAACAAAATATATATTTACTAGAAAGCTGCCAATAAACTGCAGATCAATGATTCCCAGTAGATGTGTGAACTAATTTTTTCATAAATCTTAAAGTTTTGCACCAGCACGAGCCAATACAAACAGCTCCTTTAATATACTTAGTACGAAATAAAATTTAAAAAGCAGCTTCACAGAGTAGCACCATTAAATTAACTGTAAATTGCTCAATTAATTATGATATATCACCTTCGTTAGGCACCTCCTTTACTTGCGAGAAAGATTAAGCACTAAATTTCTTTATTACCGATCTTCAAGCATCTCCATTTGTTGGCATTCGATATGAAATTCTAAGTTCTTAGCTGTCTAACGAGCGACTAATATCTAATGAATCCTGTTTGTAAACGATTCTCAAAGTTTTTATTAAATTATTTACAATGTTATTGTAGATGGTCAATATTTAAAAGTGTTCTGATCCACAAAATTTTACGGAATTCTATTTCTTATAAATTGTAGTGATTTATAAGATATAATTTATGTGTGATATGGTAAAATTTTCTTCAGAATAGACTTCACAATCTGCCGTAACAATTATGCAGCGATTTGAATCAGTGCTCAGTGTACTGCACTGTGAGCTTTAATGTTTAAAACAGAGCGTATATCACAAGGACTTAAAAGACTCATTGCATTGACTCAATAGATTCATTCCTATTACAAAAAAAAACTCATTACTATGACTCATTAAAATGATTAATACGACTCAACACAAGCATTACTTTGACTTAAGAGACTCGTTACATTGATTCAAAAGAATCATTACTTTGACTCAATAGAGTCAATAATATAACTCAAAAACTATCATTACTATGACTCAAAAAACTCTTTAGTATAACTCACAAGGGCTCATTACTATGGATAAAAAGACTGATTACTATGACTTAAAAGACTCAATACTTCGAAAAAACTATGACTCAAAAGACTATTAACTATGACTGAAAAAGTCTATTTCTTTGACTAAAAATACTTATTACCAAAATACACTGAATCGTGACAATGATTCAGCGATTTCAAACAGTGTACAGTACTGTGAGCTGTAATGTTTAAAGTGGAAACAGCGTATATCACAAGGCTCATTAATAGGACGTAAAAGACTCATCACAATGACTCAATAGATGCATTCCTATTACTAAAAAAAACTCATTACTATGACTTATTAGTGTGTTTATATGACTCAAAAAACGCATTACAATGACTTAAAAGACTTGTAATTTTGATTCAAAAGAGTTATTACTATGACTCAACAAAGTCAATAATATAACTCAAAAACTCATTACTCATAACGCAAAAGAAACACTACTATGATTCAAAAGACTTCTTACTATAACTCAAATGACTCCTTACTTTAACTCTAAAGAGTCATTCCTATGACTTATTACTATGACTTAAAAGACTCAATACTATGACTCAAAGTACTCATTACTACGATTCAAAAGACTAATTACTATAATTCAATGACTTAAAAAGTTCATTTTTCTGACTAAAAAGACTTTTTACTATGCTTCAAAACATTCATTACTATGACTCAAAAACTCATTACTATGAATCAACAAACTAAGTAATATGACTCGAAAGACTTATTACTATAACTCGAAAGACTTATTACTATGACTCGCAAGATTCATTAGACTCAAAAGACTAATTACTATGACACTCAGTTAAGAACCTATAGCACCTATATTTATGAGTTTGCTGTCACATTTAGTTGATATTTTTACATATTTGAAACTATTTTCTATGCATTGTGATGAGTGTCAAATATATTCTACCGTCTGAATAATGTTTTACGCACAAAACTCATTATTATGAGTCAGTGGTTTGAATCAAATTACATACAGAACTATGATCTATAATGCTTACAATAGAAGCTCCATAAATCACAAGTATCATTTTTACTCAAAAGATTCATTACTATGAAGCTAATCATTCAGAACTGTTCATTGATTTAATTCTTGAATATAAATGATTCAATTAAATTAAAATAAGTGTTTAAAGAATGCAGTTTTCATTCTAAAAGGTCTGCCAACAACTATGTTCATACCTTGGCAGCTTCTGGTGTCTATAGCTATGGATCAATAATTGACATATGGTGTAATTTGTATTAAATTTTTATCACTTCAGCACGAATCAATTCAAAATATTAAAAATTTGTTGATTTAAAGAAGATTTAAAGAAGATGATGGGACAAAGTGTTATAAGGAAAGAAGCTTAGGGAGCTTTATTTATTTTGCTATATCAAATTTTATTGATTAGACTATATGGCTGGAAATCATTGAATCAGTCAAAAACTAATTGGTTTTGGACCCAAAATTATAAATGTTGCAATTTCTCATTAGAACGATTCGAAACCTGTTATTATAGCTTAGGACCAAATTTACTTTTATTTCATTTAAAAAAAATAACTTTTATAGCAAAGAGTCGACTTAAACAACCGCAATCTAGGAATAAAGGAGACACCATATGCAAGAATGTACTCTATGTCGAAAAAAAAAAACGGCAAAACATTATTAGGCCCTGTACCTATTGGTTTTGTGCAAATGTATGTAACAGGTAGAAATAATGGTCAGGAATGATAGAGGAGTCGATATAGACATGTCCGTCTGTCCGTCATCTCGGAAACGGTAATAGATAGATACTTCGTGTTTTTTGCATTCGACTAGGACTGCTCCAGAATTTTACAAGTTTATTTTAAAATTTTTCCCCTCCCGCCCCTTCCTTATAAAATCACCCCCAAGGCTAAAAATTTCTTTGGCACAAAAAAGTATACCAGAGATTTTATAGGCAATTGAATTTGAACGACCACAGACGGACAGGGCTAAATCGACTAATCTAGCCAAGCAAATCAAGAATATATATGCTCTAGGACATAGAGATAAAACCTTCTACAGAAAGATTAGAATAATAATAAACTTCAACATGTTCCAAAACTAAAGAGCGGATTAACACTTTTTGAATTAAGACTAAAAGAATGGACTTTTTTGTCATATTCCTAATTTGGATGCTTCTATCAAGCATTTTCTATGTTTCATCTGTCTCCAGCTCAATATTGAGATTTAAATGATTTATAAAGAAAACTGCTTCCGTAAACTCATCATCCCATTGGAATTTCTCTATCAAAAAACTCTGTAAGCATTTTTTTTGCATAAACTACTTGTGGTGCCATCCAGCCTACTGGCTCAAGCAGCTGTGCAATGGTGCTCAGAACTTTTAGCTTTGTAAATCGAAGGCTAACCATCCATTTATGAAATCTGTGAATGAGGAAAGGGACGGAATATATTCTTCTGTTTGGCAAGTCGTTTGGATGAACTCTCTGAAGCCTCCTACTCGCGCTTATTCCGTGTTTATGTCTTCCTCTGAGTAGCCTTTGCGCCAGCTGGTTCGTATGCAGCAGTTTGACGATTGATAACATCTTCGGCTCTCGGTATCTGGAGTTCTTTTTCAATATCTCTCTTGCGTATGTACCATGCCGTACCAGACATTCTTCGCAAAATTTGAGACTGCTCTACTCGTATTTTATTGTGGTTCGACTTTGCTGCTATGAATAACTTTAGAGTTGTTCGTCTTTTTGATAAGCGATAGCTTATTGCTGGCATTAAAGAGCCAAGCCATGCTGCTCGCGTTTGCTTAAAGGCGCCTAAATATCTCAGTTACATGACGCTGGAAAGTTAGACGTTTGTTCAGAGTGACGCAAAGAGCTCTCCATATAAGAATACCCCAGTAATGGTGTCTATTTTAAGACTGATAGATACTTGCCAGAGATGGGCAAGCATCGAAGTGCGGAATGTGAGCGCAATTTAAAGCTTGGTTTCGGCTTTAAATTGAAAACAGTAAATCTTATCATCAGTCACAATGGAGTATTTGAAGCTTTAATCTTTTTTACTATTTTATTTAATTTTATTGAATGTTGTATTCCAATTGGTTTTACATTCTCGGTGAAAATAGAAAATGACGGACCAACACCATAGTAGCAAACTGGAAAAACTCACAGTAGCAAACTGACAACCACATAATCCCAATACTTTATTTGTGTACGGATAAGAGGAAAACTAATTCGCAAATTTAAAGATTCTAGCTCTTATAGTTCCTGAGGAATTGAGTACCTCTACTCCGCACTTTGAGGGTTAATTTCGGGCATCTTAATATAAAAATCAAATTAATCAAATCGGTTAAAATATAATTAATGATAAAATAATAATTCTATATATATGGAGCATTTTTAACAGTTTACTTTAGTTAGTTCTAGGAACCTATTAAACTGCTCAAAGTTTTCTTTTTATTAATCAACTTCACTTAACTATGTTGCATGCTTACCAACAAAATATATACTATCCATTGTTCACACAATATGCGAAGTGTATAAAGTGTAGGAAAAATATGTAGCACTCATCCTTAATATGTGTGTGCCAGCAATTAAGTCAATATATATTAAATGTATAAAGTATATGTTTGAGCGGCATTACGCTGCTATTTTTATATGTTAGTATGTATAAGGAGCAGACTTAGAATGTGTCCTTATCAAACGTTCTACTACATTTTACCAAGAAAAAAAATCTAATTGTATAGCAATACAGATATGTACACATATCCTTTTAGTTATGCTTGCAGCGCACACGTTTCTTAATTAGCGCGCGTTAAATTTTGTTTATTAATTAATTCTTACATTCACTTCCAGTTGTAATTATGGACGACGTCGAAAACAATTTAATTAGCGCTAATTAGTTATGTGCCTTTGATCAAGAAATGCATATCCAATAATTATTTTTATGCAAGCAGAAAAATTTATTTGTCACATAATTATTAGAGGGCAAAAAATTAAAAGGTGTAATACATTTTTTTGAAGTAGATAAATGTGAAAATAAGTAAATATAAATGGCAGCCTAAGCTGCAATGCACAGCGCCCATTTCTTGTACTTTGGTCACGTTTACTTTTTCTTTCTGTCTACCCACCCCAACACTGCTTGTCTTTATCATAGAGTCCTTTACATCCTTTCTCATACTTCGCTGTTGCTTTGCGTTAAATTTATTGCCTAGGTGCTGTCAGTCCTAGCCATGAACGCATTTTTCATGTTAGATTGTTTTTCGCCCAGCAGCATTTTTCATAGTTTCAAGGCTTTCTATTTCGTCTATTTTTATGCTTTGCTATGCTATATCTTCGGTTCTCAGTCTTACTGCTTTGTTTATATTTTGTGTTATTAACGCGGTTTTTCACACAACTCCAACAGCACATCCTATGTCCTGTGAGGCGTTTCCTGTTAAGTTATCCTGTGCACATCTTTCTTTCCCTTTTGCTGTTTTTTTTGTTTTCGTATTATTTATTTTTTGTTTTTTTGCTATATATTTTGCTTTGGTTTAAAGTGTCACACTTTCACAAGTTGCGACGCTAATTTTCCGATAAGGTTGGCAGGGCAGACCCTTGTTTGTGTTGAGCAAGGTAGATGCGAATCGAGAAAGTAGTTAATGGTTTGCCTGCTTAATGAGACAAGCAATGGACAAAAATAAAAAGTTTTAATAAATCTAGGTCCTTTTATCACTTAGATATTGATTATTTAGCAGGAAGTGTTGCCAGCAATTTGGGAAAGTTTGATTAATGAAAGTTTGCTGAATAAGGTGACACAAGCGTTTAATGAAAGTGAAACCTACAAGTTTTTCTCGAATTTTGTAAAAACACAAAAAAAAAAAGGAAGTAAATGTTTGGGTCGATACAAATATTTTTCATACTAAAACTCAGAAAGAGGGTCAGATTTGTATGAAGGCTACCTAGTGATTTGACAAAATTGAAAATTTGTAACAAAAATAACAAATAAAAAACAACAGATTTGAATTTAAGCCCTTTTAGTGTTCCGATGTGAAGATATATAGAGGGACAGAGTTATATGGTAGCTACCCGATCAAGTGGTTCAATATGAAGAACTTGGAAATATGACAAAATTTATTAGAATTTAAGATAACAAAATTTGACAAATTTTAACTAAAATAACAAGAAAAGCCAAAATTTTTAATACAAAAACTCTGAAAAATGGACAGATTTGTATGGGAGCTAACCGTTTTAGAGGTCTGATAAGGAAATATATAGAAAATTTTATTAGAATTTAAGTTAAATACATAAAATTTGAAATTTTTAACAAAAATATTAAGAAAAACCGAAATTTTTCTAACAAATACCCTGAAAGAGGGATAGATTTGTATGGGAGCCAACTCTTCTAGTTGTCTGATATGGAGATATATGGAATATTTTATTAAAATTTAAGTTAAATACATAAAATTTGAAATTTTTAACAAAAATATTAAGAAGAACCGAAATTTTTCTAACAAAAACCCTGAAAGAGGGATAGATTTGTATGGGAGCTAACTATTCTAGTTGTCTGATATGGAGATATATGGAATATTTTATTAAAATTTAAGTTAAATACATAAAATTTGAAATTTTTAACAAAAATATTAAGAAAAACCGAAATTTTTCTAACAAAAACCCTGAAAGAGGGATAGATTTGTATGGGAGCTAACTCTTCTAGTGATCTGATATGGAGATATATGGAATGTTTTATTAAAATTTAAGTTAAATACATAAAATTTGAAATTTTTAACAAAAATATTAAGAAAAACCGAAATTTTTCTAACAAAAACCCTGAAAGATGAATAGATTTGTATGGGAGCTAACTCTTCTAGTTGTCTGATATGGAGATATATGGAATATTTTATTAAAATTTAAGTTAAATACATAAAATTTGAAATTTTTAACAAAAATATTAAGAAGAACCGAAATTTTTCTAACAAAAACCCTGAAAGAGGGATAGATTTGTATGGGAGCTAACTCTTCTAGTGGTCTGATATGGAGATATATGGAATATTTTATTAAAATTTAAGTAAAATATAAAAAATTTTACATTTTTAACTAAATTAACAAGAAAAGTGGAAATTTTTATTACAAAAACCCTGATAGAGGGACAGATTTGTATAGGAGCTAACTCTTCTAGTGGTCTGATATGGAGATATATGCAATATTTTTTTTAAAATTTAAGTAAAATATAAAAAATTTTACATTTTTAACTAAATTAACAAGAAAAGTGGAAATTTTTTATTACAAAAACCCTGATAGAGGGACAGATTTGTATAGGAGCTAACTCTTCTAGTGGTCTGATATGGAGATATATGGAATATTTTATTAAAATTTAAGTAAAATATAAAAAATTTTACATTTTTAACTAAATTAACAAGAAAAGTGGAAATTTTTATTGGAAAAACCCTGATAGAGGGACAGATTTGTATAGGAGCTAGCCCTTCTAGTGGTCTGATATGGATTTATATTGAATATTTTATTAGAATTTACGTAAAATACACAGAATTTGACATTTTTAACTAAAATAACAAGAAAAACAAAAATTTTTTCTTACAAAAACCTTGAAAGAGGAAAAGATTTGTACAGGAGCTAGTCCTAAATGAACTCTTATGGAAAATATTATTAGAATAAGAATATTATTTAACGTTTTTTTTTTTTTTTTTTTTTAAGGAAAATAACAAGAAAAACAAGAAATGTGCTTATAAAAACCCAAAAAGAGAGATGTTTTCGTAAGGGAGTTAGCCCTTCTAGTAGGTCGGTATGGAGAATTATGGAATATTTTATTATAATTGAAGTAAAATACCACAAATTTGGTTATTTTAGCTAAACAAAGCAGAAAAATAAATTATTTTCGTACAAAAACCGTGAAAGAAGGACAGATTTGTATGGGAACTAACTCTTCGTGAGGTTCAATTAGGATCTATATGGAAAATTTAGACCTAATTTAAGATACACAAAGTTTGTCGTTTAACTAAAGAGAAACAATAAATTTTTTTATACAAAACTCAGAGAGAAGGCTCTATCTTTAAAAAGGACAGTTTTTCCACCTTCAACCTTCAAGGCTGTATATTTTATAATTGAAGTAAAATACCACAAATTTGGTTATTTTAGCTAAACAAAGCAGAAAAATAAATTATTTTCGTACAAAAACCGTGAAAGAAGGACAGATTTGTATGGGAACTAACTCTTCGTGAGGTTCAATTAGGATCTATATGGAAAATTTAGACCTAATTTAAGATACACAAAGTTTGACGTTTAACTAAAGAGAAACAATAAATTTTTTTATACAAAACTCAGAGAGAAGGCTCTATCTTTAAAAAGGACAGTTTTTCCAACCACCCTTAAATAAATAACCTTCAAGGCTGTAAATTTTATAGACAGCAGGTTCTCGATACGGACAACCAGACAGACGGACGGACGGACATATCGACTCGAATTTTGATGGCGATAAAGTATAAATTATATTCAAGAACTTTATTGGGTCTAACTTCTTCTGCCTATTATAAACAAATTGCATTGTCCAATGGTCATAAAGACTTCCAAGCTGTGCTAATGATGGATCTAGCAATATTGAGTAAACTATGTAATATATAGATACCACCAATAAATTTTCGAGCAGAAGTAGGTGGGATTTGTGTGTCATTGTCGGATGCATTGAATCAGTTCAGATGGAGCTTTTTCCCCCTAACGCCAATGATTCATTTGCCTCGCTTGACAATGCCAAACCAAGCCATAAACAATATGAGTTTCCAAGTTTTTGGTATCCCCTTGTTAATTGGCAGGGATTTCAATGTTAAACATGCCTGGTGTCTATTAACGACTGACAGCAGAGTATCTAAGTAGACTTGGCATATTTTCAACTGATGTTCACCATAATCCATGGAAGAAACCTAATCATATGAAACGACTCATCGCAGAGGTTCTATATTTGTAACTCAACTCTTACACACAGTATTTCAAATGAATCGTTGTATGACAATGAAGCAGTAACTGCAGTGCATCATTTTCTTGCACTTGCACTGCCAGACCAGTCTGTCAAATGATCACAGAAGAATTTCAGAAAAGTAATAAGTGAATACACAAATAATAAATCACCAGGTTTTGAGAAATTGGAGAGAATTACCAAAAGTTTGGCCACAGAATGAATTAGATTCCATACAATGTCATGCTAGACTAAACTTTTCTAAATAAACTTGAGAAGATACTCTTCTGAATATTTTTATCTGTCTTAACATCATACCCGGGACGTAGAATGATTAAATTGAAAAGGTACCTAAATCATTCATAAAAATAAGAGAAAAATTCGCTCCTGAATCGATTCACCACAACAGAAAGCCACAGAGAAGCGAGAGTACTTCCGCGACCAAACGCTATAAAAAAATTTGCACTTGGCTCTTCCCTTCACACACACACAATATTTGCCTATCATTAGAAAATGTGTACGGTGCTAGGCGAACTTAATACTCATTAAGAACATCATAATCGTGTTTATTTTAATTATAATTCTTAGCAGAAAATTTAAGAAACAAATTTAATATATTCCTCCCAAATGCTTTAATGCTTTAAACAACTTAGCAACCATTTCTCAGAAATAAAAAATTTATATTTCATTGAATTTCACTTGGACAGCGAAATAATTTCGCTATTCCAAGTCATTCATTCAATGCCATTTATTCATGGAATTCCATTAAACACACCTTGGAGATCTTCCTTTTTTTATTTTATTTTATTTCTGAAGCTGTTGGCATTGTCGCATGCCTTTGAAGAAAATCACCGAAATGTCATACTCAAAAGTGTTTTTTAATAAAACTCATGCCAAACAAAACATTTGACAGTGCAAAATGGAGATGAAGAAGAAGAAGAAGAAAAAAATAACAAAGAACCCTGGTGACAAATTGCAATACAGTAAAGGCAAAAAAGGACAATGCAAAGAGCAAAACAGAGCAGGAAATGAGCAACGCAGTAAACCCAAACAAAAGTAAAAGATATTTTAAATTCATTTAAATAGCATTTTGTATGCGCTATACAAGATTTGGCTGTTGCTTCTCTGTAGGAGAATGTCTGAAGTTCATTAAATATTTTTTTTTTTTTAATCAACAAGCAGTGAATACGCTTAATATACGCAATTATTATACTCTATGAAGTGTACACAAAGCAAAAGCAGTTGACATTTTGACAAGCAACCAAAAAACATTTTGCAAAAATAAATCTGCAAAACAGGTGACGCAGATACACTACACAGGTAGTATAGTCGTAGTCGTTGCTGTTTAGGTATAACAAAATCAAATAATGCGCACTACAGCACATGATAAGATAAACGTTTATATTTATTAAAGACAATACGTTACAGATATATCATGAACTACTACTATATACATCGATATATATCACATACGTCTACATTATAGCCAACTGTCAATACTTACAGTGCACAGTTTATTAAAAAAAAATAAAATAAAATTCATTACATTGGCAAATATTTGCGCCATTTTTTCACACCTTTGGAACAACAGTCGGAACATATAACAGATGGGTACTCGCCTGTCTATAGGTGGTAATTCTGACTACCTGCCAAAACACAACACCTCATAAAACAGGTAGCTAGGGAAAATTTCAAAATGCGCTGCACTTGCGCTGCGCATTTTTCTCTGAAACAAATATCATTAATTTTATTTTACAATATTATGCGCCAGTTGCTCGTTCATTATTATCCTTGGCTTCATTTTATTCGGTACAAAATAGATTTATGATAGTGGCGCGCAAAAATTGTGTAGATCCTTCGGCACACACCCTTTTTTATTTGCTAGCTGCACCTTATGTTATGTATATATAAAAAAATATTATATTTCATTTGGAATTTGCATAACGACGAAGCAATGCATTTCACTTTGCGTGAATTGCATTTGTTTGTTTGCGGAATTGTGATACATATATGGACGACCCAGTTTTCTGTAATATTTTTGCGTTATACAGTTTATCGATATCACAGACTTATTTCCAATCATGATTTTATTGTAATTGCTTCAATTACAATTAATGTGATTACTTTTTGAGTCCATTTAAGATTTTAATTTTATATACTCAGGGCTACATAATTATTGTAAATTATTTGTTCGATTTACAAACTAATTTGTGGAATTTGCAAATGTTTTTGATAAACCTTTTAAAAATTTCTCAGTGCCTCTATTTTATTTGATATTTTCTAAGCGCAAGCAGAAAAGGTATATCACAATGATAAAGAGTAGCATTGAATGTGACAATTGAGAGCGTGATAATAAAAATGAGAGAAAAATAACAGAAAGAAAGGTGATACAGGTGAACAGTTTTAAAGAGAAAGAATGCGACGAACAAATGTCTAACAAAAATACTCATTTGCATAGATGAGCACACGCATACTATTGCATTTATTGTTTGGCGCCACCAACTGAATTTTCGCGACATATATGTGTGTGTTCGTACAGTTAAAAATTAGAGAACTTATAGAAGACTGCAATAGATTATTCAATTAATGCATCTCCATTGATAATAATTTGAAAACCATCAAAAATATTAGATTAAAAAAACGATTAAAGAAAAATTGTTAGGATTATACCTCAATTTCAAATCTTGTCGGAAAATCGGCGTTTGTTATGACGAACCAAATAATCCAACTTCCGAAGTTACTACAATAGTTTTTCTCCAATCTCTCAGCTTTCCTGTCTTAGTAAAACATTACAAAAATAATAAATGTCTGCCTTATGTGGTTTAGCATAAAAAAAATAACTTCCTCAGTCATAATCAAGAAGGTTTTAAACAAAAACTTTACACATTGAACTCACAGCTGCACCTTCAGCACTTTGTGTCTGAGATGCTGTTTCGAAAAAAATAACCGTGTCACCGAAGACCGAATTTGAAAGACCATTTGACCACGTAAGCGTCCATGCCGTTTTTCAACAAGTCATGGAGGGTGTGTATAAAACCCAACCATATGGTGAAGACTTTTATGACACAGCCTTAAATTCGAATTTAAATAAAAAAGTGCTTCTCCCCAATACATTTTACACAACGGTATCCTTCAGGTATCACCATTGCCTGTATTTATTGAAAAAATTTAACAAAATATTACAGAAAAAAATTGAACATCATGAAATATTTAAGTTCCAAACACTCTCTTATTAATGTTAGCACCCTAATAAATTATATGCTCCTCCAATTTTTGCTGGCGTAATTATTCAAATAGCTAAAGCAATTTTAACCTGCTTACCTGAAAGCAGTTCAACGAAATATCAAGACTTTTCGATTTTGTCAAATTGATATATATTAGCGGAAGCTAATTTGATGACAAAGTGATGGAGGTGAGGCTAAAACTCATTCCAAAAATTTCTTATAAATTAATAAAAAAAAAAAGACTTCAATAACTACCAATGGAAATATAAAGAAGGATGCACGCTACAAAGCAGCATATCTCTTTGCAAAAGTTCGACCTTCAGTCAGCTGTATGTAACACATTTTTCACCAAGGCTCTTACGCTCAAACTTCGTTCAACACCAATCTGCAGAAGTGCCCAAAAAATTCAAAACTAGTGGAGAAGTCTAAAAAAAATAACTAATTGAAGAGACAGATAGACTAAAACTAAGTGACTGCCTCCTCATGACTAATATAGCTACGGTAGAAAAACTTAATATGTCACAGCCTCGGATTGAGTAGATCAAGAAGGCATAATTTGAATAGAAGGTTGTTTCCCTGGTGAAACAGTCGGAAAAGCAGTAGTTTTGTTATTGGCACTGCTACACTTTCAACAGTCGAAGCTATGAAACATAATCAGCAAAAGCAGTCAATAATAACATAGGACCAACGGAATCGTAATTAGTGACCCCAAAAACATAAGGGTCAACTAGGCATAGAACATGTCCACATGAAATTTACTTTGTAGTCCTGTGTTATATAAAGACCCCGACTACAATTAAATTATTGTATTTTGACTTCCCAGTCATAAAGGAACAAAATTTCGTAAGAAGCAGCTAAGTTGATGTTGCAGTCGACTTCAATAACCAAATTTCCTTTAATCCAGAAGTATATTACCATGGCTCACAAATACAAATTATTCTGCATAGATTTTGTGAAACCTCAAAACAAAATTTTCCATATTAACTCGCCTTATTCTTGGTTACAGTGCTGATACACATATATATACTTAATGGAGATACGCGTCCAAATTGCTACCTATGCAGTCGAGAAATATCTACAATACACCTAAATAATAGATGTTCTACAGAGTATCAGAAGCGCCCTCTTTTCTAGTTCTATGCCCTTGTCATCCCTTACTACAGTATCAGGAGCATCTTTTTTTCTAATTCTGTTTCCTCGTCATCCTGTACTAAGGTCTCAAAAGCCTGTATAGATAAAATATATATACTCCAGTTAGAATTATTAAGCGTTTAATTCCATTTTCTGAATATATTAGAGCATCTGAATGGAGTCCTTTTTAGGCCCTGTACCGAAATGTGCAAATGTATGTAACAGGTAGAAATTATGGTAACGTTACCCTCAAATTTCTTCGGCACAAAAAAGTATGATAGTATGGAGATAACCTTTCTCTAAGCCAAAATACATATAATAAATATTTCATAAAATTATAACCTATTAACCAAAAATAATAATAATAATAATAATTTATGGAGCCAATTTTTGGTAATTCGTCAAAAAGTGTGGATCAAAATTTGTTCTCATTCATAAAATCGCACTTAATAAGATTTCTATGCGAAGTAGAGGAAGGACGTAAACAAAAAGTCGTATATAATGATATATTTCTGTAATCAGAATTAACAGTGGGAAGATTAATTTAATAAAAAAAATCACAAAATCAGAAGGTATTAAGCCTAGAACTATGTACACGAAATCGAAATTTATTTTCATTTAAAATTTCCTGGCAATAAATTTGCTATGCGAATTAAGAAAAGTACGTAAACAAATAATCATAGCTGCAAAACTTGGTGTATATGTTGCCATATCTCGGCAACCAGAATTTACACTGAAATTTTTCATATAATAAAAATGTCATAAAATGATAAATAATTAAAATACGAAATATGAGGACGAACTTGTGGGTCCAATTTTTTGTAATTCGTCAAAATGTTTTATTCGAAACTTGTTTTCATGTATAACTACCCAGATTAAGAGATCAGCGTTGCAAAATCTCCATAATAAACCTAATTTTCACAGAGATGATTCATATAATAAAAAATTCACAAAATTATTGTTGACATATCTAATATAAGCACGAATTTATGGTTGCAATTTTTGGTAATTCTCCAATATACTGATCGAAATTTTTTTTATTTATAACTTCACAGGTAATTCTACGCGAATTCAGTAGAAGAAGTACTTAAATAAGTAGTGTTAATGGCGAAACTTGGTACATATATATGTTGATATATCTCTGTTACCAGAATTTTCAGTATGATGTTTCATATAACAAAAATTTGACAAAATCATAAAGAATTATCATACGAAATATGAGCACAAATTTATGGATCCAATTTTTGGTTATTCTCCAAAATCTGTTCATCGAAATTTTTTTTTATTTACATAGAGATTGTAATTCAAAGAAAGTGGTTTAATTGATATTTAAGCCAGCTTTTAAACAATATATGAAATGCTATAAAATATTAAATCGTTAATTAAAATTTCTTTGGGTCCTAAAGTATAAATTGGCTATTTTTCGAAAAATCGCAGCAAAAAAAATTTTTTTTTCGTTTTTCTATAAAGATATTCGAAAATGCCTTGGGTTTATAAGGAGCAGTAATAATCTGAATGGAATGCACGTTTTCAATATTCTTTATATCGGTTGGGGTCTTCCGGTGCTGGTCTATAATTTTTTTTTAAACTATTTTAACTATTTTCATTGCATTGTGTTAAGAGTGGCAGATATCTATGACCGTCTTAACAAGGACTTAGTTGCCAACAAAATAAATGGTTAAGGTTCTTGCTTTTTTTTTAAATATTAAAAATAAAATTTATTGTGAATTTTAATATAAAATACTACAATAATAAATAATGTAGTTCACCACACAAGATCTTCCATAATATTTTCGCTCAATAATACCAATTTCTAAATTACTTCGCACTAAAAATAAAAAACTGAGTGTCTACAGCACTACTAAAATTTATTATTTTTCAAATATTTACTGCACAAAATTCTGTAAAATATTTCATAAACAATTTTTAAATTCCAAAAAATATATATGTACAATTTTTAAAATTTTTTTAAACATTTTTTTAACATCAACCATTTTCAAAATTTTTAACCACCCTCAAGCTTTAACTGATAAATAAAATGTTGTCAAAATTTCCTACTATTCAGAAATTATTTTTAATATATTTTTAAAAATAAAAAAAAACTATCCGTTAAGACAGCACCAACCAACCACAACTACAAGTCCTGAGTGTCTGTTGTGGTTATTGTGGGTGTTAATTTTTCGGCGCAACGCTGACCACAACGTTGCCTTCCTGCGCACTCCACACACTCTCTTCGCACAATATTTGTCTGCCAAAAGGAAAAGTTTCCCCTTCTGTGAACGACTTCCTGTATAACTCAGACTACTATCTTGACGCTTAGTTTGTTTGTTGATTTTGTTGGGCTTATTGCTGAGATATTTGCTTTCTTGCTTGTTGAACTAACTTTATTTCTTTCACAGGCACAGGAAACCTTTAAGAAAACTCTTCTCAGTGTTATGGTGAGTGCGCGTGAAGGGCACTTTGATGTTTACGCTGGCGTTAATTTTGAACGACAGCGTACGGAAAGAACGGAATTGGCATTGCTAAGCTTGGTAAGAAAAGTTTACTGTAAGCTTTAATTAATAATACAATTTCTGTGTTTACGGCCAAATATAAATCTTCGGAAAGTTTATTTAAGCAATGAATGGGTATACATAGTATGGAATGGTATAGTTGTTTGACAGTTGGGGGCACAAATTTATGTTGTCATTAGCTAAAGCGTTGGTGTTATCGACTTTAAGGCGTATAGTTGTGGATAGTAGGTGAGTAACTTTAAGTGTGGGAGTAGTTGTTCGAGTAATTGTTGGAACAAGAGAATAAATTAAGTAGGTCTAAGTATTCCTTGTAGGTGAATAGTTCCTGTGATATGCGAAATACATTTTTTATTATAATTATTATTATTTTTTTTTTTTGTTTTGCTTCATGGATTTAGAGTCGGAACTCACATCTTTCTATATTAAGGGTCAATTCCAATTTTCAAATAAATATCTATTTTCATATTTAAATTTATAAACTTATGTGTTCGCGCACACAGATAACGTTCTGATATTTGTTTATGAAAGAATTTTTAGAGTGGGTCAAATAGTTCGGAGTAAAAGACGTATAAACGCATTCATATTAATAGGAAGTGGGAATACATATAGAGGAGTTCTTGAAAATGTGTCAAAAAAATGCATGTATGAAAAATATATAAACACCTACTCGCAAAAGTAGGGTGGGTAGGGTGATTGTAAGAAACAATTACGATGGTTCATTTACAATTAAACTATGGAATAATTACTAGTTCACAACTCACTAATTTATTCACAGCGCTTTGGAACATGGAAAGCAATTTGGGCCAATTTATTGGTTAGAATTTTTTATAACTTCGAGAAAAATCTCAGTTCTGCAACAGTATTAATTGATGTACAACAGACCGAGTCTGGCATGTTATATAAAATATAAAAAATGCTTCCTGCTCCACTTTTCCTGTTATTGAAATTGTATCTAAGCAATTGACGCTTTTATTTTCAAATGGAAGGAGAAACATCAAAACTATGCAGTAACCATGCTAGCATCCCACATGGCAGTGTTCTTGGACATGTACTTTAGACAATTTTCACTGCTGACCTTTCTGTTGTCAGTGATGTTCAAGTAGCCTCTTATGCTGATGAATTTCAACTAAAGACATTGCGGTAGAAGAATCTCAAGATATACAAAATGAAATGGTTGAAATAGAGCCATGGCTAAATGGAAAATAAAGGTTAATACTGTAAATCGAAACAGGTCAAATTTGCTTTGAGAAGAGAAGATTGTTCGCCAGTTTTTTTTAAGTAATACACAAATTCCTCGTAGTGACTCTGCAAATTATCTTGGACTCGATATAAACCGGAGAGTAACTTGGAATAGTCGTATTAAAGGCAAGACCAAGAAACTCAAAATAAAGACAAAAACATTCCTTGGCTGATTCGAGAGAAAATCGCAGCTAAGTTTGGAACAATTTAAATTAAAACTTTTGCTTATCTTAGCTAAAAAAAATTAGCAGATATCAAGATAAAGCGAATACAAATTCCATAATTTGAAGGATCTCAGAACATGCATAAATCGCACAATTCCCTTTAAAAACTTGCTATAATAAGAAAATATCACAGTGAAGTGAATATGTAAAAACTAGAACATCACTCATCTCTAGTGTTCCTATTGGTATATCACGCCCACTTATTGGGGTTATTCCAAATCAGAAACTGTTTAGTTTTTGCATAAAAATCATTTTTATTGAAGTCAATGTCAATTCAAAATTTGATATGATGCGTACCCATGAATAAACGCTTCATATATGTACAGACCATATGTACAGACAAAAAACCCATATATTCACTAAAAAATAATGAAAATTGAGATGATATTATACAACATTATAAGATTCCTAACAAGTACCATTAAAAATTATCGAAGTATTTTATTTTGTACCATTTACTTACACATAGTTAAAAACGGAATTAATTATAGCGGATTAAAGAAGGTATCGTAGAGCACATAAATAATCCATGAAAAAGAGGCTTTCGTTAAAAAAAACTATTAAAAGTAAACAAATCGTTTGCAGACAGTGAGGACGTGGACTCGTTTTATCTTTTTATTAATATTAATATTTTTAACAAATTATGACTTTCTGGTTTTCACCATGTGAGAAAGCGTTTCAAAAAAGACGAAAATCATGTTGTGACACTCAGCCCGATCTAGTCATATCAGTTTGCAAGTTTGGCATTTGATTGACAAATTATTAAGGTATTCAGCAGAAACCCGGCCTCTAGACTTGAGGTTTTAAATTTAGATACTGAGCCGGTTTTTATTGGGATAGTCTCATAAAAATCACACACCCATCTACTTTAGTCAAGTTTAACTTAAATTTTTCTATGGTGGTTTTTAAAATAAATTTGAAACTTCTGACTGGTATTTAAGATGTAGTGGTCAATAATATTAGTAAATATATAACAGAAGAGAATAACTGCTATCTACATCAATATACATCATGGACGTACAACAGACACGCTATCACAAATCGTGTAGTGTAGTGCAGTGCGAAGCCACATACAAAGCCTGTATTTCTTAAAGTCTGCATGTTCTCGTTATATCTCCATATTGACTCGATTTTTGATGTTGATTCAAAATATACCATCAAGACTGGAACACTTGTTCTGACCGCAATTTATTTAAGTCAACTATGGCCAATAAACAGTCTTAAGTTTCTTGATCATCTAATTTCTTTTCAATTTAACACAAGCTTTGTTTTTTGGGAAGGTGTCAGCTTCACTAGATACATTTCTTGCGAATTCCATCTCGAATTTTTCCAAAAATAACTACAAATCTGAACTACTTAGTCCATCTTAAAACTGCATAAATCAGCGTAAAGGCTTTCTTACCTTTAAATTGTGTGTTTGTTTATCAAAATCGGTTAGATAAAATGTGAGATGTACTCAAAATAGAACTTTGAAAATTTTAAAAAAATTTTAATAGTTCAAATCTTCTGAAAATTCTTCCACGAAAAAAATTTTTAATGTGATTGTCATTGTAAGTGGATAAAAAATCTTGGGATACTTCTGAAAAACTTGGGATATACTCAAAATATAATAGAAGAAATTTTTAAAATACAAATCTTGAAAACTTTTGAATGTAAAAATTTTTAAATGTGATTTTTGCTTTAAGTGGACAATAATCCCTAAGGAAACTTCTTCAAAACTTGAGATAAACTAAAAAAATTAAAAAAAAAAGTTTTTAAAATTCCGAATTCGGAATTTTCGTTTTAAGTGGTTCAACATTTTTTGGGAAAATTTTTCAAAACTTGAGATATACTAAAAATATCTCAAGGAATTAAAAAAAAGTATTTTAAAAATTCAAATCTCCGAAACGCATTCAATAAAAAAATGTTAAATGTGTTTTTCGTTTTAAGTGGACGAAAATTGCTGGGATTGTTGATTTATTGAGATATATTGAGATATACTTAGGCGAAATCAATCGATCAAAATCGTCGGAGAAACTTGTTCAAAACTTAAAATTGCTAACATTCGAACTACTTAGCCCATCCAAAACTGCACAAAGGCTTGGCTAACTTTAATTTGCATGGCAAATCGGTTAATTAGAATTTGAGATGTACACAAAATGGAACAATTCCGAAATTATAAAAAAAATATTATGTTCGTTTTAAATGTACCAAAAACGCTGGGAGAAAAATGTTTGTAGAATTCAAATCTCCAAAACGCAGCCATGAAACTATTTTTAAAGATGATTTTCGTTTTAAATGCACCAAAATCCTTTTCAATATATTTTTAAAATTGAAAACTCGGAAACGCTTCCATGAAAAAAAATTTTAACACTGCAATACCACGGAAGAGGTCAGGAGAGGATTAGGAGATAAAAGCTTCAAACGAATTTTTTGTTGTCTGAGAAGTAGTTACTTCACCCTCAAAAATTTCTCACTCCAATCTCTGCCGAATTATTTTAATTTAAGCAAGAGATGTCATACGGTACATATAAAATATTATTTATGATCAGCACAAAGAGACAAATCGTTCTGACTATGTCGGTCCACCCGTCAATATGCCTGCTTGAGAGATATTTTAATGTACATATATATTTTTGTAATGAAATTTTTCATTTCATTCTCTCCATCCCAATATGTTTAAAAAAAAAACAATTTGACCTTAGCCTCCATTCAATCTTTAAACTATAAAAAATATATAAATTTTTTATCACATATCACCTCCAACTTACGCAAAATTTATTGAACCCATTTTCCAAACGAAACATTAGTTGTATTTTTTTTTTTCTTTTGGTGAAAGATGTAACCAAAAAAAAAATTCATTGCATACAAAAAAAATTTCTTTCTCCTGCTAAAACACCCCTTACATCAATTCAACCCACCCGCCTAGTACCAAGATATATTAAATTTTTTTTATACTATTTTTTAAATACTATTTTTTTCTTCTCTTCACTTACCTTTTGTGCCTTGCATGTAACGGTAATAATTTGCAATTCATGTCCTTGATGTCGCTGTTCATTGATGCACTGTCCACAGGCGGGCACCTTACAGTTGAGACAATATTGTGACAATGTTTCCTCATGTTCACCGCACACTGACTCCCTTTGCTGTGCAGCGCCACGTGGCTTGACAAGTGTATGCTTAGCCAGTGGACCACGCGCCGGATGACACAGTTCACGGCAAGCATCGCAATAGCGTATCTCACATTGCTCACAAATAAGCGAAGCAACTTTTGGATCTGTTTCACACATCTGGCAACGCAGTGCTTCACGTGCACAAAAACGATCAACAATCGATTCCATGGTGCGATAAGTTGGCAAATTGCGTACACCGCCATCATCGAAGAAAACCAATTTGCGACAAAGTGGACAGGTGAGACAGTAAGCAGCACCTGGTGGCGCTACAGCGGCGCCTTGCAACAGTCCCTGCAAATGTGCAGTGCCGGCATACGAAACCGGACGTGAAGTATTCGAGCAGCAAACGACACCGGAATCGGCTTCACTCAAAATGCTCATCTTATCCGATTGATCCTGATCGGAGGTGACACTTTCGCTGCCGGTGGCACTGCTTGTGGTGCTTGCAGCTGAACTGTTCGAAGAGTGACGTGCTGCAGCAGCAGCAGCGGCAGCGGCGCTATTGTTTGAATGTGCGCCGGCAACGCCAACACCGTTTACGGCGTGCTGTGCCAAGCTGTGTGCAATGCTGCTGCGATCAGTGTTCACGCCGCCATTGGTGGCAGCAGCTGCAGCAGCCAATGCTGCAGCGCCGGGTGTATAGGCGCTTTGTATATCGAGTGCACAGCCCAGGCAGAGTGCATGGAAGCACGGCAAGAGCACGGGATTTGCAAACAGCTGTTTGCAGGTGGGACAACGCAATTCGTCCTCCATGTTAATTTGTTGTATGATTTTTTGGTAGGTTTTGATTGAAATTTAATTTGTTTTATTTTATTTTATTTAAAGAATTTTCTTTGTTTTTGTTGTATTTAATAAATTTTTAGCATTTTAACTGCTTTTGGTAATTCGCACTTTTTCAAAAAATATTTTTTATAGAATTTTTTCAAGTTTAAAATTTTATTTAACTTGATTCTGTTTTATTTTATAGCTTAAGCAATTTTCGCATTTAATTAAAACTTTTTTTAATGATTGGCATTCCTTAGAAGGCGCTAAAATTCTTACACACAATTTTTTTGTTTTTTATCTCTTTTTTATGCGTTTCGCAGGCTTTTCTATTCCCAGAAATGCAGCCAAAAAAAACAAAACACTGACTTGAAGTATTTTTTTTATTTTTGTTGTTGTTTTTGATTTCTAATAAATCGTTTGCTCTTAATCGCGCTTTAATCCTTTAAGCCAATTAATTGCTCAGATTTTCTTAATTAATTTCACACAAACACTTTTTAGTTAATTTTCATGCAATATTTTTTTAATTTAATAATTTCTTAAATATGTCATAATTTCGCACTTATTTTCGTTTTTTTTTTCTTTTTGAATAATTTCAAACAATTTTTCGCGCCGAATTTTTTACGTTTCGCTTTTATTCCGTTAATCCGCGTATAGCAACCGCACGTCCTACTTGCTTGCACATCAATTCCGTTCTGTGCTGCGCCAACGACAATATTTCAAATCACTTAACTCACCACCGAAGAAATTCACCATAACCGTTTGATACTGCAAACAGAACGTAAGTTGCGGTTATTGTGTTTCCCGTCGGCAACATGTTGCTTGCAACATTTTGTTGCAACATGAATATATACTTAATACTGTGGACACACAGTCCATGCTTCAAGGTGTATTATATACCATTAAAAAGGTATTCAATCAGAAAATGATCAATAAATATTACGAATAATTTGGGGTTGGGTTGAGTTGCCCAAAGTATATTTGTTCCCAGGATATACTAAGTTTGTAAGAGGCAGTAGGAGCCACGGTAGACCCCATAAACTATATACAATGCCCTAAAACGCAACTTTATTGAATAATAAAATCAAATTCTATTAAAAAAAAACATTTTTTCTATGTTAACCTACGAACTTTTGTTAGATATGTGCGTCTGTCCATATGAAAATCGAGATCTTGGAGACTATAATAGATCGAGTCTTTAAATTTGGATGTTTCGATTCTGCTTTTCAATCCTTAGATAACTTGTATTCAAATAATATGCTTAGCCCCGTCTCTATGTGGAGGTCGAGACTTTCTATAGAAACCTACACGATATTCTGAGTTTTTGAATAAAAAAATTTTATTGTTGTTAGTTTTGCTAAAAATATAAAATTTTGAGTTTCCTCACGATAATCCTTATCAAATATTCCACTTAGTTGGAGATCGACACACTTGTCCGCAGCATTCTCTCTTGTTACTTTGAGTTTAGTTTAGGTACTCTTTGCAGTTGCTGCGTGAATTTCAGGTGTCTGACCTGTTGGCATGATTCTGGAGTCAGTCATGGTAGCATCTGGAAAAAAATCAGACCTTCTCTTCAAGCAGCGTCTAGGTGTGGTCAATGTAGAGGGTGAAGTTACGGACGAACCAGGAACATTCATTTTTATTAAATAATTGCAACTTTCAAAACATTGAAGATTGAAGAAAATGTATCCATTGGATACACACACTGAGCCTACAAACAACGGCATGGATTTCAATGGATTTCGCGAATTTGGGCATGCTTCTATAGAGTTTCTAGTATATTACTTGAGGCATATACTTGAACGGTGAGAAAACTGTGCCATAGAAGTAAGCAGACGGTTTGGTAAAGTGAGCTCTCCTCTATTTTACACATTAGCAATGTACTGCCCAGCACACCATTAATCAGCTACCTAGTGCTATACCCGTACAACCGGAGCATTGGCGTCAAATACTTAATAACTTGGAGCATATAATACTACCCGGTCTAACAAATTGGCAGTCGCCGTATTTTAATGGTTTCTTTCCGTGCCCATTGTACGCGGGCTCGATCATTGGAGAACTGCTGATCGCGGGAATTGGTGTATTGGGTTTCTGTTGGGTAGTGCTTGATAAATTGTAAATGCTTTAAGCTTTATTCAAAACTTTAAAGCCTTTAAATTACTTAGCCGTCGTTCGTTCATGATCCTCCATACTTAGTCATTGCAGAGCATGCCACCGGCCGTCCTCTATTATGTCATCCACAAATTAAGATTCGTTGTAGGAACTCTTAAAGATGCAATTCGTTTCCGACATTTATTTGAATACGAATTAAACGTATTCGTACTCGTACTCGTTGAGTGTTCGTTAACTACTGATCCGCTCTAACGAGCGGCTCCCTTTACGGCACACGAATTTACGGTACACTTGCAGTCAGCTTATTTCACGAAGTACAGTGAAGCGTTGAAGTTTTATTGATTTATAGACCGCACAACCTTTATAATTGGCTGCATAAAGGAGATTCGGTCAGACCAGCGCTTAATACAGACTGGGTCTTTTGCCCAATAATTTTTTGTGTGGCCATACTTTTGGCAGTTAGCGCTCTGAGAGGAGTACGTTAAGTTTGAGAATATTCAAACAGATGTGTTATTTAATATATATACCAAAATTATCTTTGTTTTTAAGGTCGACCGAGAATAAAGGAAGTGAAACTTTTGAAGCATATAATCAGAAAATAATAAAATACGTAAATTCGGACAGTCACGGACCGATGTAAGGTCGAAAATATTCACAGCATATGGGTTTGTATATTTTTCACATTTTGATACGAAGTTTTTAAAACTCAAAAGGAGGCGTCAGTGATCACATAAAGAATCCCTGTTCTTCTGTATGTCTGTCCGACAGTCTGTGTGTGGCAGAGATTTTATCCTACAAAATACTTGATATTCATAATACCGTTTGCGTCACGTCGTACTTAGAATATGACCATTAATTAATCTATAACAATTTAAAGTTGGTCAGTTACCAATCATAGGTTCTTTCTTTCAAAAATTGTGCGAAACAAATTTTTGAAAATGTACTTCAGCAATCGGCCACTCATTAATAAATCTCTCAAAGTCATGTTTTATCTTTCAAGTATAATACGAGATAAATCAGGGAGAATTTTTTTTTTGAGACCATATAAGCACGAATAGAATAGAAACACCTTTTGAAATGAAAGAAAAAGAAGCAAGCAAGGCAAGGGGCTTAAAGTGATGTGAGGTTGTGTGGTTATGCAATTGAAATAAAGCTCGAACATTCTTTTAAAACATCAAGCATCAAGTTTTTGACCACGGAGTTACTTTCTAGAAATATAAAAAAGGGAAGACAAGTTTCAGATGCATAAGAATTACTCAAAATATTAAACTTGGAAGCGCTGAACACGTCTTAAAGAAATGCATCTTTTCATCGTTTAATGATGACCTAATTGTACAGCCACCAGATAATAATGAAGCCAACTCAATTATTAAAAATATGAAAAATAATTAGTCTAGGTAAGTATTTAATATAAACAAGTAGCAATCTGCTTCCACATCGATATCACCTCTTAGACGGTCTCTGATAGTAGAAAAGGATTCTACCTGGATGCTATCAACCTTACTTTTGGCTCAGCAATTAATTAAAAGTAAACGACAAATACTGAAGTTCATAAACATACCCAGTACTGCTGTATGGTGCAGAGGTATGGCCCCCGAAGTGTAAGTGAGCTTGGCCATGAAGGTGACCGTCCCGGACGAGGCAGACCATGCACCGCCAACACTTCCAGAATGCGCCAGATCGTGAAAAAGCGGATCACACGGAATTGTAGAGTCTCGGTCAGAAAAATAGCCCGTGAAATCGGAGTGAATCGAAAAAGTGTTCGGTTGATTGCCAAAAATGAACTTCATCTCAAGCCCTACAAGCTCCAAAAAGTGCAGCTTCTTACGGATGACAATAAGCGCGTGAGACTCCAAAGATGCCGTCAGCTGAAGCGTCGGGCCGCAGGTCAAAAATGGGAGCGTATTCTCTTCACGGACGAGAAGATATTCACCATCCAACCGGCGCACAATCACCAAAATAACAGAAGCTGATCAGCTGAAGCTCCAGGTACCTCTGCAATAATCGAGCGCCGTCAATATGAGCAGTCTGTAATGGTTTGGGGAGGAATATGCGCCACCGGCAAAACACCTCTTGTTTTCATCGAGCAAGCGGTCGAAATCAATCAGGAAGTGTACCGCCTTGACATTTTGGAAACTGTTGTGCTTCCTTGGGCCCAGCAGCACTTTGGTGATACGGAGTGGACGTTTCAACAGGACTCAGCGCGAGCTCATAGAGCCAAATTGAGTCAGGACTGGTGCAAAGCAAATTTTTCGGACTTTATCACATCCAGTGAATGGCCACCTTACTCGCCAGATCTCAATCCGATGGACTACAGTGTGTGGTCTATTTTGGAGTCCAGGGCATGTGCTAAACGCCACATAAGTTTGGAGGCGCTGAAGCAATCATTGCTCCAAGAATGGGATCGATTATCGGAAGAAGACCTGCGGCCCATTGCGCTAAATTTCCAGAAACGTTTAGGGCCCAAGGAAGCCAATTCGAAACCGGCTGAATACTATGTTTACATAATAGCTATTTGATAGTTGTGTATCTGAATTTTTTCTCAAATATAGTTCCTTAAAAAGTTATGATCAAAAATGTAAGTCCGGGTTATTTCTTGTCACCCTGTATAACAGTTTGCCGGCTGTGAACAGCGAAATGCAACAAAAATAAAACCAAATCTTATCAACACTTTATATATTTATTTATTTACTTGTTTAAATATTGTTGTTGTTGGTTATGTATCGACATAGAAAGTAAGCCCCATAACATAAAAACATTTGATAAGATAAAATAAAATATAAACTGAAAAGATATGCGTTAAACAAAAAAATTAACAATATTTGATTACAATATTTATACCTGTGGACGGCAATCCATGCATGTGATTATATCAACATAAGTGCGCAAGAATAATAAGTCGAATCAAGATGTATTATATACCATTAAAAAGGTATTCAATCAGAAAATGATCAATCAATATTACGTATAATTTGGGTTTGGTTGGGTTGCCCAAAGTATATTTGTTCCCATAGGAACAAGGATATACTAAGTTTGTAAGAGGCAGTAGGCACCACCTTAGACCCCATAAACTATATACAATTTTGATCAGCGTCAAAAGACGAAACAATATACATATATGTATGACCGCTATAATCGTTGTTTCGCCCTAAAACGCAACTTTATTGAATAATAAAATCAAATTCTATTAAAAAAAAAACATTTTTTCTATGTTAACCTACGAACTTTTGTTAGATATGTGCGTCTGTCCATATGAAAATCGAGATCTTGGAGACTATAATAGATCGAGTCTTCAAATTTGGATGTTTCGATTCTCCTTTTCAATCCTTAAATAACTTGTATTCAAAGAATGTGCTTGCCCGCGCTGCTAAGTGGGAGTTGGGACTTTCTATAGAAACCTCTTCAGTATTCTGAGTTTTTGAATGAAAAAAATTTTTATTGTTGTTAGTTTTGCTAAAAAAAAATTAAATTTGGGTTACCTCATGATAATCCTTATCAAATATTCTACTTAGTTGGAGATCGACACACTCGCCCGCAGCATTCTCTCTTGTTACTTTGAGTTTAGTTTAGGTACTCTTTGCAGTTGCTGCGTGAATTTCAGGTGTCTGACCTGTTGGCATGATTCTTGAGTCAATGATTGTAGTATCTGGAGAAAAAAGCAGACCTTCGAGCGTGGCACGTTTAATATTCTAGGAGCCTTCCAGTACCACTGACCTCTACCAGTGGTACTGGAGTATGTAGTTTGCTGATCATTTCAAATAAGGAAGGAATTATTTAGAATATTTTGAATTGCTAATCTATAGAAAATTTTGAACTATTGAACCAATAATTTTTAGTGAATTATAATAAAAAAAAAGTTATTAAATTTTAAAAAAATTATTTTTTTATTTGTAAAATTAAATTTTTAAAAGTTCCATTTTCCAACAAATTATTCTTATATTTTAAATATGGCTGAGACATTTCTTTAACGAAATCAAAAAAGGAATGGAACGTAAAAGGGATTCAAAAAAGTTAAAGGAAAAAATGCTGATCGGACCACTAAAATCGGACTGCTAGGAACGCCAAATTTGCTGTATTTTACGTGAATCCTATTAAAATATTTCATAAAGGTCTGAATCAGATTATAAAAAGCATTAGCTGCCATACAAATAATCGAGTCGATATGAATATGTTCGTCTGCCTGTCTGTCCGTATGTTTATTAAGAACTTGAAAACTACAAGAGATATAGCTTTCAAGTTTAAATAATTAGTATCTCTTATTCCCTCTTCAGATTAGTGAACTTGCCATTTTTTTGCTAATTTGGTTTAAAATGTCAATTCTAATGAAATATTCAATACAGGTTCAAATCGTAGTAATCCGAAAGTGAACCCCCACAAAAATCTATCTGCCTTTCTGACTTTTTGTACGAAAAACATTTTGTTGCTGTTTAGTTTAGCTTTCACTAGTCCCAATAAATTTATTCCGCACGGATCCAGTTAGTAATATAGGTATAATATAAATGTAATAAGTATGCCCTCTCCCCATAAAAATTGAAGGTTGCATGGGGCTACAAGGTATCTTGAAGTCGACCGCATCGGTCTTTCTTGGTATTTCCTGTTATCATAATAAGCAGATTGAGGCAAGCCGGGCACCATAAAGTATATCAACATCAAAAGTCGAGTCTATATAGACATGTCCATCTGTCTGGCAATGTGTATGAACAACAACTTCTCTTTTCATTTAGTTACAATTCATTTATTTTTATTTTATTTTATTCTATTCTATTCTATTCTATTCTATTCTATTCTATTCTATTCTATTCTATTCTATTCTATTTTATTTTATTTTATTTTATTTTATTTTATTTTATTTTATTTTATTTTATTTTATTTTATTTTATTTTATTTTATTTTATTTTATTTTATTTTATTTTATTTTATTTTATTTTATTTTATTTTATTTTATTTTATTTTATTTTATTTTATTTTATTTTATTTTATTTTATTTTATTTTATTTTATTTTATTTTATTTTATTTTATTTTATTTTATTTTATTTTATTTTATTTTATTTTATTTTATTTTATTTTATTTTATTTTATTTTATTTTATTTTATTTTATTTTATTTTATTTTATTTTATTTTATTGTATTTTATTTTATTTTATTTTATTTTATTGTATTTTATTTTATTTTATTTTATTTTATTTTATTTTATTTTATTTTATTTTATTTTATTTAATGTGCAAAATGCATTTTTAATTGCATTTAATGACTGCTTTCTTTCTATCTCTTTTCTTCTGATCTAACTTCTTATCTAAATTAACATTCTGTACAGATGAGAGCAATGTAGGCATGCGCTCATATCTGTTAGGGTGGCCAGGCGTTTATAGTCTATAAATATTAATTAAAAAAGTAGAAGAATATTTTTCTGAAGTTTAAACTGATTTTATTTAAATTTCATTTTGTTTATCAAATATTCTAGGAATTTTTTTTTTCTTTTTACATATTCGAAATTTCTGTAAATAGATAATAAATAAAACACTCTACACTGCTCGAGGTAGGCATCCAACAGACTCAAAGACATTTTTGTTTCAATAGGAACTCACTCGGCTACAATACTCTTACTAGTTTTCCCCTTTTTAATTTGTTAACTAGTGTAATCTATTATGCCATTAACATTCAATTAAATATTTTTTCTTAACTGATTATGACTTATCTAAACTTCGCAAATAATTTTCATGTGCGCTGAAATATTTTTTAATTGTGCTGCTACTCTGCTACTCTTCGAAATGCATCATTTTCAGACGCTAGTCAGCATTTTTTGCTATGGATATCTGCTTAAACTGGTAAATTTTATTATTATTAATAATAAAAATAATAATAAATATATTTTTGAATATTATAAACAGACACTCTCCGCGTTGACATTTACAAATTTAGTTTGCACATCATTGGACAAATCGTACGTAGAATTCGAATACTGCTACATAAAAGCCATCAATCGTAATTTAAAGTTGGCATCAGTGCGGCTTAATTTGTTACGAAAACCAGTTAAAGAGGTGTCGGTAAAGTAATATTGTTTCTTCAAAAAAAGGTATACAATAGACTGTTTTAACTTACTTTTATGTACAAATATTTAATACAGATGGTATACGCTTTGTCGAAACGTGAAAATGGCTGGAAACCCTTTCTTTATAACTACACAATCGATGCGTGTAGATTTCTTAAGATAACAAAGAGTAATCCAGTTTTGGAGTTCTTCTACAATACCGTTAAGGATTATACCAATCTTAATCACACTTGTCCATATAATGTAAGTTTGTATATATATCCATATGATAATTAATTATATATGTTAATCATCTTCATTTTAGCACGATTTGATTCTTAGTAATATATCAACAAGTCATTTGGAGCAATCGATGTTAAGTCGTCTACCCGTGCCAAGTGGGGACTATCGTGCGCAACTCATTTGGAGTACATTGGGTATACAACGTGCTGAAATTTTAGCCTTTGGTCGAATCAATTAAAATATAATAACTGAGAAAGTTTCTGAATAAAACAAAAATAAAATCACGACGAATTTGCTTGATAGTTTAATATGCTTTACTATTTGTAAAAGATAAAATTAATAAAAAAAAATTAAGAAAAGAAAAAAAGTCAATCACTTTATACGCAACACTGCTAAAGCTAGCTTCGCTAAGTTTTTTTAAATGCATTTTCTGTATGCTCTGTGGTCAATGTGGCACTTATGCATCTGTTATATGCTTAGTTGTATTGCATTGATAAGACATAAAGAAAGCTGGAACAATTTCAACGAAAAACCACTCACACTGCTACAGCTTGCTTCGCTATAACATGTATTTGTATAATAATAATTTGACGAAACATAGCCATGACTCGTAAAAATTTCTAAAATTTGTTAACAAGTGTAATCTGTAAAGCCATTAGTAGGCAATCAAACAACGCCACAGCACAAATTATTAGCAAATTATTTAACTGCTGTTAAGCATCGTCAATGGTTCTCAAAATTAAATTTTAATTTTTAAAATTTTTAAACAATTTAGTTCGATTATTAGTCTACAGTTCTACGGATACTCTATTCTATTTAAAATGCAACTTTCTCATACGCTGTTGCGCATTATATGCTGTGCTTATATATTTCCACAGGTAAATAGATTCCCTCAAAAATTAAATTACTGAAATTATTTTTTTATATACTATATGCAGGCATTATCCGCGCTGACTTTTACAAATCTTATTTGTACGCCTTTGGATAAATCTTTTGCAAAAGTCGAGTATTGTTATTTAAAAGCGATCAATCGTAATTTGAAACTGGCTTCATTGCGTTTTAGTTTCTTTAATAGGACATTGTCAAGTGGAATGGTAAAAAATAATAGTTTATGATTTTAAAGGAATACAATTTACTAAAATTTTATACAGTTAGGATTCGTTTTGTCGAAACGTGCCAATGGCTGGAAACCCTTTCTTTACAACTACACTGTCGATGCGTGTAAGTTTTTTAGAAGCCCGAAGATCAATCCAGTTATGGCGTACTTTTTTAATTCCGTGAAGGATTATACCAATGTAAACCACAGTTGTCCATATGACGTAAGCTAAATTTCTGTAATTATTTGCTATTTAATTCTATGAATTATTTTTATTGCAGCATGATGTAATTGTGGACAAATTACCAACAAATTATTTAGAACAATCGTTATTAGCTCGTCTACCTATGCCAATGGGAGACTATCGCCTTGACGTCAGTTTGACTGTATTGGGTAAGAAAAGTATGGAAATTGTGCTCTCTATACGCATATCTTAGAGATTTTAATTGTTGAAATTTTTTAAATTGTTGAAACGAAATAAAATAAAATTAGCAACAAGAGAGAGTTCCGCAGTTGTATTTTAAGAAGTATTAAATACTGTGGCGGTCATGGTACAATTATAGTATTATTACACTATGGCCCAGTCAGTAAAAGCGTCTTCGTACGATAGCCCCAGGCAGCAGCGGGAATTTTGTAGAGGCTAGCATGCATACATCTACCACATATGAGGCCAAGAGCAAAAATATTTCTGTAGCTTCAAGCTTAGTTGCATCAATACCAATTATGTTTGCTGCATATAAACTGAAGATAAAAGGACTAAGGTAGCTTTCTTGTAGCACTTCTGCAATTGTTGGGTGATGGGAGGATGATGACTCGCCCTGACTTAGACCCCTAAGGAACAGACCGCCAAAGTAGGGCAAGGGCAATATCTACCTTGACTTTTTGCAAGAGACCAGGAAGATGGCATTTTAATACTACCGACGGTCGAATGCTCGCAATATGTGACCGGTGATTCTGAGGTCTTTCTCTACCATGCCGTGGCTAGAATTTGGTGCATCTTATATACCTAAGAAAGTCATCCATATAGGTCAAAATCGTACCACTAGAAGGAAAAGTCATCATACAAATCGTTAGAAGCAGGGTGTTAGCGTACGCGGTAAAATATTGAAATATTGCATCCCCCGTACCTTAACAGTCCGCCATACTAGGCTTGCGTTATTTATAGAATTTAAAAATGTCTATCAATACTAAGAGAATTTTAGATGGGTACGCTTAACGCAATTTCAGTCATTGAATGGGGGCTGAGGGACCAGTTTCCGCTTTCACACAGTGTGTTTATTTTATACATCCTATATCGGAATGCAATGAGCCGATTTTTTGAGCCATCACCGAGAATAAAATTTTTCAAGTCTAATTTTATTATATTTTATTTATCATGGTATGCTACAATTATTAGGGTTTCTTTTTTATAAGACCACGTCACAATATGTATCTAGTGAATACAGATTCCCTGATATATACTGCTTTCTTCTGCGGAAAAAGTATATTAATTGTAGTATATTACCTTAAGCCGCTTTTCGGTTTTATTTTGAAGAAATCCAAGAATTATAACCCACCATGTTCTTCATGCTCTTTCCTAAACATCTTCGACCGATTGGCACACTTTCTCACAATCTCTCTCGCATTATAACAGAGTCTTATAAGTTCTTTTGTTAAAGAGAAAAATATTACTCTCACCTACACATCACACTCTACCTGCTGGGCAATCACCCTTCCGTGACATACCGCTTAGAAAACCGCACATCGCAATCACTCACCATCACACCTAAACCTAAAGCTTCAATATTATTCAGGAGACTCAAATGAGACTCATATAAAATATATTAAAACTATTTGAGAATTATAATTGCCAAAAAAATTTTAAAAAAATCTTGCATCGCGATGTACATATGTATAGTATTACTTAGGATAGATGTATTACGCCTATACTAGATACCCAGTATTGCTTGTCCTCGAAATTCCAAAGGATTTGCTACATAATTCTATGATATTTATAGAATCCTCTTTTCTTTCTTTATTAATCCTTATCTTTCAGCATAACAAAACTTAATTAAATTTAATTTGGTAAAAAATTTCAGATAGATTCACCAGCAAACTGATTGGATGGTAGGAGCATAACTAATTTGACAGTCATGATGACTTCAATATGCTATTACATATCGTTACTAACAGAAATAAAGCTTTTGGGCTGGGATATAGCATCTATCCTGTCATGCTCCGCTACCTTACTCACTTTTAGACAAGCAGTCAGGAATTGATAGTTCCATCTAGAATCCTGAATTCCTTTCTACATTTTTACCAGTATAATCATTTCTTTCACTATGCGGTAATAGGAACCAAATCAATCACGAACGTAAATATGTATGAATGAACCTAAATATGTTCGAATGAGGTGACCAGCTCAGTGCAGCCGCTGAAATTATATGCGCCGGACTATGTCAACCTCATCGAATAGTTCGTACAGTACTTCGTTTTGTCCTCATTCACCGCTACACCCATGAGCCGAGACTGTTTTTCAATCTTTGAGAACGCCTTGCTGACTCGCAGTTCAAGATTAAGTAAATAATGCATAATTTTTTCTGCAAAGAAACAACCATAAATGTAAACAAGTAAGGAAGTTTCATTCGGACGTAACCGACTGTAAGAGGCCCTGTACCAGTTCAAGTCGCCTAACAAACACATTAAATGTTTCCCGAGCTTATGACCAAACACATGACCACTTCTCACTGCGCGAATATGAATGAAAATAAAAGGGGGGTCGTTCAAATTCAATTGCTTATAAAATCGTCAATTATTATCCGATTTTGATGAACTTTTTAGATTTTTGCTTAGAGGGACGACATCTTTATACTGGTATACTAAATTTTTTTTGTGCCGATGAAATATTTTTTCTTGGTGGTGATTTTATGGGGAAGGGGGGGGAGGGGCAAAATTTTAAAATAAACTTGTGAAATTCCGGAGCAGTCCTAGTCGAATGCAAAAAACACGAAGTCTCTATCTATTACCGTTTCCGAGATCCTTTCGTTCATACAGACGGACGGACGGACAGACGGACATGTCTATATCGACTCCTCTATCACTCCTGACCATAATGGGGGTAACTTTGGGGGGTCTCCGACCATTATTTCTACCTGTTACATACATTTGCACAAAACCAATAGGCTCTTGTACCTTCGGTACAGGGCCTAAATATACAGGATTCAAAGTTCAATTAATTTTAATCGATCCATATATGGCGGTAGATCTACATCAAAAGCCCATTTGAGGTTTCTGTGAGCAAATATCAAAATTCATTAGACCAATTCTTTATAAAGCCAAGAACACCCTCTTTTTATTGCCCATAGAAACAGTATGATTGTTAATGCTCTACTTAGTATCAAATAATAGGACATACTTGTATATCGTTGGTAAAAATTCTCTGCTAATATTAAAGGAACGAGACGTCGACGTAATGCTTCTCGTAGAAACACACCTCACAAATAAATACAATTCCCTAGTTCCCAGTTACACATTCTATGCCACAAACCACCCAGACGGAAAAGCCCATGGAGGAACTGGCATACTCATTAGAAGTAAAATAAAAGACTATTCTCTACAGGGATTCTCAACCAATTACCTCCAAGCCACTTCGATAAATGTGCAATCAAAATTTGGCAATCTCACATTATCGGCAATTTATTGCTTCCCTCGTTTTACTGTAACCGAAAAACAGTTCATAGACTTTTTTAACACATTGGGTGATCGCTTCTTAGCTGCAGGAGATTATAACGCGAAACATACCCATTGGGGATCAGAGTTTTCAAATCCCAAAGGAAAACAGCTTTATAAAGCACTCATAAACACTCAAAACAAGCTTGACTATGTCTCACCGTGCAGTCCCAAATACTGGCCAACATATCCGATGAAAATACCGGATCTTATAGACTTTGCAATTACACGAAAAATTTCAACCATCAAAATCTCATCGGCTCACTCTCCCATAATTTTTAATCTATTGGAATACCCACAATACAAACGAAATCCCAGTTTTCTATATATAAGCAGCCACATTGAACTCAACCCTGGAATCAACTGCGAAATGGATATAGACAACTCTGTCACTGCCCTTAACTCAATTCTCACTGCTGCAGCAAAACACTCTACACCACAATTTAATTCACCTCCAACGACAAATCATAGCATAACAAATAGTCACATTGAACATCTGGAATGGCAGAATGGCAAAACTTGAGATTTTCAGCTGCAAAATTAAGGCTGAAAACAGCTACTTGTGAGCTGACCACGGCCCTTAAAATTGAAGATAAGCTCGCCCAGAGAAGATTTCGTTATGGAAAGCTCGCGCTACTATTCAGCCACCCGCTGAGGTATCTAAACCCATTAGAGATAATACTGGCAAATGGGCTCGCAGTGATGAAGAATAAGGCTAAGATTTTTGCAGCACATCTTAGAAATGTCTTTTAGCCAAATCCGTCGACAAACGGTTTCGCTCTTCCTCCATATCCGGATAGGAACTATTCAGCACCCCTCCGAATACACACACATGAAGAAAAAACATCATAAAAAATCAACTAAACCCAAAAAAAAAGCCTGCAGGTCATGATCTTATTTCTCCGAAAATGATCGTGGAGCACTCGTGAGTAATGCTCCACACTCTTTCTCGATATTGCCCAAGCGTTTGATCGAGTTTGGCTCGAGGGGCTTAAGTACAAAATTAATGTCGTTACTGCCACAAAATACTCACAAGGTTCTCTGAGTTCTATCTAGCGAAAGAACCTTCGTTGTGCGACGAAATGATTTTCGTATCAGTACGAGTATGGAAATCAAAGCTGGTGTGCCCCAAGGTAGCGGACATCGGTCCCATGCTATACGTGCTATACACATCAGATATCACTCAATTAACCACAACTTCACAACTGCAACTATTAAGCAGGTCTCCGATGCCCAATACAAGCAACAAGTTGACTTGGAGATCACCTGCACTCATCTCGAAGAGTGCGCTGGGCAACTGGCGGATAAAAGTCAATGAACAAAAAAGTAAAGTAGAGGTACTTGCCCTACGCTAACTCTGAACAGTATTACGGTCCCACAGGCCAATGAGATCATGCATCTCGGCATCCATCTCGAAAGACGACTCACATACCGTAAACAGATTGAAGCGAAGAAAACACAAATTAAGCTGAAGGCCCCACACTGGCTTATTAATTCACGATCACCCTTAAATCTGGATTACAATCTGGATTGCTTTATAACACAGTAATAAAACCTATTTGGACATACGAATCCCAGCTATGGGGCAATATGGAAATAATTCAAAGAGCTCAATCTAAAATTCTTAGAACAATAACTGGTGCAACATGGTACATTCGAAACGATTGTATTCACAGAGATCTGAATATCCCAACTGTGCAGTCTGAAATAGCTTGAACCAAGCGAAACTATTCTCAAAAACATGATCAAAAGAACACAACGCGACTCAGTAGAAATGACCTACCAAGCTCAGCGATAAATTCTTAGAGCCGCTGTAAATTACTAGCCTCCATCTGGATGGCTAGTACATTGGTTCTTTCTTTGACAAATTCATATCAATATAGATGGGATGCTTTAGGGATTATATTCAAGTGAATTATAGTAGAATGTCGCTATTAAACATAACAATGGAAGCTGGTGCAAATCGGACGAAAACAAAGCTGAAGCTTAGCAGAACATTTAAAAGCAATGATTCAGTCTAATGAAATAATCGATACAGGAAATGACAGTAAAGTGGTAACATTTTTGGAATCAGCCTTTCAAAAATGGCCTAGCATTGACAAAATTCATGTCAAAATTGTTTGTGCTCTCTTTTTCATTAGAATGGTAATGGATCAAAAATTTTATACACTTTCAATATAAAAAAAATTGATTATCGCATAAAATTCTAAACCAAATAATTTCCAGACATAACAACATATTAATTTCTATCTATGCGTATGAAGTAAACCCAACGACTACAGGTATAAAGACAAACAAAATCCAATAGATAACTCCAATGAACCAACTAACTAACCAAACACTGCGATGCACTAGAAAACCTTTCGTGAGGTGTTAAAGAACAGCAATAACTCGAAGAGCAAACAAGGCAAACTAGCACGTTATGCGATACTATTTATTTTATTTGGACATCAAATCAGGCATCGATTGCTCTAAATAAACAAATTCCAACCACGGACGCCACAATTTCATACGATTCACTGCGATACGGTCTACAGAGCAGTCAGCCAATGGCCACAATTGAGTTTCATGTGGCAGATATACAATTGAGATACATACATACATACTCGTAGATACGCAGATACACGTAGAATAAATACAAATAATAAATAAATGCATGAAACAAAATCAAACTGAAGCGCTACCAAATGTTTAACAATGATTTGACGGGAAAAGGTGCTGAAGATGCAAATAATTTATAACAAAACTAAATAAGCTGAGCTACTCAAATGACTTAATAAGCCAAATATGGCTCGAATTACTACAATCAAGTGGCAACAAAAGTAACAAAGCCAATTGAGAGATACTTTTTGGAACAAAGTTGACAAAGTATTTGACAAAGTTGTTCTATTTATTTAACTTATGCAAATATTTACATTTTGTATGCGTAATTTACTTAAATTTATTATATCACACGGTCAGATTCAGAGACCAAACTAATATTGTGTTGGTCAGCATTGAATGACGCAGAGTCACGTTTACTTTTCGTCTTGGCTTTATTGATTTTGATAATTGATTGTCGGAAACATGTTTTAGAGTCGGCGCCAGCGTTAATCATTTGTTAAATTTAATTTATGAGAATTAATTTGAAAGAAGATATTATGTCAAACGTCGGCAGAACTGAATACTTTGTGTAGAGCATTCAGAAATTAGGAAAGTTTTATGTAAAAGAAATGTAATTGTGTTTTGGGTTTTTATGGAAACAGACTCGAGTCCTTATAGCCATATCCGTCTGCCGTCTGTTAGTTGGTGCGCAATTTTGGGAACTTAAATACATAAAATGGGTCAGCTAGTCCTCTTTCTGTTGTAAGTAAATAAAGTTCGTATTTTATTAACCCCCAACTGCTTCTGCTTTTTTTAATGCGTGATAATTCTACTTTTCCAACAAAACTAATGGGACCTTGATTTAATAAAAATCGTTTTGAACAAGTGGCCAATATTGTGAATGAATACGTCTATTGTGAATGAGCGTATATTGTGAATGAGCGTCTATTGTGAATGAGCCTATTGTGAATGAGCGTCGAACATTCAGATTTCCTAACAGATAAAGTGTTGTTGCAGGAAGATCTTCTTCATTACATAAATATGAAGCGAAATGCGGCCGAAGATCATCCATTCTTAGTGGAAGTTTACGGCACGCATGCTCTATCATGTCGTAGCTGGTTTGGTCGCTTTTCAACTCTACGTGGACCAATGAGTCGGGTGTTCTCTGAACCATTGGGATTGGATGAGTCAACAGTCCGCAAACGTCTATAAGCCATGGGATTGATTCAAAAGCAAGTAAAGGCGATTCTTCGCTAGTAAACTGCTTTCCGACGAGTCATGGCGATGAGTCATGGGTTTTGCATATTCATGGCATGAAGTATATGCTCTGTATTTGTTGGTACCAGCGCGTCTTAATCTTCTAATTGAACGCTTATTTGGCAAACTCCTTGCAAGCCTATTTTCATGATTTAGCAGCCTAATGTTGTAGTGGCTTGTGTGGTTGATGATTTCTCGTTATATGGTGTTCAGCCTCAAGTCTCAGTGTAGTGTTGTGTTGCGATCCTGCCAGGGGCACCCTGTAATTTTACGAAGACTTTTATTTTGCAGCTTTTGGATTCACTGCCTGTGTGTTTTGTCTGCGATGCCCCAAATTTTTATCGCAAATCTCCAAATAGGAGCCACCGCATAGGTGTGAAGTGCTCGCTTGCGGCATCCAAAAGGATCCTTAGTCTGAGGCGACATCTAGATATTAAATTATGGACATGTCGTGCAAATGTAAGCCTCTTATCCAGCGTCACAACTAGGTACTTGACGTCGTTTGCCTGGTCAAGAACGATGTTGTTAAGCCAGCATTTTTTCTAAGTGTGAAACATACATTTTTGCACTACTCTGCATTTAAAAGTAGTTTAATATTTCATCGCTTGGTCCAATTCTCCATCTCGTGGACATACTCCTGCACGCCGTCTGCTGCATTGTATTCGCATGGCGTTGTAGAGAATTGCAACGTCGTCTGCGTAAGATGCCAGTATGACTTTCTCGGGTGGCATTATATCCTCATTGGGGACAGGGAGATGGACAGTAAACAAGGAGTACAGCAAAGGTCCCACCACACTTCCTTGTGGAAATCCGGCTTTTACGGGATGGACAGTTGAGAGCATCTCTCGCAGTTTCACTTGAAAATGACGGTCTTCCAAGTAAGACCGTATCATCAAGTAGAAAGGGGATGGAAGGATAGCATTGATTTTAGCTAACAGACCAGCGTGCCACACTCGGTCAAAAGCTTTCTGCACATCTATAAAAACTCCATTGCCTTCCAAACGCCTTGAAAATGTAGTATACTAACCAGTGAGCTTGCTCAACGGTGCCATGACCACGCCGAAAACCAATTTGGTGCTCAGGTATAGCTCTCTGGTAGACTCCAAGCACTGATACCCGCATCAGAAAAATTCTATCCCAAACCTTCGACAGAAAAGGTAGAAGGCTTATAGGACAATGTGAGCTAGCAATATCTTCAGGCTTGTCAGTCTTATGGATCATAGTGATTCTCGCTAGTTTCCACTTGCTAGGGAAAAGCTGCATCTTCAACATTGCGTTAAATATTTACGTCAAATAGAGGAGCGCACGCGTTGGCAATGTTTTTTAGGTATTATGACAAATTTGATCGTGACCCGGAGCTTTGTACCGTATAACTCATTAGAAAGTCCATTTGAAGAGAGACTTCAAGGAAGTGCACCACTCTGGTCATTCTCATCAGTAAGTGAAAACGGTGTAAACCTGGCATAAAAATTCGCTGCGATGCTGTTAGCCTGATCTTCCTCGGATTTAGCGAGCACACCATAGGGATCCTTAACAGATAGCTGCCGGAGAGCCTGCCTTTTGGTCGCCTTTGTTGCCTTCCAAAGCTATGAGTTGGCGTCAGCGGTATAGTCCATTCTTTCCAGCTTTTGTTCGAAGAACTGTGCTTTTTTAGCGTGCAGCATGTCTTTGAACACAGCAGCAGCTGCATTGTAGGGTGGTCTATTCAGGGGATGCGTTGTTTTGATGAACTTTCTTCGCAGTCTTCGCTTTGTCCGAAGGAGCTCGCTTGTGGCTTGTTCAAGGGTGAAGCTAGTGCGTTGGATAGGATGCTGTGTACTTGGAGGATTTGCAAAGATAGCGGCATCATGTACACTTTGGGTGCAGGTCGACTTTTGGGTGTAGGTCGTTCAATGTTGAGGTGTACGGCATTTTCTAGGTGTTGTTGGAAACGACTAATAGCTGCGCAACTAGATAGTAGTCGATCTTCACTCAGTAGATTGATGCAAACTGGTTGGGTGGTGTGTGGGGGTCGCGAGTCGCCAATATCTCGATGTTGGATAAATAGTTGGCTAGCTCCAGACCGCGTCTGTTCACTGTGTAATCCCCTTAAAGCCAGTGCCTAGAGTTCAAATCACCGCCAGTCAGGAAACGTTGTCCAGAAGAGTTACGAATGTTGTCGGAATCTACTGCTCTTAGATAAAAAAAAATCGATTTCTCCTAAGATTCTAAAAACTTTGACAACTGCTAGTTGGTTCTCAGACGTGGCAACTTCGTTTTGAGGAAAGTGGGCAAGATTTGATTTTACTTGAACAGCAACTCCACCCTTGCGGCACCTAGTTTGTGTCTGGTTGGCTGCGTAAAAGCTGTATCTATAAATATTCGGGACAACACCTCCATCTAGTTTGGTTTCATTTAGGAGTATAAGGTCAATTCTATGTTGAGTAATGAACTGTTCAATAAGTAGGATGAATTATGCTAAACAGTGCCTCAGACCTTGATATAAATCTATAAATCTTTTAGGCATGATTTATTTTGCATTAATTTTTTGTTTAATCCTTAGCATTGCTAACATTAATACGAGGAAGGACATAAACAATATGTCAATAGGCGAAAATGAAAACACACAAAAAAGGAGTTAAAAAAAGGACTAGTAGCATCGATTAAACACAAACAGATAATCAAAGATAGCACCGTATCCTTGCCACAACATGACAGTACGACAGCAGCAACGACAAAAACTTCTTTTTTTTTGCACACCACGGGTGCGAAATTTTTTTACGAAATATTTCACACACAAAAGAACAAGAAAGTTGAAATAAAAACGGTGATAAAAAATCAAAATCACATTTGACTGGCGGCGCTTTGCGTTGGTTTTTTGAGCGCGATCTCTCCGAATAAGTCGAGAGTCCTGCAAGCGCTTTTGTGCGTTACTTTTTGTGGCGTGTGGCGTCTGCCGTGTGGCTGCATGCGGTCGATGGAGTGGAGCAATGCAGCAGCAGCAGCAGCGTTGTGTAGTACGAACATACCAAAAGCCGGAAAGACAGCGCGCAGTGCATTTGTTAAACAACAGGAGCTAAAAACCATAAAAGAGTCGTCTCTGCTGTCTGTTGCGTTGCTTTATTAACCAAGGACATACACAGCAAGCGAATGCGCTGAACAATATGCAAAAAGTTTCAAAAAACAAAAAACGAAAAAAAAAATTAAATAAAAAGTTACGAAAACCAAATAAAAATCCTTTCTAGCCAAACAAGCGCGCTGAGCTCTATGAAGGCGGTTAATAACACCAAAACATGTGGAAGTTTCACAAAACTGCGGTGGCACTGAAGATTTAATACGCTTTACAGAATATAAGAATATAAAAATGAAATAGTGGAGAGGAAATCCCACGGTTATCGTTGAAGATGATTTTCAATAAAGCGTAGAATGCGGTGCACGATGCATTTAATGAGAGTGAAGTGGTTGAGTGAATATCCTACATACCGAAAAATAATAAAAGAATATTTCCATATTTGCTTCGGATGGTGATTTTGGTCAAACCTTACTAGTAACAACTGCTATTTTGATCAACTACTGCTGACGAAATTAATTTTAATTTAAAATCTTCGAATGGAAAACCATGGAAACTCACAGCAAACATTCGAGTCGAACTACAAAATGATCAGCCAACTCCAAAGCAATTAATGTATATTGGAAAGAAAAATTGCATACATTTATGTTCGATTTGCATTTGATCAGACGAACATCAGCATCAACATCAATAATGGATATATCTTACAATAAACCCAATAAAAAATCTAACACCAATAGATAGTATAGGAGTTTATCCTATACATATTTAAGGTTCCATTCGGGGTACAGGGTATCTCGACATCAAGCACAGTTGACTAAAGCATTTTTTTTTTTGATTTCGAAGGAGAATACGGAAAAGCCCCAAAAGCCGTAGACTAAGAGGGCCAGAGAAAGCAAGAAGCCAGAGAAAGCAAGACCGAAAAAGAAAACGACTTTACAGCTACTATTGTCATCATCCTCGAGGATATTAGGTCGGTTATGCATCCCTCAAAGAGTATGCTTTTCTGAAAGCGTTTGAAAATGACATTCCAGAAACCCGAAAAGTAGCTGCTTGTGTCAATTGTAAGCCGCAAAAGGTTTATCGCAAACAAAAAACGTAAGCCTTTGCAATCGCTCACGTGACCGCGGTCCATTATGTGTCCAGAGGGCTTGGTGCAACGATTCATTGGAATACGGATCAAGAGATCTCCTGGAGGAGGAGCTATCAAATCTTATGTTTTCGTGTTCCTATTCTGAACTTTAACTGTTCCAAGCATATGTACTTAAGAATCCACCGCAAGTTGTGGTGGAAGATTCCTTTTGTCAATAGATGCGTTACAGTGCTGATGTCAACATTGGCACGATTGACAGGTAAAAGACAAAAATTTAAGAATGTCCCGAATGTCAAAGAAACTGGGGAATTTGGGAACATATCTTTAGACACATTTTAAAAACCCATGGAGTATTCAATCCAATGCGCATATATGACATCGAAGTACGAAACCCAATCGATGTGGTTGTATGGGAAATGGACGTCCCACGATGGGACAGATTCATGGAGAAAATTACCTCTAATCAGTTATTTAAAAAAAAATCGCACTATTTGCTAACTATTCCTAAATGTGCATCCAGCAAACCCTAACACTATATGAACTGTTCTCCTGGAATCTATTCAACGGAGAGAGGATGAAAGAAATGCTGCTTTGGTACGGTTGAAGAGTCTCTTTACTACAAAGCCAGAGATTTTGTGGCTTCCTGCTAAGGTGGTCTCCATCTGCTGATGTTTTATGTTGATGCTATTGAATACATATTGTACGGTAGCGGACAGTAGTGATAATAGTGCAGGATATCCTTAGCACAATAAACGCAAGAAAGTCTACAGAAGATAAATTAAATGTTCTTCATTCCATACAATGCGATTTTATTGAGATAAAACTTAAAATCATATTCTCTACAACATTTATTTAATTGGAGGTTTTGTGTTCAAAGCTATATCGTCCTGGAAAGTCGCAAAATGTAAATTTTTACTAAAATGAAATAATTTCCCGGTTTCTAACTCTTACTACTACAGAATCCAATTTTAAGAATTTTATTCGCATTCTATGCAATTTAACCCTATTTAATGTTGAATTTTATATAAATTTTAAATAAATTTGAACTCAATCGAATAACGGAAAAAAGTGCAAACTTCGCCTCCTGGGATGGTGCAAACTCTGATTACACTGATATTTGGTACTAAATGACATTTGGTCTTAAATTACATTTGGTTCTAAATGAAAGTTTTCCAGAATAATAAGAATTAATTCCTCCAAAATTCTGTTTTTAAAGCACCATAAAAGGTATTCCTCATGGATAAACAAAGAATAGGATTTCTATAAACAATTGAAGTTTCAGAAATTTTTGTGGTCCATCAAAAAAAAAAAAATATATTAATGCAGAAATTATATGACATAATTGGTCCGTCTATCCAGTTGAACATTTATTGAACAACGACATCTGGGATTCTGTTAGAGATGAACTTTAAGTTTTGGATATATATTTCTTATACATATATTTTGTATTGAAGGACTTGCGCATCACAGAACCATTAAAGAGTATATGTATACAATTGTATATTTGTATGCTTCCCGATGTTTAGTTTTACCTTCTATCCCATTCTTCAAAGATATGCAGGCATTCTTGCAGTCCGTCCATGGCCCATGGACTCTGCATCTGGGACGGGAAGTTCCTGTGTATAGACGGAATAAATAACACAGACGTTCAGAGCTCGACCGAACACGATTCCGAGTCCAAAAAAATGCCATCACGTCAGGATTTTGAGAAAAAAAAAAGAAGAGGAGTGTATAAAGGGCCCAGAAAACTTGTTTTTGGGCTTTACGCTTTAAACGTGCAAAAGAGCAAACAAAACAAAAGAATTTTGGAATAGTGGGGGTAAAGAACCCTATACATACGTGATCCTTGACGAGATAGGCAATTCGGGGATCGTGTTTAGCGGACAATAGTATATTAAAAATCACTCCTATCTATAAAAATAGCGAAATTTGGCCCCTACTATTATCAAAACCTTTCTTTATCATGCGTATAAGGGTCTTAAACTGCACGTTTCAAGCTTTAATTTAAGATCTTGTAGAACTCTAGCACATTTTTTTCTCATGAACACGTTTGTTTGGAGTCTTTAGCTTTTTATCAAAATCCTGACGTGATAGGCAATTTTGGGACACGGGATCGTGTTCAAAAATATATAATAAACCACTCCAAAACAATGCAGGCCTGTGTAATAGGTTCTAGAACGCTACCCTGCCACAACACACATAGTACTAGATGAGTGGCTGAAGTCTCCTATTGCACTTTGATAGAAAATTGTCGAGGATGTGGTTGACAAGTCGGTGGAGCTATTTGGAAGTGATGGGATTTCAGCACGAAGCTCAATCTGACGTTCCGGGATAGTACTTCAGAATTCAATAAAGCCACCCAGAGAGGCCACAAACAGTATTTCTCAAACCTTCGATATGGTATGACATCAACAATGTGTTGACCGGATAGTACTGTTCACTTCAAATAGTTTGAATGGTTTTATGGGCACATCCTTTTGCAGCGATGATCCTAAAAAGCAACCGATTTCACTCTCTTCTTCATGAAGTGCCATCAAGATGCGCCGTTTCGAATTCCACTTAGCTATGTACATCGACTCATCTTTTCTATGCCTCCTTTAGTACGTTACAAACTTAACGACAAACGAATAATACCCTTCCAAACAATGTCTGTAGGTATGTACACAAAAAAATACCAAAAAAAAAAAAAGTGTAAAAGTTTGGTACGAGCACACACGAAACTCCATCAAGCACAGATAACATCGTAAATGAGATTAGGAAGGACATTCGCGTATTAAACATCGCAAGTATTACACACCAAGGATATACGTTATGCAGCTAACATGTTGCCGGCCAGCGGCTGAGTATCCTGCTGCTGCGTCTGCCTTTGCGCTAGTACGTACAACCACGGGCGGTCCAATTGGTCGTGTTTGTTGGCGCTTTTTGTCTATTATTCGCTTATAAACAGCAACGCAGCGGAAGTATAATGTTGCCGGGACAAACAGAGTGAACCACAATAACGAGGCGAGGGTATGGCATGCAGTTTGATGGCAGGACTTTTGGCAAGGATGCGCTGCGCGTTCGAGCGCTTTTATGTTGTGCATTGTTGAACGGTTTGGCATTGTCTCTGTTGCTCCAGTTGTTTTTTTTTCTATTTTATTGTTGTTGTTGTTGTTGTCTGTTGCTAATATTGGTGTTGTTGTTGGTGTCCTTGCTACTACAGGAAGTTGCAACAGTTTGAAGCATTGTAATTGCTTTTTTGTTGTTTTTTACATTGCCTTGTGGCAGCAGCCAGTCGAAACGTTTGTCATGTGCTTTAGTTAAAGTAAGAAAGTATATAAGAGAAAGAGAGACACAAACATTAAATAGAAGTTGCTAAAAGCAACCAAATTTTAATTAGATTTTTAATAATTTTTCACTGAGTCTATTATTCTCAAATGGTTTATAGAAATGCTTCAGAAGCCGTATTTATCAAATTGAAAGTTGCTTGAAAAGAGTTTTGCTGAATCAGTTTGCAAGTATTTCAAAAGAAAGTGAGTTTCCACAGAAAGAAGAAAGAAATCTGCTGTCGTTCGTGTTTGACTTCGAGATATTCTGTCCCATGGCACCCAGATATATTCCAATCTGTATCCTTATGGGCTATTTTCGTCGACTTGAATGCTTAAAAGCATCTACGAGAAATCCTTCTGCCGACGCATTTCCCCATTGGCTACTGAATACCACTGATAATTATTTTAGAATATATTCCATATGTTACTCACATCATAATTTAATTAAAAAGCACAACGGTTCAAGTCTCCACGGCGCGCTTTTCCCATTACATCATTCTTTGTTTAGTTTTAAATTTCAAACACTCCACTTTACCAGTCTATGGCGCTTCTATGCCAAACCGCATTCATTCAGTAATTTCCACACAACATCGTATCATATCTCAAAAACAAAAGGCCACAAAAGTCTCATGTTCAACGCACAAAACAATTTTTGCTTAATTTCGGTAAAAATCTCTTTCCAAACGCATCAGAAACCACCCGATTTTCTAAGCAAACAACCAACAGCTGTGGAATATTTTAGTCCTGCTTAGAGCACATGCAATTTTTATATATGCAGGACTACTAAATAGAAGCAGCACAGCAAGCGAGTTTATCATCATCATCGGCAGCAGCAACAGCTCGAGGAACATATATAAAATTTCATAATTGCAGATTGTTAGTTTTGACTTTTTTTTTTTTTTTTTTTGGTTCCTACTTCCTTTTTGATTTTATTTTTATTTTTTTTTTTTTTTGTTCAAAACAATTGCATTTCTGCAAACAAATACAGCAAACATTGCCTTTTATTGCCTTTGTTGGCATATTTTAATTATTTTTGGGGTTTCTCATACAATTATACAAAAGTTGTATATCTACATTATTACATAAAAGAAACTCTAAAAGTTTTGGGAAACTGGTAACATAGTCTGAAGAGTGATTACACAGATATGATCTGATTCATCACGTCACAATTTGAAGATATTTAAAATTATGTACAATCAAAATTTTTATTTTTTCTGATTTTGATATTAAATAAAGGCTGTACAAAATTTTTATTAAACTCTAAGAAAACTAACTGAGAGAACCACATGTCATCACTTGGCAGACATAGGTCTCTTTAAACTAGAATGAGAGGAAATATTCCGAGACAATATCTTAAGTTAGAATAGGCTGTTGTTGACTTAATTTGTTAAAGAATGGCACGAATGAGTTGCTCTTTGGTAAAGCGAACGTCTGCAAAAACTTGAGGAGAAGGTGAGATGGACCCAGAAGATCGAACAAATAGGAATGGAGCTAACTCTTCACAATAATAAACAAAAAGATATTGAAATACACAAACAATTAAATTAATAACTTACGGAAAATTAGAAACAGAGAACTAACCATAAGTTGCTCCGGGAAACTTATTTCTCCGGCAGCACGTGGGCACTGCTTTAATCGGAGAAGTTGTAGATACTAACACACAGAGTCATAAACATCGCTAAGAATCTAAATAGTAAATAGCACTGAAGTGGGATATATTTACGTTTGAACGCTTCAAATTTCCAGGAGTATATAAAATATTATCAGAATTATTACAGAAGGAAGCAACATAAATACTCCTGAGTTTACGAAATATTATATACCAAAGGCGAGGAGTAATTCCGGAAAGTAAGATTCTTTTATAAACAACATGTGCACTCAAGCTGTAATGATGTATAAGAATTGGCCGGGTGAGATCCTAAAACCATGCTCTGGTTGTATAACATGGTACTGTAATACTATAGTTGCATTGGGCGAAAGAATGAACTACTCCACACCAACTTCGATGCAAAGGCTAGTCTGTATTTGCAAATCCTAGATCTTATACTAGTTCATCTAGAAATTGAAAACAAAACAAAGAAGATCAAATTTAATATTTAACAAAACCGACTCTTTATGAGGACACAAAATATATATTCTTAATGTTCATGCCAAGAGGCGGTAGGACAAAGAATTTAAATGTTCCCGCAAAACATGTTTGACGTCGGAAAGATCATATAAACCATAACCAAATAGCATCAAAAGATATACATATGGATTACTAACTCAAGACGATACTGACCTGGGATACAGTTATGGAAGTCTTTGGCAAACACACCAGCATATTTTAAGCAGAACTGTGCCTAGTTGAATCAACTCCGGAGTGCTGTACAGAACGCTCGCAGCGGCTTGCTAGCCAAAATGTAAGAACCTCATAGTTCCATGCCAGGGAAGAGTGTTCTTATGAAACTAACCAGCTGTGGATCGAACGTTGAAAGACCTAAATTGCTTCACTACCATTATGGGTGGAGTTACTTTCGTGTTTGTTTTGCGGATTTTCGGCAAACTTCCTGTAGTTACAAAAGGTACGCTTGCATATACATATCATCAAAGCCTGTATTAAATCATTACCCTTATGAAATTTTATTGAACAACTAAATTTGCAAACGAGAGCCTATCTTGGTGCAGAAACTTATCAAGACTCCCGCAAAAACTGCTCAATCATGGTGAAGGAATTTTCTTTATCTAAATTTGGAGACTAATTCTTCTGAAATTATTTTAAATGAGACAGTTGTGACGAAACTTAGTAGTATCGCAAAATTTAGATATAATTAATATTCTTGATTTATGAAATGTACTTATTCTTTTAATATTTTAGTTTAATTACATCATGAAGGTAGTTTAGTTTTAACACAACAATCTCAATTAATGCAGTTTTGGAACAAACAACCCAACACGCGAGCAGGTGACCACACCATAACCCTGATCTCAAATAAGTGCCCGAAGTCATACGACCCAAGATCATTGTATCAAAAAATGTGCAACATTCGCCGTCGGCTGTGGGTCAGCTGTTGGATCAGCTGTTCAATCGGAAAATATCCGAATCAACCGAAAAACAGAAAATCATGACCACCATATGGTATAAAAAGCGCGACGCAATGCAAATTCGGTCAATCATTTTTGGACAGTAGTCCGAGTAAGTATCCGCGGGTAAAATCAAGTGTTGTGCAGTGAAGTGAAGTGTGTCAATATTAGTTAAGTGAAGTTAATCATTATGGTTAATATTGTTTTTCTTCGCGTTCGAAATAGCTCCGCGAGTGCGGCTTACGAGTATTAGCTGCTTTGGTTAATAGCTCCGCGTTCGAATAGCTCCGCGAGTGCCGTACGAGTATTAGACCCTTTGGTCAATAGCTACTCGTGCGAATATACCCTGCGTGTGCCGTTTATTTTGGTTAATAGCTCCACAAATGCCGTTTAAAGAATACTAGCATCTTTGGCTAACAGATCCGCGACGTTTGTAAATTCCAAGTATACTATACATTGCACTGTTTCCACTCACGCATGAATCAAATACTAGCCTCGCCACGCTTACAACACGAGACAGAGAACATAGATTCACTAAAACACACACATGCACAGACACACACACAAACACACACATGCATACTCATGCACTCAAACTATCGTTCATGCACGCACTAATACATGCACGCTTACGCTAACACGATCAGCTTCTAAGGGTACGTGTACGATCTACACGTTGGGCTCGGAGAAATCACCAAAACTACACCATTAATCCGTAATATTTTAAATACTTTGAATATAAATAACTAATACTGTATATTTCTTGGAGATTTCGCAACATCATAGCAGTAACCCTATATAAATTTCGGTAACGAACCTGGAGCTATACCCCATCTAAATATAAATTCGTTACACAGTTCAGATAGTTCACAATCTGGAGCATCTTATAAAAGCAGAATATAACAGGCATGAAAGAGACTTTGACTGGTTGTGATCCAGGCCAATTGCATCGCCTAGAAACGATACTATCAATGACATCAACAATCTTTTTCTCAGCTTAATTTCCATGAAAACATCTCGATTTCTATTAATAAGGTCCAAGATCAAAGCTTCTCTTTGGTTGGAATCGACCTACGAAAAGATTGTTTTCCCACGGTCAACAGGTTGGAAGTCCCGAGTACTTTTGCTACCAAATAAGAACGTCAAACATTGTCTACAGAGAATGTTTCATTGCACCACCTACAGACATGGAATAATAATAATAATATTAATGAACAGTATCAGGACAAAATTGTACCCTCACTTAGAGACTAGGACTCGGAGGGTACAATTAGTGGTGTTACTGATACAAGAGAATCTGAGTAACTAGTGGTAATACTGGTTTAACAGGACCCCGGGTATACACAAAGGAGTAAGCGTGCTTAGATATAGAGCATCTTTTAAGCATAAAATAACTCATATAAGGAGTAGCATAGCTGATTATAGCAGGATGCCAGCCAGGATAAACATTAGCCTAGAATATGTAAATTAAGCTGAGAAAAAGATTGTAAAGAAATTGGTTCAAAAAATTAATTTCTTTCTATTCTTCCGCAGAAGTCATTTTGCAGAAATGGGCATTGGTCCCGAATTCAATTTAAGTTGCTGTTACATCAGACTGCAAACTCTGATTTTTTGTACACTTTGTATAGATATTACCAATACGAGGGCTGCTACATATATTTCTAACCTAACCATGAAATAACGGTAATTTATGAGAAAAAATCGATTTTTTGTTTTTCAAAATATTTGCCTTTTGAAGCAGTTTTGCCACTCCAAAAGAGATACCTTTAAAAAAATGCGTTTTGAACGCTTCATAAGCTTCTTCGAGAGTTGAAAACCGCTGTCCGCGCAGATTATTTTTGATGTGAGGTAACTAAAGAAGTCATTTGGTGCCAAGTCAGGGCTGTACGCCGGATGGCCCATCAATTAAATTTTTTGAGCTTCCATAAACTCATTTGTTACGGCCGAAGTGTGTGAGCTCGAATCACACTTCGTGATGAAGTATGATTCGTCTTCGTCGGTTGGTGTTCCTCAGTTCATCGAACACTTCAGGCAAACAAATGGTTGTATACCATTAAGAATTGACCGTCCTTCTTTTCACAAGCGGCACGGTCGCAACATGTCCGGATTTCGAGAAGAAACAGGCGATCATTTGCTTCGATGTGCTACGCGAGCGTTTAGCTTTTGTTGGATTTTGATCGTCCCATACATTTGACTGCAGCTTTGTCTAGGGCTTACACCCATATATCCACGTTTCATCACCTTTCACGATTAAGTAGACGGCTTTTGACGTACCTCTCTTGAATTTCTTTAGCATTTGCACCAATTGACACATGCCACCATCATTTGAGCGATTGTCAAATTATGCGGTGAAAAAACCTTCTGATGATCAAATGTTCACGAAATATTGTATGTATGCTAGTCATACTAATGCCCAGGGATACCTCAATCTCATGGTATGTCACATGACGATCCTGCTTTACCAGTTCACACACAGCATCGATTTTTTCTAGCACAGCGACCGATTTTGTACGACCTTCAGGAAATTCGTCGGTGAGCGAACTTCGGCCACGCTTGAATTCGTTGTACAAGGATGAAGCTTCATCACCAAAAATTTATTTAAGTTACTTTAGCTCCTAGATATTTTAGATCATGTTTTAAGTGGTCTGTTCAACAAATAAACATGTTTCGCTTCCCAAATTCAAAAAATTTAAATCTTTCAGAAGGGTCCCTCTTCTGTTTAGGAACCACTATTACATATATCACCTACAAAATCAATAACTTACACTCTGTCAGTCAAAATCAGCCATTGGAGATTACATACTACAGCATAGCTTACAAGACCTTCTCGTACTATCCTTTTAGTAGCAACTTACACAATAAAATTTATTTAAGGTGCTTTTCGAAGCCCAGCACCATACATTATAATATTGAAAAGTTCCTGTTACTAAGCGACAATACAATGTTGTACTCTTTCGTCCCGTAATGGATTCGGCAGCTTTTTCTGCCACCGCTGATAAAGCATCTTTGTTTTTTAAACGCTAAACTGCTAGTGGGATAGGTCTCCAAAGCTTTAAAAAATTGTTTCTCTTATATAGATTTCATACAAAGTCCAAGAGTCAGATTGACCATTTTAAGAATACTTATTAGCTGAAAATAGTCCTCAGGCAGAGTTTCTTCCACCTATCTGGATATGCCCCCTTTATACGAAAAGAAAATAAGGTAATTAGACTATGTGACGATCGATTGTATATTGCTGATAAGTCCGGCTTGCTTTGGAATATTTTGCCACAGAAGACTTATAAATCATCTTTGAAAAAAGTAATTCCAGATATTAAGGTATTAAAATTAGCGAATTGCGGAATATCTCGAAAGAATAAATTTTGATGAACCGCACAGTTGAATTCCTTCACAGCCTATATTATGTTCTAGACTTAGTATACAGTATGATTGGAATGATGAAGGCAAATGAAGACTACAAAAAATGAGCCAGAAGAACAAACTTAGGATCTGGAGTATAATACAACACAATAGAAGTCACAGAAATGTTTAACAAAGTCCTGCAATAGGCTAGAGTTCAAGTCGTTTATTAAAAAACAAAAACATCTTAAAACAAAACATCAAATCTCATTTAAGCGGTTATAAAACATTATTTCTCTTCTATGCAACTTTGGAAACTTTTAGGGTAATCCTCGTATCCATATGCAGATTGTACAAGCAAGCATACTGAAATTCAAATACTTACTTAATATGAGTATGCAGGAAATATAGAAATATGCATTTATTGTTTGTGGCATTCATTTTTTTTTTTAGGAGATCTCGTTTCGAGTTAAAGTTGAGTAAACATGAACGAATATTGTATTTCTTTTGGTTGAGGGAGTTCAGATTTGTGAAATTTAAGAAAATTATATTAAATTGCATAATGAAAATATATAAAAACTTTCTATACTTAATATAGAAAATAAAAAGTTACTGGTGACAATTGAAAAGGACCAGTTACAACTCAAATATAGAACTTAACCACGACAACAGAATTCAATTAGTTTAATCACGAAAAATATGTTCAGTATCAAATATAAAAAAAAAAAAAAAAACAATAGTCATCAACGTGAAAAAGCTAAATGCATTTTGGCAACAATTTACAGCATCAGCAGGACATCACATCACAACAAATGGCGCCAGCAGCCGGAAAATGCAATCTAGAATAGGTGAAATGTGTTGAGAAATAGCGAAAAAGTAAAAGAGCAGAAGGTGCCGACGTCATGTTTTGCAGCTAATTGAAAATAATTTCATGTAACAGGTTAAAGAAAAAAAAAAAAACAAAATAGAAGAAATAAAGAAGAAAAACTTGTTGAAGTAAAAGAAAAGTCTTAGCTTGTATGTACGAATTTGTTTGTAGCTACTTCAATTTTAACTTTGCCGCAACTACTGAAGACTTAATGAAAAATCAAATAGAACACAATGCAGAGTAGAGTGAAATAGAGCAAAGTGAAACAAGCGAACAAGCGAACAGCTGTCGACAGGACAAGTCGAAAGGATATTGTCAGCTCGAATGCATTCGATGTGAAGTTCGAAAAACATTCAAGCGGAAGTGCTTAGTAAAAACAACAACAGACAAAGTGTAGCAAGGAAAAATAGTTATGGGTACAAGTAACAAGAAAAAGGACTATGAAAAGCTGCAGATACTTTTACGAGTGTAGTCTGCTTGAAAGTTTCTGTATTTTATGTAAAGTTAAACTAAAAACGAGAGGGGATTGAGTAATTTATTGAAACTAGACTTTAGATCTATGCGCTAGATCTAATGAGGAGTTGACCGAATACTACGGAATCCACCTCATCTGGATACATTACTGCCAGGCTTTTAAGAGTAATTGTGGAACGGATAAACTGACCTAAAGGATAAACTGCTAAAGTCTACAATTATCCTGGAAATAACACGGTAGGGATTCGTTTAAGCTCAAAGTACCTTCTACATTTGCACAATCTCCAAACTCATTAGGCCGATCCCCAACTTCAGATGAACAACAAACTTAAGAAAAGAATTGAAAATGAGATGAATCCTTTTTTACAAAGGCTAAATTTGAATGATTTTTAACAAAAAAGAGGCATCACGCGAGAGAAGAAATGCTGAGTGAAATGGACGAGTGTGGAAAATGCTTGCGTAGTAAGCCTAACATCTTTAACAGAGTAGGGAGAGCGCTTGTGTGTGTATAGTACATTTTCAATTACAAAAGTGTGCAAAGTAAAATGGAATTCAAGAGGGGAAAAACTTATGAATCTGAAGCATATGCATGAGTAAGAGAGAGAGAGCAGCTATTGATGTTGTTTCTGCTATTTGTTTTTGTGCATGGTGAAATAACAATGGTGAAATAAGGTGAATTATCTACAATCCATGGATATCTTTCTTGTAACCTATAAGAGCGATAGATCGCGAGAGAGCTGAGTGAGGACAGTATATAGTTAATAGATCATTTGTTGTACCGTTCTTTCGTTTCTATTCTATTGAAAAATATTCTTGAAGAATTAAAACCAAAAACTTATCAGCGTAGCTAAAAATCATGAAGAAAATTTTGCAAACTTTTATGTTCATTTGAAGTAGTCTATAGATCTCATAGACGGTTTCGAAGTAGATTTTGATTTTCTCAAAGAAGATTTTTAATTTTCTCAAAGAAGTATTGTATTTTGAAAAGAAAAATGGGGCCGTTCAAATTCAATTGCTTATAAAATCGTCATTTATTATCCGATTTTGATCAACTTTTGGGATTTTGGCTTAGAGAGACGTTATTTCTATACTGACATACTTAATTTTTTTTTGTGCCGAAGAAATACTTTGCCTTGGGGGTGATTTTATGGGGAAGGGGGGAGGGGCAAAATTTTTAAATAAACTTGTAAAATTCCGGAGCAGTCCTAGTCGAATGCAAAAAACACGAAGTCTTTATCTATTACCGTTTCCGAGATCCTTTCGTTCATACAGACGGACGGACGGACAGACGGACATGTCTATATCGACTCCTCTATCACTCCTGACCCTAATGGGGGTAATTTTGGGGGGTCTCCGACCATTATTTCTACCTGTTACATACACTTGCACAAAACCAATAGGCTCTTGTACCTTCGGTACAGGGCCTAATGAGACCTCGTTGGTATTTTCAAAGTGTGGTGTCTCCAGTAAGACGTTCTAGATCCTTCAGTGACAGATTTGTCAGACTTTTAGGATCTTTAAAGAAGGCTTTCCCAAGGAATCGTTTGCTTTTTCTAAGAAATCAGGACAGTTGCATAGAAGGAGATGGATACTATGAATCTGCTTTTCGTCAACGTAGATGCGACTAAAGTCCTGTTAATCTGTCTTCAATAAATTGAAAGATTATACCGCATTCCTTCATGTATCCCATTTCCAGGAAATTTCTTACAAAATTATTCATTCCATTTAAGCTTTAGATAAGATTAGTCACCACCCTGAACTGAGCTGTGTTCCTTACTTAGTATAGGATGATGCTTTGTCCTGCAGCACATGGCCTAAACAGATGTGCTTTAGGAGACTACCGAAAGATACCAGACTTAATATGACATTTTAAGCAGTTAGGGATAGGAACACAAGGTTTCGTAATGCCCAGGCAAGCTTTATTTTTGTGCCTTATGAAGTTTGAAAGCGTAAAATTTTGTAGCAGCCACCAAGACTAAGGCTCCATACGTTAGTTTAGGCGAGACCAATAAATGATATTCCCTCCAATAGTTATTTTCCAAACGGTTGATGGCGCCTCTGTCATCTTTCATTATTTTTTCAAAGTTTCTTGCACCTTAGAGTAGTGCAAGGAGTTTTGTCTTTAACAATAGAACCAGGTCATCTGCGAAGAAAACCATTCTACATCTATTTTATTGGAGTTTTGGGAATAGATCTATGTAAGATATGACTTTTGCCCCTTGTGAGCTTCTTTATTATATCCACCGAACAGTGTTTCGAATTTATTACTCGGCAGTGAAGTATGCCACTAAGCCCTCGAGTAATTGCTGGATGTAAGACGAAATTGGCGAGCGAGTCCAATATTCGATGCTGACATTCTTAAAGGCTCCCTCGTTATTAAAGAGATTGCTGCTGCTGTAGGATCTTTGAAGTGTGTAAAAATTGTATTATGTGCCAATTTCATATATTTTTCTAAGTTTGTTCTACCCACCCTCGTACATAAAACATTTCTTTATGTGTAAATTTAAATCAGCTTTTTTGTTGAGTGCTTACATCGAAGCAGCTTATGTTACGTTGATGGAAGTTAATAAATACTTTGAAAATACGATAATTTATTGAGTTGTTGTATAATTGTTGTTTTGTGGTTGTTGAAAATCCGAATATTAAGTTTTACTATGAGAATTTATTACAGGTATATTGTGAAATTGCTTACAATAAACAAGTTAAAGTCAAAAATTTTAAGACGAAAACCAAAAAGATTCTCAAGAACGCCTAAAACTATGCAACTCCATTTGTCATTGCATCTGCACAGAATAACACTCCAAGTGAAGTGTGTTCATCATCATCAGCTTCGCCTGCATACAATCACATAACAATGGATTTGACACCATACACACATCGTCATCATGCCACAAATTTGAGACTAACCACTTGACCTCATTGTCAGCTGCCAAAATCGAATGTACGAAATCTTTGCTAAGAGGCTTTTCAACCTGCCCCAAACTCAGTTCGACTCTAACACATTCAAATGCAAATTTTTAACTGACTTTGTTCGATTTTGGATTTGATTTGCTTCTTTCTTCTTTTTAGATTTACCAAAATCTCGTCTACAACACTTAAAATTTCTTCTTACTTTGCATACATTTTGTGTGTTTTTCATTCGTTAACTTGCTGCACGTTTGTGTCCTTAGTGTCCTTGTGCGTATGTTTTGCTTCTGTTCTGTCCTGTCCTATCATATCCTGTGACAAAAGCTGTTTGGTGTGTGATAATCTCTGTTCATGTCACTCCACTCTGATCGAATTGTGTAAAATGCATTTTTGTTTGGTTTTTATTGATGAACAACAACAAAAAAGGCTGCTCAATGCATTTCGCATCTAGAAAACATTGTAAACTCGAAATTTTGTGGTATTGCAGATGTTGCTAGATGCTTAGATGAAAAGGAGCCATCCATTATACTAGTATGTTTAGGTGTCATTGATATTCTTATCGAAATTTGACAAACTTCTGAGCAGATACACCAAGATTGCATAACAGGTACTCGAAATAAATTCAATTATTTTTTTTTCTTTCGTTGAAAAGAAGGATTATTAATGAAATATTCGGTATATATTGCATAACAAGTAAGAAAGCAGGAAGTGTGTGAACTGGACTTTCAGTTACCCTCCCAACTATGGTATATAGACATACCTACATTCAAAGATAATTTCATTCCACAATGAATGAAAATAAATAAAAAATCAAGCAACCAGCGTCAATAACACAGCCTTTTGGAACAACTGCTTGAATGAGGTGGTTATTTTTACACTCATAGAATCATCTCGGTAGAATCATCTTGATCTATTGAAGTAGGCCTTCTAGCCTGCTTATTATCTAATTAAACAGCCCAACTATAATGCTTATTCCGAAGAGCATTTAGAATGTGCTGAAAATGCAGCTTTTTCGGAGTACCATGGTGATACCAAAAACCAAACTTTTGATCAGGGATGGCACTCTGGTCGCTCAATATTGGAAAGACTTTATCAAGACACATTCTTTTGAGTAGATTCATATCAGATTTCAGTATCTTTACAATCAAATCAAATGGATGCGATCCATTGTATTGAAGAACAGCATCTAGTATGTTATTTATTTTCTAGAATTGCCTTCGCCAGCCTTCCGTCAATTCCGTCATACCACGGGGTTTTGTTCTTCTTAAAAATTTGTATCTGCAGACGAACTATTTACAGATTGGACGCAGAATTCTGTATGTCTGTTCCGAGAAAACAATTGGCAATTCCATGGCATCATCCACGTCCTTAGCAGATCAAAGTTCCATGTTGAGGTTGAGGAGCTAGTCTAGTCTCTGTTGGAAAATTGGCCAGTTTGCATGGTTTAGCAACGTCCCAGATAGTCTGATATCAACGATTGGCGACAAATGGTTCGAGTTAAGATCCGTAGAGTTGGAGATAGCTAAACGGCTGGACGAACTGGCAGCATAAACTGCAAAGTCCAACGCATCAGGATGACGAGTAGTACGTCGGTGCTCTTCTTGTCGATACATTGTTTAGCATTCCAGTCACCAGCGACCAGGAACTTATAATCAAGTTGATAGAAAAAATTCTTTAAACTGCATCTCGGATAGTATATACCGAGGAGCACAATAGACGGTGGCAAAGACAATGTATCCTTGAATAATGTTGACATAAATGATAGTGGCTTGCATATCAACAGTTCTGACAGAGCACAAAAAATGATGTTTGAGTGCCTAACGGATGAGCGCAGCAGCCACTAATTCTGTTATAGCCAGGGAACCTATAGTATGATCTGGAACAATGGTAAGTCGCACTCAGAAACATGATGTGAATGTGGCTTTAAACTCATCCGGTCGACATATTATGCACTGATTTATTTTTCTGAATTCGACACCAGAACTATCAGGAGATATTTAGCGGGAGAGGAGATAGGGGAGGAGATGCATAATTTATTTTGAATATTCACTTTGAAACGAGTACAACAAACTTATCATCTAAATCTGATGACGATGGCAGTTCATTCTTAATCTTAAGAGTACGTCGGACCTTGAACCAAGGCACCCGAGACCACCAGTCATCCAGATCTATATACTATTTTTAAACATCTAATTGAATTCCCTAAAATACTGACAAAACCAACCTCATTATTTGCACACAAAGGAACTAATGGGTTTTTTAAAATTAAAATCATCCAAATACTGTGATAACCAGATCTCTCCCATGTTGACTAACTCACATTCATTATTCAGTTCGTCAAAAACGATTGAAAGATTTTAGCAATTTTTTCCAATGCAGGAGCATAAGTCTTCACACATAGCAGCAGCCGTCCCCAGCTTTTGGGAAAATCTTCAAATTCTAGGACTGCTCCGGAATTTCACAAGTTTATTTTAAAATTTTGACACTAGAATATCACGACAGTCATCTTAAGAATAACTGCAGCTCGAGCACTGATAAAATAGTATTGAAACCTTTATTTAGGAAAAACTATAATTAGGTCACGCCAATATAAAATATAGGGGTCTAAAAATACCCACCCCAAAACAGATTTTACGATTCCAAGATCTAAAAAATAGGTCGAAAAACTTCAAATTATTTTGTATACAGAATTTTACTTAAATACTTAGTTGGCCCTTTAATCACTTTTTGTTGGTGGTGCTTCTTGGATATTTGCGATGCAGCTGAAAACAATCCACGGATTAGCTTAACGCATGACAAGCTGACAAGCTGTCCTACTGACAAAACTTGATGAAATCGTTAGAGGACTGAGAGAGGTAGAGAGAGAGAGCTATCGAATATAGAGGGAAAATAGGAATGTCGAAAAAGCAGATTACGCAGAAGAACTGATTGTTCTTACCAACAGTCTGAAATCTGTAAAGCACATGCCTGACACGGTACCAAATTGTGCTACGCAAAGAAAGGACCATTCCAGATAGTAACAAAAATTGGTGATGTTGCCAAAGACACAGAGCCACCTTCTGCATACCGGTAAATCTAACTCTTGAACTCTATACGAATACTATTTAAGAGAATAAGTTTGATTTCCAAAAACACAAAGTCCACATTAGATGCTTTATCAGCGGTGACAACTATAGCTGGCAGAACGATTAAGAAAACTTGATAGAATGGCGGAACAAAAGAGTGCAGCATTATGGTGACGCTCGATAACATACAGAGAAATGCCATCCATACAGCCAAATGGTGGTACTCGGGGTCCCGAAGTATCTTGAAAATATTATAGTATAAGAGGCTATAGTTCAAGGATAGTGTTCAAAAGTGGTTGTTTCTTTGCTTGCTGTAGAATATAGTGTATGATGGCTGCTTTTGACGAACTGAGTGCAAAGCATTGTTTTTATAGATGATATAGGTCTAATAGTGGTCCCAAAGATCCCAATTACTGCATAAACATAAAATAGGTTTCGCTTTTTCTAGTTTGCATAGAATAAATGACCATTCCTCAAATCTGCCAATTAGTTTTCTTCCTTTATTATCGAAGTTATGGGAGAGACTAATTGCTGGTCGATTGAGCGAGATAATGGACCAAACTAGTATACTGCCAGATCACTAGAATATCATGCAAACTTTTGAGGGCCTTGAGTATAGTAAAATAGTATTTGTAAAATAATATGACATAAGGGCACTTGGCAAGGTAAAAGAACTCCTACCAGTGCTTTACTTCTGCCTTCGTTGGTCCTGGAAGGAAGAAAATTTCAGGTTAGGTAACGAGACAACTGTTCTGCCCCCATCCGATGAGAGTTGGAGTTGCGTAGAGCAGTGTACTAGCACCGTTGCTTTATTCGCTTTATACAGTTGACCTCCCTCTCCCTGACGACGACGACGACTACATGGAGGCCCCCAATAGGGCAACTATAGTTCAAAATGCCGTATAGAACCAGAAGAAAGTCTTCAGGGTTATATCTTCGTCTTGGCAGCTTGGTGTAGACGCTGGAATTTGAAGACTAATGCAAGTAAGAGAACGATACATGTTTTACGCTTAAACGCATTGTCACTCCATTGTGGATAGCCTCTGAATGCCCGTTCAGACGTGAGCTAACCTGAGAAAGCGAAAACCCCCTCCCCTTAATTAGGAGTTGGTGCGCTGGGCTTGGGACCCGCCACTGTAAAAACTAATCTCCAATAAAAACACAAAGGAAGCCTCGCAAGGAACACTATGATGACGACCCCCGCAAACGATATAAAGATCATGCACCTGGAATATCTGCACTCTTAATTGGGATGGTGCAAATATCCAGCTGGTTGATGTCCTCGAAAAGTGCAAGACTAACATCACCGCAATCCAAGAAATCCGTTGGATAGGGCAGGGTTGCTCTAAAAAAGCATCCTGTGACATCTGCTACAGCTGTCATGCGAGGAAGCACGAATTTGAATGTGGTTTCGTGGTAAGAAACTACGTGGCCTCGTCTCTAGGTTCACGCCTGTTGACGAGCGTCTAGCCGCAATACGCAGCAAGGCTAACTATTTTTATATTAGCCTGATTTGTGCGCACGCCCCGACGCCGCTGTCCCAAATATCGTGCTTGGCGTTTTCAACGGAAGGAAGGAAGGAATCTTTGGCCTCCAATAACGGAGAGAGGCTAATCGATTTCGCCGCAGGTCGGAACATGGTGTTAGCAGTACCAGATTTCAACACCTTAACATCCTCAAGGCTACATGGCTGAATCCTGATCAAATTACACGCAACCAAATTGATCATATTCTGAATTGACGGAGGGCAGCGTGTTGGATGTGCGAACGATACGTGGTCCCAATATTGACTAGGACCACTATCTTGTCGCAGCCAAGGTTCGCACTAGGCTCAGCGTACTGCACACCGCACGTTCCAACATGCAACGAAAGCTAGACGTTGGCAAGCTGCAATCAGAACAGACCCCCGTAGCCTTTTCAAACAAACTCTCTTGACTGCTGCGGGAAACCTCTCCGTCTTCTCAAGATATATGTGAGCAGTGGAAACATATCACCCGCTCCATGAATAGGGCTGCCAAGGATGTCATTGGTTATACAAAACCTGTGCAGAATTCTTGGTACGACGCTATGCTACTGCAGAGAAGAACGCTTTCTATCAGCGAACTATGCAGTCCGGAGCAACACGAGCTGTTAGAGAGCCTTTTCGGACGCAAGAAAAGGAGCAAGAAAGGCGGGAGTTTGAGGATGTTGAGATTTTGTGTGACAGAAATGAAGCTCGAAGAATGTATCAAAAGGCCAAGTGTCTGACTGAAGGTTCTAAGCCCGGAGTAACTTTCTGTAAGCATGAAAATGGAAATCTGGTTACGGTTGAACGGGAATCACGGAGATTATGGAGAAGTAATTTTCCGCCGATAAAGAAATGACACTGAAACCACCAGTTAATGTTGGCGCTATTTTAGAGCCACTGGACTATAACGATGTCGATCCAGTTATTAAAAAGCTGAAAATTTACAAAGCGGCAGGCTCTGACGGGTTGCCAGCTGAATGTTTTTAAGACCGGCGGCGAAGAGTTCGTTAGGAGTATGGAAAAACTTTTATGCAAGATTTGGTCCGATGAACGCATACTCAACGATTGGAATCTCAGTGTTCTCTGTCCTATCTTTGAGAAAGGAGACCGCGCTGTTTGCGCCAACTACCGCGGAATAAAACTTCTTTCCATCGTATATAAGATTCTGACGCGCGTATTGTGTAATAGGCTGAAGGCAAACACGGATTCACTGATAGGACCATGTCAGTGTGGCTTCAGACCAAAAGGGTCGACCAGTTACCAAATATTCATATTACGACAAATCGTGAAAAATACCCGTTAGCTTAAGAAAGACACACACCACTTATTTGTTGACTAGAAAGCCGCTTTCGAAACGCCAATATGTTCGACGGCCTGTCTGCACTAGGCATGACGCTATCTCACACACAAAGCGTTGTCAGGGTATGAAAGAATCTCCCAAACCCTTGGAGAGGTTGCAGACAAGGTGATGCGCTGTTGTATGATTTTTTGAATCTTCTGAAGGAATACTTCTTAAGCCAGCGCCTGTACATACATAATATGTCGGGTTCGATCTTCCAAAATGACATTGATATCATCGGTACGCAGGAACGGCGAGTTACCAAGGCGTTCTCAGAGATTGAAAAACAGTCTCGGCGCATGGGTCTAGCAGTGAACGAGGACAATAAGCAGTACTTGTTGTCTTCTCGCACGCCGTCATCGCGTCTTGGACAGTCATTGACGATGCGGAATTTCAACCTCATTGATGTACAAAACTTCGTCTATCTTGGATCCGAGATAACCAGCAACAACATCATCAGCCTGGAGATCAGGCGAAGAATCTCGCTTGAAAACAGATGCTTTATTGGGCTGAGCAAGCAAATGAGAAGTAAAGCCCTCTCTCAAAAGACAAAAATCAAGAACTATAAGACGCTGATACTCCAGGTCCTATTGTATGGCGCAGAGGCATGGACTGTGATTAAATCAGATGAAATGGCATTGGAAGTATTCGATAGGAAGATTTTCCGCAGTATTTTTGGTCTTATTAGAGCCGGTGACGAGTTTAGGTCCCGTATGAACCGATGAGGTTGACATAGTCCAGCGGCTGCGCTGCGCTGATCACCTCATTGCAATGCATGAAAGAGCGCCAGTACACATGGTTTACATGGGGGCCGAAACTTAATAGGAGGACCACGAAATTGAGAACGACCGGGCACTAGTTGGAGTGACCAGGTATGTTGTTTTGAATGCGGCCATGACCGAGCTGTTGGTGGCCTTCTAAGTTTAAATTGTTTTTTAATTTTTCGATTATTTTAAGTTTGTATTAGTGTATGCTGAGCCCTTTTAAGCGCAAATAAGAAAGATGACAGGATATTTCTGAGCGGAGCACATTCGCTTGCAGCATTCTTACTTGTCTCAATTTAAACTAAAAATTAAAGATTTATGTATGTCCTTTCTTTCAATTAAAGTTTGTCCAAAGTAAATCATTTCGATTTAATCAAATCTAAATAATTTTCATTTTGTTAAATTTGAATAATAAATGGAAAACTTAAATATTTACTAACTACTTAAGACACTTGAGTAAATGGCAAACTGAGATCAAGTACGACCTAAGCAGCATTAAATTTCAATAATTTGGCATAATTGCAGCAATTCAAAACGAAATCTGAAAGTTTTAAGTGCAATTAAAATAGCATATTTTCGACAACACTTAAGAAGATGCATTTAAAACTATGTAAAATACTTGAAATTATTTGAAATTTCTATTTTCGAAGGCATTGAGACATAAAATCAGATTAAATATTTAAATAAGCGAAAGCGAACAAACTCTGAGAGCTCAGTTCAGCAGTTGAATAAATGCAAAACAAGTCGCCGGAAGGAAGGAAGTGCATTCATACATTCATTTGTGTATGCTGGCTGGCACAAAGTATGAAAATTGTGCTTGACAAAATTTATTGCAAGAATATCTACGAATATTTAAATTATAAATTTTCATGCGTGTGTGTGTGTGTATATGTGCCAATGCATGTACATATCCTGACCGTGTGTGCCAACATTGACAAAAATTCTGGCAGCATACTTGAAGTACTTGATGTAAGAAGGTTTAGGGATTTTTGGTTTGTACTTTGAAGTGTTGGCCAAACACCAGAGGCATAATATAAAAGATTTTTACTACGCACAAAATAAAATTTTGTTTTTAGAATTGAAAATAAACTTGTAAATAAATTTGATGCCTCTCACCAAATGAAAAATAAAGCATCTACGAAGTTTTTTATTCATAATAATTCAAGTTTCGTTGCATTTTTAATCCGTTTACAGCCAAAGCTCTTAAGTACCTTTGTTAGTGCAAGTGCTATTGATTTTGCTTCTGTCCTTTCGAATTTTTCACTTCAATTTCTATACTTCATAATAGACAGAAGTGCAAGCGTATATTCATGGGTTGCGGAGTCACTGCTTCAATGTCTCCGTCAGCATCCTTGTTATTTCAGTTATTGTTTGTTGTTCTATGAAATAAAATCAATCATTACACTTGACCATGCGGAAATCGAGTTTAAAATAAGAAAAACAATAGACCGTTCCCTGGTATACAGCCGAACGGCTTATTCAATATAGACAAAGAGATCGGGCACTTATCAGACATCAGCTGTCTTGTCACACTTTTACACTCCTTTGTAGTTTTATTGTTTTTAAGATTTATTATTTTTACACTTAAAAACATTTCTCAGAAAAATCTTTTATATAAATATCAGCAAGCATTATTAGAAATAATTCAAAATTGCAACAGAAACCTACTCCTTATTCTCAGTTTTTGTATGAACAAAATTTATTAATATTATTAATTTTGCTCGAAACAGCAAATTTGGGTTACCTTGCCATCAAACCTCATCAAATATTTCAGCTGGGCAATCTTTACCCAGATCCAAAGTAGACAAGTTTTCTACAAAATTTAAGTTGATATTCTCCGTTGTCATTGGCCGTCCAAGACGCGATGACAGTGCGCGAGAAGACCCCAAGTCTTGTGCTCATACCCCGCTAGACTCTTGAGTCGAGACTGTTTTTCAATCTCTGTGAACGCATTACTGATTCGCCGTTCCTGTGACATATTCTGTTTGTACGAGCATTGGCGTAGGATGTACTCCATCACAAGTTTGAAGAAATCGCACGATTGCGCTTCTCCTTGCCTGAAAGCTCTCTTGGTATCAAAAGGTGCGGAGAGATTTTCCCCATCCTTCAACAACGCTTTGTGTGTGTGTCATCATGCAAAGACGAACGATCTTTGTCGGGTTATCTGACAGGGAATCGAAAAACTTCCTTCGTATCGGCATGTCGACTGCGAATTTATAGTCGACAAATGGGTGGTGTATGTCTGTTAAACTCACGGGTCTTTTCTAGGATTTGTCGCAATGTGAATATTTGGTCACTGGTTGAACTTTTTGGTCTGAAGCCACACTGATATAGTCCTATTAGAGAATCCGTATATGTCTTCAGCCTATTACACAATACGCATGACAGAATCTTATATCCAATGGAAAGAAGACTTATTCCACAGTAGTTTTTGGCGCAAAAAGGGGCTCTCCTTTCTTAAAGATAGAACAGAGAACACTGAGATTCCAGTCATTGGGTATGCTTTCATCGAAACATATCTTGTATAAAAGTTGGTCCATACTCCTAACCAACTCTTCGTCGCCGGTCTTGAATAACTCAGTTGGTAGCTCATCAGAGCATGCCGCTTTGTTATTTTTCAGCTTTTTAATAACTGAATCGACCACGTTTTAGTCCGGTGGCTCTAAAATAGTGCCATCATTAACTGGTGGTTCCGGTGTCATTTCTCTATCGGCGGAATTGTGCGCTTCATCGCCTCCAAGTAGGTTAGAAAATGACTCCTTCATAATCTCAGTGATTCCTGTTCATCCGCTACCAGATTTCCATTTGCATCCTTACAGAAAGCTACTCCGGGCTTAAAACTTACAGTCAGTACTTGACCTTTATGATAGAATTTTCGAGCTTCATTTCTGTCGCTTAATAACACAATATCCTCAAACTACCGCCTTCCTTGTTCCTTTTGCTTGCGTCTGAAAAGGCATTTCTCCTCTCTCCTTTTCTCACGATATCGCGCTCTAACAGCTCTAACAGCGTTGCTCCCGACTGCAGAGTTCGCTGATAGGATGCGTTCTTCTCTGCAGTAGCATTGCGATACTCCTCGCCGTACCAAGAATTAGTCACAAGTTTTGTATAACCAATTTCCTCCTTGGCAGCCTTATCCATGGAGTGAGTGATATGTATGATATGTGATAAACGATATGATATATGATATATCTTGAGAAGATGAAGTTCCCCGCAGCTGTAGGAAGAGTGTGTTTGAGACTGCTTCTGCGGTCTGTTCTAATTGCAGCTTGACTATGTCTAGCTTTCGTGTGCCGTACACCACGCAGAGCCTAGTGTATACCTTGGCTGGGACAAGAGTCGATATTAGAACCACGTAACGTTCGCACGTCCAATACGCCCGAAGCGTGCCTTCCGTCGATCACAACATTATTATTTTGGTTATGTGTAATTTGATCAAGACTCAGCCATGTAGCCTTATGGATTTTGAGGAGTTGAAATCTGGTACTCCTAAAAAGCATGTTCCGACCTGCAGCAAAATCGATTAGCCACTCTCCATTATTGGAGGTAGTGCCGTGAAGATTCAGTCCTTCCTAATTTTAGGCCCTGTAAGTGTCCGTCTGTATAAACGAAAGGCTCTCGGAATCGGTGATAGATAGAGACTTCGTGCTTTTTGCATTCGATTAGGAGTTCTTCGGAATTTTACAAGTTTATTTTAATTTTGACCCTACCCTTGACGTCGGATTTGGAGCAGTGCTCGTATAGACTTTCCAATTGCTCCTAGACTTCATCTTTTGCATCGTCGTTTTTCTCTTTCGTCTCAAATCAGGCTTATAATAGGTTGGAACAAAAGTCTTTTCGTATTCCGCGCACTCTTTTTTTCCAATTACTAATCGTAAAGAATGGCAAAATGGTAATAATGACATCACTGGGAAGAATTGGGAGTGCACTGCAAAAATATTGTAATGTATGTATCGCACAGTGGTCCGATCTTTGGCTATATCCACGCGGATATATCGAGAAATTTAGACAGAAGGGAAGAAGCCGTTCCTTTTAATGGTTAAGAACCATTTTGCTGACTCGGAACAGATACACAGAGGATCCATGTGAAATAGAGAAAGAAGCCAGAGACATTCTCGGAAAGAACTTGTAGGCGTAAGACATGGAAAGTAACTGCTATGTCCGTACAACAACAGCATATCTGAAATATGCAATGGAAGAAGAAGAAGAAATGCTTTAGTTGCACTGGTTACTGCAGACTTAAAAATTATTTATGAAATTTTGATACAAATTGACAGCACCTGCACCTGAGATTATATTAAGGTGACGAAACGAAACACATCCGGGAAAAGTGTCCAAACCAGACACAAATATCTTCGCAATTTCAAAGTGACAGGAATGGCGTTTGATAATCTGAAGCCTAAAAATATTATGACCTTCTTCAAGACTGCAATGCGGGATGAAGTGCTGTAGCTAAATTTTACGATCAAAAGACGTGCAAAGGTTATAGTGCCTACTTCTTAATAATCCCAGCCGCTTTTCGTTCCTTGCTTACTTTATGGCTCTCCAGGTAAAACTTTAATCTAGCTCTGTTTAAAATCTTAAAAAACGTCTAATGGATTAGGAGTAAATTCCAAGATGTATATGAAGAATATTAAGTCTTCGTTTATAACGAAGCCAAGGTTACTTCCTATATAAGCCCAAAAATTATTATTACTTAATATTTCATTATTTTATTTAATAATACAATAAATAATTAATTATAACTAATAATTATAATACCCACTTAAATCTGAGAAGATTAAAATCGAAAGAAATTTGTACAAAATATGTTTAAAAGTCAAGTTTAATTCAAATCTCATTCTCGACTTGACGCATCAACTTGAACATGTGCTCCCACAGCAGCTCCTTGGCATCGACAGCCCAAATGAAGTCCAGATGATTGAATGCATCATAGTCGACTTGCAACTTGTCAATAACATTCGGTAGCAAACCGTGCAAATGTTCGACATCTTTGGGTGCGGCAAGCCAATCGTTCTGTGCATAATACAAGGCCACTTTGCACTTAACATGCTCGAGCCGATACGAGGGTGGCGTAATAGAATTATAGCGCCACTGATTGCGCAGCCAGCCATAGTCGAACTGCCGGAATTCGCCGGCGCGTTTTAGCTGTCCAAAATGTTGCATTTGCTTTGTGGAAGCACCGGCGGGCGTATGACCGATTATGACCGGCAACATGGTCTCGTTCAGCTGCGTTTTGTCGAAACCGGTAGTCAGAAAGATAACATTCGAACAGATTTCCTTTGTGATTGTGGCATCATCGCAAATGATCTGATTGAACATGGTAATGAACTCGTTTTTCGGCAGAAATTCATGTGCACCAATTAATTTGAGTAGTAACTGCAATGAAAGATGTTTACTAAAATGTTGTACATATAAGCAAGATAATTATTATGACTTACATTCAACGGATCTTGAAACATTGAAAGAAATTCTACCACTGGACTCTTTGAATGCTTGACAAAGGCCACCGGCGCAAGCGCTTGCATAAGCATAATTTTATCCATATATTCTGGACGTTCGCTAGCCATTATCCAGAACGTCATTGTACCCTGAGAGTGGCCTATGTAGTGTAATTTTTCGAAATTGGTTTTAGCGAGCACATAATCTATTGAGGCTGGGAGATCATAAACGCCCATTTCATGAAATGTGAAATCCCAGAAAATTGCATGATGTGTTGTGTACTTGGTATGATTTCGGGAATAAGTGTTGCCCCGTACATTGGTCATCCAGATATCATAACCTTGCTCGTACAGTAGATAAGCTAAAATATAAACAAAGAAGTACGAAAAATTTAGCACAGCTGTGAAAAAAATGTGTCATATAATTGGAAATGACATTAATGTTTCGACTTACAGGAAGATTGAAACATTGTGTTAGAATGATTCCAAGAAAACTTAAAAGAATGTATGGTAATTAGGCCCTGTACCGAAGGTACAAAAGCCTATTGGTTTTGTGCAAATGTATGTAACAGGTAGAAATAATGGTCGGAGACCCCCCAAAGTTATCCCCATTATGGTCAGGAGTGATAGAGGAGTCGATATAGCCATGTCCGTCTGTCCGTACGTCCGTCTGTATGAACGAAGGGATCTCGGAAACGGTAATAGATAGAGACTTCGTGTTTTTTGCATTCGACTAGGACTGCACCGGAATTTTACAAGTTTATTTTAAAATTTTGCACCTCCCCCCCTTCCCCAAAATATCACCCCCAAGGCTAAAAATCTTCGGCACAAAAATGAGTACACCAGTATAAAGATAACGCCTCTCTTAGCCAAAATCCAAAAAGTTCATCAAAATCGGATAATAAATGACGATTTTATAAGCAATTGAATTTGACTAATCCCCCTTTTCATTTCATTCATATTTGCGAAGTGAGAAGTGGTCATGCATTTGGTCATAAGCTCGGGAAACATTTAATGTGTTTGTTAGGCGAGCTGAACTGGTACAGGGCCTCTTACAATCGGTTACGCACGACTGTAAATTCCTTACTTGTTTTTTAATTATTTTGCTCAGCACAAAAATATTTGCAGCTTATTACATTACGTTAGTTGAATTGTCAAATTTTGTGTAGGAAGGAAGGAAGTTTTGGAGATTTCATAGAGTTTATATATTTGAAATCATCACGACTAGGTACGTTTATCTAATCATGTCTGGCCTTACGTTTGTATTTCTATCTGAAAGAACCATTTTCTGAGTGGAGAGTACTTAGAGAAACTAAGTAAAATCACGCAATCTGAATCCATATATCTGATACAAAAGTATTTTCTCTCATAACAACAAAACTGGAGCGAAATCAAGGTTAACTTTGAAAAAATATGGCATGTCTATCCATATATATTTTAAATTTTAAATAATGTATTTGTAGAAAATTAAGTGAACGTAGCAACATCATTATGAGAGCCCGACAGAAACCTTCATCCATTTTCGAATTTTGAAATCTTTTTTTTATAATTAAGAGACCCCGAATTTGCAGTAGTCTACGAACGCTTTTAAACTCACATTTTATACTCTACCCATCAAATAATTAACCACGTCTGTCAATGTTTTTGGAAATTCCACATTTCATTCGTGATCAAAAAATATATTAGGATATATATATATAAACGCTTCTTACTAGGGTTTCATAATCTACACAAATAGTTATTAAATGCATGTTTTGCAAGTTCCAAATCTTAGGCTTGACGACTGGAATTTTGAAATATATCTCCGAACAGAATGATACAATTTTTGTAGAGCTTTTATTGACAAATTGTTCATATGTAAAGAGCATTGGGTGAAACAATGGAAACTGGAAAACGTTGTGCACTCCATAAAAGACAAAAACTAAATTCATTAAATTTACTTAAATTTCAGCGACCAGCATGAGAGTTCGTACATATATAAAGGGTACTTCAAAAAATATGACCTACTGCGAGAAAGAGAAAACAAAGGAGATGATATAACAATTCTTGCTGATTACAAAACTGTGACAACGTTAGATTTAAGAGCAGAGAAACTAAATACCCTACAAACTATCTGTCATAAAAACTATGTAAAGGATGACGCAAAAGTAGTGACCGGATTTTTTAAAAGTATATTATTTTTAAATTATTATGTTGTTATGTTATACTTGTATTATGTCTGCTGGTGATTAATATTTATTACTGTGTCCAAATAAATATAATATATACATATATACAAAATCTGATCTCTTTACGATAGAAGAAATAAGTGCGCTCACTAACAAGCATCTAGGAAACCTGAAACCTGCTCTAAAAAAATCAAGCACTTTAATATCGGACACGATTATTCGGTGAAGTCCTAGTCGAATGCAAAAAATAACAATGTCTCTGTCTATTACCGTTTCCGAGATCCTTTCATTCATACGGACAGACGAACAAGGCTATATCGAATCCTCTTTCACTCCTAACCATAATGGTGGGATCTCCGTTACATACATTTTGCACAGAACCAATAGGCCCTTGTACCTTCGGTACAGGACCTAAAAACAATATCTTGAAATATTTCGGAGCTAGTTATTTAATAGGTGATGATTTTAACTGCAGGAATCGATAATAAAACTGCCTCCGTGCAAATTGTTGGAGTAACATTAGAACTGAACTGTCATCTAAAGGTCATTTCAAAACAAATAAATAAAATTTATATTTCCGAACCAGTTGTTCAACAAGACCTCTCAATTCGGGAGATCTGATTAGAAGTTGTTTAAGAGATCTCTAAGAAATGCATTTTAGGTAAAGCTGACAAATATTACCGATGACCCAAATTCAATTGAATTGATGATGACAAATTATGGCAGCTCGAAAATTGATCCTAGAAAGTCAATAAAGCAATTTGTTATCTAATTACCGAATTTTGAATACAGACCAGTATAGACAACTAATCTATAAAGCCAGGCATAATTATTGGATTCGTGAAATTAAATGTAAAATGTTCGATATACATAACATCAATTGGAACAATAAGCTCCACCGTTTGGATTTTAATTCCAAGCCTTTTTGTCAAATAAGATAAAAAACTAAATATGGAGAACAGGGAGCAAAAGGCTAATTTTTTAAGCAATGTTTTGAGAAGAAACTTATTCTAAACGGTTCTTTTTCTGATGATAATAGAAATCTACTAAAATTGTAGCTATTCTAGAGCCTTGTAAATCACCTGATAGGCCTCAAATTGTCCATTCCTATATATTTATTTTTTACATTGAATGTACTGATTTGTACTTTTCATACTAACAAGATGGTTTTTTATTAAGAAACGGCTTATTAGATTTATGTTCTCGTTTGATTTTAATTCTTTTATATCCATCTATATATAAAAATGAATATTTCTGTGTATATTCGTTTAAATGTCCTTTATAGATTACTACGCCATTCATCCGATCACCATGAAACTTTGGGAAGTTATTGAGAACACACCCGCGCAGATTACATGAATAATAAATTATAATAAATCTATCTCAGAATTTTTAAAACTTTATGAGAATTATAATTGATATAATTTATATAATAATTTAGATAATTCTCATGTGAGTATCATATCCGTCTTAATAATATTTATATGTCAGGTTTGGGTGTATGACGGTGGCTGATTGTGATAAGAGGTGGTGTGTCAAGGTAGTGTGAACGTTCGGGACGGAACGTAAGATGAATTGATAAGAGTGATAGCTGAGGGAACAGCTATATGAACGTGCTGATGAAAGTATTCTGGTCTATAAATCTTAGCTATCTTCCAAATACAACCCAAAGGTTGCAAATGGGTATGTATTACAATTCATAAACTTTGCAGCCTAACAGCGACTAACAGAAAGTTACCAGCTTTTATGATCTAGATCTGAGAAATCGGTATCTTCGCTAAAAAAAAAAACCTCTTTAAAATTGACTTTGACTCTGCAAAGCTTTATGTTCAAATTGTTTTGCTGTATAGTCCTCGAGTTCTTATATCGATTTAAATGTCCAATTTATACATAATTAATTTTTATTAATGAAACTTAATGTCAAACTAGATTCGTTTTATCTTTGTGTGTGTTGATCAAATTTTAAACATATAAAAATTTTTTCCTTTCCATTTTATTCGTAAGTAAGGATATTTTTTGGAAAAATATTTAAGTTGCGAAAACTTAAAAAATAACACAAAACTTTAACTTTCACAGGTTATATCTTTGGCGCTCCAGTCTGTTTACATATTTATTGCTGAAGCTGGTAATTAAAAATCAAGCCCTTTCGGTACCTGCAGGTCCTCCTATATGACAGAGTTTTTCACAAACCACTTCGCATCGACCATTCTTCTCAGGAGATTTGATTGAAACTTTTGAAAAACCTTCACTTTGTACTTGTTTTTATTCTTTTGATTTCTTATAAATAATCAATATATTGATCTACTCAAAGTTTATAACAATTAATATTAAAACGTTTTCTAGAATATACTCGTATTGAACATATATAACGACAGTCAAACAGAATGACCCGTTTTAAAGAGCTGATTATAAATCTTTCGATTAACTTTCGAAAAAAAATTGATAATACATTTCTTTCGAAGTCAACTTTTGCTTGCCGTATATATTTTTAGAATATGACTTTAGATTTTCTATTAAATTATATTAAGTAACACTTACCCAAGCCTTTATTTGGGCCCATCATAACCCATGTCGCCGAACTATCCAGTAAACCATGTGTAAGTAGAACCGGCGTAGCGCCCGGTCTAGCAATGCGATGCATTTCAAGTATATAACCATCCTTAGTAGTAACATGATGTGTCTCCGAGGGATAACCATATTTACGCACCAGTTCGGGCTGCACTTATATAAACAGTAAATTAAAAACTAAACTTTCATATTTTTGTTTTTTTTTCACAAGTAAAAATTTACCGTTTTCAAGAATGAATCTTCAATAATATCTGGATCCACATCTGATTGTAGCACATTTTCAGTGCTACTAGCCACTGCTGTATCTGCATTTCTTTTCGAGGAAAGTTTATCCAAAAATGGTATATCAAATAGATCTACATTGACAAAACGAAACGAGAATAGACCCGTTCCACTAACTTGCTCCGTACTTAGCACAGTCAGTAGACAAATGGTGCACAATATTAATTTTAACATTTTGATGCGTTGAGACGAGTCTTTCGTGTTCAACGTTTGAGTATTGACTGAATGCAAACAGCGTATTCGATTGAGGAGGAAAACAATGTTGTATACTATAATAAATTTTAATCAGAAAATATTAATCACTTCGACGAGTGTGACATGTAAATAATAAATATTGATAATCCCATGCGTTTTTGGTGGTAATTTGATAAGGCTGTGATTATTTTACCATATGTGAAGCTAAGCTCAAGCAACTTGACTTTGACTTAGTTTTTTTTTTTTTTAATGTAATGCATATAAATTTATAATTTTAGACAGCATAATAGATAATCTGTCGGATTTATATGTCTCGTGACGCACAAAGCGTTCATCCGTTTTGTGATTTTTTTATTTGCGTTTAAATATAAAAAAAACTGAACTATAAAATGCGAGGGTTCAAATTATTGTGATGCCCCTTTCAGCACAGCGCAACGCGGCACATCATATATCATTTAATTGATTATAATATAATAAGTATAGCTGCTGTGTAGCGTACTTTTATAGGCATTGATTAAATTCTCACGCTTAATTGAAACTATTTGTTTTATTCTGCAGTTTTTTATTTATTAATGGTTATTTTTTTTTTTTTGTTACCATATAAACTAAAACAACAAATCGTTGCGGAGAAAAACTTTCTCTTTTTTGTTTTTGGATTTTTATGACATTTTCCCGGCGTTTATTTTCCGCTTCAAACAACGCGTGTTCCCAGCTCAAGCTACGAACGTCAACTGAAACGCTTGAGCAGAACAACTTTTCTTTATGCTTACTCAGCCGAATTAATGACTTCATATAACAAATCAAAGTTCTAGACTGCATGTTGGATATTAGTTTAGAGATTTTATTATTAAATATTTTTTCACGTGCCACAACATGAGCTAAAAATTTAAACAATTGTGTAAATCTCTAATTGTCTATTTAGTAGACTCGCGCTTTGTATTTTGAGAAGCTGTGCATACATTTATGCTTATCAATTAAGTACTTATTATACGCTACACAGAGCGTGTGTAGAGTATTATAATATAGTTACAGCGTGTGCAACAGCTTAAAGTCGGAATTGGAGATTCCATAAAGTATAAATAATGTCATGTCCGTCTGTCTGCCTATTTATTCTGTTCATCCATATTTAAAATAATATTTCGAAAGTGGGCATGGCGACCTTTTAGTTAGCAGCATTCTTAAAAATATTACCGATTTATAATCCCCCATAGAAAAATTTATTCATTTAATTAATTTAAGCTTTTGTATATATTCCACAATTTTTCAATAGATTTAAAAAAACTATAATCATGAGGTCGAAGAAATATTCATGGTTAAATAAGTACAAGGTTATATAGCGCATACGAAGCGCATTTAAGCTTCGCTCATATCGAAATGACCAGATTCTTTTGTTGTTGTTGTTTTTTTTTTCACATTCAATTTTCTGATATTTTTTATAGATTAGATTTAAATTTGTTCGAAATTTGTATGACGTCATATATGAAATAATTTTTTTACTTAAGCGTGGCTCTTACGTCTATATTTAAATACTCTGATCTACACAAATATTTATACATATTTATTTAATTTTATATTCAAAAATAATTTATAGCTTCAAGACTGATAATTATAAAAAAAAATTTCTACTTCGTTGAACGCAAAGTCCAAAAGAAATAAATAAAAAAACAAGAAACATGGAATTCAAAATAAAAAATGAGGTAATAAGAAACCTGCATACCCTACCAATAGATTACTACAGATGCAACCCATTTTAGATGACTCAAGAAAGACTTCTTAAAAAAGAAAAATGAGTCTTTCATTTTCAAATAAGCAGGGACTTATCAAAGTTTCTATGTGTCTTTTAATTTGGAATTTAGATGCAAAAGATGAGGGAAACACTGCCATATTTATTAATTTTTTGTTTCTTGTTTTTTTTTTTTAATTTGTTAAACATTTATTCTTTCGTTCAATTCATTAATTTTATTGCCTCATCACAGCATCAACGACTTTTTTTTTTTTGTACGAGGGTTGCTACAAATATTATATTTCTAGCCTAACCATGGAAAAACGGTAATTTATGAAAAAAAAAAATCGCTTTATTGTTTTTCAAAATATTCACCATTAACCACCACCATTTGCATTCGCCCGAACCATTTTGTGAAGCTGTTTTGCCAATTCAAAAGAGATACCTCCAAAATATGCGTTTTGAAGGCATCAACAGCTTCTTCGGCGCAATTTATTTTCGATGTGAGGGAACAGAAAGAAGTCATTTGGTGCCAAGTCAGGGCTGTACGCCGGATGACCCATCAATTCGATGTTTAGAGCGTCCAAAAACTTATTTGTTACGGCCGAAGTGTGACAACTCGCATTATTCATCGAACATTTCAGGCAATCAAATGTATGTACACCATTCAGAATTGACCGTCCTTCTTTCCACAAGCGGCACGGACTGGTTGGGTTTTGCTCGTCTTGAAAGACCCAGACGTTCGACTGTTGTTTTGTTTCGGGGTCATACGCAGATATCCCCGTTTCATCACCTGTCACGTTTGAGTAAACGGCTTTTGACGCACCTCTCATAACAAGTCTTCTTTTGAGCGTTTTTTAAATTTTGCGGTATCTAACGTAAAGAAACCTTTCTGACGACCAAATGTTCATGTAATATTCTATGTATGCTACTCATACTAATGCCCAGGAATGCCTCAATCTCACGGTATGTCACATGAAAATCGAGCTTTATCAGTTCACACACAGCTTCGATGTTTTCTAGCAAAACGATCGATTTTGGACGACCTTCACGAAATTCGTCGGTGAGCGAACTACGGCCACGATTGAATTCGTTGTATCAGTTTTTCACAGTGGCCAAGGATGGAGCTTCATCCACCAAAAGTTGATTTAAGTTGATTGGTGCACTCTTGGCTTGATAATCCACATCGAAAATCGTAAGAAATCATCGCACGAAAATTTTCACGGTTGAATTCCATTTTTTGACCGATATGGATTTTTCAGGTGCCTGTAAAGAAACCCAATTACGCTCGTACGTCAAAATGTTCACAGTAAGTTTGGCCTAAAAAATGTCAGACTTTACGATGGCGACGTCAGATTGCATCTGGCAACTGTTTTGTTCTGTTTTGTTGCTCAGGCTAGAAATATATGTAGCACAACTCGTATAGGACAATCAGCAAATTTTAAGGGAAACAGTTGACAATGTATTGGCGGATTCGTTGTGGGTTAGTAATAAGAGGATGTTTGGGTGATGGGAAAGAGGGAACGTTTGGCGAAAAGGATGTAAACAAAATTAATATTATTTTGCCTTTTGAGCCTTCAAAAAGACGAGTTGTTAACAAGTAAGTGATCTTAAGGGCGTTGGTGTACCTTTTGAGTTCATTTAGATAGAAGATGCTTAGTCTATTAAATTCCGGGTGGACCCAGGGTACACCGAGTTCTTCGTAAATCACGCTGTTGGTATGGAAAAGGTGCGCGTGGAAGATAATTCTGAAAACCCTGTTTTGAAATTTTTGAATAATAGAGCAGTTGCTTTTGCTGGCAGTGCCCCAGATTGAACTTCCGTTGTCCATATATTATTTATTATCGCTTTGTATACTAGGAGCTTGCTCCTCAGCCTAAGAGTTGACCATCGTCTAATCAGCCATAAATGCTTTTAAGCCTTGCATTGAATTGAGTTCTTTTGGTGAGTAGATAAAGACGCCATGACCCCCTCTACTATACTTGGCTGTAATGCTGTTTAGAATGGCTGTTCCGTGGAGATAAGCTTGGGGAAGTCTCTTCTGTTCAGTGAGAAAGTCGTTTGAGTAGACTTCTCGGGGTTCACCAGAATGTTTCACGTCGTAAGCCAAGAATTGGTTGTGTCGAGCTGGCTTTGAAGGATTGCTTAAGCCACCTGTGTCTGTCGGCATAATTAGCGGCCAGCAGCTTATATTCCTCGATGATTGGCACGGGTGAAAGTACGCTTCCCTGTGGAAATCCGGCTCTAACTTCTTATTTCCACACTTTCTTCCCCACATCTCATAAAGAATCTCTTGCGCTCAATGTAGCACCTGATGAAGTGGCAGTAAGCTGCTAGCAGCGTTGTTTTTAGTTTGTGGAGCAGACCGGTATGGCACACCCTTCCGAAGGCTGGCTTTACGTCCAGAAAGACGGCCGAACAATACTTTTTCTTCTCAAATATATCCAGTATCCTCTCGATTAGTCAATGGCATTCTCTGAATCCAAAACTGATGATCAAGGAGCAAACCAGCCTCTTCCAGTATTGATCGAACTCTATACAGTAGCCTTTCGACTACTTTGGAGAGTACCGTCAATAACCTAATGGGGCGATATGACGCAAGATTGGCTGCAGGCTTCCCAAGTTTGCGTATGCATTGATGATGATCACCATAAGAAGAACGGTTTTGAATGGCATTGTGTACTTTTAAAGAAGAGTTATCTATCCCATTTTCTTTCTATTATGGGAACGACTTCAAGGAAAAGTTGACCGGTTCTATCAAGCACCGATTGGACCTTACGTGCTCTAGGCGTTGAGGTAAAATCAAACGGTTGGAAGCGATTTTGTTAGCCATCAGCAATTGCCTTCTCTAGTTAGGCCCTGTACCGAAGGTACAAGAGCCTATTGGTTTTGTGCAAATGTATGTAACAGGTAGAAATAATAATCGGAGACCCCCCAAAGTTACCCCCATTATGGTCAGGAGCGATAGAGGAGTCGATATAGACATGTCCGTCTGTCCGTCTGTCCGTCCGTCCGTCTGGCCGTCCGTATGAACGAAAGGATCTCGGAAACGGTAATAGATAGAGACTTCGTGTTTTTTGCATTCGACTAGGACTGCTCCGGAATTTTACAAGTTTATTTTAAAAACTTGCCCCTCCTCCCCCTTCCCCATAAAATCACCCCCAAGGGTAAAAATTTCTTCGGCGCAAAAAAAGTAAGTATGCCAGTATAGAGATATCGTCCTTCTTAGCAAAAATCCGAAAAGTTCATCAAAATCGGATAATAAATGACGATTTTATAAGCAATTGAATTTGAGCGACCCCCTTTTCGTTTCATACATAAAAAAAATGGTTTAAAAGGCACTTAGTCGTGCAGTGAGAAGTGGTCATGTGTTTGGTCATAAGCTAGGGGAACATTTAATGTGTTTGTTAGGCGACCTGCACTGGTACAGGGCCTCTTACAGTCGGTTACGCCCGACTGTGATTTTCTTACTTGTTTGCATGTTGATCTTGTCCACGATCCGTCAGCCATCTTGATTGAGAATTTAGGGGCGATCTACTGTTTGCATCTCTGCGTCAGCTTCTATAGAAATCGTTTAGTCGAGTCATCCGGCTAGACATTCCTCAAGCTCCGGTCAGTTTCGCATTTTTTATGTGTTGCCTGAAGTCTTTTCACCTTAACTTATCAAACAGGCGTCTAACAAATGTCCGGTTAGTTGCTCAGAAAAAAATATACAAAAATCTGTTTGCTTTTATTTTCAGTCTGCATTATTTCTTATCTTCTCTACATAATCACCTTTTGTCGCTAAAGCGTATATTGAAACGCTTAAGTGGGGCATTGTACCTGCCCGCAATATTCGCAAGATAATGCATCTTCTAAGTAACATATGTTCCAATTGATGGCACATGGCATATCTGAGCAGTAGCTCACTTTATACGAAGATACAATACAATTATTCGGTTTGGATTGCTTCTAAAGGTGGGTCGTTCATCCGAAGCTGAACCCAGAAACATTAAAAAAAAAAATAATATAAGCGAACAATAATTCTTTGAATATTTAATTTTGACGAGTTGAGTTCCAATAAAGCAGTTTATTTCTTTCCTAAGCCCAAATTTCTCCGAATTTATATGCCACGCTCAATAGGAGGAACTTAATATTTAAATTTAAAAGTTCTTTCTTTTATAGCCTCCAAATGCTCTATGTTCATACGGAAAGCCATATAGACGGTCATGTCTATTTGAGTGTACCCCTTTTAGTTGACTGATTTTGGTCTTATGGAGTACTTTATTACAATTGAAGAAAATTCACAACATTTTGCGTTTTTACCTGAACTAACAACAATAATATGTTTTTCATACAAAAACCAAGAAAGGATAGACAAATGTATATAGGGCTTTCCGATCAGGTCCCAGGTTTTTTTGTTGTTTCAGTACGATCATTCGTCATTTGTAGTTGGAGTTTAACATTGGGAAAATCAATTAATGGTTGAGACTCTGCAGATGCGAAATATACATTAAATTCTCCACTGAGAATCATGGGCATTCCCCCAAGTACAGGAACCACGAGCAGTGCAACATCCACGGTATATACCGCCAGAGATCGGTAGAAGAATTTAATGATGTCAGCAATCGAGTGGTTTTGAGATATATAATTTATAGCCCCCATCCAAATTTTTGTAAACTGCCCAGCTGTCCCAATGTTGGCGCGCTTGAATCGCAATCGAAATTTGATATATCCATAGTATCTTTGTCCTTCATTCAAGTCTCTGAGAGAAGCAATATGTTTGCTTGCTGTACAACTACATCGGTAAGATCCTCTTTGTGAGCAGATAAACTTTGACAATTCAAAGAACATATAGACAATCCTCTCCGAGTACTAAAAACAGGATGTCTATTGTAATCAATCGATTTAAAGAAAGTCTCAGTAGCACTTCTTGCAAACTTATCATCGATGTTGCGGTTCTTCGTCCATTATAAAACGTTGAATCAAAATCTGGTGTTACAATGTAGTCCTTCTATATTAGTTACACATTATAACAATTGCTGTGAGTAATATTTGTGGTACTCGTCAACGATCTCATTGAATGTACCTGAATGTCTTCGATTTATTGATTGTCATAGCGCAATCAGAAACTAGAGGAATATAATTCCTCCTTTATTATTTTTTTTTGTTTTTTGTATGTAAAAAAATTATGTATAGGTGTATGCATTAATTCGTGCGGGTTTCATCCACGTCATGTTCATCCGTGACTATATTTATTTGGAAGCTACAGTCATTGCGGGTATTTTTTAGTATATGTTATTTGGTTAAAGCGTAAACAATAATTTTTTCTATCCATTGGAAATGTAACATGAAGAATAGTGCTAACGAAAGTCATCATAATTTAGTGGAAGTTCATGGTGACCATGCCCTAGCTGAACGAACGTGCCAGAAGTTGTTTGCATGGTTTAAAAGTGACAGTTTCGACTTAGAAGACGAAGAACCCGGACATACAAAAATGTTTGAAAATGAAGAATTGGGACATTACTCGATGAAGATTCGTGCCAAATGCAAAAGGAATTTGCAAAAGCTTTGGGAGTTGATCAAGCAAAAGCTTGAAAATTGGGTACCGTATGAATTGAAACTTAGAGACTTCGAATGCCGCACGTCAGAAATGTTGCTTCAACGCCACAAAAAGAAGTAATTTTTGCAACGGATTGTCACTGGTGATAAAAAATGGACACATTACGATAACCCAAAGCGCAAAAAAAATCGAATGTGAGGCCCGGCAAATATTAACATCCACGGCAAAGCCGAATATCCATGGCGCCAAGGTAATCCAATGGGATTACAATGGTGTGCTGTATTTTGAGCTATTAAAATCGGGTCAGATGATAAAATAGACCACTACCGAAAACAAATGATTCGCTTGAAGAGAGCGATCGGAGAAAAACGACCAAAATATGCGACCAGACACGAATCAAAAATTTTTCATCATGGCAAGACTCGGCCACATGTTGCAGGATTGGTTAAAAACTATTTGGAAAACACCGCCTTAAAGCTTAGACATATCCCCTTCTGATTACTACTTGTTCAGATCAATGCAAAACTCACTTTCCAGAATGCATCCCCATTCTGAAAGAAGATACACCAGAACACTTGCATCAGGGAAACACCAAAAGACCGAACTGGAAACTAGCAAGCGATATTTGCACGGAAGATAGGATAAGATGGGCCATCGGCTCATTCAAACCCTTCAAATCCCCTGGGGACGATGAAATATTCCCAGCATTGCTACAGAGGGGACTAGACCTTCTAATAGGGCCAATGCTGAAAATGTTCAGAAGTAGCCTGGCGCTCGGTTATATACCTATATGCTGGAGAAAAGCCAAGGTGGTGTTTATCCCGAAGGCGGGCAAGAAAGACCCCTTCTCACCTAAGTCCTTCAGACCAATAAGCCTTACCTCATTTATGCTGAAGACCTTAGAAAAGCTAGTGGATAACCACATCAGGACCACTTACCTGATTAAGGAACCACTTCACAGAAATCAACATGCATATATGTATGTAGGTCTGGCAGATCCACTGAAACTGCCCTATACCAGCTAGACACCCTCATTCGTAATGCCGTAAAGGACAAAGGAACAGCCATTTGTGCCTTCATGGACATCGAAGGTGCCTTTGATAATACATCACACACGGAAGTAGCAAAGGCACTAAACAATAGGAGTATAAATCCTTACCTTATCAGATGGTTAGTACAGCTACTGGACTCAAGAACAGTCGAGACTAGCCTACCTGATAAAAAAATTATAGTCAAAACTACGAAGGGATGCCCACAGGGGGGTGTCTTATCACCTCTCCTGTGGTGTCTCGTAGTGGATGAATTATTAGAGCACCTTACAGATAATGGCATCACATGTCAAGGCTATGCGGACGACATAGTTATTATCTGCATGGGGAAGCATGAAGATACACTATGTGACCAAATTAAGATGGGCATTAACATCAGAAGATCTTGGTGCTCTAAGGTAGGACTGAGTATTAACGCATCTAAAACTACTATTTTTCCTTTGTCTAGGAAGTATATGATGAAATTACTCAAGCCAATACGTGTGAATGGCACGCTGATCGAATTCTCCAAGGAGGTAAAATACCTAGGAGTAATATTTGACAAGCGTACCACATGGAAAACTCACTTAGAATACGTAGTGAAGAAAGCTACAATGGCAATGATGACTTGCAGAGTCATTGCAGGTAAGAACTGGGGGTGTACCCCCAAAATAATGAAATGGATGTACCTCACAATGGTCAGACCCATAATAACATAAAACAGGGCAAAGAGTTGTTAGGCCCTTACAACAAAAGGAGATCGGAAATTTGCAACGGTCTTAAAAGGAGAGATCTAAGAATGATTTCGGGCTTCCTGACCGGACACTGTAGACTTAGGAGACCCTTGTGTAAAATCGGAATCGAAAGTGATAGCACCTGCAGATTCTGTCTGGAGGACGACGAAATTTCGGAGCATATCCTGGGGGACTGCCCATCTCTGGCCCAAACCAAGCACATATATCTTGGCAATTACCAAGTGACAGGAAAGGCGGTGCATGCACTCAACCCCAAAAACCTAGTGGCCTTCTTCAGGGCAGTAGGGCTGGACGAGTTGCTGTAAGTCAGCAACTGTTAGGGCACAATAGACCTGTAAGGTCGCAGTGCCTACTACTACTTAATAATAATAATAATAGCATACCCTTAACCCTCAATTGTGGTAAATAAATATGATAGCTTATTCCCACACCCTATATTTGAAATAATAAATTTATTGTTGTTAGTTTAAATTGACAATTCGCTGCGAATACATTAATCATCAATTGCTCATAGCTAGATAATATGTCTAACTTCAAAGTCCAAAAAAAAAAATATTGTGTAATTCCAAACAAAAGAAAACACAATTTAACAAAAATATTTATTGTTGCAAAAAAAAGTAAAAATAGCAAAATATTATTAGCAACAATTGAAAAACATGCAAACAAATAAAAATTAAACAATAGAAGACCGCAATAAAATTTTGGCAAAATAATCTAATTGAAGTTTTATGTTATGAGTATTCGTAAATAAGCATTAAATTAAATGCGGTTAAATATTTTGAATATGATTTATAATAGCATTCAATGGAAGCGTATGGGCAACTGTCGGTACATACTGAAATGCTGTGGCGCGGCTACTGTATGCAGAGGCAAAATTGAGCTGCACAGAAATTCACAATTGTAACTAAATATAGATGCATATATGTATCTATATTAAGCGAGCACAATTTGCTTATCACAGCTGAAAACATTTGTTTATGTTTTTGTTGAATTATTAAATTTAGCTTATTTTGCATTAAAACCCCCCTTCAAGTACACACAACGACAACAACAACGACGAACGCACATGAATGCATAAATAAGTGAATACAAACAATAAGTAGTTCATTAACTATTTGCATGACACATACGAGTACACACAGATACTCACAAATATTCACATACATAAATAGAACTGCTGCTTTATATGCATTCGAGTCGTTATCAGCAATTGACAAAGCCCGAATGGACGCTGTTGCTGACTAACTGCATTTGATAAACGAGTATGAAGTGAACTCCATGATTGGATGGATGTATGAATGAATGAATGGATGCATGGATAGAATTGAAGTATGGATGAACGTTTATAAATTGTTCATGCAGATACATACACTTGCTATAAATTCTAGTGCAAAATATCGACATTATATGACAGTTGAGAATGAGTGAAAATGTACTACGACAGAATATTCTGAACTATGCAAATAAACAACTGCCAAGTGGCATCCACATGAGATATGAATGCTTTATATTGTATATATATGCTACTCTGTTTACTGAAAATGTGCGTTAAAATTTAAACTAGAGATTGTATGAAGTACGGTTTTATGGTTTCCTAGTTTAAGCCACATTGGTAGTCATACAGTTAGAACTGTCACGCCTATCGGAAGAAGGCTCACAAACCCAATCCTCATTTTCACTGTTTTTATGAATGAATGAATATTTATTATACTCGTACAATCTCACGATTCATATGTATACAAATACTTATGGTTTCTAGAAGGTCAATCGAAGAACTCTCTTCAAAATTGCTTGGTAGTATTACACATAGAAATAGGTTACAAACTCTCAAAACTGTCAAATCAAAGACGGAGAACTTTTTGAGGTCAAGAATACAAATTGAATTAGTAAAAACCAATACAAAACAAGTAAGCAAATTTCAGTCGGGCGTAACCGACTGTAATAGGCCCTGTACCAGTTCAGGTCGCCTAACAAACACATTAAATATGAATGAAAAGAAAAGGGGAGTCGTTCAAATTCAATTGCTTATAAAATCGTCATTTATTATCCGATTTTGATGAACTTTTTTGATGTTGGTTTAGAAGGACGTTAACTTTATACTGGTGTAGTAAATTTTTTTTGTGCCGAAGAAATTTTTACCCTAAGGGATGATTTTATGGGGAAGGGGGGGGAGGGGCAAAATTTTAAAATAAACTTGTGAAATTCCGGAGCAGTCCTAGTCGAATGCAAAAAACACGAAGTCTCTATCTATTACCGTTTCCGAGATCCTTTCGTTCATACAGACGGACAGACGGACATGGCTATATCGACTCCTCTATCACTCCTGACCATAATGGGGGTAACTTTGGGGGTCTCCGATCATTATTTCTATCTGTTATATACATATGCACAAAACCAATAGGCTCTTGTACCTTCGGTACTGGGCCTAATAAAACACCGAAAGTATTTAAAAGAAGATAACTTCGGTGGAGTCAAAGCTAAGATATTTCCACTTTGGTTTGCTAACGCTTTTCATTACAAGAGTCCAAAAGGATCTGCTTCCCTAATATGGAATGTATTATCCAGTTACCATGTCGGTCAGCAAAATAATTTTTTTTATAGGGTGAAACGGTATATTAAGTCTATGCACATATATAAAACAAAGAGTTTTTACATATATTCTTGATCACCAACCAAAGTTGAGTCGATATAGATATGTCCGTCTGTCTGACAACGAATACTTGAAGAATACACTTAAAGGCTATATATTCTAAAGTATTTAAGTTTAGAAATTTGGACGCTTCACTTCCTTCTCATATAACTTTTAAAATGTATGTACCAACCCCCCTTATTAATGGTGGTTGGCACATGCCCTAATTAAGCTAGAACCGCTAATATTTGTCTTTCTTTCATAAATTCTCATAAACAATTCCATATAGATTCTGATGTGACTCGACACTTGAAAGAATAGCTCCCATACATAAATTGTCACCGATATAGGCATGTCCGTATGTCTGGCTGTCCGCTTGAACAGGGAGAGAGTTTGGAGACTAGTAAAGATAATACATATATGTAGTCTCTTTTTTTTCCTTTTCATATAATAAGTATTCAACGAGCGTGTCAACTACTTTGTTAGGATTAAATCTTGAGATCTAATAAAATAGTCTATAAAGTTCCATATTCTACCACTAGAAAGGTTAGCTCCTATTCAAAACTGTTACTCTTTCTGGGGTTTTTATATGAAAAAAAAAAATTTTTTTGTGGTTTAATTTATTTTGAAACAAAAATTTTGGTATATCTCACTATCTTGTTTCGATATGGTTTGATGAAAGCATGACATTACTCAGGTAAAGAAATATGTTTTGCCAAAAATTACTCACTTAAATGGTCATGACCGCATTCAGGAAGGCGCGCCAACTTGTGTAATCTAGTACGCGCTGGCGCCAGTTGTTTTGAATGCTGAGATCTTTCCATACCTGGTCATACCAACGCGTGCCCGGCTGTCCTCTATTTCGTCGTCCTCCAATGAACTTTGGGAGCCCATGTTAACCATGCTTGTTGAAGCTCTTTCATCCATTCCAATGAGGTACCAGAGCAGTGCAGCTGCTGGAATTTTATGCGTTGGACTATGTCAACCTCATCGAATAGCTCGTACAGCTCGCGGTTCATACGGAACCTAAACTTGTCTCTCTAATAGGATTAAAAATCCTGCGGAGAGTCTTCCTCTCAAAGACTTACATCGCTGTTTCATCTGACTCAATCACGGTCCATGCTTTTGCGCCATACAGTAGGACCAGGAGTATCAGCGTCTTGTTGATCTTGATTTTCGAGAGAGGATTGCGAGAGAATGCTTTACTTCTAACTTGATCGCTAAGCCCAAAATACCATCTATTTGATCTCCAGGCTGACGTTGTCAAAGGGTTCGGAGAGGTTCTTTTCAATCCTGACAACGTTTTGTGTGTGTGATAGAGTCGTCACGCAAAAACGAATGATCTTTGCCGGGATTCCTAAAGCAGACAGGGCGTCGAAAAACTTCGTTAGTAGGTTAGTTAAATGACTCCTCCATAATTGCAGTCATTCCTGAGCATCTGCAATCAGATTTTTATAAATTTTTCGAGTTTCATTTCTGTCATATTTCCAACCTACGAAGAAATCGCTTAGCACCCCTTCAATGTTGGAGGTAGTGCCTTGAAGGCTAAATCGTCGTATTTCTCTCATCCGTTGTGTATATGTTCAAATATTTTACGCTTAACTGTTGTGAATCTGGAGACGAGGCTACGTAGTTTCCATCCAAATTCCTGCTTACTCTCATGGCAACTAGTAGATGTCATACGATGCTTTTTTAGAGCAGCCCTGTCCTATGCATTGTATTTCTTGGATTGCAGTGATGTCAGCCTTGTATTCATCGAGGACATCAACCAGCTGGATATTTGCAACATCCCTATTTAGGGTGCTGACATTCCAGGTGTATATCATTAAACCGTAAACCTTATATCGTTCACGAGGATCGTATCTTAGAGTCCTATTCGAGGGCGTCCTTTATGTTTTCATTAGAGTTCTGACGGTGGCCCAGCGCAGCAGCCTCACCTCCGCAGTTGCTTGGATCGTTTGTAAAAGAATCGTTTTTGACCATTGCCAAGTGAATGACAGTCAATAACTTTTTTAGCAATGTGAACTTCTGCAAACGACTCCATCGCTTAAAGTAATGCCTTGTTATAAAATCAAAGTATGAACCAATTTATCTATAATGATTGTATGACTTTTTTTTTAAAGTTTTTAAAATGAAAGTTCATTGATTCAATTCACATTGAATTCCTACAATAAATATTTCTGCAACATCCCATGACTTATAAATGAACAAGAACGATGAGGATTGGTATACAAAGGTGCGAACAATATTCTTCAATGTATCTCGCTTTGATTCACATATCAAAATTAGTTATCTTTTCTTCTTTTTTTTTATATTTTTTTTTTGTATTGCTTTCGATTCAAATATTGCCTTTTATATCCATTCTACAAGGCGTTTATCCTTAAAACTCATTAAACCAAGTGTTTCGTGAAATTATCTCCATTCAATCAATTGGTTTTGCATATTTAGACGCGAGATTTTATTTTATTTTTGCATATATATATATATATATATATATAATCCAGCTCCACAATTCCAATCACATTAATCGTCCGTGTATTGCGTTGCGTTGCAAATTCAATGGAACCGTTTCGAGTATTTATGTGGGGCTGTGTGTAAATGTGTCGATATTTTGATTTGTTTGCGTATTTGTGTTGCTTGCATGTATATACTTGTATGTTAGCTAACAAACAATTGTCATGGTATGCGTGTCTATTTATACTTACATATGTATGTGGTTCTATGTTTGTATACACTTGATCTCTAACGTGGGAATTATAAATCTCTCTGCACTTATATAGCGAACAGTGGGACAAATTACAAAATAAAATAGAAAAATTACAAATAACAAAATGATATTATGCAAGAGCTTTGTTTGCCAGGTCAATTAGGTGTAGCTATCACTTTTGGATGAGTTTTAAGACCCTCCATTGCCGTCACTGCTTGCTGGTTGAGTACATCTGCAATTTTTGGAACATTTAAGTCCCTTTTAAGTTTGGCCATTCTCATGTACCAGTGTGAACCAGAGAAGCTGCGAAGGATCTTCGCTTCGAGGATCCTGATCTTGGCTTGGTGCGATTTAGCAGGAATAACATTGCACTTTTTCCACAGCGACAGCTTGTTCTGCTGTTGAAAGAATTATCGACTTTAATTAATACAGGTTTTAAAACTGAGTCGTGAGTCAAAATACATCACCAGGTATTCAGGCTCAAGAAATCGATTCGAAGAGCAGTCATCTCTGTGCAGCGTGAGAAGAGGAGAGTAGAGACCATGGTTATATCGCTGTTGAACAGCGAGAGCCCATGTACGTTTCCTTGTGGTACACCAGCATTGATTGCTCTCACTGTTGACTCCTCCATTCAGAACAACGGAGAAGGTTCTGTCAGCCAAATAACTTCTCAATAGCAAAAACAATTGAGGCGGCAGTAGACCTTTGAGCTTGTACAGGAGGCCATCATGCAACACTTTAACGAAAGCTTATATCGAGATAAGCCGCCTCCAAGAATTCTTTGGACTGATATCCGTCAAGGATATAGTTTACCACTATATTTAACTGTTCCGGCGTTCTATGGGACTATTGGAATCCAAACTGATAGTGTGGTATTCTCCTTCTGACTTTATCGATTGCAAATAGTCTCATTAAAAGGCACGTCTCGACTTTTCGGTCTGTATTATTCAAATGCTGAAGAGCTTTTTCCAGACTTGTGAATCATACAAATCTTTCGCTTCTTCCATTATAATGAAATATCACCTAGTCCTAGTACTGCAATGCAAATAAGGACAAGAAAAAGCACCACCTTCACAGGCAAAGCCTTCATCGTCATGCCCATCCTCGCCTGGTGCCTTCCATGTATTAAGTCCTTTATATGCGCAATAATTTCTTCAGCAGTGATGGAGGCGACTGGAATACACGAATAGCCAAGACTGTCGGCCGTTGTCTGGACTATGCGTTTTCTGCTGTTGCAATAATAATCAAAGGGCTGAAAGCGGGCTTACAGATCCACAGCGAATGCATCTACACGTTTCTTAGGGAACTTATACCATGAACCATTAACCCTTCTGATCGATAGTTTCAGGGACACTTGCTGCTTACTTCTCTTCACAAGACTCGAGTTCACATCAGGGATAAGATTTTATACGAAACAACCGGTGCCCCCTGCTTCTGCAGCTTGAGAAGCTTGCTGATCCTATTGGTGACTCTCCGTTCGACTCTATGTACATTATGGTCCCTGGTGCGGCAGTATTGTCGCCGAAATCTCCACTTCACCAAAACCAAGACCTGGCTTTTACTGCTATGCGAGTCTTTTGTACAGCCTTGAATCTTCTATTGGAATTTCGGACACAGCAATAACGACAGCTGCGTGCACCTTATTAAGGAAAATCGCGTGTGCATTTTCAATATACTTTGGTTGAAGGATCTCAAGAATAAGGTCGAGGGTTTCGTCCAGTTTCCGGCTAAATGTAGCAATATTAGTATACGGTGGCAGTAGGCGTCTCGTGGGATCCCTGGTTCTTGGAGACAACGTAACCACAAGGGGCAGGTGATCGGAGGAGAACTGATGCTCAATTCTTATTAACAACTCCATGGCGCTGGGCGAGTAACCCTAGGCGTAAGGAAAATGTGTCGACTGTCCAGTAGCCAGCATTTGGTTAAAAAAATAAAGAACTGGTTCCTGTAAGCACCTACTCCTCCTGTCCGCTCTAAAATTGCCCCACAGCATGTGTTTGGCGTTGAAGTCTGGCGTTGAAAGTAGGTAAGTTCCTGCTTAACTAAAGTCGTTGATCCTCACATTGTTAGGGTTTCCATTGATTCCATTTAATTGTGAACATCGTATCCTGGTACAAAAATTGACATTCCAGGTCGGAACCAAGTTTTATCAATGAGGATCATATTAATTTTATGTTCATTGAGGAATATTTTCAAACTCCTTGACAAGCCCTGTAATCCACCGGACATTACCTATTGTCCGTATATGAGGTATTCCCCCTAACCATCAACGCTGGGACATTGCTCAGTTTTCTAGCTTTTTTAGTTAAAAACAAGTAAGGAAATTTCAGTCGGGCGTAAACGACTGTAAGAGGCCCTGTACCAGTTCAGTTCGCCTAACAAACACATTAAATGTTTCCCGAGCTTATGAATGAAAAGAAAAGGGGGGTCGTTCAAATTCAATTGCTTATAAAATCGTCATTTATTATCCGATTTTGATGAACTTTTTGGATTTTTGCTTAGAAGGACGATATCTTTATACTGGTGTACTCATTTTTTTTGTGCCGAAGAAATTTTTACCCTTGGGGGTGATTTTATGGAGAAGGGGGGGGAGGGGCAAGTTTTTAAAATAAACTTGTAAAATTCCGGAGCAGTCCTAGTCGAATGCAAAAAACACGAAGTCTCTATCTATTACCGTTTCCGAGATCCTTTCGTTCATACAGACGGACAGACAGATGGACAGACGGACATGTCTATATCGACTCCTCTATCACTCCTGACCATAATGGGGGTAACTTTGGGGGGTCTCCGACCATTATTTCTACCTGTTACATACATTTGCACAAACCCAATAGGCTCTTGTACCTTCGATACAGGGCCTAACAAGTAAGGAAATTACAGTCGGGCGTAACCGACTGTAAGAGGCCCTGTACCAGTTCAGATCGCCTAACAAACATAACACTCTATTTTTTTGGGGCCGAAGAAATTTTTAGTCTTGGGGTGATTTTTTGGGCAAGGGGGGAGGGGCAAAATTGTAAAATAGACTTGTAAAATTCCGGAGCAGTCCTAGTCGAATGCAAAAAAACACGAAGTCTCTATCTTTTACCGTTTCCGTGATTCATACAGACGGACAGACAGACGGACATCTCTATATCGACTCCTCTATCACTCCTGATCATAATGGGAATAACTTTGGGGGTCCCCGACCATTATTTCTACCTGTTACATACAACAATAATATCGAGCCTTACTCAACTATCCTTTCAACCATTTAATGCGTTAGATGTGGTTTTAGAAGAATTCTTATTCTATCTTGAGGTCTTTTCCCAGAAATGCGTTTAAATTTCTGTCAGTCACACATTGAAAATGAGTATTAATATCAACTTCAAAACTCCATTATTTTATTTTCTTTTATCTTGTATGATTCAGAATACAATCATTCCAAAATTTAATCATCTGAATAATTTCTATAATAATAAATTTTGAGCAAACATTTCCAAACATTGTTCCACTGTGCGAACGCACTGTAAGCTCATGTATCTTTTTGCACTCTCACTGCGAAATTCGTAATTACATTTTAAGCTGTTTCTATTACACCCTACAGCATTTATTGTTTGAAGTGGCTCTGTGATTGCTGCAGTAGTTACTATAGTAGTTAATGCCAATAAAAGTGTTCAAGTTGTTTTTATTATGGGTATTATTTGTCTGCGACTGACTACGCCTTCGACAATGCCGACGCCTCGATTGTTTCTATTTGTTAGCCGTGATAGAGTTTTAATGCAAATGCGTTTTAATCTCTAAACTAAACCAAACTAAGCAGACTCATTCGAATAAACGAAAATATAAAACAAACAAATGAACTTGAGTATATTTTTTGATGATTCCCCAGTAGATCATTAATGTGTTTTTCTATCTTTTTTTTTTTTTTGCCTATGCCCACAGTATGGCTTGATTGTGGTTCGGAACTCTAAATGTGCCCAGAACGTCCATTAACTGCTTTTGTTTTTAAGTGCGTTTACTACTGTGTGATGACCGCTCTTGTTGAAGTTGCTAAGCCACAAAACCAATTACAATCAAAAAGCTACCCAGTATTTGTGCAACAAACTGCAAAGTCAAAGTGCAATGGCATCCGTCGCACCGCCAGCATTCCGTTCTACTGTTGACACTTGTGCTTTAATAAGAGTTCTCCGTGCACAAATAAATGACTCGGTTACATTGAGCCGACCCTAGCCTAGCCTAGCCTAGCTGCTTTGGTCCAACCATTCACTTTGCTTCGCATCAGTTTACATCAACTTTTGTCAAAGTTTTCATGTTGCAGGCAGCAGCAGACGCAGGCCATGTTCTCTTCATTGTTCGAACGCTTGCTTGAGACAGCAACAGTTGTTGTTCATTGTGGCTTATTGTTGATTACATTTATTGAGCGGCATTGGAAATATTCTTAGGAATACTTATATTGGGTAATTGAAGATTAGTTGAGACATGGAAAATTATATCATGAAGGTTTCCTTTTTAACGTACGAGAAACTGCAAAGATCTACAAAGTTTTCTTTCCCTCAAAATGACGTCTCGAACTTTAACATATGATGTTTCTTCTAAAATTTATGCCCATTTCAAAATGACGTGATAAGTTGAAGTTTTATTTTTCATCTCATGACGTCATCTTAACAACCATAAACAAGGTGTGGTGTAGCAAGTGCAGCTTCATTAATCAGTTAGGTATCGTCTTAGACCTTAAGATTAGAATAGAAGAACAATCCAGATAAAAAGCACGCACTACGACATAAAAATATGTCGTTTGGCCTCTAGCTCGATCTGGTTAGGTTAATAGTGACTGGATTCTCTCGGCTCCTTTGATAAGCCCGAGCACGACTGCATATCTTTGAGTCCAGCTAGATCCGGGCAACAACATAGTAAGTATTTACTTGTCTCATTCTTTTCTAGACATAGTCTACACTCAGTTTCTGGGAAGAAACCCATTTTGTTAAGAAAATATGTCAGTCGAAAATGGCCCGTGAGCAGTCTTAGGTCACTGATGCTGAAAAATGTGTTGCTATTTAAGCAATTTTGTAGCAGAAGAATTGTTTTGGCCGAAGCCCAAATAAGACTGAAGCAGGGTTTTGAGCCTACCAAGGGGGTATCAGACTCCGATCTGGCCAGCTGGTCTACTATTTCTTTACCTTATACCATATAACCCAATGGCCAGGAATCCAACAATTGGTGACTTTACGTCCAACCGAGAATTTTTGAAGGTTATGGAAACCAAATTTTACCCACCTTTAGGAAAATTGCCAGGAAATAAGTGATTGGATTGATGTTTAGCTGGACTTCTGTCCATATATCAAAATGCAAAACTGTGCGCCAGGTACCCATTTCAATAGAAATCCTTATACTGGATTTGAAGATACACGAACCTGTATCCGTTTCGGTGAGGAAACCATCTTTTCCATCCCGCGCGGCTTGGGAGTATAATTGATAACCATCTGCCGAAAATCATGGTCAATTTTTAATGTTGAATATCTTTTTACCAGGAATGTGTTTTAAGATATTAAAATTACCCAGATTCTTGCCAGAGCTACTCTGAAACATCAGTGCATGAATTGAATCCAGAGGTTTGTGTAAAAGTTTGAAGCGGTGCAGATAAACAACTACAATTGCAGCGCATCCAAAAAGTCACAAGTTAAACTGGCTGCAGTAGCTTTAGTTAGGACTAATTGTAGGTGAGGGTTCCAGTTAAGTCTACTGTCTAAGGTAATTTCCACGACTTTGACTTCCTCGTGAAATTTAAAAACTATCTTATATATATTAACTGGAACTAACCCGTACTATATATTTGCCTTCTGAGGATCAATCTTGCCATGTTGAAACATCTCAAAATTCTGACTTGATGGTCCAATTCTGAGAATTGTCGTATACAAATTCAAAGCAGAAGATTTCTAAATAAATAGCCCTAGTTGCAGATTTATGTATTGATTTGTCAAAATTTTCGATCTTGAACCGTGATTTAGGCAATTAATATTTTTTCAGAATTATCGAAGCTTATTATTATATTCGCAATAGTAAATAATAAGAAAATTGAGAACTACCACCCAACAATGCAGAAGCAAACAATTTATTGATATCTTCACTCGTACATAAGTTTGTAGCATATCTGAATTGCATTTGCAACTTTGCAGCATTTTTATTGACATTGTACAAATTGGAAGAGGTCAATTGGTGTATGAACACTTCGAAATTATGATATTTTGATATTTCTTTCGACAATGTCCCCCGAAAAAGTTATGACGCTCATATTGTGCTGTCCATAAATGAAATTAAATGAGTTCAGCAACGAGTTGTACAGAAGCAGGAAGCCGATGGATTACTGGGTTTATGCCCCGGACTGTACGATTTTTTGCATCACCTCATATTAACTGCGCGCTGAATCAATAATATCAGAAATCTTTGTAGAACTTTTACTATCTTCTTTGATTGTATTCAAACACTTACATGGCTACAGGGATCGACATATTGTATGAGCACTGAAAAAAGTTGAAAATTTTCATGGTTCAAGCAATTTTTGGGCGATGGAGTCATTAGCAGAAGTCCACAGTAAAAGGAAGGACCAAAAATGTTTCTTTTCCAAACAGCTGCAGCAACTCATAAACGTTCGTTAGACCTGAGTAACCTCAGCACAGCCGATCGGAGTCCAAATTGTGAGAGGGCGACAACTCCTTAATTAGTGCGGGGTGCACACCATCGAATAACAAATATCACAAGTGAAACTTAGAAGATTCCCTCGTGATGAGGATCACATATGCACTAGGATAGACCGCACCTTTTATTTGAAAACTGTGATTGATATTATCGATTTATGAAAGCCTAAACTTACTGAAAACCAGGCTATACGGTAAATATGACAGGGCTTCTTTAAAGAAACATGCTTTGATATCTATTGGAGCTTTGCGCAAATACATTGCAAAAAATGGCAAACGAGGCATTCGTACACTCAGAGTGCAACAGTACATGCTCAATGACAAAGAGGATAATAGCGTCATACATATGAATGATACTACTGCTCTCAGTTTAAAATGTAAATTCAGCAAAATGAGAGTGCACCAGTTCCAGATTTCAAAAACTTTAAATATACAGGCTACATAACTTAGTCCTGAGCATCTAAGTCATGGGGTCGGTCTACTATCTTGTCACAGCAACAGCATTCAGCATGGTGAAAAGCGACAGTCCCAATACTCAACAATAGCTAGACATCAGACAGCTACAATCATAAAAGATCATCAAAGACTTCTGAACCAGACTCTCTCGACTGTGGACTGGGGCTGCTCTCTGTCTTCTGAAGATGAGCAGTGAAGACATATCACCTGCTCATTGAATATGGCTGTCAGGGAGATAATTGGCTACAGAAGACCTGTAACTAACTTTTGGTAAGACGAGAAGTGTCGCAATGCAGAGAGGCACATCGTCTATTCAAGAACTCTGCAGTCAGGAGAACCGCGAGCTATAGAAACCGATATCGAGAGAAACGAAGAAAAGATTACCGCCTTTTCAAAGGCTAGAAAGATGTTCAAGAAAAACGTAAGCTTGAAGATGTTGAGAGATTATGCAATATAAATGAAGATCGGAAATTTAATTAAAAGGTCAAGAGTCTGACCGAAGATTTCAAGCACGGATTTATATTCTGCAAAGACTGCACATTGATCACTGAGAATTTGGAAAAACCGCTTCTTTAATCTACATAGAAGCAATGAAGAACACAATGACTCCAAAAGAGAAGTGATGCCAAAATCATCAGTTAATGGTGGCTTTATTATTATACCATCGGATTATAACGCGATTGATTCAGTTATGAAACAGGTGAAAAATAACATAAAAACAGCCGGCTCTGATCCGCTGCCTGCTGAATTATTAAAGACCGGAGGTGGTGAGTTGGTAAGGAGTATGCACCAACTTCTATGCAAGATATGGTTCGATAAAGCCATTCCTTCCTCAAGGAAGGAGACCCCCGCTGCTAGAACCAAATACCAGGGATAAGGCCTCCATTACTTCTATCGCTAGATATTTTAGCAAAGATTATTAGTTTTTTGCATGATGGCAATATGAATGATAGAAAAAAAACTATCCAAACCCTTTGATACTAAAGGCATATAAAGGTTCTGCGACATTTTCCATTAATTGATGGAGTACATCCTATGCGAATGCACATACTTACAGAAAATTTTCATCGCTGATGACATTGACATCATCGGCATCGAAAGCGTTCCCATAGATTTATAAGCAGTTATGCCTCCTGGGCTTATTAGAGAATGAGGATAAGATGCAGTACTTGCTATCTTTTCGCACACATCAGCACGTCTAGGAAGGTCTTTGACGGTGGAGAATTTTAACTTCAATGTTGTAGAAAACTTTGCTAACTTGGATCCGAAATCACCAACGACCACAATGTCAGCCTGGAGATCCGGAGAAGAATCACGCTCGCAAATATATGCTTTTTTGCTGAGCAAGGAAATTTGAAGGAAGACGTCTCTCTCGAAAGATATACAAGACGCTGATACACTTGGACTATGATTGAATCAGATGAAAGGGCGTTAGAAGTCTTCCGGGAGAAAGATTTCTCGCATGATTTTTGGACCTATTAGAGTTGGCTTTCTTATACTTAGTAGTCCGATGGATATTTAAATAAGAAATATCCTTAGATTTCTCTTCATTGTAGGAGGCAGAATATTCTTATATAACTTATTGATCTATGTCTTATCTTCCTCATCGCTAATTTCTTGTATTCATTATGGAATGGAAGAAGTATTTAACAGAAGTATTATGAGCTAATAATTTTATGCCCCATTTAAATGAACATAAAACTTTTTTCCAATCCAACTTAAAATGTGCATAAAATTCTTGCTGCAAATGTTGTCCTTGTCATTGTCGTCATTCTGATCTTCCTGTTATTGTTGTTGTTTTGCATTGTCCTCGTCCTTTTACATGTTTTGCGTACATTCCGTCCCATCTTCTCTTCCAAACAGACAACAATTACAATAGCTTAAAACGCTTCAAGCTGCTGCATTTAGCAACCGAACGAACAACTGACTCTAACTTCACCAAAAATGCTCGGTTTTTTGGTTAAGACTTCCGGTTTGACTTTGCGGTTTGTTTAATAACTGACTTTAATAATTTTCCAACTATGGAATGCACTGGCTTTGCATAGAATCTTCCTGAGAGGAAGATTTAATTAATGCATAAGTGGATATTTAAGCTAAATGATTCACTTACCTGTCGACGCATTTAAATATTCACCATAATTGATATGCATATATGTATGCAAATTGATGAGGCCGAAATGGAGCAAATAAATTGATGGAAATAATTAACTGTCAACAGCAGCAGTGCCATAGATGCTTCAGATATGTGCGCCGCATTTTAAAAGAAATTTTCTTACATACGCAGGTGACGAAAAAATAAATCACAACAATTGGCAGCATCGCCGCAATTGTATTGGATGTAGCAGGGCATCTTCAAGCTGAATCTGATTCTGAGCGTGACAGCATTTCGTCAGCTACAAAAGGCGTATCGCATGCTGCGTACAATTATAGGCAATTTTCGGTTGCTCTTGTGTGTAATGTGCAGAAGAAAATTTTAAAATGCTGAAAATAAAAATTTTAACTACTCGAGGGTGGTTTGAAAAGCTTATACAAATTATTACGAAGGTGATGTAAAAAGTGTTCTCTAGTAAGTTGACTTAAAGGCTTTCAGTGTAAAATTATTTAAACATAACCTAATTGGAATCATTGTTTGAAAAATTGATTCATTATGTTAACCCAGAATTCATACAGACTAGGTCAAATATTCATTTTGGTTTAATAAGATTGGACTTGTGTATTATGAGTTGCTCAATCCGAACGAAACATTACTGGGGCTGACTACCAAACACAACTGATGAGAGTGGTTTAATCATGTGTGCCCAGTGTTAAATAAGTCTCCTGCATTATTATGCAATGTCGGACAGACCCAACTTGAAAGTACTCAATTGAGAAATTGTATCCACATGCATGGCATGTCTGAGCAGAACTTTATATCATATGAAGATACCAAAAATTGGGCTAAATCGCAGAAAGCCATAAAATATTAGGCATACTTCTGATACATAATTTTATATATACGCCTATAGAGCAGCGCAGAATTTGTTCCAGAACGAACGAGGGGAAAAAGTGGTGGTAAACGATAAACAATACTTCGAATAAGATATAAGATTTCTTTCTTTCATAATAAATGCAAATTTCTATAAAATAAAACAATTCACACGAATTTTTTTTTTAAATTAAAAAGTATACAGCGGGGTTTACCTCAATATAATGTGGGGAGGTGTACGTGTAGGCGCAGTCAATAGAAGTCAAAATATCGAAAAGCTGATATATATAAAAAATTTCATACAAAAACCCATAGGTGAGCGATAGGTATGTAAGGAGTCTACCCAAAAATTTTGTGTAGTCATTTATTTTTGTTCCGTAGTACTATTTTGTTCCTTTGGTCGTTGATATTCCTTATTCTTACCTAGAGGTCTATTAAGTTTGAGCAAATAAAGTTAAAAGATAAGTTAAAGGAGATGATATAAATCGCATACAGAATATATAAGACATTCTTTATAAGCATAAGAGTCGACAACAACATCATCTATTTAATCTTTATATAAAAAAAAATAATTTTCAGTTTTTACGGATATTGAACGGATTCTGTAAATTCTTGAAAACTCTGAAGATGACTTATATGATGACGAACTGCTAGAAGCTAACTGATATTGCTTGCATTTTATAGTTTGATTGCAATGTTAACCCAAAATAAGGTGGGAAGATGTACATAAAGCTGACATCAATAGATGCCAAAATATTGAAAAAAAATGTCGTATAAAAACCTATCGGTGGACGATGGGCTTGTAAAGAGGCTACCCCCAAAAGAGTACATTGTTTTGTTCACTTTTATTCCATCATTGTTTTTTTCATTTGGTCGTTGTTATTCCTTATCCTTACCTCGAACTGCGAGACGAAGTACTGGGTGTCTTCTCGCACACCGTCATCGAGTCTTCGACAGTCAATGACGATGGAGAATTTAAACTTAAGTGTTGTAGAAAACTTTGTCTATATTGGAACCGAGATATCCAGCAACAACAAAGTCAGCCTGAAGATCAGGTGAAGAATCACGCTTGCAAACAGATGGGCTGAGCAAGCAAATAAGAACTTAAGCACTCTCTCGAAAAACGAAATTAAAATCTTTAAGACGCTGATACTCTCGGTCTTACTGTACGGCCCAAAGTCATGGATCGTGATTAAGTCATATGAAACAGCGTTGAAAGTCTTTGAGAGCAAGATTCTCCGCAAGATTTTTGGTCCTATTAGAGTCGGCGACGAGTTTAAATCCCGTATCAACCGCGAGCTGTATAAGTTATTCGATAAGATTGACATAGTCAAGCGCATAAAATTTCAGCGGCAGCACTAGTCTAGTCACCACATTCCAATGGATGAAAGAGCTCCAGCTCGCATGGCATACATGGGGGACCAAACATGATTGGAGGAGGCCGAAATAGAAGACGACTGAGAACGCATTGGAAAGGCCAGGTATGGAGAGATCTCTTCGTACTTGGCATTCAAAATAACTGGCGCCAGTGCGCACAAGATTACGGAAGCTGGCGCGCCTTCTTAAATGCGGTCATGACCGAAAGACGGTTGAAGTAAGTACCTCGAGCTATAGTTAGTTTGTGCAAATGTATTTAACAGGTACAATAATTATGCCAATGTATTTCCGGAACTTGATCAACGCAACTGTCACCAGTCGATGACTCCACAATGAAGGAAGCAGTGCACATTTTTGGTTGAGTTTTTGTCCTGAAGACTATATAAAGTCGTGATGATTGCAACTAAGTTGTCCAATATATATTGACATAAATATACTAAAACAACTAGTTTTTATGTCTATACAGATGTCTGGAACTAGGAAATTTGAAACTCAAAAATTTACTTAATATACTGGCCCGCTTTTTTCTGTTCTCAGACCTCAAGAGAATGCTCGCTGAAAGAAATCTAGCGCCGATGAAGATGTAATTGCCTTTTTATCCACTTTTTGAAACTAACAAAAGATGAGTCGAGTTCGGTGTGCACAACATTTCATAAGAAAATTTCAGGACGGTCTAGTAAATTTTATAAAATCGTAAAGGGCTTGAAGCTTGGTTTTATAAATACGTCATGGAATTTAAATAGTACTCCACGGTATGAAGCACAAAAGGAACACAATTATTGCTGCTTTTTAGGCCCTGTATCGAAGGTACAAGAGCCTATTGGTTTTGTGCAAATATATGTAACAGTTAGAAATAATGGTCGGAGACCCCCCAAAGTTACCCCCATTATGGTCAGGAGTGATAGAGGAGTCGATATAGACATGACCGTCTGTCCATCTGTCTGTCCGTCTGTATGAACGAAACGATCTCGGAAACGGTAATAGATAAAGACTTCGTGTTTTTTGCATTCGACTAGGACTGCTCCGGAATTTTACAAGTTTATTTTAAAATTTTACCCCTCTGCCATTCCATACAAAAACCGCACCTCTCTTTTATTACTCACAGATGATACGAAACTTTTCAACCCAACCTCAATTATGATAAATCTTCGAGCGAGCGCTGTCAGAAGAGAAATGATTTTTGCACGCCTCAACGCAAGTTGACAGCAGCTGCTTTCGTCATTAACTCTTAAACCGAACACACACATACTTGTGTACACCTTTAATCCCTACAGCTCATACAAATGCGTTGTAAGTGGAGCGGAAGTACATACAAACACACATAAACACATTCATACTTTTTACTCCTTTCTCCAGCTGCCATTTCTTTGCTTTTTCGTGTGCTTTTCTTTCTCATTTTTCGTGCTTAAAAAATGTTAAGCCATTCGTTATGTCAACAAGCGACCGACAATGACTACAACAACGACGACGACGACAAGGATGACTGCGATGACTTTAAATCCTTGCATTACCAACTCCTTTGCTCCTGCCATTTTCTGTACAGAACTTGTGTTCCATTTCATTTCCATGCATGTTTAGCAATTTGTAATTGTAAAAGTCATGAACCGACTTTATGCTTCATGTTCTTGAAGTCATTTTTTCTTTTTTTTAATGAACTAACTCCGGAGGACGACGATGGTGACGACATCTTCAGTCAAGTTGGCCGCACTGTTTCATTTCGTAACGTGCGTCTATCTCCTTGGTGACAAGCATTGAATTTTTATCCCCTTTTTCTTGGAAATAGATACTTCTTGTGCTCGTGTGTACACGTTTCGCACGTTCCTCATGAATTAATTTCAAGTGACAAATGCGTTAATTGTGCGTTTAATTTTTAATTCGCTCATGCTGCGTCTTTTAAATTAGGTAAAAGTGTGTATTGGATTATGTTTCAAATTTTTTTTATAGAATATGTGCCATGGTTAGTAAAACTGTCCTTGCAAGTAATGTCATCCCCAATTTTGAAAATCTCGTTGGACAAACTTAACAAATGAAATTTCAAAAGAAATAATTTTTATTATTTTTATCAAAGTATATAATACTTTAGATATAGATAGTCGTGGCAGACCTCACAAAGTATATATAGTCTCGATAAGCATATAAAATTGAGCTGATATAGCTACGTTCGTCGATCCAACTCCGACTTTGATATGCTTCTGTACTATTCTACCATAACTAGCCTCTTTAAAATTAAAAATTACAGAACATCAGATGAAGCTACATACTGATTCACTGATTCCATAGACTCCCTGACGGGTTAAATAACTCTGTAACCAAAGCCATGTAGCCGAACAGAATCACAACCGAGAAATGCATCATAACAGTCGGAAAGAAATATCTATAAAGTAACAAATCTCTTCGTTACTAGTAAATCCCATTAAAAGATACATTTATCATTCGTCCCTGGATGATGGTGTCAAGAACCGATAAAAAAAAAAGTTTGAAGCAGAATACGCTCACTGAAGCCAAAAAAAGAATCAGTTGGTTGGAAAAATCTAAATATGCAAACTTAAAGTCTCAAGCTTTTAAGTTTCAGATATCCATTTTTTCATAAACATAGTTGGTCCATTGAATCTTATTCCTATCTGAAGCCATTTGTCATTTCAAGAAAAAACTAAACCACAACAAAATGTTTATCACAAAAAAATTCAGTGGTTCGATATGGTCATATACTAATATCGAATCAAATACTTTTTATCTTTAACCTACAGCGTTAAAAAATCCTTTTACAAATACAAACTTAAATTTTAATTAGCATGAAACCAATGCTATTAATTGCCACCGGATTTTTGTCATTAATTGTCAAATATTTAATGATTTAACGTCACACTTATCGCAGTTAAATAAACAGAGTGCGTATAAAATAAATTGAAATTAGGCAAGCATGAAATAAATAAATAAAATATAAACGAATCAGACAAATATTTGATTTTATATAAACGAAAATTTAAATGGTTTCAATATTTGCCAAAATAAAATACGAGTAGATATTTTATTTATTTTTTTTTTGTATTTATTTGTGCGGAATGTTTGGCTTGCAATTTTTCTCTGTATCTATAAGACTTATAGATTAAAACAAAAAAATAAACAATAATAAAAAAAAAACAAAATTACTTAAAATCCTTGTCGAAAAAGTTTTTGTTATTATTATACACTGCACAAATTATGTGTGTGCAGGGTATATTTGGTTTGTTGGAATGTGAAAATATATTATATATGTATATTATGAAGAAGTATTGGAGACCAATATGGAATATGTTGAGTCAATACAGCCATTTCCATCTGTCTGCCTAAAAGTCTATCTGAGCGAAAATTATTCTAACTTAGAGCAACCCTACTTCCGTCATAGAGTCTCTAGCTTATATTCTACAAACTACGAGAGATTACTTAGTTCATGCAGGGTATACTTAAGTCGTGCAACTCGACTGTAACGCTTATTTATTTTTATTATTTTATATATTACTAGCTTTTACCCGCGACTTCGTCCGCGTATCTACAGATAAAAAGTAGAATATTTAATTACTTTTCTTATTTTGCCTCATTTGTGAAACTATACGGGGGGTGATGTACCGCCCCTCTAATTTTGACCAAACTCAACCTGTTTACTTTTTATGATCTTCTTAACATGTATACCAAATTTCATCTCTGTACCTTAAATGGATGCAAAGATATGACACATTTTGATTATCGCTTATATGGGGGGTGGGGCAACGCCCCCTCCGAATTTGTCCAAACTTAACAGATTGACTTCTCCTCATTCTCTTAACATCTATACCAAATTTCATCTCTGTACCTTAAATGGATGCAAAGATATGACACATTTTGATTATCGCTTATATTGGGGGTGGGGCAACGCCCCCTCCGATTTTGTCCAAACTTAACAGGTTGACTTCTCCTCATCCTCTTAACATGTATACCAAATTTTATTTCTGTAGCTTAAATTGATGCAAAGATATGAAAAATTTTGATTATCGCTTATATTGGGGGTGGGGCAACGCCCCCTCCGATTTTGTCCAAACTTAACAGATTGACTTCTCCTCATCCTCTTAACATGTATACCAAATTTTATTTCTGTAGCTTAAATGGATGCAAAGATATGACAAATTGTGACTATCGCTTATATGGGGGGTGGTGCAACGCCCCCTCCGATTTTGTCCAAACTTAACAGGTTGACTTCTCCTCATCCTCTTAACATGTATACCAAATTTTATTTCTGTAGCTTAAATGGATGCAAAGATATGACAAATTTTGATTATCGCTTATATGGGGGGTGGGGCAACGCCCCCTCCGATTTTGTCCAAACTTAACAGATTGACTTCTCCTCATCCTCTTAACATGTATACCAAATTTTATTTCTGTAGCTTAAATGGATGCAAAGATATGACAAATTTTGACTATCGCTTATATGGGGGGTGGGGCAACGCCCCCTCCGATTTTGTCCAAACTTAACAGGTTGACTTCTCCTCATCCTCTTAACATGTATACCAAATTTTATTTCTGTAGCTTAAATGGATGCAAAGATATGACAAATTTTGATTATCGCTTATATGGGGGGTGGGGCAACGCCCCCACCGATTTTGTCAAAACATAGCCTATGTTCTTTTCCATCATCCCATCAATCTCTATTCCAAAATTCAGACGAATTGGTTGAGCGGTTTGGCCGTAAGAGAGGAACATCCATACATCCATACATCCATACATCCACACATCCATACATCCATACATCCATACAAACTTTCGCATTTATAATATTAGTAGGATAGGAAGATACTAAAAAATTATTTTCAATACATATACATAAGTAAACCAACATAAATAGTTTAAGGACTAAATAAATAGTGCACGCTTGGTTATAGTCTTCAAATATCGAAAAAACAATCATGCAGAAATATTTACTTTGATGTGCCGAGTAGATACAATTCAAACACAATCGAAGTGAAACGATATACATCAGCCACATGCCCTTTTTTTTCTATGTTAGTACAATATCCAACTGCCTGACCACAGAACACAAAAAACAAAAATCACTTTTTTTTTTTATTCGTTCGTTCGTTCGTTCAAGATTTATGCAGTTGAAAAATAAATATTGTACGATATTTATCTAAGATGAAATTGAACTGAAAGCCACCCTCGCATAAAACCCTCATGTTTATGCTAGAAATTCATCATACAACCTGTAGCATCGTTGCTATATGAATCAACCTCAATCTGCCTCCAATTCGTCTTGGCTGGCTATTGGCTCTTCGAGTCTATTTACATTTTGCGCATCAACGCATTTTTTAGCTTTTATCGTTAAGTAAAAATCGTAAATAGCATCAATGGAATAAAATCTAAATTTCAAATTGAAAATTGATTTTTTTCTAAAGATATTACATCTTGGTTTTTTTTTTTTGTGATTTGTTGCTTTTGGCCTCAGATGCATTCGTCCATCATAATTGCGGCTGACTGGCTTTCTATTGTTGGATTGGATTGCTGTTTCTGAGGGCGCTGAGGTAGATGATTTTGAAACGTATAAGAAGAAGTGTTTGCATGCATTTTGATTTTAAGGGTAATATGGTCTTTAAATAAGATATTGCTTTGACTTTGTCCAAATAAAAGCTTTAATGCGCAATTGTTAATTTGTAGGCCTTTATATACAAGGTAAAATGAATTATAAGTTGGTACATGTGTATGTTATAGTCAAAAGGAGCCAAGCAGGTTCTATGAACGAAATATGAGAGAAATCTTGGTATAGACGAATACATCTATTTGTCTGTAAGTATACTTCAACAAGATATTTTGGTCACTTGGTGTTAGAGATAGTTTTATGAAACCTCAAGAAACCTCAAGAAACGAGAAAAAATTCTGGGAAAATTAAAAAAACAAAACAACAGCAGTTTTTTATTAAAAAACTCAGAAAAGGCGGGCAGAAAAGAGGTACACCCAGAAAGGTGTGATAGATTTGCATATCGTCTACCCCTTCTAGTGATCCGTTTTGAACTACATCTTTTGCCATTAAAAACAATGCAAATTCGCTATTTCGACAAAATCTGTCTGTAATATCTCATCCAATAATTTTTATGGTAGTAAAATTATAATCTTCAGAAGATCCTAATAATTTAGTGCTTCGTTATATCCCAATTCCTTTGTAGAAGTGCCAGACTTTTGTTCAGAAAAGTAGGACGAAATCCTCAAAATGACGCGTCATTTTTTCGAAAAGGTAGGTAAGCGTATAAAACCTAGCGTATGGAATAACCATTGCAATAGCTGAATCCGATTCTGAGTTTAGGCTTTAAATAAAAACATTATTAAATGAACAACCTCTAAAAAGAATCGCCTGAAAGGTCACCACCAAATGAATCACCACCAAATGGACCACCACCAAATGTGCTACTGATAAAATGAGCCACCACTAATTGCGCCACTAGTAAAATGATCTACTATCAAATGGACGAAATGGACCACCGCCAAATGTGCTACTGATTGAATGAGCCACCACCAAATGTACTACTGATAATATGAGCTACTACCAAATAGACCACCACCAAATGCACTACTGATAATATGAGCTTCTACCAAATGGACCACCACCAAATGGACCACCGCCAAATGTGCTTCTGATCAAATGAGCCACCACCAAATGCACTACTGAATATGAGCTTCTACTAAATGGACCACCGCCAAATGCTTTACTGATTAAATGAGCCACCACCAAATGCACTACTAATAAAATGAGCTTCTACTAAATGAACCACCACCAACTGGACCGCCACCGAATGTGCTTCTAATCAAATGAGCCACCACCAAATGCACTACTGATAAAATGAGCTTCTACTAAATGGACCACGACCAACTGGACCGCCGCCAAATGTGCTTCGAATCAAATGAGCCACCACCAAATGTACTTCTGATAATATGAGCTACTACCAAATAGACCACCACCAAATGGATCACCGCCAAATGTGCTTCTGATCAAAAGAGCCACCACCAAATGCACTACCAAATATGAGCTTCTACGAAATGGACCACCACCAAGTGGACCACCGCCAAATGCTTTACTGATAAAATGAGCTTCTACTAAATAGACCACCACCAAATGGTCCACCGCCAAATGCGCTACTGATAAAATGAGCCACCACCAAATGCACAACTGATAAAATGAGCTACTACCAAATGGACCACCACCAAATGGATCACCACTAAATGGACCACCCATAGAAAGATTACCATAAAACGGACCACCTCCACCGAATGTACTATCGCCAAATGGACAACCACGAAATGGACCACCACTACAAATATTATAATAAAACAGACCACCACCACCGAATGTACTACTGCCAAATGGACAACCAACAAATGGACCACTAAAGGGACTAGAATAAAATGGACCACCTCCACCGAATTTACTACCACCAAGCGGACCACCACCAAATGGACCACCGATAAATAAGCTACCAAATTGACCATCGTTAAGTGGGCCGCTATCAAGTGGACCACTGCCAAATTGTCAGCCTCCGAGTGGAACATCCACATGCAATTTTAGCTATTTTTTAGCCCAAGCAAACAAAAAATTAAGCTCTTTTAGGCCCTGTACCGAAGGTACAAGAGCCTATTGGTTTTGTGCAAATGTGTGTAACAGGTAGAAATAATAATCGGAGACCCCCCAAAGTTACCCCCATTATGGTCAGGAGCGATAGAGGAGTCGATATAGACATGTCTGTCTGTCCGTCTGGCCGTCCGTATGAACGAAAGGATCTCGGAAACGGTAATAGATAGAGACTTCGTGTTTTTTGCATTCGACTAGGACTGCTCCGGAATTTTACAAGTTTATTTTAAAAACTTGCCCCTCTCCCCCTTCCCCATAAAATCACCCCCAAGGGTAAAAATTTCTTCGGCACAAAAAAAAGTAAGTATGCCAGTATAGAGATATCGTCCTTCTTAGCAAAAATCCGAAAAGTTCATCAAAATCGGATAATAAATGACGATTTTATAAGCAATTGAATTTGAGCGACCCCCCTTTTCGTTTCATACATAAAAAAATGGTTTAAAAGGCACTTAGTCGTGCAGTGAGAAGTGGTCATGTGTTTGGTCATAAGCTTGGGGAACATTTAATGTGTTTGTTAGGCGACCTGCACTGGTACAGGGCCTCTTACAGTCGGTTACGCCCGACTGTGATTTTCTTACTTGTTATAAAGTAAATTTTATAAAAATGCCATAAGTGAGAGGTGGGTTTTGTGTAGATCCTAACCCAAAAAGAGAAAGGACACTCCATTATATATATATGTAAGTGAAGTGGGCGGCCATAAGAAGCTTCAATTGTTACTTTAAAGCTGATTTTGACTAAACTAAAGTTTTTCATACAAAAGGCAATAAGTGGGTGATGGGTTGTATGGAGGTTACCTCAAACCGTGAAGGGACACGCCTATTATTACATGTATATAAAGTGGTTGATTTAAACAAAGAAGTTTTCTATACAAAAAACTGTAAGAGAGCAGTGGGTTGATATGGAGGCTACCACAAAAAGTGAGAGAACACGCCTTTAAGTATATGAAAGTGAAGCAGGCATCCATATGTATCTACCACATTGACTTTTAACGTATATTGACATAAATGAAGAGTGTTTCAAACAAGAAACAATGTAAGAGAGATAGATGGAGATGGAGAAATTCGTACGAACTCCACGAAAGGGTTGAAAGTAACTCTAGATCTAGTTCTTCTTTATCAAGGAATTGAACACAAAACTAAGCTAACTAATCAACCTCAAAAATACGAAAGAAACGCATCTCTACCTGGACGGAGGTAACTGAGTAATTATACTTTTCGCACTGGAATACACACCATCTAGAATCACCGAGAAAGTCCTGTTGATCAAAAAGATGTGCTCTAACGAGCACAACTAAGTAAGGAGGATTCCTTCTAATTTGTACTGTAGGCCTAGTAGGATGCAGCAAAGTCTCCACTGTATGTACCGTCGTCTGGAATCTATCTAGGATGGATTTTAACGTTTATGCAGGCTATGGACGACATATAAAGGGAAAATATTTTCGAACCGAACTTCATCCGAAGGACATACCAATATTGTCCAAATCTCAAGCCTTTTGTGTAGCATACTATATCGGAACTAATCGGTGAATAAGCAAATGGGACAAATATTTAGTTCTGGGGCAAAAGCCAAACACTCCATACAACGATTCGAGTATGACAAAAGCCGTGTTTGAACTATATAGAGGAGAATTAAGATTACAGACAAAAATAGATTAAAGTATGACATGAGTTATAGCTAGAGTAAGACTTTGTTTGGTAGACAGCCACTTTGGTACCGAAGAGATACTGAAAAATTTAGATCTTAAGGAACTACTAATCTATAGAATTAGATATAGGTAATCTGTATAAGTAACTTTGTAACAGAATTAATGTATTTAGCTTTATTTAGCTTAAATATTTCTATACTTGTATAAGCTAACCTAAATTTTGATACTAAAATTCCGCAGCTCGAAATTTTGACAGTGGCAACGCTCCATGTAACATATTTCAATTGGCAATGCATAGAATTTCAAAATAGTCCCAAATGGAACTATTCATGTTCCTGCATATTAAAGGGTGCGGAGCGTGCTTTGAATCGCGACCTAATAACGAGCAGTGAAAAATCAATGTGCAATTTGTTTCCCCTTTTTTGTTCAATGATGTAATTCAGCCAAAAAAAGGAATTCCCACAACAAGGGAGCTACTGTTGCACACATATTTATACAAGATACAAGTTACAGCTTATTCAACTTTGAAATATATCTCGATGCATTTCATGTTTGTAGTCTTGCTGCCAATTGCCAGCAAAGTCTCAAGACTGAGTATCAATTTCAAGAGAGATTTATGCGCTTAGCTGAAAATAAGAAAAAGTTATAAAATATTTATTGTTTCATAGCAAGCGTATCGATAAGGGTGCTAATACTGCATACTCGTACAAGGTCCTGTAATGCGATACTTTTGTGCAGCTAAAGGCGAATAAATGAATCAATGCCTGCAGAATGTGCGAAAAGTATGGCAATCTAAAGAAATTTGCATACATTCTACGCACTGGCATGAAATATCGCCTTTAAGTAAGCATTTATTTATTTAACAAAAAATTTAAACGAAAATATCAAATTGAAAATATTGACGATTAAGGGTATGAGAAGTATAGCCATTTAGTAGTTACATATATAGAAAGCATCCACTCGACTCTCTCTCTCTTTCTCTCTGTACAAAACAATTTTTCAGGCATTCGATTGCGCAAAGCAAATCAATTCAAATTACAAGTCAAGTAGCAGTGTGAGGCAAGTACGTACTGGTGAAGGAGCAGCTGCTTGCTGCAGGGACTGCAAAAGGACTACAACATACCATGTAAATTTTCGGTTTGAATAGAAGCTTTCATTCCCTCAATGCCTTCAATACCCAATCATGCCACTTGGATGCGTTGCTTATCATAAGCAAATGGATATCAAAACTAATGCAGCAATTTGAAATACAATTTTCCTTTTGAGTGCCAGTAAATGTTTGTTATAGAAATTCAACTGGCAGAGCACAAAGTGTGTAGGGCGGAGAATGGCTTGAGTTGTGTACAAAGTAAGTTCAAAGATTAACTTGACTATACAAGTTGTTGGCGAGCTAAATAGGAGCCGGCAGTAGTCGGTAGCAGTAGTCTGTATGAATTTATTCCTTAAATAAAAAATAGCAGATTTTTGATTTGAGAACTTGTTGTACAAGTTAGTTATTAAACGATGTTATCAAATTGGAAACAAAAAGGAGATACCTGTGCAATTGCAAAGCACTCAAATGGCAGACATGTTAGTATGCAACCATAAATATGGCATTTGAGCAATGCTTTAAATTGCTAAATTTTAGTTTTCATTTGTGAATTGAATGCATTTTGCATTTAATAATCGGAGTGTTTTCGAAAATTTAAGATAAATAAATAGAACCACTTTTTTATAAGAGTGTCAAGCATCTTCTACTGTCCAACTTTATTTACAGAGATTAAAAATGTAGATAAAATTGACGAAGATCCAAGTTTCGAGGCACAGCAGTTTGTGGAGTACTTAACACATCATATGAAGCAGAAACGACAATAATAAAGACGGTGAGTATCAGTTATATGGTGTTATCTTATTCAATCCTTGGTTGATATACGTAAAAAGGTTGGAAACCTACTTTTAAAAATGCTGTCCTAATTCTAGATATTAGTGAGGAGTCAAACATGTTGAAGAACTTACAAATTTCCAACAAAGTTCCTTTTCTGATTTTTAGCGCAAGAATTTTGAAAGTTCAGGAGTCTCCTATATTTATCCAAGTTAAACGAATTACCTCTCTTACAATTAATTTATATAGTCTGACACGCAAAACTAAATAAATAAATTAAAGAGCTGAAACTAGGTGTTGAAGGGATATTAAGGATATTATTAAGTGAACATAGAAATTGAGTCCATCGAATTTCGTACTGCAGCTTATCTAAGGGTAATTCTTGATAAAGACCAGGTGCCCTCTACAGTTATGTACTCTCAAACTTTCAAGTCCCCTTGAATATATGGCATTTCCCAAACTCTTATGAGGGCCAAACTCATTTTGGATCAATTACCAGGGTCATAGAGTAAGATGATGGTCAACCAGAGTAATAGACCTATTAAACTAACTAAGCCCTACAAACCTTCAATCTGAAGACAATCAAATAGTCATAAGTTATATAACACTGCCCTGCAAATCACACCTTTTTTCTACGAAAAAATTGGGTAATAATTTTTCCGAACGGATTTTTCGTGCTCAAAAACTTTCCATCATGTTTTCGAAAAAAATAACCAACGTTTTTTGCAAAATAGGACACCGTTTTCAGTGAACTTCAAACTTCGCTGATATCACAAGGCAGATCACTCCAACAATAGGACAATAGAAGGGTCAACTACCAACTAGCTCCAGTGTTAACATCATGCTTACAAATGGCTTCCATTCAGTTAACCAACACCCGAATTTGATTGTGTCCTCCCTGTATCACCCAACTCATTTGGCTTGGTCCACAGCAAACTTCGAATTAGTCTTTTGCGGATTGAGAGGAAAGTTTTTCATCGGTGGTGATTTCAACGCCAAACACAGGCTGTGGTGCTGTTTTAGAGCGGACAGGAGAGGCAGGTGCTTACAGGAAGCAGTTCTAAACCCTGTACCCAAATTCTGGCTACTGGGCAAGCGACACATTTTCCTTACGCCCAACATTATACACCTAGCGCCATCGACTTCTTCATCTTCAATGGGTGGCGACCAGAAGAGTTGTCAATAAGTATTGAGTATCAGCTGTCCTCAGATCACCTGCCTGTGATGGATACGCTGGATTAAATCTCTAAGGACTCGGACGCCTACTTCCACCGTCTTCTAATATGGTTACATTTCGAAGGGAGCTAGAAAAAACGCTCGATCTTAATCTTGAGATCCTTCAACCACAGGAAATCGAAGATGCACATGCAATTCTCCTTAATAAGGTGCACGCAGCTGAGCTTATTGCTACGTCTGAAAGTCCGCTCCCTCCAGCTATAGAGGCCTTGCTTTTGGTGAAGCGGAAGCTTAGGCGACAATTCTGCCGAACCAGGGACCATAATGTAATAGAGTATACCGTAGAGTCACCAATAGGATTAGAAAGCTTTTGATGCTGAAGAGGCAGGTGGCCTCTGTTCATTTCCTACAAAATATATCCCATGATATGAGCTCAAGACACTCATTGTGGGCTCTGGCGAAGAGGTATAAGCAGCAAGTTTCCCCGAAATTCCCCATCAGAAGGGCTGATGGTTCCTGGACTAAGAGCTCTAAGGAACGTGTAGAGGAATTCGCTGAGGATTTTGAGGCCCGCTTTCAGCCACTCGATTACAATTTTATCAGATACAGTCGACAGTCCTGGCCAGTTGTGTCTCCATTGTGGCTCCATTCGAGGACGGGCTTGATAACAACACGATGAAAGCTTTTCCTGTGAAAGCAGAACTGTTCCTGTTCCTCATATTCAATGCGGTGCTTAGAATAGGATATATTCCATCACAATAGAGGAAGGCAAGGATTTGTATGATCCACAACTCTGGAAAAGACCCTTCAGCATTTGGCTTATACAGACCAATCAGTCTCTTATCAGCCGTAGCAAAGCTCTTTGAGAGTTGCCTTCTAACGAGAACACTTGCAATTGAGAATGTCAGGAAGAGGATATCACCCTTTCAGTTTGGATTTCGTAAGTCTCATGGCACGTGGGTGGTAAACTTTATCCTTGATGGATATCAGTCTAAAGAGAGGCGGCTTATCTCGATATAAGGTAATCTTTTGATAAAGTGTGGCATAATGGCCTTCTTTACAAGCTGAAGAGTTTACTGCCGCCTCAATTGTTCTTGCTAGTGAAGAGTTATTTGGCTGACAGAACCTTCTGCGTCCTTTTAGATAGAGTGGAGTCAACGGCGAGAGAAATCAATGTTGGTGTGCCACAAGGAAGCGTATTGGGACCAATACTTTATTCGCTCATCACCAGCGATATGACCACGGGCTCTTGAAGTACATGACATCATGATTGCTACATTTGCTGATCCTGGCAAGGGACACATGTGTCTACAGTGCAGCTGATACACTCCAACTTAATCTTCGAAAGTTTGAACAATGGACAAAACGATGGAACATAGACATTAACCTGGACAAGTGTGTCAACGTGACCCACTCACAGCGATGACTGCCCGGGTTTATACCTTCAGGATCAACTTCTGGATCATCAGATTGGGCATGAATACCTGCAGGTGTATCTGGATCCACGTCTCACTTTTAAAACCCACATTAATAAAGTTCTAAATTCGCTAAAGGAAAGGATACGTAAACTGGGCTGGCTTTTAACAGAAAAAAAAACCTGTCACTGAGGAATAAGGTGCAAATATACAAATCAATAATTGCACCAGCCTGGCGCTTCGGAATGCAAGTATATGGCATTGTTGCTAAATCACACCTTGCCAAGATCAGGGTCCTCCAAGCGAAGATCCTTCGCAGCTTCTCTGGCGCTCTCTGGCTTAAGAGCACGGCTAAACTTGAAAGGGACTTAAATGTTCCCAAGGTTGGCGATGTCCTCAACCAGAAAGAAGCGACGTACATGGAGCATCTTAAAAATCATCCAAAAGTGCTAGCTAGGCGCCTACTCAGGAGGCGCAACAGATCTGGAGTTAGACTAAAGAGAAGGCTCCGTAGAATTGCAGTGATGTCAGCCTTTTTTTTGAGGTCATCAACCAGCTGAATATTTTCACCGTCCCCATTAAGGGTGCGGACATTCCTGGTGCATGTCCTTAAATCTAGGTCCTTATATTGTTTGAGGGGGTTGTCATCATTGTATCCTATCCGAGGCTTCCTTTTTGTTTTCATTGAGTGATTTTTTTACAACGCAACAATTTCTTATTAAGTGGGTGTCTGTAGCCTTCTCACAGTTTGCTCATCTCCAAACGGTTATTCAGATGCTACCCAAGAGATTCGTATCCTAGCGAACGTTTGTGAGCTGCTTGGGCCTTTTGCAAAAGAATCACTGTTGTCCCTTCCCAAGTGAATGGCAGTTAACAACTTTTCTCTGAACTTCTGCAAACGGCCTCATCTCTCAAGTCGTGCCACCACACAGGTGTTCAGGTTCAATTGGTTAAACACCTATTATTATTATTTCACATCCATCACTATAAAGGGTGCACAATACATATTTGGATATGACTCAATGTTCCGTTCTTCTTCGAAAATCTTGCGGGGGCAATAACTACCGAACATTTCCAGATATGAGAGCAAGGTCGTAAGCACTACAACGGTAAAAAAACTTTTTTATATAATGTTATCTTAAGAAGATTTGTTTGTTTGTCAAAGCTGAAACTTCAAAATAGCTGAACCGAAAAATAATAATAGGATTTTCTATACTTAAATTGGGCTGGTTTCATGGAGATAATAGAACTGGAAACATAAGTGGCCACCTACCGCAATATAAGAGAGCAAAAAAACCTCACGGGGAAACGGCAAATACTATAAATAGTAATCTGAATAAACCATCCCCCCTGGTTATATGCGGCACGAATTCCAGCAAAGTTTGTCATTTTCAAAATACTTCTGATAATTTCTTGCGAAATATAATCACCCAATACGGTCGCGCATTGGCTTCTCAAGTTTATTAACCGATAACAAAATGTTTATTATTTTTATGCACAATTTATGGATTTTACTTACTACCAGACGAGCGCTACCCTGCACAGTACTCCTCACTTCCTGTCATGTATTTGTATATAGCGTGTCGCATTAAGACCGGAAATGCCATAACTACTTACTAGTGCCACGGCGAAGAGAGTAGCATTGACTTTTGATTCATCAGAACGTTCGTCGCCAACATGAAAAAATTTGTTATCAAAAGAAATGCTGCGCGATTTCATTTTTATTTGAATTGTACACGCGCCCAAATGCAAGCGATATGTGCCACTGTCCCAGACTACCCTTAACTCCAACAACTGGCAAGCGTGCCACACTCCGCAGCCCACCCAGATCAGGCGACAATTTCGCGTGTGTTTGCAGTTTTCCGCTTATTTTTCTTGACTTTATGTTCCATTGCCGGCCGGCCTTGCATGTCTCGTATTCTCGACGGCGTTTCAAGCGGCTTATTTAAAAATTCGTCAAATAATTTTTTTTATTTTTTTTTTTTTTTGTTCAGGGTGGATTTTGAGGAAATTGATAGCGCGGTAAGCTGTCTTTGCGCACCGGTGTTTTGTGGTTGGGGCAGCAGTAATAAAAAGGGGGTTGTCGTCTGGGATTCCTTTGCATTGTTGTGCCTAATTTGCCGAGTAAAGTTATTTGACATTGTTGTTGCACAAATTGCTGCCCCACCGCATTGATAAGAGTGCGCTGCAGTGAAGTCACCCTCCATTATAAGGCACAACCCAGCACATTATCACAAAACAGCCAGCGCATTGGCCCCGGTACTCACTTAGACGCATTGTCCCATAAAATGTTGCGTTGATGCACGCAAATTGGGGATAAATTTGTAGCGTTTTACGTTGCCGCCACACTCTTAAGTCGAAGTTTGATTGCATGGGGGAGTGATGTGGGCTAAATATAAGTGAGGCTTTTAATGTGTGGGGTGTGTCGCCGCTGCACGAGTTATATGTACTAAAATCTTGGACATAATCGGAATATTATTTTCTATATATGTAGAATATAGTTCTTCTTAATAGAATCTCCAAAAAAAAAGTCGTCTGAACAATGCTTTAGAATTTTGTAACTTGGTACATGTAATTTTTATATGGAGAGAAATGTGGTTCACCCAATTTAAGAGAAACAACCAAATCGGCATATCTATGTCTGCATATATTTGATGAAGAAAGACGAGATTTGGAACATAATAAATTCTATCGGAAGGAATATAAATCACAAAAGGATACACTGGATACAAGTACCTCATTAATTTTCCTTTTTTTGAGGGAGTGGGCGCCTAAAACTTAGCGGAGAAGTAGCTAGTCGTGTATTATATATAATAGAATATGCAACTAGTTGCCTAGTACTTCGACTGTACCGGTGCTGCACTACGAGGGTTGCTACATATATTGTTAGCATCGCCTTGAAAAAATGGTAATTTATGAAAAAAAAAAAATCGATTTATTGTTTTTCAAAATTGAATTAAATTAAATTAAAAATTAATTCGATGTTTTTTGTTTGTTACAACCGAAGTGTGAGAACTCGCATTATCGTGATGATTCGTCTTCGTCGGTCGGTCGGTCGGTCAACTACTGTTTTGTTTCGGGCTCATACGCATATATCCACGTTTCATCACCTGTCACGATTGAGTAGCCGGCTTTTGACGCAGCTCACATGAATTTCTTCAGCATTTGTTTGCACCAATCGACACGAACCTTTTTTTGAGCGATTTTCAAATTATACGGTATCCAACGTGAACTAATCTTTCTGACGACCAAATATTCATGTATTGTATGTCACATGAAGATCCTGCTTTATCAGTTCACACACAGCATCGATCGACTTTGGACGACCTTCAGGAAATTTATCGGTGAGCGAACTGCGATCACGATTGAATTCATTGTATCAGTCTTTCACAGTGGCTAATAATGGAGCTTCATCCACCAAAAGTTGATTTAAGTTGATTGGTGCACTCTTGTCTGGATAATCCACGTCGGAAATCGTAATAAATCATCGCACACATCGAATTCCTGTAAAGAAACCAAGTTGCGCTCTTAGGTCTAAGTGTTCACAGTAAGTTAGGCCTAAAAAATGCCAGACTTTACGATGCAGACGTCAGATTGCATCTGGCAACATGTTTTGTTGCTCAGGTTAGAAATACTCGTATTAATTTTCCTCAATATTGATACTGAGTACTAAAACGAGGTCATACTACAGATCATCCCAATTGCTTAACGAATTTCTCATGGGCTTGCAATTGGCGGGGACCAAGCAAAATGCGTTGCATTATTGCATTATCTTTCCCCAATTATTTATGAATATACTAGCGAACCCCCTTTTTCTTCTAATTGTTAAGGTGATGTATCACTAAGAATAAAGTTTTTCAGGTCGAATTTTACAATATTTTATATATCCTGGCATGCTATGATTCTAGTTGACCCCGAGTGGTCTACTACGCAGCCCATTGTGTTTCTCTTTTATGATACCACGTCACAACATACGTACAAACAAGCATTAACATTTTGATCAAGATTATTATTATTATTTTTTGCATAAATAAACCAACCGTCATACCAGAAAACGACGATAAAATACATGGAATCGATTGGAGAAAGTATGTCTCGGAGGCTATCGAGGCGGTACGCGTTTCAACTGAGCGGGCTTATCACATTTTTCATGAATATTTGTAAATGAAAAAGCTCTCCGTACGATGCTCACCCTTGACTTTACGTGCAACCGTGTGACCTCTTCAGATGAGTTTTTGACATTGTTGAGTCGGAATCCGAGCGAGATTAGTTTTGTAGATGAAACACGGATCCATCACATAATACTACACAGAAAAAGAATCAAACAATAGAGGCCAATAAGGCCACGGCCACAGTTTTTTGAGATGAACGCGGTGTCATTCACATCAATTAACTTGAAAAGGGCAAAACGATTTCCGGCGATTATTATTTAGAACTTTTAAACATTTTCAACCTGAATTTGATGCAGAAGGTGCTTATATCTTTTTTCTAATCCTGAAGATACGAATGGGTGAATTGTAAGAGATTTGGATTGAATGAAGAGATTCTAACTGCAACAATCGCCTATTATAAGGTTTTTTGAAAACATATTACTTGGAAAGTATAAAAAATTGGAAAACCAATGGACTGATAAATGAGAAATAAAAGAGCTATTTGCTAAAGCTTTTGATAGTTAGAAAAGCTAAGAAACTTCGTTACTTTAAAAATTTTAACAGCCACAGAAATTCAAAGACCTCCGAATCAGCCTGGATGACGTCTAACCATTTTCAAGTATTGGTTTCATCAATTGTTTGTTCCACAGGTAGTAATGCAGTCAAATTGCAAATATTTCTAAATTACTTTTTATTTTTAGGTTAAAGCGTTTCTCGATTGCGGCACAAAACGACAATTCGCTTGAATCCATGAAGAAATTAACATTGGGTATAGAGATAGATGGGATGGTGGAAAAGAACATAGGCTACGTTTTGACAAAATCGGAGTGGCGTTGCCCCTCCTCCCATATAAGCAATAATCAAAATTTCTCATATCTTTTCATCCATTTAAGTTACAGAGATGAAATTTGGTATACATGTTAAGAGGGTCATGAGAAGTAAACGGGTTAAGCTTTGGCAAAAATTAGAGGGGCGGTACACCACCCCCGTATAGTTTCACAAATGAAGCAAAATAAGAAATGTAATTAGATTTGCTACTTTTTAACGGAAGAGCCGACGACGAAGTCGCAGGTAAAAGCTAGTCCTTTCTAAACCATTGGAATGGGCTGGAGATGAAGGTGTTAATTAGAGTGAAGAACTTCGGCACCTAATGGATAAAGCTGTATTCCAGTTATTAGAAAAGAAAAATCAGCAGAAAAAAAGTACCGATTTTCTCAATACATAATTTAAATGAATATACATATGAGGCCTTCTCTGAAAAAAAATGCCACAAAAAGTATCGTAAAAATTTTTAAACTTAATATTTCATAAAAAAAATTGCAAAAAATTCAATTCCTTATTTCATTACCTTTCTTCCCCCCAAAGGGCATAGGTTTCTATTGGATAATAGGGATATCGTGACTCTTATTACTTACTCTGTAGTCATGTTTCTCAAAAATGAAAAATAAAAGTCATCTAAATTCTATACATTCTAGAAATCGAGCTGAAAATTTAATTTAATCAATTTTTTAGAGAAAGTTTATTATTGCTTAATAGAAAACTAAAAATTATGTAATTTTATAAATTTGTTTTATACCCTGAACCCATGGGGTAAACGGGTATATTAAGAAAACAAATTTCTAGGATTTTGTATGAAACGGCGAATTTGTTATACTTTGCGCCAATCTAATAAAATATTCAATTGAGGTTCCAATTGTCCGTCTGTCTGTCTATGAACTTGTCGACTACGAAAGAAATGGCCGTCAAGATTGAAAATTTTGTGTTCTTTATTCAGATAAGTAATGATTAATTAATATAAAAATCCCGCTGTAACGGATAAAACCCATATTCTTGGACGATCAGAAGCGTAACCCCCATACAAAACTGCTCTTCCTCGAGTGTTTTTGTAAGCAAAAAAATTTTGTTTATGGTTCAAAGGGGTAACAAGGAATATATTTAAGTCGAGCATACTCGACTGCAGCGTTCTTTCTATGCAGAAATAAAAAAGAATAAAACTGAACAGAACGGTTTCGAATTTTGACAAAAATCCCCATCGGCAGATTTCTTTTATCTGCCTATTTTAATTCTTTTGATTTGCTATAAATTTATGTTTCCGTACTGAAACATTATAGAAAACAAAGTTGACATTTTTTTGGCATACATCGAACTTTCGTGATTTTGAACGGTCTATAGACAATTTATTGCCGAATTCAATAGATTTATTACGATATTTTAAATTCAAATCATTGCTAATACAATCTTCTTTACTAAAATACTGCTTCTAAACAAATTTTATGAACTTGAAAATGTTTATGTTATTCATTTCAAGATTTACACTGCCGCCTCACCCTTTTGGCACACCCATTAATCACATTCTAAAGTTTCTCACTTTGATCATAAGAATATTTGCCATTAAACATATAATTTCACTTTATTTCGTTTAATATTATTTACTAAGAAGTTGGCACTCTGCATTTTACTACAAAGACACAATTCCTAAATGAATTTTTTGTACTCCATAGACTTCCTTGCTATACGGCACGGCATAGACACCTTTATTAACTTTGATAATGTTTACATTGCACTGCCCGCCCAAGAAGAGTCTGTTGCTCATGGATGCTGTTGTGTGTTGTGGATGCTTCAGTAGGGAATAATTTTAATGAAGTTTCTTCGAAAATTAATTCATTAGCATTTTATTACTTTGACGAAGTACTGCTAGGGAGCAAGAAAAGCAGCAGAAATGCAAAGTTGGTTTGAAATGTAATTAAATCAATAATCGCTTTTAGCGTCAAAGTATCTCGGCGCACTTTATAAGTTCATTCATTGAGTAAAGTAATCACAGCATGAAACACAAAGAAACAGGTGAGTGAATTAATTACAATGGGGGGAAATTCAAGCATTGATGGGAAATGAATTAATTGGAGAAAAATTAAGCGCAAATGGTGAAGTTTATAAGCAATCATTAAAAAAAATTGTGTTGAAAATGAAAACATCAGAAACTGTTTTAATATATAAAAAAAAAAATAGCAACCCCTGCACACATCACAGTCCCACTTTTTCCAATTCAAGCGCACAAACCCCCTGCAAAATACAACATAAAAGCGCTTCAAAAGCAGTAAAAACTCCATTAACTGTCATCAAAAATGCATTTCGCAGCTGCAAAATCCATTGAAAGCTAAAGAAAAAGAAATTAAATCAAACGCTGCCGCCACGTCCAAAGTTTCGTAGATGAAACGCCAAATAGATTTGTTTTTATGAGCTGAATGAAACACTTTATGCCGCATCGCAAATCAAATCCAATAAATCAAAAAACAGCAAAGCAAGCAGTCAAAGTAGCAATTCAGTTCAGTAAACCGTGCTGCACAACTAATCAACGCGGCTGGCAGACGGTATGACGACTCCCCCGTGTCAAAAGCCCAGTCTGTTCGCTGCCCAATGTCCCAACCTACTCTTCTGAGGTACATACTCAAACAGCACGCCCAGACGACTGGGCAGTCAGTCGGCCATGCAATACTTTATGCAAAAAGCACATAAAATGAGCGGCAATGGTTGTGGCATGGAATGTGTGGTGAGTAAGGGAGAAGTGGTAATGCTGGGTGGTGTGCACTTGCAACTTTGAGGGGTTTATATATAAATAAAAATTCTGAACGACAAATTAACTTTGGCTTTTGATATAGCTTTAGATGGCGGTGTATTCTTGTAGAGCTGCGACGTTTTGCAAAAGTTAATAAGGTAAAAGTATTAAAAATGAGAACAATAACAAGAGATAATGAAAATTATCCAATCTATATAGTTGCAGTTTAAATGAAAGTCTGTCTCGATTTTGTTTTAGGGAAGAATGTGTAAAAAATAAATTTTGTTGAACTTCAACTTGATTTCGGTTGCGCGAAAGACTGCCGAACGTAATAACTGTTACTGGGCTGATAATTCGTCGATTAGTGTAGAGTACTCTCTATAAAGAATGACTGTTGAAAATTTAAAATTTAAGAACAAGAAAGAACATTAAATTAGGTGAAACAAAACTCTTCACTCTCAACTATCTGTTACAATTCGAGCCGAAAAAGTCGACATAGCGCACTAACTGAACCAAATCTGAAATATTCGTCCTTAAAAAATCTCTATAACAAACCTCAAAATTTTGTTAGCATTAAATTATATTGCATACGAGGTTGTTTTGATAAGTCAATGACTTTTTGAATAAAACACTTTTACCGTTCTGCCAATATTTTAGATTTTGAAATAGGAAATTGTCGCCATGGACAGCAGTTTGTACCCCAATTTATAGATTTATGTCATGGAGACCATACACGTAAGAAATGGGATCGTTTACAGAAGTTCACATTGTGAGAAAAGCTGTTGACTACCATTCACTTGGGAATGGCCAACATTTATGCTTGTGCAAACGGCTCAAGCAGCTCCCAACCGTCCGCTAGAACATTTAGCTCCTTGGTAACCTCTGAACAACCGTTCGGAGGTAAGCAAACTGTAAGACGGCAACATACAACCCCGTTAATTACCGGTTGGTGCGCTGGGCTTGCGACCCACCACTATAAAACCCAATCGCTCTAATGCAAAAAAAAGGAAGCCTCGGATAGAACCCTATGATGACGTTATAAGAACCACAATTTAAGGATATACACCCGGAATGTCCGCACCCTTAATAGAGATGGTGCAAATATCCAGCTGGTTGATGTTCTCGAAAGATGCAGGGGTCAATATTTTAATATAAGCCTTATTTGTGTACACGCACCGAAGGAAGAGAAAAAAGACGATGTTAAAGATGAATTCTACGAGCGCTTGGAACGTCTTTACGAGCGCTGCCCCAAACTCGATGTCAACGTCATGTTTGACTAATTTAACAATGAAAAGACGCAGGTCGGAACATGGTAGTATCACCAGATTTCAACACCTCAACATCCATAAAGCTACATGGCTAAGTTCAGATCAAATTACATGCACTTAAATTGATCATGTTTTGATTGACGAAAGGTATGCATCGAGCGTGTTACGTGCGAACGTTACGAGGTCCCAACATCGATTCGGACCACTATCTTGTAGCAGTCAAGGTACGCAACATGCTCAGCTTGGTGCACAAGCTGCAATCAGAACAGACCGCTGCAGCCTTTTCAAGCACGCTCTCCCGACAGCTCCGGGAAACCTCTCCATCTTCTCGAGATATATGTGATCCGTGGAGACACATCACCCGCTCCATGGATAGGCCTACCAAGGAGGTCATTGGTTATACAAAACTTGTGACTAAGTCTTGGTACGACGAAGAGTGTCGCAATGCTACTGCAGGGAAGAACGGTTCCTATCAGCAGACTCTGTGGTCGGGAGCAACGCAAGCTGTTAGAGAGCGATATCGAGGGAAACGGAGAGAGGAGAAACACCTTTTCATACGCAAGAAAAAGGAGCAAGAAAGGCGGGAGTTTGAGGATGTTGAGATGTTCCGTAACAGAAATGAAGCTCGAAAATTCTACCAAAAAGTCAAGCGTCTGACTGAAGGATTTAAGCCCGGAGTAACTTTCTGTAAGGATGAGAATGGAAATCTGATTACAGATGCGCAGGAATCAGTGAGATCATGGAGGAGTCATTTTTCTAACCTACTCGGAGGCGATGAAGCGCACAATTCCGCCGATAGAGATATGACACCGGAACCACCAGTTAATGATGGCACTCTTGTAGAGCCTCCGGACTATAACGTGGTCGATTCAGTTATTAAAAAGCCGAAAAATAACAATGCGGCAGGCTTTGATGAGATGCCAGCTGAGTAATTCAAGATCGGCGACGAGAAATTGATTATGAGTATGTACCAACTTTTATGTAAGATATGGTCCGATGAACGCATACCCAATGACTGGAATCTCAGTGTTCTCTGTCCTATCTTTAAGAAAGGAGACTACGCTGTTTGCGCCAACAACTACCTTGGAATAAGTCTTCTTTCCATTGGATATAAGATTCTGTCGTGCGTATTGTGTAATAGGCTGAAGCCATATACGAATTCACTGATAGGACGATATCAGTGTGGCTTCAGACCAAAAAGGTCGACCACCGACCAAATATTCACATTTCGACAAATCCTGGAAAAGTCTCGTGAATTAACAAAGCCATACACCACCTATTTGTCGACTACAAAGCCGCTTTCGACACGCCGATACGATCGAAGTTTTACGACGCCCTGTCTGCACTTGGTATCCCGGCAAAGATCGTTTGCATGATGCCGCTATCACACACACACAAAGCGTTGTCAGGGTATGAAAGGACCTCTCTAAACCCTTTGATATCATGAGCGGTTTCAGGCAGGGTGATGCGCTGTCGTGCGATTTTTTTTAATTTTCTGATGGAATACATCCCATTCCAGTGCCATGTGATACAGATTATATCGGTCTCGATCTTCCAAAAGGAAGAGATGCTATCTTCGGTACACAAGAACGGTGGGTCAAAGCGTTCTCAGAGATTGAAAAAAGGCTCGGCTCATGGGTCTAACGGTGAATGAGGACAAGACGAAGTACTTGGAGTTTTCTTTTGCGCAGTCATCGCATCTTGGCCGGTCAGTGTCGATGGAGAATATCAACTTCAATGTTGTAGAAAACTTCGTCAATCTTCGATCCGAATTGACCAGCAACAACAACGTCAGCCTGGAGATCAGTTGTTGAATCACGCTTCCAAATAGATGCTATTTTAAACTAAGCAAGCAATTAAGAAGTAAAGTGTTCTCTCGACAAACGAAAGATCTACAACACGCTTTGGAAGTCTTTGAGAGAAAGATTCTCTGCATAATTTTTTAGTCCTTTAAGATTCCGCGACGAGTTTATGAGTTATTCAATGAGGTTGACATAGTCTTTATTGGTGGACATAAAAACTGGTTCCAGCGCGCACAAGATTACAGAAACTATAGCGCCTTCCTGAATGCGGCCATGACCGAATGACAGTAGACGGCCATTTAAGTAAGTGAGGGTTGCACCTGAATAGCCACACCATGATTTTTTGTATTATAATAGGAAGAAAATTTGAAGTAATTGTGTTTAGTTTGCTGTATGAAGACTATGAAGACTTTGTACTTCAAAATGAATTGAAAACTTAACATTTTATGATGTATTCTTGATCCATTTTCTACGTTTTATGCTCGTTCATGAATGATTACCGAGGTAAATAAAAAGGTCCAGTAACATATGATAAAATCCTAACAAGTGTTTTATAGTCTTGTCCCCAAAACATCAGGCCATAACTAAAATTACCAATTTAAAGAATAATTTTAATATGATATTTCTAAATACAACAAATTAAAGAAATTTAATTCAAAAGAATTTTGCTTACATTTGAGCATCACAAACTGCCCGGAATTGTCATTAAAATTTTATGCCGTCAACATGCTAAATATTTTCAGGCAATTTGCAAGAAATCAAAGTAAATACTTAAATATTGACAAAAAGGCCAACAACGCACAGCGTCGAAGAAGAAAATAGATTTACAAGGAATGACTAGCGAAAAGGACAACACTTCTGGGTAAACAGACGCCCAAACGCACTAGTACACATTTGCATAGCAAATAAGTAAATACATACGCTTAAAAAGGAACTTTTTTCAAGACATTGTGTGTGGTGTGGTGTGTGTGGGTGGCAGGATATAAGTGAAATGGAAGCGAGCAAGCGGCAGGCTAAACAGAACAATGCCGCCAAGCGGCTTCAAATTGGATTTTGGGCGATTTAGAACAGCCACACATGCCGAACATTCTACTACACTTTTTTTTTTTCTTTACTGAAGACTTTTCACTTTTTTTCATTCTTGGCATTGATATTCCCAGGATAGACATTAAACTTGAATAGCATGAGAAAGCTTGAAGTGTACAAGTATATGTATTAGAGGCAAATTCCAAAAGACACTGTGCAAAGTGCTCAGATAGACAGAGAGACAGATAGGCAGACAGACAGACGGACGGACGAACAGCCAGTTATGCGTATTTAAAAAAGTAAACGCGTCGCAGCAAAGTTTTGATTTGATAAAAAGGACGATATGCGCTGGAATAGGAAAGTATGAAAGCAGCAAGGGTTTAAAATGAAAGAAAAAAAATATACATATATATGCAAGTCACATTTGCAGAAGCTTTTAATAAAAACGTATAAGAAATTATATTGCGAATATTCGGAGTAGCAACGAATCTTAAATACGCTGTTTTAATTAGTCTGATTTAAACTAGGATATATAAATTTTCTGAAAACGTGGTAGCACAAAGAAAAACAACAATAAAAATGAAATATTAATTTATAGATTCAATTCACACTTTTATAGTCATTCAAAGAGCATGTTCAATGCCACATGTTGGTGAGATCAATTTTTTTATATTCATTCGACATCAGTTCGTGCACTTCTGGGACGAACCCATCACCAAACAAAATCGCAAAAAGTCATATTTTAAGCCTGGACAATCACCAATATTACAGAGAAAGACAAGGGTGTTCGGCATTATAAGATGTTCAAACCGAATGAAACTGTAACGGAAGATCGATTGCAGAAAAATTGACTAAGTTCGGCCCGAGAAACACTAAAATGATTTCTCAGCAAGACAATTCTTTGCCCAATATTGCAAAACCGGTTGAAATCAATGAATGAAGAATGTTTTGCCTCCACCAAATCTTCATAAATTATATACAATACATAAATCTTCATCGTGAATCAGTCTGTCTATTGATGTAGCCAAGTGGAAATCATCATAGAAGCTTTCAAGATTAGCGTACTACTAGTGGAGAAATCTCTATCGCTGTTTCATTTAATATACTAAGTTGTTTTATGGGTGCCCCAAGTTCCCATTCAAGTTGCTGTCTCCATATCTCTTGAGCAGCAGTTAGAATTTGCGACAGTTAGAAGTTTACACTGCGTACTTTCAATAGATGCTCAGATGGTGTGTCCAATTTTTGTTCATTAGAGCATCCCAGCGATGCAAAACCGGCAAATGCTAATAATTCTAGCAGTTCTCCGAGCTCATCTTCTTAGAGCTGCCGTGCTGAGATTTGTTCTTCATATACATAATTCTCTGACACTACAGACACTAAGACAAGAGGTGCGTTGTCGGATTGCACATGTGCCCCTAATCGGTCCTAACCGCTTTTTTTGAAGCATTTGTAAGCCACTGTGAAAAACTAAAACGTGACCGACGTTTGCTGCAGAAAGATAAAGCAAGATCAGCTTGAGAATTAATATTACATGGACATTACAGGGTCAAGAAGATCCATGGTGACTCCAAACATATTTATGATACCATAATTGGTGATGAATTCTGGATATATGCGTATGAGCCCGAAACAAAACAGTAATCGACAACATGGCTGTGCCAAAAGTTGTTTGCGAACACAGAAATTTAAAGCAAATGATCGCCCGTTTCTTCTGAAAAACTGACCATTTGACAACTGTTCCTCGAACAATATACGACGGTGTTGTTTGCCAGAAGTATTCAGAGAATTGAGAAAAACCAATCGTCGAAACGTATTGTCCTTCATCAGAGGTTTTAGATAGGCCTCGACTCTACTTACCAAGAAGCGAAATTGGACGTTTAAATAACGTGTCTTCGGTTTGCTACCTGCAGAAGCAACACTGCGGGTTCGTTGATTGGCGCTTACCATTCCTATGCTCGGCACCGTAGGCTTAAGCCGACGCGGCAGGCGTCCACGTTAAACCTCTTAGACTTTCTGTCCTTCTTAAGCGAGACCAGATTTAGAGTAAGCAAGGATCAGGAGTCCACTCCTCTCTGATCGATAGCATATCGCTAGCTGGAAGCGATGGCTATAACCTCAACATGGTGATTAAGTGTAACAAACTGTTTAGCAGTCTGGCGAATAATAGCCTAGCGACATCTACCAGAGTTTTTCTGTGATGGGCTGGTCTTCGTTCTGTTGGGTTGTGAGAAATTGTATTATATTATGTGGGTTAGTATTGGTGTTGTTCAAGATATGATGGTTTACCGATGAAAACACGGATAAAAGCGACCATTGATGGTCTCGATGCATGACGAAATGGTACTCCAATTGTTACGCGTTTAGTAGCATGAAAAAGGTTCTATGAGGGAATAATGATGTCATAACGGTGTTCACAAAGAGTTGCCTTTGTTGTTCATGAAGTTTTGGGTTGGTAATGGAGTTTGCAGTTCGGCTATGGATTGTAATTTTGAAGAGCTCATTGATACATTGATGGAAGACATAACGATGATTCCTTTCGATGTTTAATGATGGTGAAGTAATATCAAGACTAGTGCTTAAATTAGTTCACCAGGGCTACCTTGTAGGAATTGGAGCTATATGTTCTGTTTGGGTTGTGAGAAATTGTACCTTGGCGTTTGGGCCAAAAACTTACGAGTACTCTTGTTAATTTTTTTAAACTTGATTACGAAGCTTTACTGATGACTTATACAGTACCATGGGGAGTCTCAACTTCGTTCATATTGACTAGGTGGATGAGGTGCCTAGGCGCTGAAAAATGGTGCCTGTGGTTTAGTACTCAACTTTGTGGAGGATATTGTCCCAGTATCCGATGTGGAGTTGCATCGCAATAACCTTCATAATACAACAATTGCAGGGTATTAAGAAAACAGAACTCAATAGTATTCATATCAAGGACACGCGTACACATATCCTTAACTCGACCGCTCTCCCCATGCACAATTCGGCATTTCGTTATCTAATGAAAAATAATGATTGTATTATGATTGCTTATATCTTTTGTGCAGTCTTCACTGGCTTTTATTAAAAAATGTTCAAAAGAAGAAAATGAACTCCAAATCGCGATAACTTGGGTTTATGAAACAATTGTCATGCTGACAAGCGCATATGTGACAGGATTTCGTAAGAAAGTCTTATCGCGCTTATTTTGCATAAATTTTTGCATTTATTTAAATATTAAATATTTGTTTTTCTTTTAGTTGAAAGTTGAAAATTTCTACTCGTTTATTTGTATTTTAAAAATATCCTGCGTTTTCTTTTTTTTTGTTTTTTTGTTGTAAAAATACTTGACTTAGTGCTGTGAATTTTTTATCTATTTTGTTGCTGTTTTTGACATTTTGAAAAGGCTTCGAACAAAAGCCAAATCGTAAAATGTATTCACAAGCTTGAATATTTTAAAAATGTATGCAAAACACTTTTCAAGTTGCCGGGTTTCACCCTTACACAAAAGCAAACAGTTGCGCTGATATCCGGGTTATCATAGCCCACAACCCATTATCGGATTAACAGCCAAATCATACAAAATAATAATCGAGGTCATGTCATAAAGAAAAAATCCAATAAACATATAAAAATCAGGCAAAAGGCTTTAAGGCTTTGTTTAAAGCCGTGATGACCGACAGTATGATACCTTACACAATTAGAAATGTATATGACATAATGAGTTTTGTTCATCGGTTGTATGGCGGGTGAGTTTTTAAATAAATGTCATCTAAGTTACTCCAGGCAGTGAATATTGCGTCAAAATCGGTTTAGACATTCCGGAGAATAGTCGGCACAAACATTCGAAAAGACAGATTTCATTTTTTCAGTTCTTCCCGAATTTTTTATTAGAAATCTTTTTCGAACTATTTTCAAAATTAAAAAAAAATATTTGAACAAATTCTTATATCTAGTTGCTTCTCCGCGACGTTCTTACAATTGAAAGTACTAAGAAGGGCCAATACATAGTGTATCAGTCATGTACCAATGCCATTTATATATGAAATATAAAGCATCCAAATGTTTATCGAATTTTTCTTAAAATATTTGAAAAAAAGTTCTAGAACCCGATCGCAACGCCACCCTACCGGTTCCAATTATAGATCTAACTTGCATCGAAATCAGGTTTGTCGATTAGTAGCAGTTCAGTGACATAAGAAGACGGAATATACTTTCCCAAGGGGTCAAGTCCATAGACCCTCGAAGGGGTCTTATCCGTTAACCGCCCAAGATGTCAAGTCCATTCCAACGCGTTGAGTTCCTTAACACCCCCACGGAGTCAAGTCCATTGACTCCCAAGCAATCAAGTCCATTGACCTCCCTTGGGGTGAAGTCCATTAAGCCTCAGGGGGTGAAATCATTATTCTGAGATGTTCCCCGTGTGGAGAGGTCAATAACCTTGGCCAGAGGTCAATGATTTTAGTGAGTGGTCGATAGTTTTGATCAAAGGAGATAATTAATTTCGGCGACATTGGCCGTAGGTAGATGAATTTTGTTTGAACATTCTCATCGGCAATTCTGAAAAGTAGATAGAACCGAGTTGATTTCATTGAAACTACGACCGTGGCCGGAGATCGATTCTCTGTCCTGAGATATGCTCGTCCCGGAATTAGACAAGAATTTTTTAGAATCCACTCCAAAATCAAAATAGGGGAAAACATTTTTAAGCTCTTTACCTAATGGAAGTTGGTGTCACAGCAATGAGGGAAAAGTAGAATCGTTCGTTCAACAATTCTCACCATTTTCTCTTTCCAGCAATACTAAAGAATCAGCTATAGACTGTAAACTGAATATATAATACAATGTAGCAGCAGCTCACCTCTCATGGGTAAGTTTAGACGAGCTAAAATAAAAAAACAATATTACTTGACGTAAAGAAGTCGTCAACATTTAAAGCACTTCCACAGAAATGCCCACTACTGCTTGCTTCAAGCTTGGCCATTTTCCAAATCAATGAAAATGTGCGGAGATAATTCTTATCTTCAAGACTGGTAAACCAGAAAATTAAATATCATCGTATCGCCCCATCATAATGAATCGATCGAACTATACTTCTCCAACATCGATTGAAGTTTCGATGTAGACGTTTATGGCTTCAGCCTATTACACAATACGCACGACAGAATCTTATATCCAATGGAACGAAGACTTATTCCACGATAGTTATTGGCGCAAACAGCGGGGTCTCCTTTTTTAAAGATAGCACAGAGAACACTGAGATTCCAGTCTTGAGTGTGCGTTCATCGGACCTTCCATACTCCTAACCAACTCTTCGTCGCTGATCTTAAATAACTCAGCTGGCAGCCCATCAGAGCTTGTCGCTTTGTTATTTTTCAGCTTTTTAATAACTGAATCGACCTCGTTATATTCCTGTGGCTCTACAATAGTGTCATCATTAACTGGTGGTTCCGGTGTCATTTCTTTATCAGCGGAATTTTGCGCTTCATCGCCTCCGAGTAGGTTTGAAAAATTACTCCTCCATAACCTCAGTGATTCCGACAACCGTCCTAGTTCAAGATTTATGAACGTCTCCGTGCTCACATAAACCTCCTTGTTTCAGCTCTGTTTGTCAATTCAAGCAGAAGGCGTCTCAAGAGGCTCCACCCAAAAGATCTATTAAGGCGATAACTGACACCAGTTTTTTTCAAACAATATTTTAGTCATTCAATGAAACACTTTTATTACATTTATACATTTAGTACATTTATTTTTGTCATTTTTATTATTTTTTCTGTCGTCAATAAATTTCTTAAGGAGTCGAAGGCCCCAGTAGTTACTCCTTAAATTGTATTAAGTTTAGTATTGTATATTAGACCTAATTATGATAAAATAAAATAAATAAAATTTCTTAAGTGAAATGATTATCATATAAATTAAACATAATCAAATCAAACTAAAACGAGAAATTAAAAATTGGAAAAAAAAATCAATTCAAAATATGGTCAAACATAAACCGCATATGCGGTATCAGAACCCTATCGGTAGTCATCACCGAACGCAGTCTACTTTAATGTAACATTGGAAATGAATTGATATCCATCTATTCCTCCAATTTTCCTCCATTTTCACTGCCGAAATAGCAGCTATTCCCACAGGCTGCATCTATCTCAGTAGACAGTAAAAATCACCATTTGTATAGACTCACTTTCTTGATTACAAGCAATTAATAATAGTCTTAACCAAAGTTTTTATGTCTCATAGGTTATTGAACAAAAACAGCAAACTTTCTTTGTTATGGATCCCAAGTCATTGCGAAATAACAGGAAACGAATTAGCTGATGAAACAGCGGAGAACGCCCATTTTTTTCCACTAATATCAGAAACCAATAACAGCCTCTCGGACACTAAAAAGTTTCACAAACATAATACACGAAAATATAAAGATATAATATACAACAACACATCACAATATTACAAAAATATTAACCAAATCCGATCAACAATTACTCACATATCACGAACTGACGCAATTAAGTTCATAAGACTAAGACTTGGACATACAAATCCTTAACAGAACCCTTCTATTCCCATTTACTCGTTGTATGCCCACAATTCCAACAAGCTAGAACAAAGCTCCTTAAATCCTCTACCCTTACTAAAATAACTTCCTTCCATAACATACAACAAACAATCAAATTCCTCAAAACTACAAATAACTGTCATTAAATATAATCACTAAATTAAAGAAATTGAAGTACTAATGTATATAAGGCTAAGTATCTTGTATATATAATTAATAATTTATAACTAAGCTAGCTTAAGGCCTTAATTGCTATAAATTTTATAAGTTGCGCGGATTTTACAGTTCCGTATTAATTTGTAAATAAACAAAAAGTGGATGAAATACAACATCCGTCATGTTCTATACTTAATAGTTTACTTGCGTATTAATATTTTAGACAGGAACTTAAACTAATACTGCCAAACGATGCCATCAGTTGTTCTTAATTTGCGCAGATAATACATCTTCAACATAATCAGTTGGCCGAATCAAGTGACAAACTTTAAAATGGTGTCGTATCTAAAGTAAAAAAAAAAAACCTGCCCAATTAGTTTCAAGGACTTTAATACTTTCACTCAAAAATAAGACAAAATAATAGTTTAAAGTTTAAACCAATATCATTCACCAAATAAACCATTTGGGTCTATCCAGTCATCATCGACGGCCGCATGTGGATCGACTATTTGACTGAGTATTTGCTTGCGGCCGATACACTTTGGACCGCATAGTACCATATCCTCGTAGATCTGACGATTACGACTGAATATCATCTGTTTGACATTGACAAATTTCGCCATAACAGCACGTTCGTAGACATCGGAATCATAGCATAATGCGCCGCACGCACAAATGGGCAGCTCCGAGATGAGGTCAATGAGCACAGTCGGCAATGTTTCGGCGGAGTAGGGAATTTTTTTTTTGTCAACGGTGCGTGCTGCCAGCAACCAAAGTGGTGGAACTGTAAACGCTTCCTTTTTGCCGGATCTACTTAGTTGTGCAAGATTATTGATGCGAATGTCATTGTTCAATAGATGCTCGACCAGCGGCTGAAATTCATTGCCCCAAATATCAAGCGTATCAATACGTAATTCATCAAAAACGGCAGGCAATGAGCGTAGTTTGTTGGTGGACATATGCAGAAAACGTAGTTTACGCATGCGACGCAAGCCGAAGGGTATATGTGTCAGATTGTTGATGTTCAGCTTGAGCGTGACTAGATTCTCGTATTTAATGAGCGGACGTGGAAAGTAGTTTAGTTTGTTGTCGCTCAAATCGAGATCACGTAGTGTACTCATCAAGTTTTTGCCCTTCAGCCAGTTCCATTGATTGGTTTCGCCCAGCTGATTACTACTCAGATTCAGCACGGTCAGCGATAGGCGGCCGAGCTCTGGTGGTACCTGGAAAACATTAAAAAAGGATTATAATATAAAAAAAAACTGGCAACAGCATACGTACTTTGGTTAGAATGTTGGTATTGAGATTAAGCATGGTGAGATTTCGCAGTGAGCAGATTTCAAAACTGATTTTCTGCATTTTTATGTTGCTTATGAAGAGCGTTTTTAGAGTTTTGGGAAAACCTTTGGTCGGATAGTCGCTGCGTTTGATTATGATCATACGGTGCTGTTGTTGTAACTTCTGTGGTATTGCCGTTGCGGCAGCTATATTCAGTCTGAGATGTATCGAATCCTTGCCCTCCATGCCCATTTTGAGCGTCGACAGGAATGAATTTAATTGTATAGGATCGCATTTGATGAGCAAATTATCCGGCGGCTGTATGAAGCTAATTGTTGTCTTGCCGTCGAGTTGAAATTTGTTGTAGACTTTTTCGATATTGTTGTTTACTTTGTAGCGTGTGCCGGCCTTGTTTTGCGGCGTAAAGAGCACCATTTCCAGTTCCTGACTGGCTTTATTACCGTTGCCATCCTTGGCGCTCTTTTTGTAGCCAATGGCCAATGTGGATTTAACCGCACGCGGGCCTTTGTTTGCCTGCGTATCGCGATTGAATACTTGTGTCTCGCACAGTATTTTCATATTTATTTAAGTTTGTGCGTTTAAACGCGTTCAAATTTATCAAATTAATGTTAAAAATTTCAAGGATACAAATTAAACTAACTTTTGTGTAGCGTTGCTTCTTCTTTTTTGTTTTTTGACAGTCACTGTGTTGATGCAAGACATATGTTTATTCGCTGATAGAGTTGCCCAGCAACGGTTAGTTTTTAAAAGTGCTTGGCTGTTATTTTTGAAATGTAAAATTATAAAATTTCAAAATCAGGACATTAGAGTGTCACGTGATATTTGTCGCTCTAAACAGATAAAATTTATATTTACTTGCACACATTTACTTCCAAATTTAATTAAATAAACTTTATTTCAATTAGAAAAATCTAAAACTTTGTTTAAAATCCAAAAACAAAGAAATTCAAAATGCCGAAAGTAACCATGTCCGATTTTATGGCCACTTCTTCAAATATAAACAGACACCTGGCGCATGTACGTGAAAGTCGAAACACCGTAAGAAATAGTGAGGAAAGCATTGGCACTTCCATTATGAAGCAAGTCTATCCTAAGGTACTAAGCGATGCACCAGACTTCAACGTACCGGCTGTATTGAATATGCAGTTCCAGAATATTGCACTGCAGGATTATCGTGGCAAATATGTTGTACTGCTCTTCTATCCCATGGACTTCTCTTTTGTCTGCCCAACGGAAATTGTTGCCTTCTCAGATCGTCTACAAGAATTCCACAATATAAACAGTACTATAATGGCTTGCTCGTCGGAGAGTCAACATGTGCATCTGGCCTGGCTTAATACACCACGTCAGAAGGGCGGCGTTGGTAACATTAATATACCACTTTTGGCGGATAAAAACGGTAAGGTGGCACGTGACTATGGCGTATTTAATGAAGAGACTGGTGGTTGCGCACGTGGTCTATTTATAATCGATACGCAGGGCCATATACGTCAGATAACCATCAATGATCAGGGCGTTGGACGCAATGTCGACGAAACGCTACGCCAGATACAGGCAATACAGTATACGGATGAGTTTGGTGAAGTGTGTCCTGTTAATTGGCGACCAGGTTACAGAACTATTAAAAAAGATATCAAGGACAAGGATGAATATTTCATGCATGCTTTGTAGTTTTTGTAAATTAAATTTAAATAGTAACGAACTACTGTAAAGTTGCGCTGAAGCTTTTCAAAGCTCAGGACTTTGTTTTGCTTTGAGGGTTGTTTGCCCCTATTAATGTGCTGTTTGTAAGCAGGTCAACACGTGAAAATTCTTAGTGCTAACAAATAAATTTATAAATAAACCGTAGTACTGCGCCATTAGTGGTCGTCTAATTCATTTCAATAAATTAAACATTTCGCTTGCTTATTTGCCGGCGAAAATGCTCTTCCGTAAAGTTGTACGTCGTCAATTTTTGCCTTTTTATGTGTTTAATGGTTTCTATTTGTGACGTCGGAATGAATCGCGCTATTACAGATCAAGGAACTACAATAACAACGAAATATTGGTACGTATAAACTTTAGATTGTAGAAAATTTAATGACGGAACTTGGGTTTTTTTTTTAGTATGTATTGAATAAAAAATATTGACTAATTTGTTTATGTAAAAAAAAAGCTCGAACGTCGGAACATATGGTTGAAATTTTTTTGTTTTGCGTGATTGGCAAATTATGATTAGAGGCGGGAAAATTTTGATGACTCTTAAAGCGATTTTAATAACAAAGAAAACAAGAGAAAGAATTTTTTTTTAATGAGTTGAAACAAATATAAAGGATTAAGTAAATTAGGCGAGAGAATGAGATAGAATACATAACACATTATTTTATAGTCTCGGTCTCCTCTTTGTGCGATGCAGACCTACGAAGGAAGGTCTGCTTTGCAAAAACAAATGTGTATGTGTGGAATTTCATGCGAAAAAGTTTTCAATTTGTCGTTTTTTTCTTTGACAATGAGGGTTTCTACTGGAAAAGGAAGTGTGTGAAAAGACGCATTGCACTGAAGAAGCCAATATCTCGAAAACCAAACTAGTCTCTTATTTCTTACAAGTATAAGAGATGGAGCCCTCAGTATTGAAAATATGTAGGATCTGTAGATGAGTTACCAAACTATATAATATACTCTACAACAGCAAGGAATATGGAAATGTTTGAGGGCAGCTTAACTTCGAAGTGTGAACCATGTTTATTTGTTTGTCCTCTGAAACAAAATTAAAAACAACAAAAAATTTAATATTTGACTTTTATTTTCCCACTTCAAATATAGTACAAAAACTCCACCCAAACACGTCAGAACTGTATAGAGGTTGGGGAACTGTTGGGATACCCTTCTTATTCAGTTAGATATCACAAGGCTTGAACTTCACTGAGGTAAAAATCATCGTGGAACACATTATAGGCAAAGACAGTAAGCATTGCTTTCACTTTGGATTAACCCTTCGAGCCTATTTTGAAATGTTGTTTAACGCAAAATTCTCGTTGGTAAAGTTGTTTACAGTAAATTTATCATTTCCTATTTTGTTTGTGATCTTTGCGGTAGTACTTCCCAAAATCTATATACTTAAAATACTTATAAATTTTATTTTTAATACACAGCCACTTTATACAACAAGCGACAATAATGTGAATATTAACAATATACATAATAACAACAATAACAACGTTATAATCGATATTGAATGCGTAAGTAGTTATTATTTTTTAGTTTAATTAAAATATTTTAATTTAATTTAAATACAATTTGTATTTAAATTAACAACTTAAACGATAACAAATTAATCGATAACCATTTCTTGCATACAAACCAGCTGACTTCGCGAACAGCTGATACGCGCACCACAGCCGCAACAGCAGCAGCAGCAGCAACAACAAAGCAGCGACGCAGTATTTTTTATTTATGTGCGCAGCGCCAGCGACAACTTTGTCAGCGATCATCGCAGCATTTGATTTTAATTGTACTTCGGATTTTTTACGCTACGGTCATATTTGGTATCGTCGCGTCAACAATGGGCTGGTTTCTCGCGGTATTTGTTGCACTAGTTACGCTACTGCTAACCAAACCGGGCTGGCGTTGGTTTTACATCGCGGGAGCAACGGCCAAACGAGATTTAACGTGAGTCTGTCTACCAAATGAACTAAACTTAATACAACGGTGCGACGCGCGTGATTTTATTTATTGTACACATAGTTTATTGTATAAATGGAGGATCATACCATCGTGTATATATATGTATGTATATACGTTGTCTGGCTCTTTCCGATATATGACTGTTGGTCTTTTGTGTGTGTTTTTTTTACGGCGCATTCATATACAATTAGTTGGTCTTTTGTAAAACCATTTACGAATGCAATGCTCTAGCAGCAACAGCAGCTGGTATCTTTGTACTTTACACTTGTACTCTGGTCTATACATCAATCTCCGGACGTTTGTCCGCTTTACTGCGCATTGTATGTATGTACTTGAAACTCGCTCCGCTGCGAGCGTTTCAAGCTAGCAGCTAGCTGAGTGAAAATTAAACAAAATTATATTTAAATTATAGAAAAAAATAAAACTTGTTTTGTGCTGCGCAAAATTTAGGTCGCCGCTGCGGACTGCCTAGCTTCGGTGAAGAAACAAGTAAAGTTTTGCTGTGGCTGCTGCAGCTGAAATTTGAGTCTAAAACCGCATTTTAAATTGTAGATTGTACGGCATCAGCAATGTACACTGGAACTCTTTCTTTGTGGTTAGCGCCCGTTGACGACGCAGCATTTTCTTTGCAGCGCTATGAGTCCAAATTCCAACGGAGCTAAACATATGGCGTACATTACTTATTTATTTATCTATCTATCAAAATAAATAAATGAAAATGAAATTGTAGCCCATTCTTATCAAACAATGTAAACAAAACCAACGACTCACGCATTCACTTTCAATATATCAAGTCATTGACTTTCAGGTTCAAGGCCAACACCCTCCGCTGCATACCAACAAAAAAGTTATTTACGCATAAGAAACGATGGCAGTAGTGTGACGGTGCTCCATAAATGTCCGCTCGTCGTCTACTTTAAATTGTATTGCATAGCCGTAGTTGCCTCGTCATCGCTCGTTGTCCATAGTCCACCACGTTACGCATATTAATTTCAATGCGTCTTTTATTTATTTTTTATTTATTTATTTTTCTATAAACACAAAAAAATATTTCCGAACTGCTTGAGCGGCACACTGTGTGCGGAAGTCTTCGCTTGGCTAGACTAACGCTCGACGTTTGTTTGATTTGATGGCTTCCATATAATTATGTGAGTTATAATTTCAAATATATACGGAAGTATGCATTGGGTTTGTGGTTCAATGCTTTATTAATGTGTACGTCAGGGCTGTTTTTTATAAATCTACTTTGGAAAATGCAACAATTTTGTATTATTTCAGCTTTAACTGCTTAAATTGGTTATTTTTCTATTAAAATCTTTCGCATGAAGTTTCATAAACGCATTAAGTGAGCGGTTTATACAGTTCGTTAATTGTAAATTGGTAACTTTTACATTTGAATGACTAAGGCCGCTTGAGATTTGGAAAATTTTGAATATTCAAATCCAAAATGTTGCAAAAAATCTTATATTAGAGCTCCAACTGATTTTCTGAAATTGAAATATTATAGGGTTTCTCAGTGAGTTTTTATCATATCAACAGTTTTAAATTTATATTACTTTTAAATCTTGAGAATGTGTTTCGAGATTGTTATAAAATTAAGTTGTATGTTACTTAGCGAAACAAACATCGGAGATCCCTAAAACGTACATATACGCAAACAGCAGACGAATCATTCTAGATATTTCCGGCGGTCCTTCTGTATGTTTGTCTAAATAAGACATTCTCGGAATAGAAAAACATAAGCGAAACTAAACTAACAGAACACATTAAACCTTCATATTATTATAACTTACATCCGTTTCACCACAGTGATAAAAAACAACTCATAAAAAATATAAGAAAATTTAAAATATTTTATAGTAAAAAAATTCGAGCTTCTCTTCTAGATCTCTTCTTATTGTTTCCATTTTGTCAACCAAAAAAAAAGGAATTCAGGACATCAGCTTAAATTATATTTCGTACAACATACATACTTCATATCGCTATGTAGGGTGTAATATTCAATCACAGTCTTATTTATTTGCTTGGCCACTTCCAAATTTTTTATTAGTCTTATCATCGGTAGAACATATGATTAAATACTCTTATTGTATACTATTGTATATTGTATGTTTATATGCCAGCCAAGAAATAACGAAATTAGATGTAAAACCCAAATGTGATAATTTCGTTTAGTGAACCGGACATGCCTTTTGTTAAATATGTAGACTAGCCGTCCATAAGATAAACACATCATATTGAACAAACGTTTCTGCTGCTTTTATTTTTCTGTGAGACATATGTTTCCTGGTACTCTTTGCAAAGATTCCGAGATATATTCTCACTAATTGTTTTAAAAATAACGCAATTAGTGCTTCATTTAACAAGTGTTAGATAGTCAATAAAAAGGTTTAAGAGATAAAATATTTCTTAATTTTGTTCAGATCATTCGATTTGTTTTCAATTGATGAAAAGTTTCCGTGATGGAAAAATGTAACTCCATTAGCACAATATAAAAAAAATTTCAATCAAATATGTTCTTATCGACAGTTTATATGATCAGAATATAATTTTTGTAGTTTGTCTGATTTTTCTGACTTATATAATTATCTAAAATAATATTCCCTGAAAACTTTTTCAGGTTCCTGACGTGAGTTCATATCAGGGACTGTCACGATTATAATTTTTATTAAAAAAATTAAGACATAAGAATTATTGTTTTTTTTTTTATTTAAAAAATTACTTTTTATTATTAAAATTAATTAAAATAATAAAAATGAAGAATAATTATTATATTTAAATTTTTTAATAAAAATTAAACCATAACTTTTAATTTAAAGTTTTATTTTAAAAAGGGAAAATAAGAATTATTTGTCAATTTTTATAAAAAAAATTGGAAAAAAAAATTTAAATAAAATATCTTTCAAACCAAGGGATCTAGCTCCTATATATATATCGGCCTATATATACAAATAATTCTTATTTTAAATTTTTAAAATAAAATTTAATTTTTATATAAAAGTTGAAATATAATAATTATTTTTTATTTTTATTATTTAAATTAATTTTAATTATTAAACAAACAAAAATTTAACATATTAAAAAAAAAATATTCTGTTTTCGAATTTGCTAAAAAAAAATAGTATATGAGCATTTTCCCACTCTTGGAGGCTTTTAGGGCTTACATGGGGTTTGCAAATGTAAAAATTTTTTTAGAGGCCGCCGACATTTTTTGAGTTTCATGCTATTTTGGAGTCTTTTATATTCACCTATTCTTTATTTTTCAGATGTACTCGATTTATATCATTATGATTCTTTGTAAAAATTTGGTTAATGTACAAATAAACCTATTATGTGAACAACCTATATTGCTAAACGCATTTTAAGACCAATTTTAGCAAGAAATTTGGTAAAAACTTAAAATTGAGTTAAAAAATTTGTTTTTTGGGATATGAAAATGGGTATATTTGTACTTTGTCGTCATTTCGATATCCGAAAAAGTACCAATTGGTATATTTGACATCTACCCAAATGAACTGAAGCTCGAAAATTCCGACGGCTATATTGCTTAGGTATTTGTGTATGCAGAAAAAGTAGTCCTGTGCTCAAGAGCATTGCCAGCTATACTCGAAGTGGGGACCGATTTTTGTTTTAATATTTTGGAAAGATTAAGACTTTCAGAACCCATCTACTAATAATAGTCACCAATTCAGTACAACAAAGATATTTCAATAAAATAAAGAAAATTATCTGAAAATACGGAAGTATGTAGTAAAATACACATTTTGACGACTTTTCCAAAAATTAGAGGTCAATGACGCCATTTGCACCCTTGGATATGTCCTTGCCTGTGCTGCTTCATTTTGAAGACTCAAAACTAATCGCAGAGTGTAAAAAGTTATAACATTAAAGTTAATTTAAAAATAAATTTTTCGAACAATAACCAAAACATGGACTGTGCACTTGTATGAGGCTACCTTGATATCATAAAAAGTACTAAAAAAAAAAAACAAGTAATAATTAAAATGTCATGAGTTCACGACCTTAAAAAACCCTGCACCTTCAATATATCGAGTTAGGTAAATTTTAAAATTTTATTACAAAACTAAATATAATTTATCCTTAATTAAAAAATATTTCTGTCTGTGATATCCCAATTGTGACAAGCTCATACGGTAAACAGGCATATATAGATCTATTCTGAAACTTTTTAAAATTTTTGTTTGTCTGCTTGATTAGCAGATTAGATCTCAGAAACGACTGAACTAATTTTAGCATAATTTTTATAGATCGGCAAAAAGAAATTTCTCAGAGCAATTTTATTATTTCTTAAAATGGAAAAGCTATAGTATCTAGCTTAGAAAGCATCATTGGAGGAAAATCAAATTCTATTATGAAAAAATATAAAGTATGTAAAGTATAAAATACTTTACATACTTTATATTTTTTTATAGTAGAACTTGATTTTCCTCCAATGATGCTTACTAAGCTAGATAAATGCAACAAAACAATTTTTAAGTCAAGTCATGGTATACTATAAAATATATCAAACAAACTTGTATGTATGCATATCTGTCCTTTATGGATTACTACACCACTAATCCGCTCACCATGACACTTTCGGAAGTTATTGAGTACACTCCCGCGCATAGTATAGGCAGAGCACAATTATCCTGCGATATGATCAACATCACGATTCAGAATGTTCTAAATTTTTATGGCAATTATAATTCTTAAATAGTTTTAATATATTTCACATGAGTAACATATCAGTCTTCTGTCGGGTCATCTAAGAATCGTAGTAGGCCATAAATCAAATTTTGAAAAATTAGACTTAAAAATGTCATTCTCGGTGATAGCTCACGTATTCAAAAAAGACAAAAAAAGAAGCATAGTAGCGCAAACCGTGTGCGCTACTGATTTAATAAATATTTTTGTAATTGTAATAAATACTTTGAAACATTTTGAAGTTCAAAATATTTCACCATTTTTAATGAAACCTTCTGTACTGTTCTTTATGATAACCTTTTCAACAAAATAAGTCAAGCCAAAAATAATGATATGCATACGAATAGATCTGCCAGTCGGCGAAGTACTATATACGTTCAAGTTTATATGGCGGTAAAAATTGTCGTGCTGAAAAACCGCTTTATCATATATCTTCTTCAATTGCGGATTTTTTCCTTCTATGTTTCGCTCATACGCATCAGTTGGAACTGCTGTTGGTTTTCATATGAAGTTTTTAGTTGTCGTAAGGCATCATTTTTTTTATGAGCTCTCACAATTTGATGCAGAAAACAGGTTCCTTTTTGTCGTTGAAGTAGATGTTTAAAGGTGAAAAACCGCTTGTCCGTGCCCCTCAACTTCAATTCAAACGTCTTCTAATTTTACTTGCATTTCATCATATATAGTAATGCCTCCACTTCTTCATCTACAAGCTTTTTTAGCAGTTCTGAACGTTTCTTGCAAAATTTCTTTGAATTAAAGCAGTAATGTAAAATGTCCTCTTAAAAAGTTTCATTATTAGGCGGAAAATGTATGACGGCAATAAAACTTAAGGAATGTTATGTGATAGATGGCAAATTGTTTTGAAGCTTTGCAGATAATTTACTTCATGTATGCATAAAGAGGCTAAATAAATTTCGAGTTTTTAAATCCATAAAGCATTAAAAACACTTGACAGAAACTCTTTCTATTTATTTTGGGTCATTGAATTTAAATCCAAAAGCAATGTTTTTATACCCTGATCCTGTAGGGAAAAAAGGTATATGTATTAAGTTTGTGCAAATATATATAACAGGCAGCAGGAGGTGAGACAGAGCCCATTTGCTATAGATACCAAATTTTCTATTTTTGGTCCAAATTTGGACCCCTATACAAATTTGTCTTAGCTTTTTGAGATTTTGGACGAACATTTTTTATTGTTGTTGTTTATTTAGCTAGAATCGCCAAATTTGGTGTATCTTGCATGATTCTTAAGAATATGTTTTATATACAGCAAGATCAGATAACTAGAAAGGGTAGCCCTCATCGTAGTCAAGCTCACTCGACTGCAGCGTGTCCTCTGTATGAATCGATTTATTTATTTATTTTTTTTTTTTTTCAGAAAACCATTTTCAGTTTTATTCGATTTATAAGTAAAAAAAAAATTATTTTCTGTAGAGCAATAAATTCTCTCCATTCAAGGCCATTCATTGCAAAACATTCGCAAAATAATAAAGTTTATTCAAAAAGCAATTGCGCAATATCGAGAATGTGGAGCAAATATTGATACCAAAAATAATTAAGATAACAAGATTTATGCCATTTGCAAAGCAGATTTGTTTCAAACCCGCTTCAATTATTCATGGGGGATACTTTTTGAATAATTTTATGCGTCAGTCAAACGCTGACTTGGAAAATAAGAAATGATTGGATATAGAAAAAAAAAACTCTTGATTTTAATTAAGATCCATTGATGCAATACATTTTGTTTTGTAAAGTGAGAAGTCAAATTTTTTACTGCTTAGGAGAGAGAGACTCATCGACTTCAATGCATTGACGGAAATGACAATGAAAGAAGGTTCAAATTATTTTGGTTTCTGGTGACTGTGTCCATGGTTACATGATGGTCTGAAGCTTTTTTTTGGTCATACAGCTTTTGAAAACTAAAAAGGGTAATGAAAAAGATTAGTACCAATATATTTTGCTACGCCATTCCATAGCATCTGCTACTCAATTAATTTGTCGTGATTGGGTTTTTCAGAAAATTAATATGTCAAAGATTATATACGCTCATTGCGCTCTGCACAAGCTATAAAAATATAAATTTTCTTGATCATTTCTGTAAAAAAATAGAGGATCTCTCCATGTTATCTGTCCTAATACACACTGTTACTATTTAAAAATACCCAGCCCTATAAAAGCGTATTTAAGCTTCGGTTTCAATGCTGTGGCTTAACTTGAAACTTCTTTTTCTTTTATTAGGCCCTGTACCGAAGGTACAAGAGCCTATTGGTTTTGTGCAAATGTATGTAACAGGTAGAAATAATAATCGGAGACCCCCAAAGTTACCCCCATTATGGTCAGGAGCGATAGAGGAGTCGATATAGACATGTCCGTCTGTCCGTCCATCCGTCCGTATGAACGAAAGGATCTCGGAAACGGTAATAGATAGAGACTTCGTGTTTTTTGCATTCGACTAGGACTGCTCCGGAATTTTACAAGTTTATTTTAAAAACTTGCCCCTCCCCCCCCTTCCCCATAAAATCACCCCCAAGGGTAAAAATTTCTTCGGCACAAAAAAAGCATGCCAGTATAGAGATATCGTCCTTCTTAGCAAAAATCCGAAAAGTTCATCAAAATCGGAAAATTTCTTACTTGTTTGTTGTATGTTTGCATAATAAAAAACCCTCCATCATATAGAAAGTGCGAGTATATTGCTGATTCCAGATATACTCGCACTAAGCCACTCGATTAGATTATTACTGCTCATAATTCACATAATTTGAAATGCTTTATCAATGTTTTAATCAATGCTATTTGAAAGCATTCATTTCAACATGATATGGTATTTATATGAAGTTGGACCGCGTACTATCAAGCAAGTACAGAAACAAACATAATGCCGGTCTAATCTTTTACTAAAACAAAAACTGAAAGAAGTTAAGTGCATGAGTTCATTGCATTTTGACGTGGTCGACTTTGGACGGGAAATAAAACAAAAAAGAGGAATTCTATATTTTGATAGCATTAATCTGTATGCTTAAAAAAAGATTAACAATATTTAGAAGCCTAAAACCTTTTAATAAACTAGATATTTAATATCTTAAGCAAATATAATATCATTGATATAACTTGTTAGACAACTTTGTGGTTGATCTGAGTTATTTGAATCAAGAAATTGATTCCTACAAGTATGTGTTGAATTTTTAACCAAATTATACAACGCATTTGTAACTTGAACTTTTAGACATTTACCATACATGTATCTCTAACCTCACTTATTTATAAAAGCACTCTTAGCTAATTAAACATTTAATTACTGCTATTAATTGACAACTGAAAGTAAACAACGAAAACTAACTCTTTTAAGTACGTAATCCATAATCCAGCTGAATCTGTCTCACGTTGTTATTAGATAATATAAATGCTATATGTATATATACTGGTATATCTCATTTCTTTTGCTTCACTCTCAAATATCAAAAAAAGTCCAGCGCAAAAAAAAGTCACGTTCACATCAAACGCGACACCATGACAGCAAAGTCTCATCGTTTAAAATATCGAGTATCTAAATGAAATCCAATGTTGACAGTTACAGTATATACAAAGTTGATCCAAGGTTAAAACAAATACATAAACGATATCAGATGTGCTAAAATTTCAATTGTATATCATAAACACAAATATTCTTCGATTATGTCGTTTAGTGTCGTAAGTGTAGAACTTAATTCGAAAATCCATTTATATACAATTTACATACATAGAATTGTTCAAGCTATCGATCTTTATTATACACTTCAAGTTTGATTGTCATCAGTAGCATTTATGGACATACATACTTGTAGAAAATATAGCGCATATCTTCGGTATACATTTCTATCAGAATTTCAATCGTTACGGAAAGTGGAACTTTTTCAAAAAATACATTTTAAGTGGCACTATTTTCATTTCTCTTACTTTAAAACTAAACTTCATGACATTTGCTCCATTAGCAGCGGAAATATAAAGCTCAAAGTAACAGTGTGCTTGTGGCATCTGTTTATTCTGTACCTTGACACTTTGTTTTGGAATTATATTGAAAATACAAAGTTTCGTCTCAATTCACAATGGAACATTTAAAGTTTTGAAACTATTTCAACTCTAATCAAATCTTATTGAATTTGAATCAATAATTCGTTCTTGGCGAATTAATGTGGAATCGGTCAAAATGTGTTGAATTGAAGTTTTGTAACATTTAACTCCATTTTCATGAATTTACCAAAGATTTTTGCAGTCTAGCCAAGTAAACACTGTCCCATGAGCTAGTCAGTCACAATATATTTATTTTACGCAAATCAGGGCTCATGATACCCTAAATTCGCTAAGATTCTGCGTAAAAATTTTACATGATATTGATCGTAAGAAAATATTGAAATATTACAAATAAATGAATTATCAGGGCTCAAAGTCTGAGGAGGCATACCACCAGGTTCATATCTCTGTGTAGAATTGAGATTCTGACGCACTTACCTTACCTGTCAGTAGACACAAAGTCTTCTTCTGTAGTACTTAAACTCTCTTCAATTGGGTTTCAGCAAAGATTCCTTAAATGTGGATGTCATAATGCTATATCTCCATATTGTGATTTGTGCGTAGACTGTGTGATTGTTCCGAGAGAGAGTAAATTTCTGCTATTGAGTAGACACAGATGTGATGTGCTGATCGAAAGTGCATCCTTGATCAAGCATAAATTCAAGGTATCTCAACTTCTTTTATTAAGCGATGATGTCTCCATGACGCAGAGATTTACAGCCGGTGGAACGCTCCTCCTTAGAGTAAAGGACACATTGACACTTTTGGTGCAGTTTATTCTTCCAACATCGTATTATTACAATAGCCTTTGGTACGAGCTTGGTAAGCTGTAAAATTTTTTTGAGATTGATCTTTATGAGCCTTGAATAGTCACTGACATATGTATGTTAATCGTACAAGTTTATTGTTGATCTTAAATAAGGTTTGAGCCGACGGAAAACATGAAAGCTTCGTTTATTTTAAACAAACAAACAAAGCGCACAAACTTTGATTCATTCATGGTTTTGGCAAAAATGTTACAACTTTTTTATTCGCTAATTCATACATAAAGTTTCCTAAAAATATCTTAAAGTTCAACTGGGACTCGTGCACGACCCATTCACCTGTGCACCATTTGAACATATGTATTACTTTGCGCTTTTCACACAAAGGCTGCTTGTGTCTTTCTTTTGTTATGAGTACGACGCCGGTGACAGGATCTTGCTCCTCCCGATCTGCTTGAAATGTATTTAACTGTTTAATTTAAGTCGGTCATGTAATAAATAATTTCTCTACGTAGAAAAGGCTAACGAAGTGGATATTTATTTAGGGTTGCTACAATGAAATAAATATTTACTTAATATATTTTAAAACAAGTAGGAATATTGTGAATTCCCGACTTCTAAATAACCTGCTAACTTTGTCATGATTTTTTATATCATCACCGATGACATGTTACTGCATAAGTCATACCACTTGGTGAGATATTTTATCATAAGGAGTTCGACAGAAGATGTCCGTCTTGAACAAATTCTCCATATTTTAGCGAAATATGTTCCGTATTCCGTAGACATTGTCCATTTTGGTCGTGTTTGAACTGGCACAAATAACTTTTTGAAATAGCTTTGACAGCTATCTGCCTTGACCCAGTTGCTGCTGCTGGCCCTCGTAGATATAATAAGTTTCTTTGGCAAGAATATCGATATCATGCATAATTTCGTCCTCATCGTCCTTCGATAACTAAGTGCTAAGTGTTCGGTCGTAGATCCTCCAATTGGCATGTCGATTTTGGGTCCTTGCGACTACTTCTTGTGCTCATTTTATTAGCCACGATGAGTGCAATGTATAGCATAATTGATTTCGTTAATCCATGTAACAGTAATCTGTGGACCTGTAGTATAATCTATGGTCTTGTTTGGGACCTCAGATGTTAAGAGATCTTCATGCTATCAAAGCCTTTTCGTTTGTTTAAAAAAGGTGCTCTGTGTGCAGAGATTAGTATTTAGCATGATACCTAGATAGCTCTCTTAGATACGCTAATTTTTATCATTGCTGATAAGTACAGTTGCGCTGAACAAGTCTCCGGATGATCAAATAGCATTAAATGTTGTGCTTCAGATGGCAGTATTAAATCCATTTTTAACTTTTAGTTAAACCACAAGGCAATATGGCTTTGTACTACTTTTCACTGAAAGTTTTTAGTCAGTTCCGAAATATCACCTTGGTAACTTCGTTCTTGTGAACTCACATTGGAGCTCTGATAGGCTATCAGCCCTCCGAACAACATCTTCTAGTCTAATGGATTACATTCTTCAATGACTAATTCCGCAACGACTCAGAGACAGCTTTGTTTAGAACAACTCCCTTTGTCGCTATGATAAAGAATATACCAGTTCTATAATGTTTAATCCGTAGTTTTTTATCCAGAAAAACCAATACTTTTTTTGATCTGTTAAATAAACGGCATGCGGTAGAACCTTCTAACTTTATGATGTATTCGTCATATTTTTGCTAATAATCCAGACTTTTTTATTACAGGGCATTAACATTTTAACCTGGTTTCAACATCTTATAGTAGACAATACCCTGCTGATTCCTTCCATCAGCAGCGATTTGATGTTGTAAATGATCTGTATGTTTAGTCGGTATCAACTCACGATATCTTGTATTTGTATATCGAAATATATTCACTTTTCATCTCAAGTCACGATCCGATGCAGAAACGTCTTCTTATTCTGGCGAGCAAGATTTAATATGTGTTTTGGCCATCCTGTCGTTCCATTCATGCATCAATCAGTTTATAATTTTTTTTTAACCTGGCACAAGCTGTGGGCACAACAATAGTCGCCATTTTCATACAAATATACTAATAGACTTGTGTCCTTACATTTTTGGGTAACCTCCATACAACACACTAGACCTCTTTTGAGTTTTTGTATGATACATTTTTTTTATTTCAGTGAATATCGGCTTAAAAGTCGATATGTTGGTTTCTTATAAACGTACACTTCTCATACATGTAGTAATATGCGTGTTTCGTCACAACTTGGGGCAGCCTCCATACAAACCTACTTACCTGTTATGTGGTTTTGTACAAAAAAACTTTTTTATTTATTGACTCAAATAAAAAAGCTTTAAAGTCGATATGTTAGCTTCTTATGGACTCCAACTTCACATGACTATACTAATAGACGTGTCTCCTATTTTAGGGTAGCCTTCTTACAAGGCTTATGAACTTTTATATGAATATTTGTTTTATTTAAATCAGTATCAGCTTAAAAGTATATATGTTGGCTTCTTATAGACGCACACTTCACATACATATACTAATAGGTGTGTCTCCTCCAATTATAAGGTAGCCTCCATACAAACTTAATAACCTCTTATGTGTTATTGTGCCAAAAAACTTTTTTATTTAAGCCAATGTGAGCTTCAAAGTGGATATCGTGTATTCTTATGGTGTCCGGCTTCACAAACATTTACTAATATGCGCGTATTCTAACAGTTTGGTGTAGTCTCCATATGAAACTTCCTCCAACATATGCATTTTTGTATGAAATCTTCTTTATATCAGATTAAAAGCGGTTCTTTCGGATGGAGTCTCAAAAATGAAATATTAATATTGTATTGGCGCGTACTGTTTTTTCTCGATCAACATGGCTTTGCAAGTCTTTTAAGCTCTTTAAGCCATAAAAGGTCCAATTTTCATGTACCTAATGATATATTAATATTTTCTATATTCGAAATGCTTTCTTGTGGGCATTTCAAAAGCCAAAAGAGGCATCTAAATTTAACTCAAACTTTTTGTTTTAAAATATTCAAAACTATTTTATAAAAATTGACTAACAAGAGCATAGTTGATTAATTGATTATTTCAATCAACTGAGTAAAAATATTCTATAGCCACTCAAACGTATTTTTCGCTACATTTCAAACATGCTAACAAACCGATGTACTTCATGATATTTCCACACTTTATATGTAAAGAGTATAAAATATGCCGCTCTAGAAAAAATTCAATTGAACAAATAAATAAGAAAACAAATACGTTTCTATAATCCTAAATTGCTTAAGCTACAATCTTATCAATGAGGCAATCAGGAAAGGCAAAGTACTCTATCAAGTATGAGTACGGGTCTATTGTTGAGAGCGTAGTGTATGCAAGAGCGATATAGACCCACATATATATATAATATTTACATAGAGCGGAAACTCAGTTGTAGAATATATATAGCAGCAATGGGTTTTATGAAACTTAATTACACGAAACGCTAGCTTAGCGATAAAATAATATTAAATGCAAAACTGCTGACTCTGACCTTTTCTCAGGTTGAATTGTGTCGACTTTTAAACGAAATAAATGTTAACACGGCGTCGTCGTTTAAATTTATTCTACTGCATTCTTGTCGCCCGCCGTTCCGTTGAAACTCAAGTGGGTAGTTTGAAGTCGAATATGTTTAAAAATAGTTTTCCTAATCGATTTATGGCACTTATCAAAAATCTTCAAATTCACGCGTAAACATTTATTACCCATTCATAAATTATAAACCAAGTAATTTATGTTTTTAATCTTTCTTTCTCCTCTCTGATTAGTGCACTTTGGGCTTACGTTAAATTGCTGCGCTATGTGAAACGACACGAGCGGGAGAATCTCACAATCGCTGATGTCTTTGAACGCAATGTAGCAGCTACGCCGAACAAGGTTGCCGTAGTCAGCGAAACACAGAAATGGACCTTCGGTCAGCTAAATGAGTTTTCCAATAAAATTGCCAATGCATTTATTGAGCAAGGCTACAAGAAGGGTGATGTTGTCGGTCTACTGCTGGAGAATCGTGCCGAATATGTCGCCACATGGCTGGGTCTTTCAAAGATCGGCATTATTACACCATTGATCAATACAAATCTACGTGGTCCATCGCTATTGCATAGCATTACGGTGGCACATTCGAATGCTCTGATATATGGTGAGGATTTCGTTGAGGCTATTGAAGGCATTGCCAAGGAGTTGCCTGTCAGCATGAAGCTGTACCAGTACAATAACAACGAAAATAATAATACCACTGCATCGGGTGCACAAGCTAAGCAGTTGAATGCATTACTGGCTAATGTATCATCGTCGCGTGTCAGTGGCGGTGAGCGTGTACAGCATCACGATAAGTTGGTCTACATTTACACATCGGGTACGACGGGCCTACCAAAGGCAGCGGTGATCTCACATTCGCGGTAAGTATTGTTAAAAGATGCGCTTTATTTGCGAATTAATTTCTTGATTTGTACACTTCTCCTCACTTAAATGAATACCCCTTAAGTGTGCTTTCTATCGCCCACTGATTCCAAACCCAGCCTGTTGCAAATTGATTTTATTTTTAATTAAATTTTTAAAAAATGTTGTCAAAATGGATGTTGTATATATGTATGATCCCAATAGACAGCCAAACCAACCCCTCTTTTCCAATGGAACTCACATCTACTGATCTCAATGACATGTATACCAAATATCATCCCTGTACCTTAAATGGATGCAAAGAAATGTTATTATTCGCTTATAAGAGGGTGGCGCACCGCCCCCGCCACTATGACCAATCATTATGTGATATTCTGCCTGACCCATTAACACCAAATGTCATACATGTAGATCCACTATATAATCGCATTTTGTTTATCGATTATATAGTGGACGGGGCATTGTCCCCTCTGTTCTCGACCAAACTCATGATGCGATCTTCTCCTGGTCCCATTAACATATATACCAAACATCATATCTGTACCTCCAATCGATGCAAACATATGACTTTTGTTTACTGCTTATTTCGACCAAATTTTTAATGTGATCTTTCAGACTTATTGACATGTAAATATCATCCCTGGTCCTTAAATGGATGCAAAGATATGTGTGTTTTTATTTATCGCTTATATGCGTGGTGCGCACTACCCGCTCCGACCATGACCAAACTCCTGATTTGAAATTCTCATCCCTGCTGTACCTCAAAAGGAAGCAAAGATATGACGGTTGTGTGGGTACGAGTGTGGAAAATACTTTACGACCTATTCTCAAACCTACCAAATATACAAACAAAATTTCATAAAAATCTGTAGAGCCGTATCGGAGGAGTGCGTCCACTAACACCGTGATATGAGATATTTATATATTAGACTAGCTTTTACCCGCGACTTCGTCCGCGTATCTACAGATAAAAAGTAGAATATTTAATTACTTTTCTTATTTTGCCTCATTTGTGAAACTATACGGGGGTGATGTACCGCCCCTCTAATTTTGACCAAACTCAACCTGTTTACTTTTTATGATCCTCTTAACATGTATACCAAATTTCATCTCTGTACCTTAAATGGATGCAAAGATATGACAAATTTTGATTGTCGCTTATACGGGGGGTGGGGCAACGCCCCTCCGCTTTAGTCCAAACTTAACAGGTTGACTTCTCCTCATCCTCTTAACATGTAGACCAAATTTTATTTCTGTAGCTTAAATGGATGCAAAGATATGACAAATTTTGATTATCGCTTATATGGGGGGTGGGGCAACGCCCCCTCCGATTTTGTCCAAACTTAACAGGTTGACTTCTCCTCATCCTCTTAACATGTATACCAAATTTTATTTCTGTAGCTTAAATGGATGCAAAGATATGACAAATTTTGATTATCGCTTATATGGGGGGTGGGGCAACGCCCCCTCCGATTTAGTCCAAACTTAACAGATTGACTTCTCCTCATCCTCTTAACATCTATACCAAATTTCATCTCTGTACCTTAAATGGATGCAAAGATATGACAAATTTTGACTATCGCTTATATGGGGGGTGGGGCAACGCCCCCTCCGATTTTGTCCAAACTTAACAGATTGACTTCTCCTCATCCTCTTAACATCTATACGAAATTTCATCTCTGTACCTTAAATGGATGCAAAGATATGACAAATTTTGATTATCTCTTATATGGGGGGTGGGGCAACGCCCCCTCCGATTTTGTCCAAACTTAACAGATTGACTTCTCCTCATCCTCTTAACATCTATACCAAATTTCATCTCTGTACCTTAAATGGATGCAAAGATATGACAAATTTTGATTATCGCGTATATGGGGGTGGGGCAACGCCCCCTCCGATTTTGTCCAAACTTAACAGATTGACTTCTCCTCATCCTCTTAACATCTATACCAAATTTCATCTCTGTACCTTAAATGGATGCAAAGATATGACAAATTTTGATTATCGCTTATATGGGGGTGGGGCAACGCCCCCTCCGATTTTGTCCAAACTTAACAGATTGACTTCTCCTCATCCTCTTAACATCTATACCAAATTTCATCTCTGTACCTTAAATGGATGCAAAGATATGACAAATTTTGATTATCTCTTATATGGGGGGTGGGGCAACGCCCCCTCCGATTTTGTCCAAACTTAACAGATTGACTTCTCCTCATCCTCTTAATATCTATACCAAATTTCATCTCTGTACCTTAAATGGATGCAAAGATATGACAAATTTTGATTATCGCTTATATGGGGGGTGGGGCAACGCCCCCTCCGATATTGTCCAAACTTAACAGATTGACTTCTCCTCATCCTCTTAACATCTATACCAAATTTCATCTCTGTACCTTAAATGGATGCAAAGATATGACAAATTTTGATTATCTCTTATATGGGGGGTGGGGCAACGCCCCCTCCGATTTTGTCCAAACTTAACAGATTGACTTCTCCTCATCCTCTTAATATCTATACCAAATTTCATCTCTGTACCTTAAATGGATGCAAAGATATGACAAATTTTGATTATCGCTTATATGGGGGGTGGGGCAACGCCCCCACCGATTTTGTCAAAACATAGCCTATGTTCTTTTCCATCATCCCATCAATCTCTATTCCAAAATTCAGACGAATTGGTTGAGCGGTTTGGCCGTAAGAGAGGAACATCCATACATCCATACATCCATACAAACTTTCGCATTTATAATATTAGTAGGATTGAAGTATTTTATCAAATTTTTAAAAGTTTTCTAAGCCACATTTCTGCTCCAAACTTTTCAGTTTAGAAGGGATACATAGAAGTTGCTAAAATAATTTAGTGAAATTGAGCTTCAAACTAATTCGTAGCCTTGGTTTAGTTCGGGTATACTCTACTATTATTGTCCTGATCCATAAACTTGAGTGTGAATCATCTTATAAATTTATATATATAACATGTTAATAATTCCACGGTAGAAATCCAAAAATGTTTTTTGAAAGTATAAAATGCCTCTTTTAATATATTATTGTAAGATAACACATCCATTGTGGTTGACAAAAATTTGAAATTAACCCCCCACACCATCACATTTCCAACTCTGTTATGCAGCCGGTCCAAATTATGAGTTTATTTTGCGGAATTCATAGAAATAGTAGCTATAGCCATCAGGTCATTTCAAAAAAACAATTTTTTTCGTCTAAGTCTATGCGGTGCCACTCCGAGGTCACACCTGCGCGATCAAAACAAAGTCATCTGGAAAAAAATTATAAAGTCCTCAAATTTAACTCTTTCTTTAATCCAATTATATAAAACCTTTTAAAATAGTATTCTAAGCTACTGAAAATAAAAATTAACTTTGCGTTCAAGCGTGCTCCACTTCGAGACACACTATACTCCTTGATCCTAAATTTGTATGGTGTATACATTTTTTTCAAACACTGCCATTTCTAAAAACAAAAATCTCAGCATTTTTATTCATTAGCATATCCGTCGTGGGCTTTTACATGCCCCTTTTATTTTTCTTAAATATGGTTCGTGTGGCAAATAATTCGATGGATATTATTTTTCTTTGTGAATTTTTCATATGTACCAGATTTCATCCATCAGCGTCAAATAATAATTCCGAATGGGGAACATTTTTCAGTGAATTTTATTTCATCTGATACTCTTTATATAAACCTTGATTCTTGAGCAACTTCAGCTCGTGGTTTTTGGTCTTGGTTTACCGTTTGCACACTACTTTCGGGATTTGTCAGTGGTTCCCTGGTCGTAAGCATAGATTCAAATTTCATCTAAAATAATGGTGCATTTTATGATGTTCTGGTAGTAATTGTTTTATGAACTAACGCGACACTCTTTTCCAAATAATAAATAGTCATTGGAACCAATATTTAGCCGATATTTAGCTTTTTCGGTTATATAATATCTATTAAAATGAAGTGGACTAGATCTTAGGAAAACATTTACATAATTGGCCAGGTCTCTAAATGTCAATCGACGATTGTCACCATCTTTTTGACTTTCTTGACATGATGTTCTTGATTATCTCGGGTGTGGTTCATTATCAACGCTTGCACTACCATCTTTGAACAAATGTTCCTGTTTTCATTAAATCTTGTCTCCAAAAATTTACTGTAACATCCTGCAATCGATACTCAAACAATTTGCACCTTCCTTGCTCAATAAAATTAGATATTGTAAAAATCGAAGAAAAACCAATGGAAAAAAATTACCTCCAATTTGGAGACAGATGTCAAGGACGGCGGTATCAATTGGAAAAATTGATAGTAAAGATACATACACCCTGGCAATTTAATTTTGAAATTCCCGATCTTAGGTATTGAATTAAAAATGTTGAACCCCTTGTTGTTGTGGAAAATAATATTTATTTCAACAATATTTTTTAAATGCAAGAAATAAAACATCACCGTTCAGTCGCTGCACCATGCCTTAATTGCATTTAAAAGACGATTAGGCATATTCACCTATTGGCAATGCCAATTATAGCCCAGTCAATGGGTGCAAAGGATCCTAGTCTTGCCAAAAAGAGGTCATTTTACTTCCATAGTTTCTAGAATATTGTTATTATGGTCAAAAAGCTAGTACATTTTCGAAATAATTGATACATTATTTTGAAAGTAAAGTGAGGGTTTTATGTTCCACCATCGAAATGGCTTTCCCTTAATGTATACACTACACATGATTCCTTTAATCGGGAAGATCTTTGTCTAAGTTTTCATAGTCTTAGAGTATCATAATCAGTGGTTTACATTTTTTGCAACAATGTATTTAAATAATCGTCACGTCGAGTGGCACCGAGAACCGCTTTTGAAAAAAAAACAAAAAACTCACTTTTTCTAAAGTGTGGTTTGATTTGATTGATCGTGCGGAAATGGTTAAGATGGTTTCAAATCAAAGCACCTAATCTTCCACAATTCACAAATCAATATCAAGCTCTTCCATTCAATACAAGTTTCATTTGAAAGAAACCATTTCGAAGCAAAACAATGTTTCGATTGGGTTAAAAAAATTCAATGCCATTATTGTCCAAAATGAATCCAAGTGCTATAGCTTCTTTTTAAGTTCCTATATAAGCAGAATATACTTTCAATTACAGATTATAGAAACTTCTAATAACAATAATGAAATTACTTACAGCTATCTCTTCATTGCCGCCGGCATACACTACACCATGGGTTTCCGCGATGAGGATGTCTTCTATACGCCGCTGCCACTCTACCACACAGCCGGTGGTATTATGTGCATGGGCCAGGCATTGCTCTTCGGCTCAACAATATCCATACGCAAGAAGTTCTCGGCATCAAATTATTTTGCAGATTGTACCAAATTTAATGCAACTGTAAGCAGCCACGTAAAAACTTTGAATCAAGATTAACCCCGAAACATCTTTCTTCACAGATTGGACAATACATTGGCGAAATGGCACGTTATATACTGGCAACCAAGCCATCGGAATATGATTGCAAACATCATGTGCGCCTTGTCTTCGGCAATGGTTTACGTCCGCAAATCTGGCCGCAATTTGTTGAACGTTTTAATATACCAAAAGTGGGTGAATTCTACGGCGCTACCGAAGGCAATGCCAATATAATGAATCATGACAATACAGTGGGCGCTATTGGTTTCGTCTCACGCATATTGCCTAAAGTTTATCCAATTTCAATTATACGTGCTGATCCCGATACTGGTGAGCCAATACGCAATGCTGAAGGACTCTGTCAGTTGTGCCAACCCAATGAACCGGGTGTATTTATTGGTAAAATTGTTAAGGGCAATCCATCTCGCGAATTCTTGGGCTATGTAGATGCAAAGGCCTCAGCGAAAAAGATTGTCTGCGATGTCTTTAAGAAGGGCGATATGGCATTCTTGTCAGGTGACTTACTCGTTGCTGATGAAAAGGGTTATCTCTATTTCAAGGATCGTACCGGTGACACATTCCGCTGGAAAGGTGAAAATGTCTCGACAAGTGAAGTGGAAGCACAAGTAAGCAATGTTGCCGGCTATAAGGATACTGTTGTCTATGGTGTAACCATACCACACACTGAAGGACGCGCCGGTATGGCGGCTATCTATGATCCAAATCGTGAACTTAATCTTGATACATTTGCCGACAATCTTGCTAAAGTATTGCCCGCCTACGCTAAACCACAATTCTTGCGTTTGCTCACCAAAGTCGATCTGACGGGCACATTTAAGCTGCGTAAAGTAGATTTACAAAAGGAAGGCTACGATCCGAGTGCAATCAAGGATTCGCTGTACTATCAAACATCGAAGGGTAAATACGAATTGCTCACGCCGGAACTGTACGAGAAAGTTGTGCGCAATGAGATACGTTTCTAGAGTAGTAGTACTATTCAACTCTTTCGGATTTTACGAACCATTTTTCTTCCCTGAAGGTGTTGTTAATTTGTAGTTGCAACTTTTGTTAATTAATTTGTAAGCGAGAAAACTGTGTGCATTAGCGTGTAGTTATTTTTTATGTACGATATGTAATTTTATTGGTTGGATCATTCCAGACAATGTTTGCCAGAATTTACATTTATTCCTTTTTGTATTTATACAAAATTCTAATACTTCGCTTAATCGACTGCTGCTTATCTATCTACACTGTTTTCTAAGACTTTTTATACGAAAGTTAAGCGTAACTTTAAAATTCTTCAAATGTCTTTGTGCAATTATTATTCTTCGTAGTTTTGATAGAAATTTACAATTAGCAATTACCATAAAGAACTTTCGCCTGTATATAAGCTTGGTTCTTAAATTTAGTGCGAGCGTTTTTTTTAAATAAATAGAATTGTAGATAATTAAACAATGGTTTGATGTTTTATATATTTTAAGCATTTAACTAATATTGTATTTAAACGTGGTGTGACTCATACAACTCGATAAGTGCTCATAGAGCGATTATTACTATGCAAATAATGCACTCAACTGCTTATCGACGCCGCAGTATTTTGAGTACGCTGCTTGAATACGAAATTCAGATGGCTCTTATACACATGCGAAAATATAGGTAGATACAAATCTATACGTACAGAGAGTCTAGCTATGTCTATATAATATTTATTCTATATACAAACGATTACAAGTACATTACACTTGCCGGAGCTTACATGTCAACAAGTATCTGAACTTGAAATTAGTGACATTGATTCATTGTGATTTTTTGAGCGAGTGAGAGTGGTTTGTGTGAGGACACATACTTTGAGATCTTTTTAAGCACTGATTGTAACCGGAAAATGCATTTATACTTAATGCAACTTCCGATGCACTCGAATGATATGAAAACAATGAAAAGCAAAAACTGAAATACAAAATAATTAAGAATGTAATTAAAAAATCCATATTCTGTAAGTTACGGTCGCCTATAGCCGTTTTATAAATGGTATACCTGTAAATTTTATCAAATGCAATCACTTGTCCTATTTTTAATTGTGAATATTTTAATTGAATCACAATGTTTTCAAAGCCTTAAAGAAACCATTGGTGACCTCAAAAAATACATACTTCTGCTAAACCCATAAGGCGAGCCGTTCTAGGCATGTTCGTCTGTCTGTATACCTAACTGAATGAAGATAGCTGAGAGATGGTGCGAATTGGGCTTTAGAGGCATTATATTACTCTCAAAAAGTAAAATGTTGATCGGTGTAAAAGGAAAGGCACTTAGTGCAAGCCTTTTGGCGTTGTAGTACATAGAAATAAATCTGTTTCGCTCTGATTTGGAACATGATTAATGCATTAGTTATGTACTCACACAAAATTAAAATGCTATTAATCTGGCGATCAAAAGTTGAAATATTAACAGTTTGAAAAGGATGAGAGAAGAAATATACATATTAGCTTTGTGAAAGAAAAATGTGGACCTGGAAATACTGTCATTGAATTCGCTTAACAATTGCATACAGAATTCTTCAGCGATATTCTCTTTGCTTAGAATGCGGAAATGTGAGATTGAAAATGCAGTTAAAAGATTCACGGAGGCTGCTCCCGCAAAACAAACCAATAGTGGATGAGATTTTAATAAATTAACCCCTAAATGTGGTTAATTTCTGCTATAGGTGCAGTTCTGTATATCTTATATTGGTAATACTATGCAAATAATGCACTTATAAATAGACATCGCTGTAATGTGTTTCAGTGTAGTGAAGTTGTTTGAAAGTATAATCGATTTAAAATCAACAAACTTTAGGCTTGGTTCGATTAAACGTTTTCAACCTATTGTACTCATGGTTCAATAAGCAAAGCACAGCACAATTTTTTAAGCAAATTATTATGTTTTACTGCAAAAAACAGAAATTCAACAAAAATAAATTAATTCTGATGACTAGCCGAAATACCAATTTCCCGCCCTAATTGCGTTTATGTTTTTTTACGGTAGCCCAATAAATAAACTTCGAAAAAATCGTATACCTTTTTCGTATACTCACTCCAAAAAATGGCTTTACAAAGATACTTGTTGAAAACGGTTGCAACGTGAATGTACCATCAAATAGGTTTATAGCCCATTGCAGCCGACTGGTATTTAAATATTTAAGAATTTATTGACACTTAAAAAATTCTATTGGGGCCAGAGTCGTGATGTCAGAGTAATTTTTTTTTTTTTTTTTTATAAAAAGGGGAAGTTTGGATTTAAAGAAATAGAGCAATCGACGGTATATCATCTGAAAAAATTTCATTTGAAATTAATAAAAAACAAATTTAAATGGGGTATTTACATACACATGTCATATCTCCATCAGCTTCATTTACTTAGGTGGCCGTCACACGTCGTTCGCACATGGCCGCATTTAGGAAGGCGCACCTGCTGTTGTAGTATTCTGCACGCTGGCACCATTTGTTTTGAATTCCTATTATTCTTACATCTCTCCATACCTTTGCCCGGTCGTCCCTTAAACCATGTGCGCTGGAGCTCTTTCATTCATTCAAATGAGGTGGACAACCTAGTGCAACTGCAGAAATTTAATGCGCTGGACTATGTCAACCTCTTTGAATAGCTAATACAGCTCGCAGTTCATAAGGGACCTAAACTCGTCGCCAACTCTAATAAGGCCATAAATCCTGCGCAGAATCTTTCTCTCAAAGGCTTCCAACGCCGTTTCGTCTGACTCAATCTCGGTCTATGCCTCCGCGCCATACAGTGGGGAGGGTCAACGTCTTTTAGATTTTGATTTTCGTCTTTCGAGAAAGGGCTTTACTTCTAATTTGCTTGCTCAGCCCAAAATAACATAAATAATACTTATTCCCCGGTAGTTGACGCGTACAGCGTGGTCGCATTTCTTAAATATAGGACAAAAGCACTAAAATTCTAGTCATAAGGTATACGTTCGTTGAACCATATCTTGCACAAATGTTGGTGCGTACTCCTAGCCAACTCTTCGCTGCCGGTCTTGAATAACTTAGCTGGCAGCCCATCACAGCCTGCCGCTTTGTTATTCTTCAGCTATTTGATAACCGAATCGACCTCGTTATAGTCCGGTAGCTCTAAAATAGTGTCATCATAAATGAAACAGCTGACATCGCTACACTCTTCTGAGCAAAATTAACAAATTTCCAACATATTCAATAATACACGTCGTATGCGAACTAGATGAAATAATTCCTCGCCAAAGAAGCAGATTGTGGCGAATCTTACAGGAAATACATTTATTAAGAGACTATCCGAAGGGATAGTCTCTTCTAATCTCAATAAAAACTTCAAAAGCATCTAAGTGAGCAGCTTCAAAGAATATTTGACCCATAGTGCAGAGTTCATAAAGCATATTCAAGATACCTCAATGCTTGACCCCCTCGTTGAGATGATGGAGTGTGTAAACTATCCAACGAACTGCGCAGAAAATATGCTCCCAACATTCAGTTGAAAATGTGAAGTTGCACAGGGCATTCCGTAAACTAAGGAAAGCGCACCAAAAGCAACGCCAGTACTTTGATAATATGCTGACAAACACGGATACTGTGGAAGGCTACAATGCATGCAAAAAAATTATTTGATGTAACAATTCCCTTGCGAGACCAATATGACAAATGTTAAAATAGAGCTGGCAAATGTCTTTGTATAAGAACACGCAGAGTGTTTCAAGCCATACAACCTGGCAACTACAGTCGAAAGCAGTGCAACAGTGGCAATCTAGGCAGCACTGCTGTAGCTAGATATACCCCTCGCACTCTTTGCTCTGATAAGTTCATAAACGTCGTAAAATAAAATAGGGCGTCTGTTCATGACATAACCATGCCCTACTCATGTGTGCACTTGTTTTTTTGTTGCTGATTTTCAAAGCAATGGTAAGGGAACACTGTCTGTCAGCATGAATGTTTTTAATCATTAAGTTTATATATGTACAAACCTAGCAAGCCGGAAATTAATCCTGAATCATTGTGGCCCATCAGTCTGTTCCCTTTATTAGCATAAGCTGGTCGTAGCAAGACTCACAGACACTGTTAAAAAAAAATCCCTTTTCAGTGTTTATCGTTGCGCTGTAGGCCTTTGACCGCTTGTGGTACACTGAATTATTGGAAAAAAGGAAAAACTATTAGCTTCATACATTCATTTCTTACGCACCGACCTGTACGGGCGGCTGTTTCGCTTAAAGTTGCGTCAATCACCTTTAAACCACAGCAATTATCTAAGAAGACATATTTGAGTCTGTAGAAGCCCGAATTATTTTCTTTATCAATCGAGTCACTTTGAGTTCTGCTCAGATCACATGCCACTGAGACTCCAACTTAATATTAAAGCTGCAACAAATGCAAAAAAAGAATAGACAACTCCCGCTTGGCTCAGATCTACCTATATATCAACACTGCTGGGAAGAAATGCTACACAACTATGTATGTATATTGAGATCGCATCAAACTATTGTTGACTTCATGGGCATATTGACTAGAGCTATGTATATGTTAAGCAGCAATTGTGGTTGCTCTAAAACGCTCTCCAATTGTTCTTTAAAGTGTACGAGAACCTTCTTTGCAATAAAGATTTAGGCCCCTTAATCTCGCAAAGACAACTGCTTATACATAACACAATGCAACGTGCTGGCAACTTTCCTGTACAATCGAAGTACGTTATGATAAGAATGATGCCAAACAAGGTAAACCGGCAAATATGTAGGAAAATTGTTTACAGAATATTTATGAAATTATTCCAGCGTAGATTATTGGCAGTAAGCGGCGCCCAAGCAGCATTCGACTGCACCAATTCGGTTTCAGAAAAAAAACATGACCTGCTTTGAGAAAAAAAATAATGTTTTTATGTACAAAAGGCACTTGACATTGTTTTACAAAAAGGTACTTTGCACATGTCGCAGCACCGCAATATACAGTCTTGAAATCATTTCTTCAGAACGGATGCTTTATGGTGGAAGTAAGTGACAATAAATTTATTCTACGGAATATATCAAAGCGTGTATCGCTAAAGGCAGAGTTATATAGCATAAACACAATTGAATACTTCATCATTCTGGTGACATGGTTCTCATATAGTAATAAATATTAATTCAAAACACAAAGTCTATTAAGATAGGTCCCTGTAAATTATTTACAGAATAGCTCACACAGGAATAAGTATATTTATTATCCTTTTTCTTCATGATGTTGAAAAGTATGCAATGGTATCTTGTTTGCAACTATTTTTGAAGTTCTTTCTTACTTTTAGTCAGTTTATCACATTTAAGTAGCTTTCTTTTTACTTCCCTTTACAGCACAGAGTCAAGCCAACTGTTTAAAACATCCTTGCGCCGCAATGTATGCCATTAAGTTACTTAAAATACACAAATATTTTTTAACCAACAAATTTTCATTTATTTTCAGTTAACAAATTCTATAAATAATTTTTTTAAAGCCAGACTTCTTTCCTAGAACGAAGAAAAATTATATTTTTACGTAGTTCTAAATAAAAATAAAACATAAATAAAATCTCTATTTAGGTGGTGTCATTTTCACCCGCACGATGACATCTAAATTAGTAATTACAACCACAAATCAAGATTTAAACTTGAAACAAAAATGCTATAAGTACATCCTTCTTTTTTTTTGTACAAAAATTAAGTGTTGAGGGAGAAACACATTGCTGACGTGTCTCGCTTTAGTTGTATGTTGTTGTTGTTGTGCGCATCGACATTTTATGTGCAAATGAAAAATTAGTTTTTATCGTAAATCTAAATGTAATAAAAAAAAGTCTTTCAGTGAACATCACATGAATCGTTTAAACACATACGGCTAAAAAGGCGACAACCTAATGGACAAGAAATTTTCGCTAGAGATCTGAAGCCAGTGTAGCTACGATCAAAAGATCTAACGATCGTTTGATCACAGTTTGCAAAGGCAGAAGAGCAGCGGTATAAATGCACCGATAGCAATTAGAACAGGCAGCAGTATCGAGGAATCGTCCACTGTGTAAGGATTCGGTTGACGTGGACCGCTTGCTTTGCGTGTCGGAGTTGTTTTGGTTGATTTTCTTTTATCGTTGTTTGGTTGCTGCTGTTGTTCCTCATCCAGAATTTCATCCTCTGCATATTCATCGTCAGCATCTTCGTCATCCAAGTCGTCTTCTGCATCCAAATCAAAATCATTTTGCGGTTTTTGTTTTTCTTTTGGCACAATTTTCTGTTGCTGCTGCTGTTGTTGTTGTTGGCGATTGCCACGTAGACGTTGCTCCTCTCCATCGTCTTCATAGAGTGGTGGTAAGCGTGGCACTTGCGCCATGTCACCCTTGACTAGTGCAAATGCATTAATCTTTGGATTGTCATGCGAACCCTTAATAAAATCAAGACTTAGACGCCCATTGCGCACATCCGACGATTCAGCCTTGTAGTATAGACGTCCATCGCTGATCTTGAAATATATAACTTCCTCATGTGCTGTGCCATGTCCTACTTCACGGAAAATGTCCAATTGTGGTATTACCGTATGCTTCCCATTAAGCACAACATCGAAGACCTTGCGTTGTGGTTCGCGGAAGTAGACCTCGCAGAATTTTAATATAAGCGCATAATCACCGTCTCCATCAGTGTGGAATTGATAGCCAAATGTTCCGGTATGATAACGTTCTGTGCGGTAGAGCACCTCATCCTTCTCCGAGACTCGCCCAATCATTAACAAATTGTTACCAAAATCTGATGCGATGCCGATATCCAGCGGGTCTGCTTCGTAATGTATGCCGTTGCTATCCACGTGTTCCTGACCGCCTGCATTGACTGCATATATGACTTTTAGTGCACTATTACAGTGTACCGGCTGCCGGCCGCCCATGTGAAGCACCAGAAGCAGCGCAAAGCTTGCCAGCAAGCTTGCGGCTCGCGTTGTCATGTTGACTGCACGCATCATTTTAACGCCCCACTTATATTTTGATGCGTTTCGTACTTAGTTGGTTATGTGCTGAATTTTTTAAGCTTATCACAGCTCAATGAGCTTCGTCTCTGCTTCACCGTCAACGTCGCTGTTTGCAATCAAATCAAAGCGTAAAATTTTGCATATTATTCTTTCGTACTCTTCACTGCACTGAAAATGTACCGATAAGTCGATAGGTTTGTTCTGCAATAATCGGTTTGCAGACCGATGTCGATAGACAATGATTGTGTGCGTAGAAGAACAAGCACAAAGGCCATTCGCAGTAACACGTGCGGGTCTCAAATGCAGACCGTTTATTCTTTTATATAAATTTTGGCTATTTAACGCATTAAATATTGGCGTATTGCAAACAGCAAATACTACATAAAGTGCTTCAAAAGTTATTATACACTTGCAGCGTTTTGCAACAATTACGCTCAAGCTAAGGAGCTGTTAACTAAACAGTTCAATACAGAAATGGCTTTCGAAGAGGATCGCTTGGAATTGCAGCGTTTAGCAGGCGGAAATATTATTAAATATGCGCCAGTATTCGCTGAGAATGGTAGCTTTCTTTTTGTACGATGTGACAATATTGTGCAAGTCTTCTCTACCAGCACTGGCGAGCTAACGCGTGAATTGACTGGTGCCACAGCTACACTGATTAGCCTGGAGTTGGAACTAAAGCAGCCGGAAGTACTTGTTGCCTGCACCAGTGAAGGTGAGCTGCTGCGTTGGCATTGGCGTACTGGAGTGCTGCAGAAGGCAATACAGCTACAGAATGTACAACGTGGTAATTGCCAGGTGGTTAGCTTTAATCTGCTCAACTTTTATAACAATGGTGACACCGCCTGTGCGTGGGTAATGACCAAACCTACAAATAGTAAAGTAGATTGGTCAGTGGTCGACACAGCGACAGGCAAAAGAATCAATGTGCCGCTGCAGTTAGTTTTAAAGTAAGTAGTTAAAGCGTCCAGCATGGTTTTAGTACTAATTCATGCGTATTTTTTGCAGAACACGTTTGCCAATTGTGGATGTTGGCGTGCGAGATTTCAAATATATTGTTGTAGCACAAGGTTTCTACGTTTATTTTATAAACTATAAAAATCAGCTAAACGGCAGAGCCTGGCAATCTACGCGGTATGTACTTTTTTTTCGTTACCAACAAAAGAATGCTATTAGTTTTATAATAAAACTCATTTTCTTATTAGCTTTAAAAATGCCTTAATGTCAAACGTTACCAGTGTACGTTTCAATCCTGTGCAGGAGCAAGTTGCCACGGGTGATGAAATGGGCAAAGTCTTTCTCTGGCATCACTTCAACTCACAGAAGACTATGGTCAACAGTCTCTACCATTGGCATCATACGGCTATAACAAGCATTGCCTACTCAGCGAGTGGCACTTCATTCTATAGCAGTGGACACGAATCAGTGCTGGTCAAATGGAATATTGGTCAGGCACATCTACGTCGTTTTCTGCCACGCATGGCAAGCAGCATACGTCACATAAGTGTCAGCAGCGGCAATGAACATGTGGTTGTCTGCACGGAGGACAATGGCGTTCAGTTTGTTGGTGCCAGCGATAATGTGCTCAAGACAACAATGCAGAATTTTACATTTGCTCCAGAGGATAAAACAGCACGTTCAAAGTTTCCCATTGGGTTACGTTTGAATCCGCGTTCAAATACTTTGGTTTTAAACGGACGCTTAGGACATTTACAGTTTTATTCAGCGTACACAAAAAATCTGCTGTATAATGTGGGTTTGGTGTTTCTATATTTAAATAGTTTTTTTTTTACTAAATTTTTCTTTTTCTATAGCTTTCTATTGTGGATGAGAACAAGCTTTCAATGGAGGCGGAACGTATACTTTATAATATACAAGTGACAAAAGCTGCCTTCAATATTGATTGGATGGCTACGGGTGAAGTTTTTAACGATGAAGAACATTTGCCGCTACTTACGCTGAAGTTTTGGAAATACGATGACGCTATACAGAGGTATTTAAAAATTATAAATTGTTTAAATGTTGTTAGTATGTATAAAATAGGAGAGTTCGGAAAGTTTTTTTTTTTTATATTTAACATGACGATTTGTTTTGATTTAGTCATATACCTTTCTTTAAAACGCCAGGTTATCAGAGAGTAGCAAAGGCAAATTTATAGTCTAGGTACTATAGTAAAACCCATTAATCTTACACATTTTTCCCAGATATTGTTTTTTTTTTGTGATTAAAGGACTTCAAGTATAATTCTTACCTATTAGTTTTGATAAAGGTTTTTTAGATGACCTTAGAGATTTTATTTCTTATCAGGCTATTCATGTACTGGAATGTTGCAGGCATTTTGAATACCTATTTCTGTTTAGTTTTTGGAATGGCGCACTACACAGAGTTAGAGTTTAGAGATAGAACTAAAATGTTTACATTTTCCAAATGAATAATTTTTGAAAAAAACCTTGATTTTTTGGGTTCATTCTTGGGGAACTGTGATTCATCGCACTTGAGTTTCCATGGCTTCTTCCATGATTAGATTTATTTGGCTAGTTCATTTGCCAAATTTTAAGACTAATGAAATAATTCACTGATTACTTTGATGTCAATCCACAAAGTACATTTTATTCTTATTTCCAAAAAGAAAAATTATCAGCAGTGTATCAATTTTCACATTTTAATTATAAATTTACACAGAATATGGCGAATCCAATAGACGTAATACTAGATTTCATTGCTCCAATCCTTTTAATTATATATTTGTGCATATTGTCTTCATTAGCTCAATGTTAAGAGTTAATATTGTCATGTCTTTCCGCCCTATCTGTGCGGAATACAAAATATTTCCTTAGTCTTTGAGATATTTATCAAAAAGTTTATATTGAGACTACCTGTAGATCTTACTTGATCACTTTTAAAACTCCGATGCTAAATCTACGAATTTTTATACCAAATTATTAAAACAGAACGGGATGTACCACCGCACTCCACTTTTTGGGATTTATGTATACAATTTTTAATTCGAAAACAATGTCATGTCTTACTTACTAAAAATTCTTCCCAAGTTCGATTGTTTTAATGCACCGCAAGAAGGTATTGTCTCTAGCTTTTATAGAACTTATTTACTAGATTTTATGGTGCTTATTAAATATAGCCTATACGGTTGATAAGTATTTGTTCAGTTAATTTTAGTTTGTGAATCTAAATGCTTTCAATCTGCTTTTTGTCGTATGGTCTCTGGATCGTTTCGAAACATTTCTATAAAACTTTTACCAAATTTCAAACATCATTTTGATGATTTGTTGAATATTAACATTTACACTAATGCATCGCTCCTTTGTTATTTGGTTGGTTTAATAAAGTAGTCGATTGACCTTTAGATTTAAAACTGATTTTGGATTGATTGAGCACCTTTTACAAAGGAAAAACAAAGATTTTAATTATTCGTAAATTTTTGAAATGTATGAAAGCAGTTATTATTCTATAATATGTAATATTGACTTTTTTATCTGCAGAAATACCCTACGCATACTTGATTCAAATTCTCTTATACTACAAGGGTGCTTCGGAAATGGAGTTCTATTAGCATTACCATCATAGTGCCCAACCTTTTCTTATACGCGTTTGATGTGTCGGTGCTTCTTCTGTAATAGGAAGTTGAAGGCTGATTAGTTTTGAATAGTTAGTAAATAGTTAGTTTTCGTCGCCACATATTGCGCTTTATTAATTTTAGTTCCTTATTTATGACTCGGATTATTTCAAATTTATTTCTATTTTGGATATTATTTTCAATAGTTGGTCTGTAGTTAAGATTAATTTCGCATTTCCACAGGCTAGAAACTGTTAACTCGTTGGATAATTCGCTTAAGTACTTCTTTCTCATACTACTTGTTCCCAAATGGTTTATTTTGAATGATAATTGTTTCGTTAGTATATTTAGTTTTGCATTGTGTGCCGTAAATTAAGTACAATGTCATATTTTTCAAAGATTTCCAGAATCTTTGAGTTGAGTTAAGGTGTGCTTCGCTAGGCTTGCTTGTTGTTAAACTTCTGTAAAGTTAAGAAATTCTTCACTAAGCGATGTAATTTTTTTCTGAAATTTTCTAAAATCCACCCAATCTATAAGCCTGTTTGCTCAGTTATGGTGGGTAATTGTAGGCTAATAGGTTAAGGTGTAACTTCAAGTAAAAGAACATCCAGCTTCGATGATAGTTTTTAGAAATTGTTTAACTTATGTTGTGATCAGGTGTTTTGTGTGTTTAGCATTCGCCTCTCATAATAAATCGTTGGTTATGACATATTAACATTTTTATTATTACTCAGATTTATTTTGGTGCCCCCATAGATTATAGATACAGCTGTTAAGGAGATTTCAGGCTTTAGTTCCAAAGTTGAAGTGGTTGAAATTTCTTAAATACATTTCTTCTTTAGAGTTCTATAGATCATTTATTGAATTTCTTGCTTAGTTAGTATTTGAGTCAATATAGTTAAAATAGGTTTTTTGAGGAGAAAACTAGTCAGTCATTAGTAACGTCTTTTGGAACTGAGCGTTGTTTCTACCATTCATCCCATAGGATAACCTTGGTTTAAGTTGTCTTGTATTGATTTGCTTTCACTTTCTGTTTTTGGTTTAATTTTTTATTTTTTAATTCTGTGACTACTATACATCCTCAGTATTTGGCAGGGTGTTTTTTTTTTATCATAATTGCAGAGTTTTATAGAAATTTATAAAAATTTAAACATCTTGAATAATTTGATAATTTTTAGATGTGCCAAAAAATTTACAAGTTTTACGATATGGTATACAGTTTTAGTGTCTAATTGGTTCAATAGTTCATTAATTTCATAGATAGTTTACAATTTCAGCCAACCAAAGGTTATAAGAAACATGTCTTATGGTGATTTGGTTTACCTTTTCAACTTGTTGATAGCACTTAATGCATCGAATCCTTGTTAGTCCCGGTTTTGAAAGATCAGTGACGGATCGTAAGAATGATGTACATATTTCTCCATTCAAATATTTTCCAGGCAATCCAGGTAAAGATTGAGGTCCGCATTTTATGGACCAAGCCACAGTTGAATTTAGAGAATTCCCTACAGCTTAGTGGGAGTTCGTGTTACTGACGTCCACATTCGTTAATGTTTTCGTATTAAGTTTTTTGTAGTAGTTTTTTTGTGAAACTGAAAATGATATTTTCTTCGAAAAGTTCAGTGGTATGGCTTTTAAGGTACCTACAACTTGGGTGTGCTGTCGGTTCATGATATTTATATTTAGGTCAAGTTCAACTAGTAATTGTCTAATAACTGAGGCACAGTATGACTTGTTGAAGGGATTGGCTATAGACTCAATCTGTTTTGCTTAGCCATGATAAAAGGCATTGTGTATAGGGATTACTTCTACAGAGTTAATGGCGGTGTAGTAAGGTAGAAAATATATATGAAATGTGTTATTTGATCGAATAGAAAATTTTTTTAGAGCCGTCTGTGTAAATGAATGAATGAGAGTTAAAGGTTTGATTAGTTTTTTTTATGTTTCACGAGCCTTGCTCATTTCTTTAATAAATGTTGTAGCTGCTGCAGGGGGTTGGTAAGCAGGTTAGTGAATTGCATTCCAGCCAGCATTCGCACATGCTTGTTGGCATGATTTTAGAGCTAGTCATTGTAGCGGCTGGTAAAGAAGCAGACCAGCTCTTCAACAGGTTCCAAGTTGGGATCCCTGTAAAGGGTGGAGTTGCGGACGATCCAAGGACATTCAGTCATGGCTCGGTTCTGCAGCCTCTGCAACTTTTGTCGATTTGATATTGAAGCAGTGCTCCAGACTTGCATATCTTTCTGAACTTTTGTTCTGTAAGGAGAGTTTACTTCTTCTGCGCAGGAGCCAGTTCATGCTGCGCATCCTGCCTCGGCATGACGCAACATTGGCATCATCTGCATAGAATGCGAGGAACAGGGATGTGTCAGGAGCTTTAATCGTGGTAGCATCAAGACTAGGTATGTCTGCTGTATATAAACTAAAGAGAAAAGGCCCAAAGACACTCCATTGTGGAACTTTTGCGATTGCTGGGTGATGGGAGGACTTGTCCTGACCTTGGTTCTGAAGGAATGACCTTCCAAATAAGACCGAATCAGAGCAAAGTAGGGCAAAGGCAGTTGACCTTTTTCAAGAAACCTGGCTGCCAAACTCGATCGAATACCTGCTCGTTATCTATAAATATGGCATTGCAATACTGCAGTCGGTCGAAAGTTCACAATATGTGGTCGGTGACTCTGTGGAGTAGCTCTAACGTGCCATAGCCAGGGCGGAAGCCAAACTGATTGTCCGAGATCAGGCTCCAAGACTTTGGGATGGTTTGGTTAGTAGACCGTTGTTCATCTCTATGGCCGTGCCTGATACAGCTTTAACTCGTTGAGTTGGTTTCTTGGATGTGAATATGGGCATTTCCAGAGAAAACAAATTTTAATAATATATTTTAAAAATGTCTTAAGTTTTTATAATAAAATGTATTTACAATAGAGTACTGCATCGGCATTAATTTTCCTATATCCGAATACACTACTTCAGTTCCCAATAAAGAACTCTACACATTCGTACTAGCCGGTTTTTTTTTATATCTACACCGAACATACGAGTAATACTTAATATGTTGAATAGAAATAAGAGGAAACAACATAATTTTAAATTGACCTTAATATTAATTTTATTATTCTTCCATAAGATTATTGTTCAACATTACATTTGTTATTTTGTTTGTTTTTTATTTAATTTAACAAAAAATAGTTTTCATAGTATGTAATAGCAATGAGGTTGAGTTTGGTAGCATTTATTAAAAAAAATTAAAGAGAGTTACTATGAAGTTCCTTTTGTTCATTATTAAAATGTATGAACATTATTTGCTCCACTGCTTTTTCATTAAAGTTTAACAAAGTCTTTTTTTCAGACAACAAGTTATTTGCCGATGAAAATACCCTTTCTGATGAAGCGCTTGTTGCAGGAGTTGCTAAGACTATGCAGCTCAATTTATATAGAAACGGGAAATTAGTTTTTTGTAGGTTCCACCAATTAAAAACATTAAAGTCTTCACTATTTGCTACTCTTAGATTTTTATAGAATTGCATTTCTTGTGTAATCATTTCAACAAAATCGCTCAGAGTTTCATCTTCTACAAAACCAGAAAATAGTTTTCTATGTTTAGACATTGGCATTGGTGATGAAGTAGCTTCCTTTTTAATGGCTTGCACATTGTTGGAGAAACATTGTAGAAGACGAAAGCATTCATCATGAATGCTTTTCTTCTCAACGCCAGAATACTGTAATAGCTTATTTGTGGGAGGAAACAAAAAAAGAGCTACTTTATGTAGAATGGTAATATGAGGCAAAACTAATGTATCTAAATAAAAAAGCAATTTCTCTTTGAAAGTTCGCAAAAAATCCAAGTCGCAAGAATCTGGTTCACAGGCGACTTTTAGTTGATGCAGATATATTGGGACTAAATGTAACGTAGCATAATTTTCGCCCTCCAAATGTTTGATTGCCTTTTCAAACGGCTGAATCATTTTTGTTACAGCTTTCAAAAAATTTAAATCAATTCTACTAAGCTGCTTTTTGACTAGCAATTGTTGGTTGATTTCGCCCCAGTTTTTTTCAATGGAAGTAAGCATATAAAATGTTGTGCTCCATCGAGATGGACAAAAACTTTGTAGTGAATTACTTAAGTTTACGTTAAGACACGATTTTTTGAAATATTCAACCAATTTTGCACTATGATTGATCAAGTCCGCGACCTCTACAACTTCTTCCATTGATTTTTGTAGCGTATTGTTGAGAAGATGGCTCATGCAAGCTAAATGTTGAGTATTTCGAAAAGCTTTATACATATTTGATCCTCCATCAGTTACAATAACTGTCTTGTTAGTGAAACTGCAACCGAAATCCAAAAGAAGTTTTTCAATTTGTTTGTATATATGTTCACCTGTAAGATAATAAAATATGTAAATTATTACAAAAGGGAAACAGTTTTTGCATACATACATACATAATAGTCTTACATACATTCTACTACAAACATGATTATATACCTTCAAAAACATAATACTAATTAAAATCTTGAAATACTTACTAGTGCACTTTTCTCCCTGCATTGACTTCATTCCCAGTAAACGAACGGACAATTCCCCTTTGTTTACAAAATGTATTGTCAAAGCAGTGTAGCTTCTTTTTAAATATTCGTCAGTCCAAACATCTGTAGTCAGGCCAAAGCCGTTGGGTTCGATCAATCTAATTTCATTAATCGTTTTAAAAAAGCATAATTCATAAATATGCTCTATATTCCTCGAAATTGTAGTTGGGTGCGGAAGCGCTGTTGGAATATTCACATTTGCACCGTAGCGTGCTCCGATCATAGCGAACTCTTGTAAAACAGCTTGAAATCCATCGTCTTTGACCAAACTAAATGGTCTACAATTTTTTATTACCCATTCAGTCATGAGTTTCGTAACCTTTTTTTTCGTATCATTATCAACTTCAACCTTTGGTTCACTCTCTGATTTAATGTTGAGGCGGTAGCATTTGTGCTTGACCAAATTTGAGGTTGAAAAGTTGTTGTATCTCAGCAGTTTTTTACAATTTTTGCAGCTTACGAAATTTTTCAACGGCGTCCCATCTTCATCTACTATCTTGGAGTACACTTCCCAGACCCTGCTTCTGCCCTTTGTTTCGGTCAAAGTTAGCTCGCCGCTTAAAAGTTTTTCAGCAATTGCCTGCGTTTCGTTTGATACCTAAAACCAAGTTCAACATATACATTGTACGTATTTATTTAATACATTTAATGAAACTTACTTCATCAATTTCCATTTTTACAATTGCGTTACACCGAATAGTTTTATTATATTCAGTGTAGCTGGCTTGTCTTCGACTACTTTATCATATGGTCGGTCACCGAGTACCAAAAATACTCTACGATTACGATTATCGAGAAGCAGTGAATGTCAATCGAACCGATCACGATAACGGAATCGGTCCGGTTATCGGTGGCAGTATTTGATTTGTTGTTAACATTCTTTGTTTGAAAATAAATGTTTTAAAGTTATATTTTATCTTCCACATATACGTATGTGCTCAAAGTTGAGGAATGCATCAATATTAATGATGAAAAATGTATCAAATTAGTAAACAATTATATACTTCCTCTTCTAACATACTTAAATATGTGAAATGTTTTATATGTACTTTGTTTTTACGAGGGGCGATATTTATATTTCGGGAGTAGCAAATAATAACTAACATTTTTAAATGAAAATAGCTTTATTTGCACTTTTGCATTCGCTCAAACCAATTTTCGAAGCGCTTTTTCCACTACGGTTGAAGCACCTTAAAAACATGGCTCAATAGCTTCTTCAGGCGTAGAAAAACGTTCACCACGCAGTTCATTTTTGATGTTTGGAATTAAAAATAAATCATTGGGTGTTAAATCAGAGCTGTACGGACGGATGTTCCATCAATTCGATATTATGATTGGTCAAAAACCCTCTTGTATGAGGCAAAACGTGAGCGTCATTGTCATGGTGGAGGGCGATTTGTCTTTAGCGGTTGGTTGCGAATATTTTCGAAGACTTTTGGTCGTATACCATTCAGATATATAGTGATTTTTAAAGGTGGTTCAACGCCATATAAAGAACTGAGTTCATCGACACACTCACCCACATAGAATGAGACCCAATCAAATAGCGGAGTGGTACATACATAAATGTTTAGATAACCGTATGAATAAAATAAACTTGGAGCCTATAAGAGATAGAGACTTCATGTTTGAATATTTAGATTCTGTTATTCGTTCTTCAGATAACTAGTATTCAATTAATGGGCAAGATCTACCCATGCACATTTCTTTGTTCTGAGTTTTTAAAGGACAGTTTTTATGTTGTTTATTGATTTCAGTTGGCTCGAGGTCCCACAACACGATATGAGCGACAGAATCTTATATCCGATGGAAAGGAGACTTATTCCGCGGTAGTTGGCGCAAACAGTAAACAAATATGACAAACAAACATTGAGATTCCAGTCATTGGGTATACGATCATCGGACCATATCTTGCATAAAAGTTGGTGGATACTTCTAACCAACTCTTCAACGTCAGTCTTGAATAACTCTGCTGTCAGCCCATCAGAGTCTGTCGCTTTGTCCATTTCCAGATTCTTCTTTTGATAACATTTTCGAGCTTAATTTCTGTCACATAACCTCTCAACATCCACGTACTCACGCCTTGTCGGTTTAAGACAGCTCGATTTGCTTCCAACTACAGAGTTCGCTGATAGGAAGCGTTCTTCTCTGCAGTAGCTTTGCTAAACTCATGTACAATTTTTTTTTATTTAACATAATCTTACCGCCACGTAAGACAACTTAACTATAATTTTATTTGTTTAAAAATTCATTTTCTTTTATTAAAACTTATTTTGTTTTCCAGATACGTTCTAAATACCAATGTCGAGCTACCACATGAAGGTGGCTTCAAGGCTATTGCATTCTCTAACGATTATCAGGTGGACAATTTACTCTGTGCTACTGTTGGGCATGATCATGTCATTAAAATTTGGGCACTCGAAGAATCAGACAACATTTACCGCAGTGGTAAAATTTGGACTTGCATTGCACGCACACAATACAAGCATATGCCTATCGAGGATATATCGTTTTCGCAAGATGGTTCATTACTAGCTGCCGGCTATGGCAATACGCTTTGTATTTATAAAGCGGATACTTTGAAACTTCGTGCTGCATTAACCGGCAGTGCCGGACTGGATGGTGTCGCCAACAAAGCGCAAGTGCGTCTAGCAAAGCAGACAGTCAACGGCGCTAAGAATGAATATACAGATCAACGTAATAAATTGTGGCAACTTTTCAAACGTGTACTCGAATCGAATGATCCGAATATGGTGCAAGAGGTGAAGGCGTTCTTTAAAACAAGCAATAAATCACACAAACAAACAACCAGCGCCACTGCAGTAGCTGCAAATATTACTAGTAAAAGTAAAGCACAAATCTATGCAAAAATTAAGAAAATGCATGAGTTAAATCTCTATCAGAAGCTACAGCTGCTACAACGCTTGGACATACAGTGCAAAGTGCGCGAGCAGTGTTCTACGAGAATGGTTGAATATTTACGTGAAACTGTTGCAGCAACTGCAGTCAAAAAACGTGCACAAACGCTGGAAAGTAGACTGCACACTGTCAATATAAGGCAACGTTATAAGGCGAAATATCGACTACAGCATTATGCTAGAAGTAAGCAGCGCTACGATACCGAAGTGGCAGATAATTTGGTACCAATATTGAAGATGTTGCAACTGAGCGATAATACAAAAGCTAAGCAAACTACTAAAGCGGAAACAGCAAAGACGCATGGCACAGCAACGCACACAAATAGTTTGTCTACAGTACACGCGCAGGCAGAGATTAGACATGTACAATTTGCAGCAGGCGAGTTTGCGCATTTAGTGGCCGTGTGTACAGATACGCGTGTCTTGATCTGGAATTTATTAACGCTTAGACTGCAATCCGTGCTAAAGTTGTCTGTACGGCATTTGGCATTTGATGCGCAAACGAATCTGCTTGCTGCTGTCACCAAAAACAATGAATGTAAGTACGAACATATTCGTTTATAAAACTTTTATTCTAATTTTTGTATTTTTGGCTTATAGTGCATGTCTTTCAACCGAATGTGCCACTGCCGCTCTATCAGCGCTCGAAGCTGCCCAAACTGTATGGCATTATCTGGTTACCGCGTCGTTATCCTAAGGAACGTTCAATGCATGTCGATTGGCAGGCACAATCGACGCTGTACTTTTTAACTGAAACACAAGAAATAAAATACTTGGCGACACCAGAAGCAGAAATTGACTTACCACCTGCGCCAGTGCTATCGGCAGCAACGGAGACAATACGCTATGCAACATTTGGTACATTTGCAACTCAACAACACACAAGCAAACATGCGGGCACAAGTTTCCAGAGTGGTCCACTGATTGTGGGCAAGGGCAGAGATACGGCTGTGAATACGGTAAGTGAATATTTCGATTTTAAGTTTTCGTACAATAACATTTATTCTTTATTTTTTTGTCTTAAACGCTATGAAGTACACTGTTTAAACTTAGATTCTAAATATTTTGATTTTTGGTAACAATTTTGGTCATTTTTTGTTCATAGAAAATTTAATTCAATAAGTGCTCCTCTACACACACTACGGTATTACAACATATATAAGACGCTTGTTATCAGTCGGTGCATTTTTTGTGCATTTGTTTGGACACTTTAGTGAAGTCTTCTACATTTTGCGCGTTTACTTCTTCTTACGCTTCAGTACATCACCCAAACGCGGCGCTGTGGGCACACGTAGATGTCTACAGCGACGCATCATGAGCACATCATGCTTAAAGTAACGTAGACAATGCCACTGCGGCACTTTCGGCATCAGTTGTTGGTGCTGAAAATAAAGTAAATTGCGATATAAAGCTTTTAATATTTACTGGAATAATAATTGATTTGCGCAATAGTTTAAATTCAATTGTGTTGCTATATATGCCTAGTTTCTTTACGTTACACTAGACTATATATAGATACAAGAAGCACAGCCCTCCTCTCTTCTCTCACATCAAATGCATAAATTTGTGTGCCTTTGTAATTGTTTATGCCGCGCCGCCAAGTTAAACGATTTGTTTTGTGTCTATTTTTGTAGCGTATTTGAATAATTTCAATTTACGTAAATAATTTAGTTTATTATTTGCGTGGAACGCTATTTATTTTCTTAAAATTAAAATAAGAAAAAGCTGCTCAATAGCTGTCGTCAGGCGAATTGAAACTTGTTTTAATAAACAGTTTTTAAAAGAATTGCATTAAATTAATTTCATAAATGTTTGTTATACTAAGTAATATTTTTTATTGGCAGATAATGTATCTGTATATGCAATGGGTATATTCGAAATTAAAGCATGTCTGTAAAACGAGAAAGCAGGTGTCGAACCCGTCGATGAGACGACTCGATCTAGCAAGCTGCATTCTAAAAAGGATGAATATTTATTAAAAATTAACTATAATACAGCTTTATTCCTTAGAGAACAATATTGTTATTAATTGATATAAATATGAAGAGGTTATTGAGTTTAAAAAATGTTAATTTTTGATACTCTTCCGACCAGGATATGTATGTATCCAAAATATAGGTAGTTGAATTATTTTAGAGTGTGTCTTAGGAGTCTTAGTCGCTTTGGTGGAAATGGTTGGCATTGCTGTGCAAAAGCAGCACTTTGTCCGATGGCAATTGGCGAAGTATAGAAATGTCTACCCTAATGGTTAAATGCCTTATACCTGAGTCCGTGAACAAAGGCGTAAGAAGTTGGCCCTTTCAATATGCTTCTCGATGGAGAGTATGATGCATGAGGCGTTTTTCTGCCGCATTAGGTAATTTTTTCCCTTTTAGCATAGGTACCCAGAGAATTTGAAGTTTACCCAAAGTTTCAAGTTATGCATCTTTTAGTTGGCAAATTGTAAAATTTAAATTGCCAATATTGCTTATACTTCCTGCTGTTGATAGATTATCACAGCAAATAATGAATTTTCCAGTTTCATAGAAGTTATGTGTGATGAATGTTAAATTCTTTGGAAATAGACGCACATCGACGTAGAGTAGACTTGTATTTCTTTTCTGTTAAAAATGATTTGTTATGTTTCGCTTTAGTCTCTTATATTTTGTCGTCGCTAGACAGTAGAACAGCTTGAAAAAGCATTAATGCTGATCATCCAAATATTGATAGCGCGAATGAAATACTATATGTTATGTATTTGATAACATTTAGTCTTATTTTCAAGGCTGTCTCTTAAATAATATATAAGCAATGATTTTTTTTGTTTAAATACTTTCCGAGAATCAGAAGAATCTATGATAGAGGTAAAACAATTTAAACAAGGCTTTTACAAATATGTAAGATCTTACAGTTACTAGGAGAGAGAATTGCACCGGAGCCCAGGCCCCGTACAAAAATATCATTTAAAATAACATTAAAAATGTTGTATAGTTTGGCTAAGACTTTGATATAGCTTATTATTATGGCATTGACTGCTGACATTATTAGTTTGATGTTTTTATATTTTAAAATTAATTTATTTCTACTGATAATGACGATCCTTGAGGAACCCTGTGTTATAAATTACGATAGTTTGAAAGCACTTTGTTCATCTTAGATCACTCATTTCGAGCTGGATCATAAAAATCTTCACTTAATTGAAAATCTTTGCACTCATCCCTAGTTACAAAGATCGAAGGCGATTTCAAAATCTGTTGATAATAAGCTAACATGATTTTTACTACATATGTCATCCGACACGAAATAGTGTAAAGGCAGCTGGGAGAACGTGTTGTGCTTGAGTTTGAAACCCACTGGTTACAGATTTATGATTTTATTATGGGTAATATACCACATGAGTCTGAGTGCTAACATTTTTTCTAGCGGTTTACTAAGTCATGATAGTGAGATCGAATGGAAATTAATAATTTCGATAGTTGGTTTATTTGGTTTTGGAATTGGGACAACTATCACCGGCATAAAATATCGATCTGTATTAAATATTAAATATAATATGCTATGCGGTCTATAATGATTCGATTTATTTAGGATTGTGATTAAGTGTAGATTTTTTTCCTTTATAAAAGTTTAGATATTGCATAATAAAAATATTTCCCAGAAAGATACGGAAGGTGCTTCTGAGTTCCTTCACCAGTTGCTCAAACTGGAAGAACAATAGAAGGGTTTACTCTGTTAGAAATCGGAGCAGGAATCATCCATCATCCAAATCATAGTTACATAAATTTTGGTAATTGAAGAAAGTTTTACTAACATACTTTGTTGTTTATATTGTTACAATCCGATGTGCGACAAATAACTATAATAGCTATAAGCAATTATTATCTGTTGTAAATCATGTGATATGTCTGTAGGCAGAACTACCACAAATATTTTTCATATATAAAATTTTGCACAATCTCATAAGCGGTTATCACTGCAAATATAAACACGAAATTTTCGGCTCAGTTTTTGGCAAATCAACAAAATTTTACTAACATATTTCTTTGACTGATTGCATTTCGCAGACACTTTTACGGACTGTATATTGATTAACCTGCAGTGTAGTGCTAAGTCTATACAGCTATATGTCCGCGCACTTCCGTCTATCAGTCGTTCATATGTGTGTAGAATATTTCAGAGACTTTAAGAGATAAAGCTCTCGCCATACGCAGATAAAGTGTAGGAAATTTTCTGCATGCTATTTCGAAATCGTGAACTTTCGAATGCAGTATTCTTTCTTGTTATACTCTTCACACATAGTGTGAATGCAATAATCAGTTAGTCGGATAGTTTGTTACTCTTTAAAGCAGATATCATAAAATACATTAAGTATAAATGTATATTCTTATTAAGCTCTGCGAAACGGCTCCATTTAACTATGCCCGTCTGTCTGGGTGTAGTTTTTTTATATACACTTTTGAGATAACTGTCTGAATTCCGGTATAGAGGCTTATTATTTCCGTAAGCAGCACCGGAAGAATCTATACAAACGGATCACATAGAGCTGGTGCAGCAGTACCGGGTCCGCTTGTTTGTAATAAAAATTAGTCAGCAAAATGTGCTGCTGAGCACACCCATTGATATATCTCAGGCTTTTAAAGAATATATACATTTCTGATGCTTTAATACGTTAAAAACTTTTCGCTGAATATATTATCTCATCGCTGTATTCGGGTGTGGAATTTTTTTTTTTTTAAATTATGGAAATCTGAAAGAGAAGTGTTAGCAGGGGCTAAGTCCAGGGTTTAGAGATTATCATTCACCACAGTAATGTCTATAGCTACAAATATAATCATTCAGATTTATAAAATATTTAATTATAAACACAAACAAAAACAAAATCGATGAATTTATATTTTTGACTAGACCAACCACTCATTAAAAATTTTTACACCCTATACACATTTAGTGAAAGTGTTTATTAAGTATGTAACAGGCAGAAATAGTAGTATCAGACTCCCTAAAGTATGTATATTCTTGATTAGCTTAAAAAATGGAATCCGATATAAGCATGTTCGTCCGTCAGTTTTTTTTGAACATCAAGATCTTGGAGATTTATAGCGATAGATCTTTGTAATTTTGTTATTAAGACTTTTATTCACTCTTCAGAGAACATGTAACACCACTCCCACAATAAGTAGGAATCTTATACAAAGCTGTCTTTCAATATTAATGAAATAATATACATTGAAGCAGATCGGAATACAGCCGCCACAGATAGCTATAGTTCAATTAGGTATAAGGTATCTTCATGTCGAGCACACGCAATTACAGTTACCTTTCTTCTTTAACTTGCTTATTTCGAACCCAAGTAAGACTGGCTCAGTGTTCCAACAAAGGTTTTACACCTTTTTTAATGTTATTGCATAATTATAAAGAATAAAAAAGTTCCAGAGCAATATGTACTCCGGATTTCAAACTATAAGAATATAAGCTGCATAAAATTTTATAGATTTATATTTCTTCTTTACATTTCAAGATTTTTATTTATGCTTTACATTAATCTACTTTTTGCTGCACTTTCAAAAATGAATTTTCTTTTTTATTTTTTTATTTTTTTGTTTTTTTTTTTCTTAAACACATTGCAACATTTTCAATTACCCTGTTCTAATTTCATTCCTTCCTAAGCATCCTTATTCGCATCCTTTCTCCATGCACTTTAGTTTTTTTTATTTATTTTTTTTTTGCTTACCTCATTCACAATTGGCACCGGTCCAGCTTGTGTTGCAGCAAACAGTGCAATGAGCAGAAATGAGAGCGTAGCTAAGAATTTTGGCAACATGCTTGCAAGTAGAGTGAGTCAAGAGGTCTCTTTGTGTGGGCAGGAGTACAATGCACACGCGGTTGGTTGTTTTTTTTTTTTTTTTATTTATATTTCTTGTGCAAAAACTTTTATATAAACTAAACAACTAGACACAATGTTAAAGCAAATATTTTTGTTCGTGCTTAATCACTTGAATTTCGCCTTTATGCAGGAAGTGCAAATGTTTATTTCCGTAAACTTTGTGGCGGCACACGTTTCCGTTTGCCGTCTCCGGTTGCTGCGTTAGTTCGTACGTACGTACTCGGTTATTTATTCGTAGTAGTTGGTTAGTCGTGCGTGTGTGACTCGCGTGAAGTACAACTGTAAAATGTCCGGATTCCATTGACGCTCAATGCAATTTATACGAAACAAGCTAAAAATCTTGAGAGTTGAGCTCGGCTCGGCTCGTTGGCTCCGGTGAGAGTAAATTTGTCGCCAACACAAACAATTAGAATTTTTGCTTGTTTGTTGGTCTTACTCTCAATTTTAGCAATTACGCCGCATAGTGCTGCAGAGTCGTCGTCGTCGTCACTCTTTGGTTCTTACAATTAGTTAGGTAGTGCCGTGTTTTGTTGTTGTTGTTGTTATGTGGGTTCTTCGAGAATTTATTTATTCACTATTTGCTTCACGTGTTTCGCTTTCAATTGCATTATAGTCCAATTGGGAATTGCATGGGGCGCTGTTACGCCTACGCACAGTCATCCCTCGCTCTTGTGTCTTTGTTTGTCTTTCTTTAGACTGTTTTTCAACCGCTTGCGCCTCTTGTGCATCTTGTCTTGAAGCTTTGTTTTCATTTCCATGCGGTTTATGTACAGTCGGTTCAAAGAGTAAGTTTTTACCAAACTATGTTATATTATATAAGATTTGAAAACCAATTCTTAGTTTGCATAGCATATAAGTTATAAATCATATCTCATTTCTATACTTTAGTTAATTGCGAAAAATTGATTTCAGAATTTTGTGTTCATATTTCGTTTAATAATAGTCTGTCAGATTGTAAAAAATTATATGTACGATATATATCTTTAAATAATCTGGTTCCAGAGATATTGTGCTTCAAAGAATAATGTTCAAACACTTACTTTGCATAGTTTTATTAAAACTTTGGAAATTTTAGCTCATAATTGATTTCTATATATTATAGATAATTGCCGAAAATTACGTCCAAAATTTTGTGTTCATATTTCGTTTAATAATAGTCTATCAGATTGATATAATTTTAATGTATGATATATCTCTTTAAATAATCTGTTTCCAGAGATATTATTTTTCAAAGTTTGCAACTCAAACATTGTCATTATTTTTTAAACAATAAACTAAAACTCAAAAACCAGTCATACGTGATTTTGTAAAATACCACAACTAATCTCCAAACCGTCTAGACCGATTACGATGGAACTTTTATTGACAAAAATAGTATTTTTCAGATAGTAGTATGCAATAATATTTCTTATACTAACCAATTCGTTATACCTCTATATATACCAATTACTTATTATACTTAATAAAACGGCTTCAGTCCGTTGGATAAATTTGCAGCATCATTGTTTCCATATTTGTGGAAAACCAAATTCATCACGTATCAACAATATCGCGTGCCAAGCCGCGTATTAAAAAATTTAACCAAATTCGCTCCGTGACGCATTTACGAATTTCCTATTGTAGTTCGCAGCTATTGAGGCAGTCACGATTTTTAATTCGACTATGTAAACAATTAGAATTGTAAATTGTAATCTTTTAATTATTGAACTTACCTCTATGTGGTTGTCTGTACTTTTTTAACAGAGTGTTTCTATAGTATAATCGTTTCACTGGTGGTTTGTCCCACTATCGCTTATAATTTAATTTAAGAAATTGTTTATGCGTATTCATGAGCATACAGCACGCACTATCTTTGCTGTTATACCCTGCCGTCATAAATATATGAAAGGGTATTTTGTTGTAATGGAAATTATATTAAGCAGCTGAATAAAGGAGATTTAAATATTCAATGTACATTAAAAAATGCATCCTTAGATACAAACATTAAACTAGTTTACACACCAAATTAATCACGTTTTTAAGAGTTATTCGTATAATAAAATTTCACGTGGACACGTGTTTCGAATTCTCATCAGTCCATCAGTTTATATATACAAAATGTTTTTGTATATTTTTTGCACACACAATTTTTTAGGTATTACCCATTTTTTCTTAAAGTCATTTAATGAATCTGGAGATTTTTAAGCAAATCAAATCCGAGAGAATGTTTATTATTTTTTTTATTATATTAAGAACAAATTGTGTTTTTTATATACATATTTCTCAATTTGAGGTGTGATCAAAATATTAAAAAGATAGAATTGGGCTACAGAGACAATTGTTTCAGAATCCGCTATGATCCCTCCACCGTCAGCTGGCCATGACATTAAACAGCGGAGAAAATTCGGCTCAGAAAAGTATAACACCTGAGTCGATATCCGCGAGACAAGATAGCTTTTAATCGGCTAACCAAAGATCTTAAGGTTTCTCGATATAGTTGAACCCTCTGACCCGATCTACAACTTATACGTAAAGCAAATACCTAAAAATACCTAATAAAGTTAAGCAGCTAAAATCCCCAATCGAAAATGCAGTTAACAGAAATATATCGATCACCTGCTCGCCTTACGGTTTACTAATTTCACAATTTTTTAATATATACTCTTCAATGGATCTTAGATGAACAACCATTAAAGCGCTACCACTCAGCTGCATTGAGTTATTCAAAAATATTTTTAATAGATGCCTACAGCTTATATACTCAGTGAAAATGCGTAAAAGTTGTTCTTATACCAAAGCCGGGAAAGCCAGAATACGACTTAGCTTCCTATCGATCTATAAGCCTATTGGCAACTTTCTCCAAAATATTCAAAAGAGTACTTTTGCAAAGAATATAGGAAATTTCCAGACCACCAGTTTGGTTTCCGACGCTTCCATGGAACCCCAGTGCATTTTTAGCATTTTACAGCATTTGAAGAACATCTCTACTGCTCAGCGGAATACCTCGATGGAAGATAAGCATTCGATCAAGTCTGGCATTCCTCTACAACTTATTTAACATACTTAGATGGCTTTTAACCGTCGACATTCAGGAAGGTGCACCAGCTGCTGTAGTATTATGTGCGCTGGCGCCAGTTGCTTTTAATGCCAAGTTCACCATTCAAGCATGTAAGCCATGCGTGCTGGAGCTGTTACGTCCATTCGAATGAGGTAACCTGCTCAGTGCAGTCGCTGGAATTTTATGCGCTGGACTATGTCAACCTCATTGAATAGCTCGTACAGCTCGCGGTTTTTACGGGACCTAAACTCGCCGTCGACTCTAATAGGACCAAAAATCCTGAGAAGAATCTTCCATTCGAAGACTTCCAACGCTGTTTCATCCGACTCAATCAAGGCCCATGCCTCTGCGTCATACAATAGGACCGGGAATATTAGAGTCTTATAGATCTTGATTTTTGTCTTTCGAGACAAGGCTTTACTTCTCATTCGTTTACTCAGCCCAAAAAAGCATCTGTTTGCAAGCGTGATTCATCGCCTTATCTCCAGGCTGACGTTGTTGTTGCTGGTTATCTCGGGTCCCTGATATACGAAGTTTTATACAACACTGAAGTTCAAATTCTCCATCTTCACTGACCGTCCAAGACGCGATGACGGCGTGAGAGAAGTCACCTAGTACTTCGTCTTGTCCTCATTCACCGCTAGACCTATGAGTCGAGACAGTTTGTTAATCTCCTAGAACGCCATGCTGATACGTCGTTCTTGTGTACCGATGGTATCGAAGGTTCGGGGAGGTTCTTTCCAACCTTGACAACGCGTCATCATGTAAAGACGAACGGTCTTTGTCGGGATACCTATAACTAGTGCAGACAGGGCTTCAAAAAATTTCGTTCGTATCGGCGTGCCGAAAGTGGCTTTATAGTCGACAAATATGTGGTGTTTGTCTTTATTAAACTCATCGGTCTTTTCTGAGATTTGTCGTAATATGAATATTTGGTCACTGGTCAAACTTTTTGGTCCAAAGTCACATTGATAGCGTCCTATCTGTGAATCCGTATAGGGCTCAAGCCAATTATACAATACGCGCGACAAAATCTTATATCCAATAGAAAGAAGACTTATTCCGAGGCAGTTGACGCAAGGTAGGTCAGAGAACACTGATATTCCAGTCATTGGGTATGCGTTTATCAGACCATATGTTGCATAAAAGTTGGTGCATACTCCTAACCAACTCTTCGCCGCCGGTCTTGACTAACTCAACTGGCAGCCCATCTGAACCTGGCGCCTTGTTATTTTGTAACTTTTTTATACCCGAATCGACCTCGTTATTGTGCGGTGGCTCTACTCTAATAGTCCCATCATTAACTGGTGGTTCCGGTGTTACTTCTCTATCGGTGGTATTGTGCGCTTCATCGATTCCTTCCATAATCTCAGAGATTCCTGTGTATCTGTGCCCAGATTTTCATTTTCGTCTTGGGTGTGATACATTAACATTAAATGGATAATTTTTTGCCTATTACCTATTAGATTTATCATTTAGTAGAAATGTGTAATGTTCTTAATTTTACAGAAAATGTAGACAGATTAAAATTAATAAAACATTTTGGAAATCTTTAATGTGGTTTCTTACAGACGGAAGCATTACATATCTATTATTGGACATGTTTCGTAAACTTTTAGTGGTAGATTCCTCATTTTAGGTGGTAACATTTGGTGTTTATTGTAGGGAATACTTATTAGGGTTCGGTTAAACATTTAAAACACTGAAGTTGTAGTTCCTCTCTTGTTCTTTAAAAAAACTGAGTAATCTTAAATTGTGCAGCGCATTTAATAGTCATGCATCCCGAAGCTTACTTATATTTTTTTTGTTGTCGCTAGCGCTGTTCCATTTTGACATATTTATGATGATTATGCTGGTCAATAGAGTTCAACATATTTTATTGCATTTATTTTTATACATGGATGTTATTATCTATCGCACTACAACTAAGACTTGTAATTTGCATAAGAGGTCAACAAATTTTCGCATATTATACATTCAAGTAAGCTCCTAAGTTTGTATAGTATATATATATATATATAAATTCATTAGATTACTTCATATTATAGAAATGCAAAAGTTTATTTAATTAAATTTTACACATTTACTAACTTTTACAAGTTCTTAACTAGTTTCATTTGGTTTCCGCTCCAGTATTAATTTATGCATACCAGATTTTGTGATTTCTTCCCTGTTTGAAATGATTCAAAGTGAATTTTTTGCGAAAAACAAAATTAAGAGTGATGATGCTTTTGATGATTTATTCGGATGATTGAGTGTAGCTTATATATGTATAGTATTTGTCTTGACGTTGATCTGTTGTTTTTCACTTTTGAGCTGTTGTCGTCCATTGTTGTTGCTAATTGAAGCTTGATGTTATATATTTTTTTTTGCTAATTAAAGCCTATGCGAAATTGTTTTTAATTGAAAGCTAATCAGCAATTCGTTTGATCAGTTTAAGTTCAATTTGTTTATGCAATCGAGATTTGGTATTTTCTAGACTATATAGTTGATCTCGGGGTTGATCAAAAGGAGCTAGATATGTTATATATTTTTGAAGCGGATGATTTTTAATTTCTACTACTTCCGATTATTACAAAGCCAATTAATTAATATTATTTGTGCACAACATTGTCGATTTCTACATATTTAATCACACAATAAAATGTTCCTAGGTCAATGATTTTCTCAATAGCTACTTGACTTGACAACTTGAGCGTGCTACAATAATATGTTGGTTCGGTTAATTCGAAGTGTTCACACTTCGCCACAAACAATGACAAACATAAATTTGATTTTCAACTTTTGATCGTTCGGTCGGTCTGGATTGCATGACATCCAAAAGTTAAATGATTCATACGAAGAAGAAAAAAGATATATCTTATGTTATATAATGTTTAAACTATTGCGTTGAACTTGAACTATAATTTTATATTTCCATGCTATTTGTTTTGTGTACCAAAAAAAAAAAAAAAAAAAAAAAATTAAATCAAGAAATTTTGGGTCATAGCATTATATAAACTTATACAAGGTTAAATAATTTCGAAATCAAAATTTATTTTATTTTATTAAAACTTTTCAATTTCTTTTGCAGTTGGTGAACTTAACCGCACACACTATGCCGCCATTGAGTCTACTCTGTGGAGAATTTGTGCAATCATTGCTTAAACCTGCGGAATCTGCTGCAGCGCATGGGGCAGCATCGCATCAGCACGGTGCAGCGTTGGCCAATGGTAATGGTCTGCAACTCAATGGCAATGGACTGTCTCTGGATAATAGTGATGACGATGAGGATGTTGCTATGCAAGAATCGGAGAATACTAACAGCAATAGTAAAAACTATTTACAAATTAGAAAAACCTTATTAACAAAATCCGTAGCACTGGCAGAAACGGAAACCCACATAGAACTAGATATAGAAAGTCAATTGGAGCAGTTAGGCAAACTTAGTTTGATGGTGGAATTTTAGTTGTTTTATTTGTTTTTAAAACTATTAATTTGAATTTTTTTTTTATTACTTTGTCTGCTAAATTGTGTATTAAAGTAAATATCTAAAAAAGCTGTCGCAATGACTATTAAAAAAGAAAACAAACGCAATGTAAAATTTTTTATACCCATGCCAATCAAAAGCAATTGTTTAAAGTTAATTTAATTACGTTATTAACTACAGTTAACCATAGTTACTACATATAGTTTCGAGCGAGCTATTTTTATAATTGATGTTTAATTAATTTCTATAGAACAACGAAATAAATGAGAAGTCTATATTTTAATTGAAGCTTTGATTATTATCTGTGTTTATATAATATAAGATATATGATTAGTAATTTGAGAATAGAAATATACGAGATCAAATGAAAATTAAACGTTTATATAGGAGTGACAGCACCTTTGATGGAAGTCGACGACATATTGGTTCCTTTTAGTATATAGTGAAGCGTATACGTTATAAATGAATGTAGTGTTTGGCTACATTATGCTCATGGTGTTCTTATACAGCCGAAATGTGGCCGTACTAGTTACTTCGTTGCACTCAAATAAAATATATATATATATTTTTTTTGTTAAATTCAGAGATCCTAAATTGGAGTTGCTGTTGTGAATGAAGTTTAGGGAAAGTGCATCCTGCAATATTTTCATTTCCTATAGCAGTCAGAAAGGAAGAAAGGGCTAAATACTTTGTTTAAAATCATCGTTAAGACAGTCTTAGAGCTCAGCAAGTTACCGTTCGTGGATATGATTTCCATTCGAGGCACCTCTTTATTGTAACAAAGTTCCCCACACATTGATGACATTGCTCTGGGGTTCCATGGTTGAGTCGGGAACCAAAATAGTGGTCTGGAAATAGGTTATTTCTTTTCCAGAATTAACATAAGTCTTCGCAAAAATACTCTCTTTTGTAGAATATTTCCAATAGGCTTATAGGTCGATAGGAACCTAAGTCGTGTGCCGAACCACTTCGGCGCATATCCACTGAGTATGGAAATAGTCAAGCTGTAGGCTTATATTAATAAATATTTTAGTAAAGATCAATGCAGCTGAGTGGTAATCTTTAATGGGTCTCTCATCTCTACCATATAGCCATATACTTTCTTTAAGCATTTGCATCTTCTTCTGAAGCTTTTGGGAATGTAGTAATGAGACGAGAAGATACATTGCGCAAAGAACATCGAATATCCGCGTAGTCTACTCTTGGTTGCGTTGAGATCAAATATTAATAAAAGTAAAGACTATACAAGGTGCTCAACAAAAGTTAAGTCCTTGTCGGAACGACGGAAGACAGTTCTTTTTGGAGGTCTTTTAGCTATTTGATAGCCAATTTTTAATAGTCCTGTGTGACTAGAACCCTGCTATCTACGAATAATAATCACTGATTCAGTACAACAAAAATAAAAAATTACATATATGAAAATTCGAAAGTATGAAGTCGAAGTTGAACAATGGTTCAGAGGGTTTAACTAATTCGAGAAACTTATCAACGCTTTGTTGAATTACGACTGAGGGCTCTTCTCAGCTACCCTTTGTGAAGCTTTGGGAGAGGCATGTCAAATATGATTAAGGATTTCTGTATTGTTGTCGACTGGAAACAAATGGCCAAATATTCATTCAAAAGCGCATTTGAGAACTCGATTCTGTGAAGCCAATTTTTCACCATTCCACAAAGTTCATCAAAATTGTTGGCAATTTTCCATATTAACTAACAACTTAACATAATCCCAACAAAGTAGAAGCGAGGTAGACAATTTCTCGAGAAAACATGGTTACCAACTTTCCCTTCAATAGATCAAGTAAGTAAGTAAGTAAAACCATATTGTTGGTAAACACATTTCGCTAATATCATAAACAAGACGTGACCTAGTCTTTGAACCTGAGTTACACAAGAAGTTGCTACCGCGAAAATAAACGCAGCTCCAATAGCCAGTTATGTATCATCCATCTTAGACCTTAATATCAGAGTTTGAAAACATGGGGAGGGTAATCTTGATAAAGTTGTTCATATGGTTAGGTTAATAGTGAGAGAGTCCTCTCGTGTTTTTTGATAAGGCTGAGCACGATCCTTGCATATCTCTGGGTCTTGCAGAGCCGGATAATTTTCTGCTGAGACTATGTTGCTCAGTTTGTCGAAGTCAGAATACCGTAACCAGTACTGTAAGGCAGCTACTCTGAAATGGTGTCTCCAACGTGTGCAGACCTCGATAGCTTTGATCTCAGGTTGAAAGACTGGGAAAGTAAACATTGCAATATAAGTTACCCGCACCTAAGTCCGTTTTGATAAGGGTGCATGCAGTTACTACAATGCCCGGAGTACCGTCCTCTCAATCCGTGTGGCGTAATGGCGCAATTGAGAACCGTCCGTAGAAGTAAAGTTCCATTGTCATACAATCTGTTATGCAGATCTCAATGACACGAAAATAAAATAGAGTGATTCATACTCTCGAGACAAGACCTAGACTCGAACTTTAGAGCATCAATTGCTGCTGAGGTTTGTATGAAAATGTGCAGTGGTGGCATGGCACAGCAACGACCACTTCCATTGTGGTAGTAGGTCATGTTCGCATGGCTCCTGTCATTCACCGACAGGCAAACCGCAGCAGTTTGTCAGGAGTCTATTATCAGGAAGGCCACCAGACAGCAGGCGTGAAGATGGGTCTTACCAAAAAATCATTTTTGAGAGATATCCCAAGTCCGGCAAAGAATAAATTTAAAGGTCTAAGTCTAGTAGCCTTAGTTATCACCATTTGTATGTAGTCTAGGACAATCCCTAGGATTTTTACGTCATTTGAAAACTTTATCATTGTGGACTTGAGCCTGACTTTTATTAGGCCCTGTACCGAAGGTACAAGAGCCTATTGGGTTTGTGCAAATGTATGTAACAGGTAGAAATAATGGTCGGAGACCCCCCAAAGTTACCACCATTATGGTCAGGAATGAAAGAGGAGTCGATATAGCCATGTCCGTCTGTCCGTCCGTCCGTCTGTCCGTCTGTATGAACGAAAGGATCTCGGAAACGGTAATAGATAGAGACTTCGTGTTTTTTGCATTCGACTAGGATTGCTCCGGAATTTCACAATTTTATTTTGAAATTTTGCCCCTCCCCCCCCTTCCCCATTAAATCACCCCTTAGGGTGAAAATTTCTTCGGTACAAAAAAAATTGAGTGTACCAATATAGAGATAACGTCTCTCTAAGCAAAAATCCAAAAAGTTCATCAAAATCGGATAATAAATCGCGATTTTATAAGCAATTGAATTTGAACTACCCCCCTTTTCTTTTCATTCATATTCGCGCAGTGAGAAGTGGTCATGTGTTTGGTCATAAGCTCGGGAAACATTTAATATGTTTGTTAGGCGACCTGAATTGGTACAGGGCCTCTTACAGTCGGTTACGCCCGACTGTATTTCCTTACTTGTTTTTTAATTGTTTTTTGTTGGTACACTATTCGGTCACCACTCAGAGAGCCGAACATATCACATCAGACCCGGTAAGTCCAAATGTTACTGAGATAATAATTATTAAGTCAACAGCTTTTTCAGTGACGTAATAACCAAGATTGCTGACCTTGCTAAGAAGATCAAAGATTAGAGACCATAAATGTGGAGAAAGCACGCTGCCTTGCGAATATACTTTTATAGCATTGATGTTCACAGATCGAGTACACCGAGCCAATGTTGGTATCATCTATCCCTGTTCGGTGTGGTGGTCCGGCCTGTACCTAAATAAAATATATATTATAAAGATTAACGTAAGGTAGACCAAATTTGTTATTCCTAGCCAAACTGACAACATAATTTTTCTTACAAAAATCAGATTGAGGAGTAGGTTTTCATAGTAGGTACTCACCCCCGTTGTTTGACGGTTTAACACGTTTATTGGATACAAATGTACTAATGAAGTATCCATACTTGAATGCTCTGTTTCTAATAGTCTCCGAGTTCTTGATTTTCATACGCATGGCAAGACAGATGGGTATGTCTATACACTTGACTTTTGATGCAGATCAAGAATATATACTCATAGCTATAACTTGTTTTGTTACTGTGTTTGCAATGATTAATCATAATGCAAAGAGAGATCTACAATCATTATTATGATCCAGAAGGTTAATAATATCCCAGACTTTATTCGAATTGGTACTACGAACTTCACTTAATTCACTTAAAAATATTAAGGTAAGAGAGAGAGAAAGTTACTCATTATCAGCGCAAAATTTCCGTAGAAGAAGGTTATGGTAGGAAAATAATTATGGCGCCAAAAAAGACCTATTCTTCTAGATCTATACAATGGTTGTTAAATCAATAATGACTTTTCTGACATAGAAGAAATGGAAAGATCTTCTTGTTTACAATGGGCCATTACTGGTCTAATTGAGGATGTTGATTAATCTATACAAAGAAGTTTTTGTATGCGTTATTATGTGTCAGTAACATTAATTATCTATTTTAGACAATTTAAAGAAAACCGTGCAACTATTGGATTATCCTACTCAGTATTAAAATGGACAAAACCAATCAAGTCAAAGTAACGAATAATTTCATGTATTTATTTTTTTTAACTTAACGGCTAATGACTTTTATTTACAATTTCAAGAAATTATTTCCCGTACATATAAAATTGAGTGTAACATAGAACTTTATAAAAATGCGCTTCAAAATCACAATTTCCTCAGTAAACTAACTATAAGATCAGAATAAATTCCTTCGCGGTATGAGACCAGCATGCGAGAGTACATTATAGATTTCCATGCGTGAGATCTTCTCAGCCTGACGATCGAGAACCTGAAAATTAATTTCATTTGGTTTATTTTTTTCCGAATAAACAAAATAAGATACATACCACCTCTTCACCTGGCCCGAACCAACTTGACTTGGCTAGCGCTTCACGTACACGTGGCGTCTTGTAGAATGGATTCTGGTATTCAAGCGGCAGCGTTTGTTCCCAGGCATCATTCTCAATGACAGCAATATGTTGCAGTCGATTACGTTGTGGCTGTGGACGTGCGAAGATTTGAGTAGCGCACAAGCCAAGAAGTACCAAAATAGTGGTCAAAGTGCTGCAGTATAGTTTCAGCGACCTGAAAAGAGATGATGTTTTAAAATAATGGTTAATTTTTTAATCCGCCTTATTAAGATGCAATGCTTCTTTTAGTTTTGTAAAATATTTTTCATGTCAAAAAGCAAAAATGCTTTATCTGTAACAATTATCTTTGGTAAACCAAAATCTCCGGCAAACAAATGATTGAACGTCCTACATGGCGCTAATGGATCAGATGACCAGTTTTTCCGAAAAAAGGCAATCAATTGGAAGTGTTTCATGTCCTAAGACTTTTTGTTGGATGTAGCTAGTTTTGGATTAGAGTATTGCTATATATCTGAAACAATTCTTTCCACCAATCATCATAAGTATAGTGATCTGACTAATGTCCTAGGATGTCTCCATAATCTCACAAAATTTCTGTCCTGCTGTGAATAATAGCCCCAATTGAAAACGTTGTACCAGCTTATAAGAGACTCCATTACAAAGGAGCCGTTCTGTCTGTTTTTTTTTTGCCAATTACTGAATCGATTTTGACAGGCCTTTTGGCCACTTTGAGATAGAATTATGATTATATTTGTGCTATATATGAGAAAAGTGACTAACTAGTATAGTGGTCAATAAATACAATTCTCTAAAACGCATTGGAATCATGTGATGAAATTTAATGATAATAAATGTGATGTAAGTGGGGCGAGAAAAATTGGAATGGTTGTGCGACGGTCCACTAGAGGAAAAAAATCCAATTATAGGTCGAAACAAATGATTTCATTAATGGAATTGCTTATAAGATTCGTACACCCAATGCGAATTGAAGATTTACGTATATCGTGTACTATTTTTTGCACAAGATTTACGAAATGAGTTTCTTTTGTGGTTATTCGTGACATCTTCTCTCGAAGTCCCCCAGATTTTCAGAGAAGTCTTGAGTAAAATAATTGGAATATTCGGGTTGACCATTTTCTGATTCTTATGTTTCATTCAGCTTGGCACGTTGCTGATCTTCGAATTCTTCACATGACATACTTTTTTTTGCATCATTTCAATGCTGGTTAAAACATCATTAGTTACAGATTGAATAGATACATCAGCTATTTTTTATTGAGTCCAGAAATATTGGTCAAGCAGAATTATAAATCTGTGTGACGATCTTTCTGCTGTCGCCCGATCCTAGGGAAATCAAACATCTGTTTCTTTTTCTACGTGAATCGTAGAGAGCAAGTGACGCATAATATTTTTGGAGTCCACGATTTGTCCATTCTACTCGTTTTTACATTGAAACATTTTTCGTTAAGACATATTTTTCACAAACAACGCAAAAGTTGTTTAATCAAACATAGGGTTGTTGTTGAACTTGTTGCATTAGACTCGAAAAAGGCCAGCGACGATTGCGGGTCTGCCTGCTCACCCTGACCAATCGCTGATATTGGGTTTAAGAGTCCTTGCATAGTACAGCTAATGCATTTAAACGAGATTTTGTCTCAAAAGATGAGAATATTGTGCAAAATACATTGGAATCAAATGAATAAAATGTGCCTTATTTCTTAATTTATTATAGGATAGATCTCGATCTGCATCACTCTATTGATTGCATTCATTCTATTGAACCTCTCATTTCATAAAATCACATCCATCATGATTTTAGTCAGCGACCCCAAAAACATAGAGAACAATTGTATTAAAATCCATTCCTAGCTAACATTCCGGCCGATAGCTTATATGAAATCCAATTGACCTTGAAAAGTTGGTTCATGAAAAGGTCAACCCGTATTCGGATTTAAAATGTTTCACTCTTTCTGAATCAGGAGTCTAAAAAATTAAATATTTCATATCTATTTCGAATTAAGGTTTTGACCTTGATTTGACCTTTATGCTGACGTAATAGCGTCATACGAATACCGGTTGATGAGGATATATAATCAGTGATCAAGAAGATTGATTCTCGCATTAACCAAAACAAATCTTTTGGTATAACAGTTGGGTAAACGGAAAATTTCGGTTCTTTCTATAAACATAATTCCCAAATGATATATACATATATAGATATTTTTTTTTTTTTTGTAGAGTCTGAATTTATTATGTCAGTGGCACATAGGACATTCAACTCTGAATGCTACGTAGCTGCTTGATTGACAGAAGTCTCCAAAAAAATAAAAAGAGAAACTAACCGTCGACCTCGGATCATGATAATACAAATTCATAGGCCAGCTCAAATAATAAAGTACTAATAAAGAATATTCAAAACATTGATTTGATGAGTCATACACCCTAAATCCTCCAGGAATTCGGACGAATATATATGCGAATTTTTGAAGTCATTTATTTTACTTAAGATTGTTTATTTTTGAAGAATATTGTTGGCGGAAACCCAATTTGTAGAAGTCTTTCTTAAACCAATGCTGCGAAATGATATTGTTAAAATTTCTTCCTAACGGATTTGTTGAAAGTACCTACTAAAATTCTTCCATTCTAATTAAGAAACTAAATATATTTTGGTTTTGCTATGGTGTTCCCAAAACGAAGCTGCTTAGATTTATTGATTTATTTTTCTTTCCTTAAATACATCATCGATCGTGGGTCGAAGTTATTAACGTTCGTTGTTAGTGTGTTTGCTGGCGATTGGAAAAAATCAATGAGTGGTCCATTCTGAGGTTTTCACCGCTCCAAAGACTTCTCTGAGCACGCATTTAGATGCATTAATCGTTTATTAATGGATTGAACATGATTTGATGGTATAAATATATAATTTCTAGGTTTCTATATTTATTTCTTAAGAAACGATCGATGTAGTATAATTGACAACAGAAACTAACAAGAAGAAAAATAATCGCTTGATGGGAAATTGCAAAAATGCACATCACGGTTTTAAAGTGTCGGAAGGTTAGATTCCAGATTTCTTCCACAAGTTTGGTATGAAACTTATAAAAAACAATGAATATAAATTAAACAAAATTTTCATAACTGGCATGAATTATAATAAAACTTGGTCAACTGCGATCACAGACACTGATAAGGGCGACAATGGCGAACTGAGCTGATTTTTAATGAGTAGTGGGAGATATTGAGCACCAAAAATTTTTACCACGCTTCGTTGGCTGCATTTCCACTTCTTTTCTTTAAATATTTGTTACATAATTATTATAATAATGAACGTATTATAATTCGCAAAAGCCAGTTTCCGCCTATCACGCGCTGGCCCAAAGCTGCGCTCCACTTGCCAAGCGGCGACGACGCGTCACGCGCTTCGGCATAACCTGAACTAACCTAAAAAAATGCGTATGCATTACACATTTTTTACTACTTTTATGCGTTTCAGCTGGCCTGGTGACAAGTTGCGCCCAAATGCAGTTTCCTAGTGCAACACGTGCCTGTGCTGGTGCTGCGAGTGAGTGTGTGTGTGTCTGTGTCTCCAACAACGCCAAATGCGAACGAGTATCGATCGATCGATGGATCGTTCAGTTGAAGTCAGTTAGTGGCCATCGTTGCAACCAGAAATCCCTGATCTTTGTCGCGCAAAATAAAGTCGGTAGACTTTTAATTGGATGCGTGCTGAGGTTTTGCTTGGCTGTGCCACTGTCACTCTTTATTTCTTTCTTTCCTTCTTTTATTTCTTCTTGCAACATTACATAAGAGCGGTCGTATCGCTTAGTCTGGTCAGCTGAGCTTGGTGCAACAAATCGAGCTTGACTTGTTCCTTTCTTGTGGCGCTGCTCTCGCGCCAACTCTTTCACACTTACAGTGCATCATGTCAACCGGCTGTCTGGTTGCGTTGCCAACTTTCGATGTGTCAGCGTCATCAGCCATGATTATGCAAGTTTCGCATTTTTTCACGATGCGGCAACGCTCATCCCGAAGTCTGCCAACGCCGGTGACAACCTGCATTGGAGATGGAATGGAATTTTTTAGAAGGCGCGATACAATAGCTTGTCTCGTCTTTTACGCACTGCTCTATTGTTGTAGTAATTGCTGATGTTGTTGTTGTTGTTGCTGCGTCGTTGTATATTGTTGCACGCATTGTTGTTGTTGATTAGGTCGATGGAATTCAATTGCATTTTTTTATACAGTTTTATTTTATGATTTTTTTTCGACTATTTTTTTAAAATAAAATTGGGTCACTTGGTTAAGTGACGCAGAATGACGCTTGAAAATTAATTTGTTTACATTATTTTGCATAAAAGAGGCCCATCATGGGAAGAAGGAAATATTAAATTAAAAATATGAACTGTATTTTGGGTTGAATATAAATAAATTAACTGCATATGCAGAAAAGAACTGAACAAAGGAAAACTTTAATTTCGGTGGAACCGAAACTTTAGTAGGCTTCATACAATATTTCAAATCGTTTATTATATAAAGTGAGCCAGTTAAAGCCATGGCATCGTACACCATTATTGAGAGATCGGCTTATGTCGGCACGCGTTCGAAGCATCTGTTGATTTTTACCATGCAGCAGCTTAACATTCAATATATCTTTTCAATTGAGAAAACTCAATTATGATCGAAAAGGTTTAAAAAAAAGAAAAAATTGCCCGATTTTTCCTACTGTAAACAATTAGGAAATTCCCGAGAAATTTTTTGATGAGCAACAACTCAGAGATCCGGTGTTCTTCAAACAAGGCGCTGAAGCAATTATTAGCATCAGAGATATCGCCATTTAAATCATTTCGGGTTTAAAGATAATGACCCATTTTTAGTTTCTTCAGGACTGTGCCAAAGCACATACAGCTCGGGCTTTATTGCGTTCTAGTTTTTTTTGATCGTTTAATTAAAAAAAAATAGTTTTTGTCGTACCTTTTGACGTTTTTAGACTTTTCCTGTGTTGTTTCTCGATATTCCAAGTTCTTTAGACTCTTGAAGTCTTGGAATACAACAATATCCGACAAGAAATGACCGCTTACTCAGTCTGTAACTCTTCGAAAAAATTAAGTACCTGGCATCTGCTCGCATACCATTATCGCGTTTGTGGCCATGAAGAATTTCAACTTCAATGCTGTAGAAAACTTCATCTTTCTTGGATATGAAATACGAGATCAGGCGAAGAATCACACTTGCAAATAGATGTTATTTTGAATTAGAAGTAAAGTCCTCTTTCGAAATACGAAAATCAAGATCTACAAGATGCTGATACTCCCGGTCCTACTGCATTACGCAGATGCATTGACCGTGATTGAGTCAGATAAAACGGTGTTCGAAGTCGCCGATAGACACTTCATAGGATTTTTGGACCTTTTAGAGTTAGCGACCGGTTTTGGTTGGAGGCGTAATAGAGGTCGATCGAGCACGCGTTGGAATGGTATGGATTGATATTTAAAAGTAAGCACTAAAACAAGATTTCCGATGGTCATTTTAGTACGTTACAAATATTATGCCAAACTAATTGTACCCTATTCATGCTATCTGTGAATGGTACAAACAACATTTCAAAATAATTATTCGAGTCAATTTTAAAACAAAAAAGTGATCATAAAAAATTAAATAAAAATAAAAAGTAATCATGTTAATGCCTTCAAGGTCTTCACTGAAGATGTCTGAAGATGATCTCCCAACAGATACTTAAAAAAAAAAAAAAAAATTATTAATGACTACCAGAAATAAAATCATCTTGCCTCAGGGTGGTTTTGATGGCAAAGTATAAGAAAATTGTTGAAACTGTTGCTACTTCTGGGTTAATTAAAGCCTCAAACTTGAAGACAAACTCCTGTAGGGAGTACTAAAGTACTAAAGTAATTTAGTACTACAAGTACTAAATTTTCTTTATGGAAGACATAACCATTAGAGAGAGAGAGACCAGACTGGCAAGGATTGATTGCGATGAAGAATAAATGTCAACAAATGGATGATTGCTTCCCTACTGCTTTATACGCTGGAAATCTCAGTTTATATACGCAAAAAAAAAAAACACTCTATAAACCTGGCTAAACCCAAGAAAGGCTCATGCTATGATCAGATTCGATTTAGCAACATATCAATGTCTCACAACTTCTAGCTTTGCCGATGGCACTTAGTTGAAGCAACTGAATGACAAGAAGTCCATCTTATGCTTCTCGAGGAGATGAAGTATTGAAGTGAAACAAGGTAAATTAATAAAAACAAAATTTTAAAATAAACTTGTGAAATTCCGGGACAGTCCTAGTCGAATGCAAAAAACACGAGGGTTCTATCTATTACCGTTTCCGAGATCCTTTCGTTCATACAGACGGACGGACAGACGGACATGGCTATATCGACTCCTCTATCACTCCTCACCATAATGGGGGTAACTTTGGGGGGGTCTTTGACAATTATTTCTACCTGTTACATACATTTGCACTAAACCAATAGGCTCATGTACCTTCGGTACAGGGCCTAACAAGTAGATTTGGATGAATATCACGAAAGACAGTTGACTCTCAAATTCTCTTTATTTTTCGCGCACCCTTAAGCCTGGACTACCTAAAAGCCTGCTATGCTGAAAGCATTGGAGTAAGTACAAACTTAAAAAGAAATATTGGATGATTGGATAATACTTCTGCAACAATATCATCTCTGATATTTGGTATTGTTGTTTCAAAATTCAAGGAGCGAAGCCAATAAGGCATCTCTGAAAATGAGTTTGTAGATGTAGTAGCAGAAACATATTTTTATCATTAAGAATCGAATCAAATAACATCTTTTTGATCACCGGTAAAAGATTTTTAATTCACTAAAACAGCACATTTTTCGCCTACCAGTAGCAAATGTCGTTGTAGGACAACTTTTTTCTACGATGCGTTAAAGCGCTTGCATCCATGGATCATATATAGGACCAATGCAAAAGGTATGAACATATCAGAGTGTAACAATGTGATTCCTTTCTAACAATAAAAATATGATTTTACATGGAAAATTCTGGTTTGTTTAAGAGCTGCGACAGCGAAAGATTGTCGATTATTTATTGACGGCAATAAATATACATATGTAGTTTGAAAGCCGAAGTTTCCTCAACGGTGTTAGAATGCACTGAATACAAAAATGAAAGAAGGAATCATTGACGATCTATATATAAGGAATGTACTCAAAGATTAAAAATATGTATATTATGAGGGTGCTGCTTGGTAGACATTCTATTTGATTATTTTTAATTTTTTTTTGGTATCAATACAAGCTCGAATAACAAGAACTTACACACTGCCAAGAATGAACCGGTAGCTGATTAACTAATTTGTAGCATAAACTGTCAACCAATGTGTTTACAGCAGCAGTTTAAGTCAGTTGACCTCAGAATTAATTGGCGGTTTTTATTTGTAATGAGTGGAAATATTGATCAACGTATTTGTGTTAAATTTTGCACTGAAAATGAAATGTTGCAAAAGACTTTTGGTGTATCTGCTCTATTAAAATCGCGCACTAACGAGTGGTATGTAGAGTTCAAGGATAGTTGGGAGACCATCCCAATGACATGCATTGTTCTGGACGGCCTTTAACGAGTGTGACCGACTATAACTTTGATAAAGTACCTAAAATTTTGTACGAAAGACTTATTTCGATAGAGATTTCCTTTAGGTAGAGTAGGTAGCTGCAGACTTGTTGGATAATGCCAATTTGGATCTTACCTTCATGGAACGCATAATTTTTGGGGATGTGTCATATGTGTATGAGTACGAAAAACGAACCAGCAATCATTCGAATGGCAGCCGAAACGCACGCCAATGTCGATCCAAAGTGAATGCTATGCTCATTGTATCCTTCGTTATTCGTGATGTGGTGTACTTTGAATACGTTCCACGTGGTCAAACGGTCAACAAAGAGCATTTGTCGGTGTTATAAGGCGTTATAGTGGCTATCGAACAATTCATGGATTCTTCATCATGATAATGAACGAATATTTTGCCAAATAGTAAAAAACATCATCGAACAAGCCCGTATTCACCAGATATGGCCTTCTGTAACTTTTCCTCTTTTTAAGGCGAAAATTGCTTAATAAGCTTGTCCCTCAATTTTTATCTTCTTAATATCGTGTTAAAAAAAAAAAATGATATGGTTGTGGCTTACATTTATACTTTATAGACATGTAAAAAGGTTATTTAACCTTGGGATAAGCCCCGCTGCACACATTTAAAGCTTCTATCAGCTTCTACCAGGCAGCTATATATCCAAACGAGCTGTTTAATATGCATATTATGCTTGTAGCTTATAGTTACCGCATATCATTTCAATTATACTCATATCTCGTTTAATTGAATTTTAATAAACCCCTTCATCCCATGGTGTTTAATGATGTAAATCCATTTTCAATTGATATGCAATCAGTTAAAATATTGCAGCATAAAAAACGCTCAAAATAAAATAAATGGTCCAAATAATGAATACTTTAGTGGGTATAAATTGATTTCTATTTTTGAATTTATTTGTTTAAAAAACATTCGAACATTTTTTTTTAACAATTCAATTAATGCAGAGCAACGTTTTATTTCGTTTTTTATATGATTTTCTCAATTTTTTATTTATTTGAAGAAAACGTGACCGTTAAATTTTTAATCGCTTGGGGTATTTGATCGTTCGTCTGGGAGTTGGCTCGTCGTAATGGGTCAAATTGTTTATGGTCATTATTGGCTTCTGCCGTCCGTGTCTGTTGTTATTGTTGATGATTTGTTGTTTGTTGTTGTTGTTGTGGGCGGGTATTGACTTACATGAGTGCTGAAAATGTAATTTAGTTTTCTGTTGTTTTTAATATTTTGTTGTGTTTAGTTTTTTATTCGTTAAACAATTTTTTTTTAACTTATTTAGCGTTGCCAAATCGTTGGCCGTGTATAATGACAAAGCTGTCGATTTTATTTGAAATATTTTGACGTCGCAATTTAGGTATAGTATAGTTGGTATATGTTACATGATTATGTAAGCTGGTAATGAACATTTGAAGTCAAATTGAGCTTGAAGAATTAATTGAAAATAAGAAATGTTTGCTAATATTTGTACAAATGCTATCTGTCTGTCAGTGTGCTTGGACTAATATCCGTCTTAGTATCGTATGAATATGAAATTATATTTTACATATAAGCAAATAATGTAGCATGAAAGTAGTTTCCTAAACCAATTGTAAATGTATGATTTATATAATTTGCTAAACAAATTCTCTAAAGCGCCCACTGCCTCACTGACCAAAACGTTTCCACGCAGACATCAACACAGTCACATGAAATAGCTAAAATTATAAGCAAACACGTCCTCCACCTCCACCAAATGCTACAACAACTTCCCGAGCTCTACAACTACATTCTGGACAGTTTTGTCCCTTAGCAATTCAAGACCAGCATCTTCATACCCAACCCTAAGCCCAATGTAGAAAAAACCTTCTTTAATTCTTGCAGACTCATCTCCCTTAATTAATTTAAGGTAAAACTGTTGAAAAAATCATCTCCGTTCGGCCATGCTGGCCTGCTTTTAATATCAACAGTCAGTCTCAGATGCCCTACCGGAGTTAGATCATCGGACGACTTCAGCCCTTTCAACTGAGAACCGGAAAGAAAAGTTAGTCTCTGATGCCCTACCAGAGTAAGATCATCGGACGACTTCAGCCCTTTCAACTGAGAACAGGAAAGAAAAGTTAGTCTCTGATGCCCTACCAGAGTAAGATCATCGGACGACTTCAGCCCTTTCAGCTGAGAACCGGAAACAAAAGTCAGTCTCAGATGCCCTACAAGATTTAGATCATCGGACGACTTCAGCCCTTTCAACTGAGAACCGGAAAGAAAAGTTAGTCTCTGATGCCCTACCAGAGTAAGATCATGGGACGACTTCAGCCCTTTCAACTGAGAACCGGAAACAAAAGTCAGTCTCAGATGCCCTACAAGAGTTAGATCATCGGACGACTTCAGCCCTTTCAACTGAGAACCGGAAACAAAAGTCAGTCTCAGATGCCCTACAAGAGTTAGATCATCGGACGACTTCAGCCCTTTCAACTGAGAATCATATCTCCTTCTCATTGGTATTTGAAAACTCATTTGATAAGTTTGGCTCCCACGTAACTGCGACCTTTACAGGTCTATTGTGCCCTAACAGTTGCTGACCTACAGCAACTCATCCAGCCCCACTGCCCTGAAAAAGGCCAATAGGCTTTTAGGATTGAGTGAATGCAACGCCCCTCCGGTCACTTGGTAATTGCCAAGATACATGTGTCTGGTTTGGGTCAGAGCCGGACAGTCTCCCAAAATATGCTCCGGAGTTTCGTCGTCCTCCAGACAGAATCTACAAGTGCTGTCACTTTCAACTCCGATTTTGCATAGGTGTCTCCTAAGTTTACAGTGTCCAGTCAGGAAGCCTGAAACCATTCTTAAGTCATTTCTTTTAAGACCGTTTCAAATTTCCGATCTTCTGTTGTTGTAAGGTCCTAACAGCTTTTTGCTCTGTTTTAATCCTTCACACTTATCCCAGAAAAAGTCTCTTGCTTTCTTTTCTTCCTCTTTTACCAGGATCCTCATTGTTCCTGGTCCGAGCCCGCAGAAGGGTTCTGGGCCTATGAAGGGGGACGCTGCCCCTCTTCTAGCCAAGTCATCTGCTTGCTCGTTTCCTGGTATGTGTCCGCATGTCCGGGTACCCAGTATAGAGTGATCTTGTTAAATCTTCCCAGGTTGTTTAATTTACCTACACATTCCAAGACCAGTTTGGATTTAATCACAGGCGAACTTACTGCTTTAATAGCCGCCTGGCTATCAGAAAAGATAGCGATGTTTTGGTTTTTGTACCTTCTGTTCAAATTAAATTGAGCGCATCTTTCAATTGCATATATTTCTGCCTGAAAGATGCTAGTGAACTTCCCTAGTGATTCGAAGTATTTAGTGCGATGTCCAAAGACTCCTACGCCACTTCCTTCGTCTGTTAGGGAACCATCTGTATACCAGCTAATTGCTCCTGGTTTGATTCTGTAGTTCAGCGTTATATTTCCCCACGTAATAACCGACAATGGAAATTAGGACCCAAAATTTTGAAAATTTGTAAATTTTCTCAAGAACAGGGAAATAATGGTACAAGTTTTCAACTCTATCTTCAGCCCAAAACAGTTGGAAAACAGCATCCCTCAAGGATTCCTACCTCTCCATCACTCTCTTAGCCACCAGTAAACTAAGCATAACCATAGCCCAATTAAATCAATTTTTAAACAGTTAAACTAAAACAAATTCAGCCTTCACATAAATAGTCTCTTTCACAATATTAAAACATGGTTTAACTTAGGTGTCACACTTTCCATCTCTTTCTAATTACAATCTGTCCAATTCACACTAGAAAACGTAGTTTCACTTAGAATCCTTGGACTTACAATAAACAACAGATACAAATGGAACCAACATATAGACATACTTTCCCTGCAACTATCAAAAGGACTCAACTTGATGAAAAAGGCCTATCTAGTCACAAATGCAACCAAAATAGTCTTTATCCTACATCACTATGGAAAAGCATCATCTTCGACGCCATTCGTTCAACTCCACTTAATAGCCTTCTATACGAAGCTAACATCATCCCATGTCAGAAAAACAATTGCCAACATCAATTCATATCCTATAAACAGTCACATCTTCAGACACTCAAAATTCCTCGACCTACAAAATTCTCTAAAATGTCACAAAATTCTTTTTACGGAGGAATACAAAACCAATATCAGTTACATCATACAACATCACCTTCCCAAATACAATAATCTCCACCCAACTTTTGTCTAACTAATCTCTATTTTCACTGCAGAAATCACAGCCAACCTCACCGGCTGCAAATTTCCCCACTAAAAACATTAGCCAACCGCAACAATATAGACTTCTACTCAAACTCAGTAAGAAATATAATGCAATCCAAAGACAACTAAATTCTTTTCATATGGGTAACCGAACATTATCTCAAGCAATGAAACAGCAGACCAAGTAGCTAAAGAAGCCTTAATTTCTCCCCGTGGCACAATCAATCCTAGCAGCACCGCAATAAAAGAAGCTTACCTTATTATACAACCCACTACTCGGCTGGATGCAATTAAATTTTCTAGGCCATACCGTCACCAGCCACAAAGATATCTTTGAAAAAAGTTCATCTCCAATCTGTCAACCCGGCAACAGCCCTTTAACCATATAACTTATCGTTTTGGAATGCTCCAACTACCTAATACAAATAACCCAACACCGCAAGCCTTACGCACTTTATTCCTTCCTAAGCCACTCCTTCTTTCAAATGATCTTATTTCTATAAAGCAATAATTATTTACCACATTATTTAAGGAACAAAAAATGTGCCTCACCTATATAAGCACACTAATGAGGCGAAACTGCTGAAAAAAATGGAATCAAGTTTCGAAATAGCCACCAGAGATGTGTTCAATAATATTCCATTATATAATTATTGTCATGGTCAAACACAATTTTTCTTTAAGAAAATGTAATGGTGAAGCTAATGATTGTTTAACAAAATCAACTTTGATATCTCCTATGAGAATTAAAGGCATTTTTTAAAGCCAAATTTAAGAATTTTAGCTACTTCAAATGAATATAAAAGAATATTTTCTTGATTTTCTGCCGGCGAATACCTACATTTGGCTTTAATTCTTAGAGAATATTTTTCAGTAGCAAAAAAAAAATCGAAAGAACGGCACAGCAAATTATCTATTTACTATGCACCTTTCTCTCTCACCTCTCCCGCGATCTACAACAGAGAAAATATCCATGGATTGTAATTATTTCACCATCCTTACTTTACCATGCACAAAACCAAACAGCAGCAAAAACAACATTCGCATCTCTCTCTTAATCATGCATGAAAACTCTATCTCTATGCTTCAGACACAAAAGCCAATGCTTTTCCCCTCTTGAATTTCGTTTCACCATTCTTATTTCACCAAAACTAAACAGCAACAACAACAACAATAGCATTTCTCTCATGCTTAAGCACATGTTAAACTTGCCTCTCTCCATTCCACAATACTTTCAAATTTATCTTCCGTAAAAAAGTTTCACTTCAAAAAACAAAAAAAAAATAACTCACAATTGAAAACTTAACTGAAATAAAACTAAGAAGCGCTAAAAAAAAAAAAAAAAAAAAATGAATCAGGAGAACTCTATACCTTATTGGTATTATATATCGATAATCAATAGAAACACCTGGTAATAAACCTCATTGGCTGTAACTCACATTCTAGCACCTTTCTTTTGCTATCGATTAGAAAAAATGAATAAATTTTGAGTTTTGGAGATTGTTTGTCCAGTACAACATCAGAAATCAGAGAACATTAACTCTAATTAAAGAATATATAGAATTTCGTATTAACTATTTTTAGTCCTTGATAATTCCGGAAGGCGTTAAACTTAAAAAAATTGTGGTTAATCCGAAACAAAATACACGAAAAACTATGTTTTTTATTTGGTTAAATAAAATCAAATTGAAATAATTATTTTTTACTATGTTCCGTCGAAAGTTGGTTTTAATTCTATGCGAACTATCTGCGAAAAATGATTAGAAAATTTCAGCCAAGTTTGAAGATGTATGAAGAAGTATGCATTACTATATGAAGACCAACCCAACAAGAACTTTCATATTCATTTCGAATTGAGCGAGCAACCGTTGCGAAGTAATTGAAAGCATTGGAAATAATTCAATGACAATGAAATTAGATGCCGTACGAAATGAATCCGAGAGATATTGAGAGCCAATTTTTTATTGCTGATACGACAAAAAGGGAAACGTTTTTTCCAAAGGATTAAAAATAAATTCACTTCGACAATTCCAAGCAGTAAAAGCTATCCGTTAATCTCAACCAACCAAACATTAACATTAATAATGAAGCCATATGTTCATGGATCCAAGTTTATGCGCTATATTTTATGGGTTTAAAAGAATGAGATGTTTAAACCGAATGAAACTTAAGTGATGCGTTTATAGACGATAGACGAAACAGACGCACTTCAAGCAGAGCCACATGTTCCGATCATTGAATTTTTGGCCTGGTTGAGCAGCATTGAAACTTCGTTCAGGTGTAACTCTTGCTGTTGTAACAGGGCTTTCGATGACCTTGACTACTTTTAATAGGCTTTTGTTTAACTTTAAACAAGCTGCCTTATATGGTTTATGTTTGATAGATATGAATAGAGAATTAAAGATAGCAAGTGTGTACCGAAATTGAGTGTCACAAGTGTCATGAAATATTTTTTCTAATCAGAAAAAAAAATTGATTGCAATTCCATAATTGTACACAAGAAATGCTATCACAACACATCACAGATGAAACAGCAGTCAAAACAATGTGTTTCTCCAATTGTTCTATCTTTGTCCTCTTCAGCGTTTGTCAAAAACAAACTTAAGGAAGCAAACTGCTAAAAATTCGACAGATATTTGTTAAATTTAAAGTTATTACGCGTAAAATTAAAAAAAATATCAATTTTTGTTGCTCTACCACTGTATCTGCATTGTTATAAGTAAAATAATTGGTTTTCTGCAATAAGTTTAATTGTAATTTTTTTATATTTTTATTTATAACGCCATTTTGCACTCACATTTTGCAGAACGATCACTTTTTAAATAAATGGTTTTTAACAGGCAACACTATTTGGTAATCCTTTGTTGTGCGTTAAGAACTGTTGAAACTATTTATTATTTAAATATAACACTTGACTTTATATAACGCGATTATTTTTAGCGTTGAACGTTGTTGAATTGAACGCAGCCAATTGGCAACTGAATTGAAGTTGATAGCCAAAAAATCAAAGCGCATTGAAGCCGTTGACAGAAAACCACAAAACGCAAAACCAAGTTTTTCAAAAGTTTTTTGTTTCAGTTGGCTCTGTTGTTGTTGAGTTAGGCTTGATTTGTGTTGTTGAAACGTAGTTGGTTGTTGTCTATGCTAAGTATGTACAGCTAAATAAAATTAACAAGTAAGGAAATAACAGTCGGGCGTAACCGACTGTAAGAGGCCCTGTACCAGTTCAGGTCGCCTAACAAACACATTAAATGTTTCCCGAGCTTATGACCAAACACATGACCACTTCTCACTGCCTGAATATGAATGAAAAGAAAAGGGGGGTCGTTCAAATTCAATTGCTTATAGAATCGTTATTTATTATCCGATTTTGATGAACTTTTTGGATTTTGGCTTAGACAAACATTATCTCTATACTAGCATACTCAACTTTTAAATTTTTAAAATAAACTTGTAAAATTCCGGAGCAGTTCTAGTCGAATGCAAAAAACACGAAGTCTCTATCTATTACCGTTTCCGAGATCCTTTCGTTCATACAGACGGACAGACGGACGGACGGACAGACGAACTTAGCTATATCGACTCCTCTATCATTTCTGACCATAATGTGGGTAACTTTGAGGGTCTTCGACCATTATTTCTACCTGTTACATACATTTGCACAAAACCAATAGGCTCTTGTACCTTCGGTACAGGGCCTAAAAAGCCAAGCGCCAATGGATATAAAAACTTATTTACTTTCAAAAAGAGTTAAATCCATTAATTTAATCGTAATTGTGATAGTAATTATAGAATATGAAAACCAGCTAAAGTCTAAACGATCTATAGAAATCAATGTACGAATTATAGTCGAAGTGCGAGGCTATACACACCATATCTTTTGCATAATTTTTTTTTTAATGATTACTACTGTACAGCGGATTAAACCATCAATTCGTTATTTTGTGTGCTTAAGAAGTAACTTGTTTTAGCCAATATGTAAGAGCTCACATTGTCGAAGTGGAGTACAAAATATTATATCTTTGGCGGTTGGCTTTTCATTTCTCCGAAAACTTTTGTTTAACAAATAGTTGGAAATCATTAAGAATAGACGTCCTAAATCGACCTAATAGTTCGGTGGATACATGTCCAACTATTGGGAACAAATGAGCGAATATTTCTCTCGAAGTGTTTCAAGTATGAAGCACTTTGAAGTTCCTTAAAATTGACTGCTGTTTGTACTTTGGCTAATATGCATAGATCCATTATTTGTCATCTATAACAATCTTAAACACATCTTTTGAAGCACCGGCAGTGCATTTCATGTGCATTTGCTTGTACGATAAGAGCATATTTTTTAGGTTTTTTAAAATTATGTGCCATGGGACGAGATCATATCTTTTTCACTGTTAAATGATTATGCAATATTTTAGATTAGCTAATAACTAATGCCCCTCAACATCACAGTGTGGAAATAAATTAAAGAATGCACTATTTTCTTGATAACACCTGCAAATTCTATTTTTTCTTATTATTCATATTGAAGATGTTACCTGCGGGTTTTTGTTCGCTGAACACGATATCAGGTCCCAAAATTGCTCAAAATAGTGTGGGTAAAGAGTTCAAAAATGTGTTTTGAGGGTTTTCCATATGTTTTCTTCTAAAAATTTGCACAATTTCTTAAATTAAAGCTTGAAACTTTATGCGCAAGACTAAAATAAAAAAGGATATTGGGAAAATTGGAGGTAAAGACCCCAAAAAAATGTTATCGGTATCAAAAATTTCGTATCACGTCATCGTTTTGAGAAAAGCGGGTGAATATACCCAAAAAATTTCAAATTCCAAAATCCTTAACTTTTTTGTGGTCTAATTACTTTGAATTAATTTTAATTTTTCGCCGTGCTGAACAACACAAATAGTGCTCGTAAGTCAAAACGTTCTGCGCAAATTCATTCAAAAAAGTAAAACAAGAATTTGCTCGATTTCGTCTCGTACCCCTTTTATACAGAACAGAGGCAAGTTTGTATAGAGCTATCCCTTCCAATGATTCGGTTTGGACCTATATGGAATACTTAATAAGGATACATCAAATTTGGAGCTGCTAGCGAAATTAACAACACAATTGTCGAGACACTATGATAACTCAGAAAAAGAAGACATGATTTGGACTTTTATAAAATATTTTATTGAGATTGACGTAATTTCGCAGTTCTTGATATATTAACAAGAACATATTTCCCTACTTTTCAATCAATCCTATGGCTTTTAGTCATTTGTTGAAGCATTTGGCATTGGTCCACATAGAGCAATGATTCCAATTTTTCATCCTTAAACTTTTTGGATTGACCCGAGCGTTCCATGTCAAACTAACTCCGACATGATTATTCAGATAGATAGAGGATTTCGCAGTAATTGCCTCCAATGTGGTCTCAAACAAAAACAAGTAAGGAAATTTCAGTCGGGCGTAACCGACTGTAAGAGGCCCTGTACCAGTTCACGTCGCCTAACAAACACATTAAATGTTTCCCGAGCATATGACCAAACACATGACCACTTCTCACTGCGTGAATATGAATGAAAAGAAAAGGGGGGGTCATTCAAATTCAATTGCTTATAAAATCGTCATTTATTATCCGATTTTGATGAACTTTTTTGATTTGGGCTAAGAAGGACGTTAACTTTATACTAGTCTACTCAATTTTTTTTGTGCCGAAGAAATTTTTACCCTCAGGGGTGATTTTATGGGGAAGGGGGGGAGGCGCAAACTTTTAAAATAAACTTGTGAAATTCCGGAGCAGTCCTAGTCGAATGCAAAAAACACGAAGTCTCTATCTATTACCGTTTCCGAGATCCTTTCGTTCATACAGACGGACGGACGGACGGACGGACAGACGGACAGACGGACATGGCTATATCGACTCCTCTATCACTCCTGACCATAATGGGGGTAACTTTGGGGGGTCTCCGACAATTAGTTCTTCCTGTTACATACATTTGCACAAAACCAATAGGCTCTTGTACCTTCGGTACAGGGCCTAATTATGTGCTTTATCAATTTTTTAACAAAATTCAAAAAAAAAAAAACCGGCTTAATTATTTTTTTCTTTATATTTTATATTTTTAATACATAAAATCTTTGTACAAAAGGTGTTTCGCAATAATATTGCATAATATAATAGGTATAATCTTACACGTAACTTGATTAATTTATTAGTTCTTAAGCACATAGTTATCAACAAAATCCTCCAGCATATCAGTTAATCTATCGCGATAGGTTTTATCTTTATGGAATGCTGCCATGCAAATTTGAACGCGTTTGCGATCAAAGAAATCACTGAAGCCGTCGGCCGATGTCGTCAGCTCCTGCGTCATTTCGGGTGGTAATATAACCAAATGACAGAACAGACAACTTTCAATTAGGCCTGCAATGCGGAACTCCTCCACTGATGCCAAATACTCTGCCTCGGGCATAAAATGTTCAATGCTTAAATTTTCACGTTTAAGAAAATCACACATAAAACGATAATAATCCGCCACAAGATCGTTCAGATATTTTTGTCTAAATTCCCGACTTGTTGGTATGGTGAGCACAGTCAGCAGATCCAGCGCTGCTGGTGCATAACGCGCCAATTGAAAGTCGACAAAACGACATTGCAGCGGTGTATCGCCATATTTACCATATTGGAACATGATATTATTCGCCCACAGATCACCGTGCGAAAAGACATTGCGACATTTTGTAGAGGTCTGGGCCAGCTCGAAGATGCGCAACATTTGCTTGCTGAAGTTGTTGAGTATTAAATCCAATTTAGCTTGATACTTTGGCATTGTTTTAATGCATTCTTTGAGCACTGTATTTGCATTATTGAAGTTTACCATACGCATATGTTCAGCTGGTTTATTTAGTGGATATGAATTCTCTACGACAGCGGTTGGGTGTAGCTCTGGCATTTGTTTGCCTTCACGCAGCTCATAGATTATAGAACCCGCATGCAATGCAGCCAAACTCTTGACCATACAATGTAGATGCTCATAATTTAACAGACCATCACGCCCAGCTGCCATGCGATAGCCCAAATCGGTAAGATTCTCAAATACCAGCAGATTATTGTCTGCGTAGTAACATTTCGGTGCTACCTCTGCACACACGATTGTCTGTAAGCGTGGCAGCACATCTTTATACACTTGAATTTCCTTCTTGAAAACACCGAACTCCTCGAGATATTGCATACGCGATGCAACGCCACTTGGTGCAGATTTGGAGAAGAAACGTAATTTATGCAGCTGCTGTTTGCCTTCCGCATCAGCGATTAGCACTTCGACCGTGAGAAAGAGATGTCGTCCAAGATAACCCGCCGGCGCATCCGATGTGGGTTTCAGCTTATAACGCACCACTTCGAAGTTTTTATCCGTTTTGGCATTTACATGTAAATACCGCTGACACAAGCCTTGAATTTCATGTGGAGTCAGCTCAATTGCGGTGGCCATATTTCCAGACTCTATGAGTATTCAACTTGAAATGAAGGCTGACATGTACGGCAGTTGGCTTTTATGAGGAAGCTAAAACAGAAGATTTTGTTGGATTTGTAAAAATTATCTAGCTACGAGAGATTTTTCTGCTGCTATAAAGATAAAATTTTAAAGCTTGAGACTAGCAACAGGTGAAATTACTTACGAAACAATTAGGGTTTTTCGGTTCAAGTTATTAAATGCCACCGAGTTGGCAGTACAGTTTTTCAATGTTGCCCACAAATTTTCGTTATCGATTATCTATATCTACATATATTCTACCTTAAATAGATAAAAATGTGTTTTGAAAAAAAAAAATTAAAAGCTTTTTCCGTCTCCTAAAAATGTAAATTTATAAGCGTGCAAATATCTAAATTTCTTTGTTTCGGTAGTGAAATGAATTTACGACTGATATAAACCTAAGACGTGTGCACATTCTGTAGTCTTATTTGTGTTTCAACCGGCGCTATAAACTAATTGCTAATCAAATAAGGAGCCTGACGCGGGTCTGACTGTTTGCTGTTGTATTATCGCACGCTTTGGGTCATTAGATGAAAAGCTGACACAAAAAATTAGTTAAACTGCAGCCCGAATACACTGCACACTTTCGAGAGACATAGAAACAACAGCTGAAGGTCTCATGCTCATTTTTATTTCACAGACAAAAAAAAAACAAAAAAAAAAAACGACCACGTTTATTGTATGTTTTTTTGGTTCGCTGAATCCGAAGTTAATTTAACCCCACCACATCAAAACCTCAAGAAAAAAAAAATATATATAATCTAATGACTAATGATAAATCCTGAGTTGGTCCAACCTCTGGATCCGAATGTATTCCATGGTAGAGATTTCATTTTTTCAGTTCTTCTCGGTTTTTTTTTTTTATTTTCCGGGCATCATTTGAATTTTGTTTTATTCGAAATCTTATTCGGTCTATTTTTTAATATTTCTTAAAAAAATGTGGTAATTAAATCGATCCAGCCATTCTCAAGATACACGACGGTTTACGCTCGCAGTTAAATAAAAATATTTCAACAAATTCATAAGAAACTTTCATCTAGCTGTATCTCCGAAACTTTGTATGCGTCCTAGTATATCAGTCATTTATTGCTATAAAACTTTGTTTTTTCTCTCAATTTGCCCGATGCCATTTACATTCATCCAATTCAATCTTAACCATCCAGGGACTCAAACACACACGTAGTATCCACCAAAATCTGTCCCGTCGTTAAGAAGAAGTTCAATGACATAATCAGAGGGGACATAAGTACCCAAGGGTTCCAGTCCATTGAGACTCCAAGGGACCAAGTCCATTTACCTTCCAAGGTGCCAAGTCCATTGATCGCAAAAGCGTCGTGTCCATTAAGCCCCAGGGAGTCAAGTCTTCCGTCTGTGGAGTTTCCATCTGAAGAGATCAATAACCTTAGCCAGAGGTCGATGATTTTAGCCAGATGTCGATAGCCTTGGTCAAAGGAAATAGTTTAATCGGCCGACATTGGCCGGTGGTAGATGATATTTTTCTTCTAAACACTTTCCTAGGCGTTTCTCAACAGTTTATATAACCTAGTTAATTTGTTTAAATATTCGACCGTGTCCGGAAGTACACCATGGCAGGAGGTCAATTCCCGTCTGGGGAATACTCCGACTGGGGATCTGTCTCTCCGGTGAATTCCCCATCTGGGCATTCCTCTATGTGGGGATACCGCTGTCTGTAGAATGCTCCGACTGGGTATTACTCTATCCGGGGATTCCTTCGTCTGGAGACACCACTTTCTGGGTTCCTCCGCCGGAGAATTTCTCCGTCTGGGTATTCCCCCGAGTGGAGAATCCTTCGTCTTTGGTTTCTTTCGTCTATAGGAGCCCTCCGTCCGAAGTTTCCCTCGTTTGGGTAGATCACTGTCTGGGGTTTCTCCGTCTAGGGATACCCCCGTGTAGAGAATCATTATTTTTTGGATTCCTTCCCTTCCCTAATCTGGGGATTCCCTCGTATAGGTATTCCCCCATCTGGGTATAACCCCGTCCGGGGAGTCACATGTGTTTCATTCGTTTTAGGATTCCTTGGTATTAGGAAGTCCTTCGTCTGGAGAATCACCTGTCTTGGGATTCCTCCATTTAGAGACGGGGACGGGGTTAGGGATTTCTCCGTCTGGGGATTCATACGTCTATGGAATCATGTAGATATAAAATTGATGTATATACATCACTCCGCTTTTTAAGGTTTATTTGAAGCATAATGCTGTAATAAACTGTTTGTTCAACAAAACTTAAAATGTGATCTTCTCCTACGAAGAAACTGTCTCTCGACCACTTCAAAGACCGATTCATTTGATTCAATCACTGTCCATTAGCTGTCTATTAGCAAGCGAGATTCTATAACATTGAAGTTAAAATTCTCCATCGTCCACGTCCATAATGACTGCGTGCAAGACGACACCAAGCACTTCGTCTTGTGCTCATTCACCGCTAGACCCATGAGCCGAGACTGTTTTTCAATCTCTGAGAACGCCTTGCTCACTAGCCGCTTTTGTGTACCGATGATATAGATGTCATCGGCGTAAGGGAGCAGTATCACTTCCCTTTGGGAGATCGAGCCCGACATACTCTGTATGTACGGGCACTGGCGTAGGATGTATTCCATCAGCGTAAGATTTGTGATAGCCTCATCATGCAAAGACGAACGATCTTTGCCGGGATATCTAGTGCAGACAGAGAAACATATCTTGCATATAAGTTGGTGTGTACTCCTTTACGGAAACTTACAACGGGCTTAAAACCTTCGGGCAGACGTTTGATCTCACGCCTTTCTTGCACCTTTATCTTACACGGTGAGAAAGAACAGGCTTAAGTGGTGTCCTAGTCAGTTGTCGAGGGTTGTATCTTCACGGCTACTCATGAAGCCTAAGCCAAAACTGTTGAAAATCGAAAAAAAGTTGTTGAAAGTTTCCAAACATTCTGACTAAATTAGAAAACTAATCGCAATCGGTTGAAGAGTATAAGACTTATATGTATCGTCTGCATGCACAATTTTTAATTTAATTTTTTTTACGATTCTGCTTTCAGAATAATGTGTGCTAGCAAGATTTATTAGTCGCTAAAGAAAATATATGTAGACGAAAAATCTTGCTTTGCAATGCGTGATAGAAAGGAAAAAAAATAATGTAACACGCTTCAAGCACTCTAGACGGTACGGCACACAATTTGTTTAGAAATTACACAGCCTAAGAATGAACTATTTTCATGCATTTATTCAGTTATCTTAAATGCATTTCTTCAGAAATGTTTGTTGAGTAAACTGGCAATAAAACTCAGAATTTCTTTCAAACATTTTAACTGATTATAAAGAGAATCTTTAATATTACAATATAAAAATATTTCATATTAAAGAATATTTGAATTATAATAGAGTATAATATTACAAAACTTATGCAACAAAATGATTTACACACAGTCTGGGAAATATTGCAGCTGTGACAGTGATAAGCGATCTTACAGGATAATGACAACAGAAATCGATACTCAATAGCTATTTTGTGTAATGGAACTTCAATTCGTTACATTAGCTTGGCACACTTCAAAGCGTTTAGTTCTTTCTTCATTTTCATAAATTTAATTTCTATCAAAATAAAAATATGCGCTTTCAACAAATACTCGAAGAATATTTGAAAAATTCTACACTGCATGGTGCACGTTTTATTGTGGATAAAGATGCTTCCTGGATAGAACGTATATTCTGGGTGATTTGCTTGGTTGTGTCTTGGTTTGCTTCATGGTTGTTGATAAAAGCATCTTTGGGTAAGGACTTTATTCATTACACCTAGTAGACTTTTACTAAATAAAATTTTAAACTTCTCGCAGCTGCCTTTGAGAATAATGCCATCAGTTTTGTCGTCGAAAGTTCATATCGCGATTGGGATTCTAATTTTCCAGCAATTATTGTTTGCGAATCGAAGAACATGGATCGTATACAAGAGGTTGCAGAACAGTATGTACATCGCGTAAATTATATATTTAAAATTTTATATATAAAAAATTGCATTAAAGACTCTGGGGCTCGGATCATGATTTTACGCTCGAAGAGGTGCTTAGTGAGATTGCCTTCTTTCGCGGTGAATCGTATCATACAGTACATGAATGTGGTGGTGAAGAACCTTCGGAGACTTGCTTCTATTCTAATTTCTCCTACTATGCGCAGCTAGTGCGCAGTAGTTGTATCGATTCCATACAGAACTGCATGTGGAATGGTAAGCCCTTTGATTGTTGCAGATATTTCCGACGCATGGAGACAGAATTGGGCATTTGCTATGCCATAAATTCGTTGCAGGCCAGGTTTGTTTATTTTTAATTTCGGACGACATTTTTTAATGAATTTATTTTATTCAGCAAAAAACAGGGTCCAAGATTGAATATGCTCTCCAATCGTTATACTGGACCTGGTTCATTGAAAATGGAATTACATACTGAGGCAACGGTAAAATAATTTTTGTTTTTTATACCAAACGCTTTTCAAATATATATTTTTTTTAGGTCTTCATACTAGGTGAGGAGGAGGTGCCAACATTAGTAACACCAAAAACGGATTTTCTGGTTGTTGGTCCCTATATATCTTTTGTGTAAGTAGTTAGTATTTTTTTTTTGAAGTTTATATTATATTTAATTGTTGCACACAAATTTAGACGCCACATCTCCAAACGTGACATACACAATGATGAAGAGATTCGTCAGACTAGCGTCAGTCAGCGCAATTGTCGTTTTCCGGATGAGAATATACTGGATGTGCATTTCTATTATAGTTATAGCGCTTGCACTGTACAATGTCGCAAGGATCGTCAGATGGCACTTTGTAATTGTTCCAGTCATCTTTCGCCCAATTCGCCCGATTGGCAACTGTGCAATATGGATGGTCTGGAGTGTCTAAATCGCAATTATGAAGATCTTTCAGTCATCATTGCTAAATGGTCACGTGGTCGTAAGGGTTTGGTGTGCGATTGCTTACCTTCTTGCACAGAAGTGGATATTACAACAGTACATGATAGTAAGGAAAATATCTATGGGCATCAGAATCCAATATCGAAAATTGAAATTGCTTTAATAGAATTGCCAACAGAGCGTTACAAACGTAATGTTGTGCGTGGCAAGCTGGATTTAGTGGGTTGGTGAAAATGAAGTTTAAATGCAAATGCTGCTACTGATAGTTTATTATAATTTTTATTTTCAGTATCGATTGGTGGCACCACTGGCTTATTTGTTGGCGCTAGTTTACTCAGTTTTGTCGAGATTATCTATTATATAACCATCAGACCTTATACCGCATTCATGCACGAGAAGCGACGTTTGCGGCTGCAAAATTTGGCTAAGTAATTTCTATATACTCATATACTCGTATATTGCTATTTATTATCAACCTTTAAAAATTGCTAAATGCACATCAATAAATAATTTCACAAGTTTAAGTAAAAAGTTCTCGGGTCTAACTTGTTATTATTGTCGGAATTGTCTACTTTTAGGCCGATTTTTAAATAAGAAACATGTGCAATGCTGCGTTTGTTAATTTGAAAGCTTTTTATTCCCTGCACCCATAGTGACAAATGGTATATTAAGTTTGTGCAAATTTATGTAACATGTAGAACCTGGCGGGCAAGACTCCATATATATACTCTTCATAAGCTACAAAAGTCGAGTCGATAATGACATGTCCGTCTGTCTGGCTCAAACGAATGTGTGAGCAATGTGAACTTAGAGCCTAAAAGCTTCTGAATTTTATTATTAAAAAATGTGTTTTTGAAAGAAAAACATTTTGTTCTAGTTTAGTTTGTTCTTAAATCGACCTATTTCTTGTATCTTTTACTCATTTAAAATAACGCATCTCACACGGATCCAGATAGAAGTATATCCCTTATACAAATTTAAGGTTCAATGGGCGAACAGGATATATCAAAATCGAGCACACGCGACTGCAGCTATTTTTCCTATTTATTCCTCTATTACAAATTTGTAGAATTTGTGGAAGACCAAGTATATGATCCAATTACATTTTTAGGCCCTGTACCGAAGGTACAAGAGCCTATTGGTTTTGTGCAAATGTATGTAACAGGTAGAAATAATGGTCGGAGACCCCCCAAAGTTACCCCCATTATGGTCAGGAGTGATAGAGGAGTCGATATAGACATGTCCGTCTGTCCGTCTGGCCGTCCGTATGAACGAAAGGATCTCGGAAACGGTAATAGATAGAGACTTCGTGTTTTTTGCATTCGACTAGGACTGCTCCGGAATTTTACAAGTTTATTTTAAAATTTTGCCCCTCCCCCCTTCTCCAAAAAACTACCCCAAGGCTAAAAATTTCTTCGGCACAAAAAAAATTGAGTACACCAATATAAAGATAACGCCTCTCTTAGCCAAAATCCAAAAAGTTCATCAAAATCGGATAATAAATGACGATTTTATAAGCAATTGAATTTGACTAACCCCCCTTTTCTCTTCATTCATATTTGCGAAGTGAGATGTGGTCATGCGTTTGGTCATAAGCTCGGGAAACATTTAATGTGTTTGTTAGGCGAGCTGAACTGGTACAGGGCCTCTTACAGTCGGTTACGCCCGACTGTAATTTCCTTACTTGTTTATGTCTGATATAGACTGCAATTTAAGAAAATAAAATAAAATACAAACTTCACTGGAACCGCAGGTTAAATACCTTCCACAGTTGATATTGGCTTCTTAACGCTGCAATTTAGAATTGCTCAAGTCTTTATTGTATAAAATGGCCGATTACGACGGATACAACAGAGCAAACGTCTCATAACATCAATATAAAAAGGCCCATTTATTGATTGGCCCGGTGGAACGAACTCTTGGTGAATAATGCCCTTCGAATCGTAGAAACTAATCAACATTGCCTTCACTTTTGACTTTTCCAAACGTGATTTTTTGGGTTTTGGCTCACCGGGAGGGTTCCATTCGCCACTTTGACACTTAGTTTCAGGGTCATATTGAAAACACCATGTCTCGTCACCAGTAAAATTGTTTAAAAGGAAGTTTTAACCCTTTTTGGCATACTTAATGATGTCTTTTGTATATTAAATCCGAAGCGCCTTTTCCTAGTCTATCAATTGATGCGGAACAAATTTTCCTGAAGCCCAAATGATCGACCAAAATGCTATGGATTGAGTACTTGGACAATCCCAATTCCATGTACCGAAATGACGATTTCGGCTCATTTTTCATGAATTCAGGGACAATTTTGATGATTTGTTCTTTCATTAAAGATTTCGGCCGGCCCGAGCGTTTATTGTCATTCAAGTCTTTCCGACCGTCTTTGAAACGTGTTTACCAGTCGTAAATACTGGTACGAGATGGACAATTAGTCCCATAGTTACATCAATTCGTGAGTTTCGGTTAAAGTTTTACCAAGTTTGAAACAGAACTTAATATTGGTTCTGTGTTCAACACTCGCTCTTGGGGCGATGAAAAAAACATACTGTAACATAAGACATAGAATAACTCCAATTCCACTTTTCTAAATTTCATGAAACTTGAAAGATGTCCCTTTCCAACGCAAGTCCTTACCAAGAGGTGGCGCCACCAGAAAATGCCCTGAAAAAAAGTTTGGACAATTTTGAGATGCACCTTGTATTGTCAGTGTTGTCCCTGCCGACATTGCAATAGTCACGGACAATTTAGTGTACATGCAATCTTCCATTTTACCTGTGGAGCCATTGGTTTCCATTTTGAAACTCCGAAATTATTGCCCTTATCGTTCTGGTGGACATGTTCTGATATCAGTCACTCAGTAAATCATCACCAGATCGCCGAAATTAAAAGACTTATTGACTTGAAATTAAGAATAGATCGTTATCAGTAGTGGGTTTAATAAAAGTTCTACCCGCGAAATTGATTTTTTTAATAACTTTCATTTCGGATTCTTTACCTACATGTTTGGAATTGCGCGAACATTGAAAATCCAAAATATTTGGTACTTTGTTGACAAATCGGTGCTGAAATTTTACAGACAACTGGTTGGCCAGGAGTTGTTACAATTGTTGGACGTTGGTTTGGTAAATCGAAGCGTGGGCTTATATTTCGCATTTGGAACAGTCACACTTCCATTGGCAATATTTTGGGTACACTAGCAGCACATTTTGTTGAAAGTGATTGGAACCTGTCCTTTATAGTGCCATGCGTTATAACTGGCATCATGGGACTTAATGCTGAATCGTTGGCGTCGCTGGAGCGACACGTTTCTGAGTCTGACACAGAGAAGGGAGCAGAGGTCGCACAAAAAAAAAAATGATGCGGATGTGAACTACCGTGCATCCAATGAACGCACCCTCGGTCCCCAGATGTCTGCAGATCTCTCAACGCTATTCAATGATGGTGGCATTGTGGTCTTACTTCCAATGTGACTGGGATGTCCGCCACAGTTTACACTGTAATGTTATTGTTTATTGCATCGCCAATTCTGCTCTTGTGCCAACAGTTTGGTGCAACGTCGGTGACTAAAATTGTTAATAATCGTTGGAATTCTTGTTAATGGTCCATATGCGTTGATTCCAACATCGGTCAGTGCAACGCTTGGTCAACACAGTTCTTTGTAGGGTAGCGCAAATGCACTGGCGACTGTTACAGCTATTATTTATGGAGCTGGTTCCGTCGGTGCAGCTAATGGGCCTCTTCTTGCTGGTGTCATCTCGATTCATGGATGGCAAAAAGTTCTTTATATGCTTATTATTTCCGATATATTTGCCATGATGTTGCTAATTCGGTTAGTTTTAAAAGAGTTCCCGCGTTAAAAGTATAAAACACTTCTGAAATAGATTTACTACAAAATAATTCAGTTAGGATTAAATTCATATAAACTTTAGATTGTAATCGAGTTACCGCAAGTGTCAGCTGTTCAAAATAATGATCAATCCACATTCTATCGATTAGGAAAAACAAAAACTCGAAAGCGTTTGACGTTTAGAAATTTAAATTATTTGTATTTTAATTTACCTACGCATTCAACATCAATTTTCAGAAACATTTTTATTTCATTGTTCACGTTGATCTCACCCTGGCAACAAGGAAATATATAATACGGCACATCAATAGAAAAATAATACAAAAATAAATAACAGATTTTCCTCAAAATTTTTCGTATTTCGTTTCTACACAACATGAAGTTGTTCTCGTTCTAATATTTGTGAAGATGGTGGTAACTCATGGACACTTTATGAAGTTTTAAGCAGTGGCCATGGTGTTAACAGTTAAATTCCTGCTGTTGCGCTTTGCTGTCCACGAAGAAGAAGAATCAACAATCTACCCGAACAATGATGAAGGCAAGGATTTATTTTTTTCTACTCAAATGCAGCTATATAATCTGCATCATGATCATCTAATATAAAAACAATAACAATGGTATCGGCTGCCTTAACAACAATTGGATTTCAAGTCGTGCATTCATAGGGACCACTTGGTATCTGGTATTTCTGAATGTGCATCGGTTGCATGTAGACAATCGCAAATAATAACAATAAATCAATAATAATACAATACACAAATATAAAAAAAGAGTCTTTTTACATCTGTTTTAGATAAAAGTGGATAAAAAAAAATGAATGGACCTAAGAATGAAAAATATTTTGGAAGAAAAAAATTTTTTGTATATGTATTTTAGTATGTTAAACTCAATGAACTTTGGTCAATTTTTTTTATTTTTTATCTATTTTCGCCGCATACAATCCCGCCATCATGTTCGTCGAATCATATTTTATGAATAAGTACAATTAATACCACGAATGTTCGTTTTTTGGGGTATTCGAAATCTTCGACAAACTCATGAAGTGCTTTTACAACAATGAGGGTAATTTTTGATTTTCCACCTCAAAAATGCACCTTGCGTCCCATCATATACATACTATAAGCTTTTTTTGTGCTGCTTTTGCTCTGCTGACATTTCGACACAACATTTTTAATCAAATGATCTACGATTGTTACTTCAGCAAAGCAAATCAAATTAGATTAAAGACAAGTTGAACTTCTTTTGCTGCTGTATCACACACAAGTTCAATTTGTGGTAGTATGTGTGATGTCCGTCTCTGCCTTACTATCAGCAACGGTCAATGGAAAGCTGTATAGGATTGTATAGTACGCGATTTGGACACTTAGCTCGATGATAATGAAATGGATGACTCATATGACTTTCGATTTATGGCGAATGTTTTCTTAACAATTTCGAAAGTGATGTTTCCGACAGGCCGCCTCGTTGAATATATTTGATTCCACCTTACATCTATTTATGGAAGTATTGAATAGCGAACGTGATACTCATGATACTCTTGCTCAACTTCAAGCATACGTCACGAAATCTGAATATTTTTAAGCCAGAAACTTTTAATAAAAAGGGTTTAAAATCGGCAATGTATGTGTGGCTGTGGGAGGTGGTCTTTTGACAAATATTTTTCAAAATTGACAAACCACATTGTAAAGATTCGAATAGCCCAAAGTTAAAACACTGCCACTAGTATTTGAAGAGTTTATAAAATATATCCACACAGCAGTATTAGTATAATACCACAAGAAATATATTTGTTGAGTGAACCGCAATAGGTGCTCTGATCCATACACCAATTACAAGCTCCGAAAGCTTGGACACATACTTCAATAGAGACAGTATTATAAATAAATCTTCATAAAAACTTTTTTCTGATTTATAACCAAGTAAATCTATCAACAATTTATATCACTATCTGTCACCTAAACCATACGAATAAGTGTTCATAGTAAGTTAGGCCTAAAAAATGTCAGACTACGATGGAGACGTCAGATTGCATCTGGCAACATGTTTTGTTGCTTAGGCTAGATATATATGTAGCAACCCTCGTACTGCAGTCAACTGTCCAAATTGAAGCTGGAATACCACGAGAATTGCCCAGAATGGATCAGTCAAAATGGTGTATTCCATCAGAACAATGTAAAACCACATACTTCTTCGAGTATTAAGCCTCGGCTGTGATGTCCTGTCCTAGCTACCGTACCCGTAGACCTTGTGCCACATCTATTTCATCTATCTGCTTTCTACAGAACGATTTGAATGGTGTAACGTTGATTCTTTGGAACTCCTCATAAGCCATTTGAATGAAGTTTTTTTGCTCAAAAATTCCCAAACAGAGAGATTGCAAACGACTTGCGACTAAAGGAACATTAGATAATTGTTTGATTGTAACCATTGTTGACTACGTGTCTATGTCGCACACATTAATAGACCGAACCACTTTCAATATCACAACCGCCTAGCTTTACATTGCCTGTTGTCATTGAACTTCAAACTACGTCTCAACATACAAACATTGTTCCTGCTTCTAATGCAAGAACGTCTAAGCCGTCATCGAATCATACAAAAGCTGCTATTTCTAAAGTTCTGCCAATAATAGCTGCTACTGTCGAATAATAAACCCATTATCAATTGTTGAGCCTCGTAAACGTAATTTCATTTCATGCTTCACTGAAGACAACATGGAAAACATCATCCAACTAAAATATTACTTCATCAAATATCGCCGTACAAATATACAAATTTAATTATTCTACAGATATTGCTTCGTTTAAAACTAAAATTTCTGACCTGAACTTACTTTGGTTAAAATCTTTACGTCACATGTTGGACTTATCTCGTCAACATGCGCAAATAAGGCTTGAAACTAAAATGTCCTCACCCTGTAAATTAAAAAAATGTACGAGCCCTGAAGAGATAGTATCTGTATAATTTATCTATTTTTATATGTGAAGAGTTTCAGCAATTACAATTTAAACTACTAGCACGCTGCTATCCAAAAGATTTCAAAATCAATCCGTATTTGGAGCGATCCATTCTATGTTCAGTTTATAACAAGCTATACATATTGTTAAAATACCAACTCTCCAAGTCTTCCCATTAATTATGTATGTAATGCCATATTATCATTGAATGTTTGACTTATTTAGTACATATATTCCTTAACTTGACTCTTATTATTTTATCATTTAAAAACTCAGAAAGTAGGAAAAGGATTTTATGGTTGCTCTCTCCTACAGTACTTATGGTTACTTTTAGTGATCCGATTTTGATCTTTTGAAATTTTTTATTAGGATTGACGTAAAATGCTCTAATTTTTTTTCCTTCTAGCTGAATTAACCAGAAAATTGTTTTCATACAAAAACACAGGTGGAGGTGGAGCAGATTTGCATGGGGGCTACCCCTTCTAGTGGTCCGATTTGAAGCTCAATGGATTATTGTATTTATGTAATGTAAAATGCACCAAATTTGGCATTTCTAGCTAATTCAACATCAATAAAAAAAAAATGTCATTCAATAATTCAGATGACGGCTTAGTAGTTAGTGGTGTGTGACTTCCCTCCTTATAGAAGCACGTTCATTGAATACATGTTGTCTCAAGAAGAGTTATTACATTACTTGAGCGCTCTATCTGCTATAGTAGCCAAGTTCTCAAACAGACGGATATGTCTATAGTCTATATAGACTCGACTTTTAATGCTTATTAAGATTATAATATATATACTATATGGGTTCTGCCACGTCTGCTTCTGTCTGTTACATAAATTCGCACGAACTTCATAGCATACCTTTTCACCCTATGGGTACATAGTACAATAAACGATCATTATCCATTTATCTATCTTATCTTTTAAGACAACAAATCATTATCAAGATTAGTTGACTTATTTTATCAACATATATAATGCAACAAATTGCAACTTTTTGCAATAGAGTTGTGATAGTTTGAATTTAACCGCTGGAAATTAATTTTTAGTTAAATAATGAGTTGACATTTTGAAGATTTTACAATCAGTTATTTAGCAAATAATGTGTTTTTTGATCCACTTTAACTGATTGGATTTAAATGTAATTTGTATTGTTATGTAAATGACGGCAAAGCATTATATTGGCCAAAAATAAATTAGTGTAAAGAGTGACAAATATAGTGGTAAACTGAAAAATTAAGAGATACAAAAATTATTTATCTCGATAAAGTTAATCTTACATGGTACGTCGAAGTGCAGTTGGTAGTGTCCGATTTCTATCAAAAGATATTAAGATGCATCTGATAAATTCTATAATTCTGACTAATCTATCTTTAAAAATTATTTTGAGGTAATTAACAAAAAAGTTAATAAATTCAGTGTGACTAGTAAATTGCTTCAACTATTTTTTTCATTCCTAGCGAATATGTATCTATTCCTACTTTCCGATTTTTTGTATGAGATTATTTTTAATTATTTCAAAATGCTAAATATTGTAATTTTTTAATTTTGTTTAAAATCCTACACAGCACTAAGCTTGAATAAATCTGTCTCTTTTACACCTTCACTGCGACCTTTGTGCTCGGAAAGATTCGAGAGTTCCCATGATTTTCCAATTATTTTGAGACAGGAAACGATGTGAAAGTGAACATTCCAAAAATGTGTTAGATTTAGATTGGTACCTTCAGTTAAAGCATCGTTGGAAAATTGGGACATAAATTGCTGGTCCACAGTCTGAAGTAAGAGAGTGGTTTTAGGAGGAAAAAAGTGAAATTTGATAAATTTAATCACTTTAATGAGATCTTCCTGTAAGTCTGTTTGATGAAAAGTAGTGTTATCTATAAGAAGCAAAGCACGAAGTCGCAAGTGTTAAAAACTTTATTAACCCAATCAGTAAAATGGTGACGAAGCTTTACTTTTGGACCTCCACATAATACTCAGCTTTCTTTAGATGACATTATGTTTTTTGAAGACGCGTGGATTCTATGAATTATAAACGAGGAGTGGTTTTCTTTTCAAATCACCACGAAAAAGCAAAGAAAATTGATATTCCATGGGCTTGTGCCCAGGCATTACTTGCTCATCTGCTGTTATATAGGTTCGCTTTGGAATCTTTGTTCAAAAATTACCTGTTTCGTCAAAATTAAAAATCTTCTGGGTCTAGTAGCCCTAATTAAACAGGACATCAAAGTAAAATTAGGGTAGACATATTCTATGCGTAGGTGACCTTTATTTTTTTTTTCAATTGAATTCTTTAATTTACAATACGTGACCTTTATGTCTTAAATTTCTTTGACCCTGCATTTAGAAAGAGCGGACGTCCAAATATGCTTTGCCCATTTTCATAAACTAATTTTTCAAGATCAATTCGAGGTCATCTAGAGATTAAATTCATCTTTAAATCTCTCGGTCGGAATATTAGCTGTTAGGTTTTAGAACAGTTGTTCTTTTACCGTATGACGCCATCACTCCAGGTCAATCAAGGTCAAAACCTTAATAAAGTTTTATTTGTTTTGACTGCGGATTCAGAAAGAATGGAAAAATTTTACATCAAATACGCTTTAAATTTTTTCATGAACCACCCTTTACTAACCACGTAGACAAGAATTAACTCCAGCATCTAAGAACATTGTTCATGAAGAATTGGAAATGAGAATGGCCAGTAATGAGAAAGCGGCTTGGAGTAGTTTTTAAGAAATTCAAAAAAACTTTCTGGGAAAAAGCAAAGACCTTGACTACAAGAATATTGTGGACAAACTGTTAAAAACTACCAAAAGATGGAATGTTTAATGAATTTAAAGATTTATTTCCTCCATTTCCACATTGATAACTTCCCTTAAAATCCGAGGGACTTCAGTGCAGAGCAGAGTGAGAGATTTCACCTAGATTTTAAAAAATTCAAAAGAAGATAACAAGGTGTTTGGTATCTGAATATAATCTCAGACTATTGCTCGTCTTTGAAAAGAGATACAACGTATAAACAAAAAAAGAAAATCCCACATTTTATTTAAAGCTTCAATTCGCATGGGGTTTATGAATATTTTTAGCAAATAATAAAATCGATTCTTCCGCATTATACCTTCAACAGAACTTGAAAGGCGTAAAACGTATTCAGATTCTGAATCCGGAGCCAAAAAAAATAAATACTTCGAAATAAAACAAGTAAGAAAATACAGTCAGGCGTAACCGACTGTAAGGGCCCTGTACCAGTTCAGGTCTCCTAACAAACACATAAAATGTTTCCCGAGCTTATGACCAAACTTATGACCACTTCCTACTGCACTAATAAGTGCCTTAAAAAAATTTTTTTATGTATGAAAAGAAAAGGGGGGTCTTTCAAATTCAATTGCTTATAAAATCGCCATTTATTATCCGATTTTGATGAACTTTTTGGATTTTGGCTAAGAGGGACGTTATCTCTATACTGGCACACTTAATCTTGGGGGTGATTTTATGAGGAAGGGAGGGGAGGGGCAAAATGTTAAAATAAACTTTTAAAATTCCGGAGCAGTCCTACTCGAATGCAAAAAACACGAAGTCTCTATCTATTACCGTTTCCGAGATCCTTTCGTTCATACGGACGGACGGACAGACGGACATGGCTATATCGACTCCTCTATCACTCCTGACCATAATGGGAGTAACTTTGGGGGTCTTCGACCATTATTTCAACCTGTTACATACATTTGCACAAAACCAATAGGCTCTTGTACCTTCGGTACAGGGCCTAAAAAGGGGAATTTAATTCGTAATTTAGTATTTCCCCTTTAAATGGTTTTCGTTATGCTGGCATTTGTTAACCGAGGGTTCACTGTACATAAGTCCAGATTAGACCACTATTTTTTCTGTTTTTTTGTATTAAAATTTATTGTTAATCTTAATTTACCTAAATTATCTAAAAACATGCAGTATTTTATATAGGTTCACATTGAAGGGGCAGCCTCTATAGAAGTCAGTCACCCTACTATTATGAGTTTTTGTATGAATAACGTGTTTTTGTAAGTTTAGGTACGAACGCCAAATTTAATGAATCGCTCGGATTCTGATATTAAAATATTATTATCTATGAGGAATTCTTGATTTTGTGCAGAGTATTAAAAAATATTTAAGTCAACGAAAAGCTAATAAAATCCAACTGATTTGAACCAAATTCAAACCAAGTAAACATTGAAAAATATTTCGGCTTGCTTTCTAAAACTTAAAATTGTTTGCAGTGTATCTGTTTATAGAGCAAAATTAAAAGAACAAAACACCTGTGAAAACTAAAATGAAATGAGCTAATTTTGTGATCGATTTTAGTGCAGCGCTGAGCATATTTCATTAAAAAGTCGCGTCGCATAGAGCGAAGAACTAAATTCAAATGAAAGAGCAAAGATTTTGCGCTCAATTTTCTTCAGTTTTTATTTGGAACAAAGCCAATTAGACAAAAAATTGCGTATACGCCTGGAGTGCACACCTAAAGTTAAATATTAAATAAAAAAAAAAAAAAAATGCTACTAAATCGTGAAGACGTTGAATTGATTTTGAAGAATATTAAAGAATCGCATCAGTGCAGCCGTTACGAGTTAAGAGACTACGACATAACTCGCGCATTGGATGCAGTTGGATATTTGGGTGAATATTATTATTTGACGCTGTTCTATAGAGATCTAATCGGTACAGATGAGAGTGGTGTAAGTATTTTGTTGCTTCATGCGCCTGTTTGAAGCATACTTTTAGACCGCAATATTATTTTTTCTTTGTATTATATTGCAGTCGAAAAGTATACGCGTTTTTGTAAAATCAATACCGGAAGAAAGCGATGAAGTTGAAAAGGAGGCAATCTTTCGCAAGGAAGCACAGCTCTACGACACTTTATTCAAGGAATTCAAGAAATATTGTATGTGTGCAAAAAGCATACGTTTTCTTGGTTTATTTAAAAAAAAATTAATTGTTTTTTTTTTTTTTTTTCATTAAAGCTGCTGTGAAATGGTGTCCGGAATGTTATTTTACAAGTCAAGATTTATTTGTACTTGAGGACATGCAAAGTATAGGCTATACCAGCAGAAAACAATCGGGGCTAACACATACCAATGATATCTTAATGGAGCAACTGCTGAGAGCCTTAGCTGCTTTACATGCAGCTAGTCTTATGTACGATAAAGAACATAGAATCAAAATAGGCGCAAAATTTGGTGAAATGCTGCAGGAGATAACAATATCGCCAAATATTGCGTGGTATACTACCGGCGTGGCTGCCATAATAGCAATTATCAAAATACATCCCAAATTTCAATTGCCAATGCATAAGAAATTCATTGAAAAGCATCTACCGAGTACCTTGGAAACTGTTTATGCTATGACTAAACCCTCTGAGGTATATAGAAATGTAGTCTGTCATCGTGATTGTTGGGAGTCAAACGTGTTCTTTGATCAGCGTCCACCGCGCATATATGATGAACAGAAGCGAACGGCCGTATTGGTAGACTATCAAACTGTGCGCTATTCGCCGCCGTGTATTGATCTGCTGCTAGCGATGTATCTGAATCTTGAACGAACAACACGCAAGGAGAAGGAAGCGGAGTATATTGAATTTTATTATCAGTGTTTGATGGACAATTTCAAACATTTCGATAAAGTAATTGCAAATTATATAAATAAGCAAGAACTGACCACAACCTATAATGAGTTTCGTATCTTGGGCGCTTTGTATCAAGCAGTGGCTTTCACTATAATCAAAGTGCCAAAGGAAATGGTTACCAATCATTATAAATATGTCGATCGCAAGACCAAAGTATTAGATCTGATGAATACAAATGAAGAATTTCGCTCAAACATGTTGGACTGTGCTGAAGATGTTATGAATTTGGCATTGAAAACGGTTGAAAAAGATGAGAATAAATTAAATCAAAATTAAATATTTAAAAAATATTGTTTCAATTGGACTATAAATTGTATTTCTTATGCTGCTGTATAAACAGTTCTGTATGTAAAATTTTGGTAATATTTTTTGAAATAATATTTACAAAGCGCATTCAAATCTTAATAAAATGAATTTTTGTTTCTCAAAACTGACGATTCATAAAAGTATTAAGTAAGAATCGCAGCTTCACGGTTTCCAAATATGCTGCACTATTCCTTAATTAGATTTTTTTTTGGCTTATAGACTGAAATGCATAGAAATGAAGCAGTCAAATGTGGAGCTGGTGAGAAAAGAAGGGATATCGTGGGGAAGAAAGTTCTAAAATAAAAAAGTAAGAGCCGGAGTACCACAGGGAAGCGAACTAGGATATGCCGATCATCGAAAAAGATAAACTGTTTGCCGCTACGTATGCCGACAACACGGTTTTCCTGGCCGTCCTCAAATGGCAGCTTGACACCACCATTACTTGACTTAAAAGGTGGAGAATGAACGACATTCTCGCTGACAAGATGATACTGTCCCCAAGTTTATCTCGACGGAACAGCTATTCCGACCAAGTATCTGGGCATGGTGCTGGATAGAAGGGGAGCATGGCATTCTCATCAGCTCACCAAAAGAACTCAATTCATTGAATGGCTAAAAAAAAGCATTTACGGCTGCGGTGAAAGCTCCTACATATATGCGGTCGCGGGGAGCTATCAGCCACAGAGGCTAATTCTAGCAAGCGACGATCGCGGAGTATACGCGGTCGCGGGGAGCTATTAATTACAGAGGGTAATCCTAGCAGCGTCACTCGCGCAGTATAAGCGGTCGCGAGGAACTATTAGCCAAAGAGGATAATCTTTACAGACGTCACTCACGGAATATATGCGGTCGCGGGGAACTATCAACTATACAGGGTAATCTTGGCAAGTAATTATACACTGTGGGGTCAGAAACGTTTCGTAATCCCTTTTTCAACAGGTGGATTAAAATAAGTACAAAATACTGCAAGTGTCAAAACCATTGGAACTGTGAGGATGTACGACTAAAACCTCCCGCGCGGTGTTTTCTAGAAACAAGTTCTCAAGTCTCTTATGTTTCTGCATAACAAAGTCAGTTGAGCGAAAGAATCTTTCTACGGAGTTTAGTAATAAGCTATATATAAGCTATATGTGCTCTAACTTATTGGAGTCCATTCTGTAGTATATTTATTCTAATTCATAATATAAAATCTCCAAATACAACGTGAAACAGCATTAGCCAATGGATGCATGGTTACAGGGTTATCTAATCCTGTAAGCCGACTCTGAATATCTGTCTATGTGCAGATTGAATTTGACTTCTCTGGGCATAAATTTATGTTAGGGCCATCTAACTTCATACCAGCCGAATGGCCTGAGAATTCAAAAAATATTAACTCTCGAGCTCAGTAATTCCTGTTTGTCAGTGACCCAGTTTCAGAAGCGTCCATGTCCCCATATTCTGAGTCGGACACAATACTTAAAGTGCCTAAAGATTCGGTAGAGCAATGCGGCAGCAACAGTTGCGTGTAGCTGTTCAAAGGGATACCAACGAGAACTATAGCATGAGGCTGTCTTTAAAGTTACTAATGAGCGGATGAGGCGAAGCCATCTGGTCGAAACTCGTCTGTTCGAATGCAGAAACAGCTAAATTGGGTCTAAACTAATTCCAGCCACGTAAGTCTATTAATTATCTTTGACTTTAACCAGCGGGCGGCATAAGAATTCCCTCGAACACATGAGGTTGGATGTCATTTCCCCAAATGAAAATGTTCTAGCGATCATGGGAGCGCATAACATAATTTCTACAGCGTTTTGGAAAGTTCTATTTACGGTCCTTAGTTTTTTCTAAAGAAAAGCGCTTTAATTTGGACAGATCAGATGGATTCAACTACTACTCCCATGACATAAGAAACGAAGAACACTATTTGACCTGATACCATAGTCGTGAGGGTATACTAGTGTGGGTGCCCATCTCATATTATTTGGCATCTTTGAACTCCAATTCGTTTCATCTAAGATGAAGACAACACTCTACATTTTTCGGCTATTACCTAGGGCATATCAATATGATAATGCCCGGACACACCGCCGGGGTAGTAAAAAAGGAGATTAAGAACAAAAATGTTACCTTCATGTAGTGTGCTTCATACTCCGCTGATCTTTCGAATTAAGTTTACCAATCTGGCAGATAATTTGACGATGTTGAATCATTAAAGAATGGGTTTAATTGCGCCTTGAGCAAGATATAATTGATTTTTTTGAGGTCCATTTACGATTTAATGTCTGACAGAACATTAAGAAAAACTTCTTATATACATTTCAGCTTAAAAAGTGATATTGTGGCTTCCTAAATAAGGCCGCTTTACATAAACGTAACAGAGCATGGTGAGTTAATCAATTAGACCTAATTATACAAATACTACTTGATTAAATTTTTCACAGGTAGCTTTGATATTTGTGAAAAACAAACCGCTTGTTGCTATCGGTAACACATGGACCCACAAGAATGAAGTTTACTGCTAGACACTGCGTACACCTCTTCTCAACTTCTCATAATAAGGGCGCAGTTGGAAGAAGAAAAGATTCTGCCAAGATTCCATACGTTCTGAAAATTTGTGGAAATGGTATTAGCTTCAGCTCAACATAAACTGACTTATTTTCATTGTAAAACGACCTTCAAGACCAGCCTGCGAAAAAATTGTTCGGTTATATTTGAAACATCGCCACAAAGCAAACAACTTTGGTTGTTATAATTCGAAATAAAAATAACAGATCGAGAACGATGATCCTTTTTGGGATCAAGTGACCCGTCATGCGTTCGATAAGTAGCATGACTCTGACAAATCGCGATCACCAGAGTATCGGTCGCAAGTCGGTATCGACAGAACTACGAGCAGATTGCACTAAAAAGTGTATAAAAGGCAAAGCGCAAACAGCATTCAGTCAGTTGTGTGGGGGCCGGCGGCCAAGTAAGTAGCAAAGTACTAAGTATAAGAATTGACTGGTAAGCTTGGAACAAATTGATTTTTGTTAGTTTTGGTTGTTTATAGGTGTAGATCACGATTTAAGCACCAGTACTTAAATAGAAGCGTAAATAACGACTGCCCTCACAGTCTAAAACGTAAGTCACGAATGCTTCGACAAGCCCGATTCAATAAAAATATGAAAATATGAAACTTTGAAAAAATTTAATTGTGTTTTATTCTGTCGAGAAAATAATGAACCGTATTCACGCTCCGATCTTTGTCTAGATCTAATAAATTTTTGACGCGACTGATCTTGGACGGGTGTTGAACTATCCCAGCCTGTGACGTCGTTACATTTTGTAACAATATTTGTTGCATACAAGATTGGAGATTAGATATGGGGAAAAATCAAGGCCTACTTTCAAAGGTAAGTGCACCATGAAAATTATACCCTGGATATGAAGTATGATCCACAAGTGTCATTAATTCCAACTTTTAATGCCAATAAAATAAGAAATTCAAGTGGAAGGAATTGTTTCGAAGTACTCTACTCTTTGATCCGCTAATGGATAATGCAAATATATTGTTAAACCAGATTGTTAATGCATTATTGTAGTAATCGTTGCCATAGTTCCCATCATATAGTAAGCCTCTGCATGTAAACAAATGCTATATAATACTAGAATGCAAAGAAGTATAATCCGGTTTTCTACAGAATTTCATTGCATATACTATTGGAAGATATTTCGTACAATCTATCCAAATTGCTGACGGAAACTAGAAAAATAAAACTAAATAATAAAACTAGGCAAATTTGTTAGTCAATTGGAGCATGCATTCGTATATAAATAAAAATGATATATGACACCAGAGCCACTATTCGTTCTGGATCTGTCCAAAGGGAAACTTTTGGAAAAAATAAACTAGACAAACCCAAAAAAGATAATATTGTAAAAAAAAAAAAAAAAAAAACAATTTTAAAATAAACTTGTGAAATTCCGGAGCAGTCCTAGTCGAATGCAAAAAACACGAAGTCTCTATCTATTACCGTTTCCGAGATCCTTTCGTTCATACAGACGGACGGACGGACAGACGGACATGGCTATATCGACTCCTCTATCACTCCTGACCATAATGCGGGTAACTTTGGGGGGTCTCCGACCATTATTTCTACCTGTTACATACATTTGCACAAAACCAATAGGCTCTTGTACCTTCGGTACAGGGCCTTAAAACCTTGTTTGAGGGTATTTTGGAATGTAATGCTAAGGGTCATTACTAAGAAAACTAAATAAAATATATCATTAAATTAAAAGTTTCATAATTTATATTGGTTTTTTCCAATACGGAAAAGTTCAAGCATTTTTGAGTTGAAGGGATCGGGGATTTTCCAGTTCTTTTACTACCCGCAAAAGTCTGCGCCTGTAGCAAACTATCTTAGTATACCATGCGATCACGCAAAGAGTCTTAAGCTTTTTCTTCTGATTTAAGTCGGACTAAAAATATACTTTAATACGTACAAACGTGCAATCATTAATTTATACATATATATAAACATTTTGTTTGTGTGGTGTAAAGCTCTACATTAGATAAGAAAGCTTTCGTATGATAAAGCACATCCACAGCTGTTTGTAAACTTGATTGATCAATCAGTCTTAAATAAGTTGTCAAACAAGCAGTCGATACGCTACATTTGCACAGAGCCGTCGTGATATACTACTTCTAACATATATATAATGAGTCAACCGATAGTAATAGGTGCGGACAAGAGCGATATCTTCAAACGTGAAGAATGTGTAGAAATCTTGAAGAAAGTGCTTGAGCAACAGCAGCGCCAAGGAACATTGGTGAACTTCAAAGTGGTGCCGGAATTGGGCAGTGTTGGCTATCTTGGTGAATATTTTCATTTGTATTTGAACTATCAGTTGGAAAATGTATGTGAATATGAAAATATATAGTTACGATCTTAATAAACGATTTTTTTCATACACAGAGTGATGATAAAATTTTCGAAACACGTTTGTTTGTTAAGTCAATACCCTATACCAATGCTAATATGATTAATTTTATCGAAAAATCGGGCATCATGAAAAAGGAGATAACACTCTATGGAACGCTATTGAATGAGTTGAGGTCCTATTGTGAGTATGTTAATTAAAAAGTTGTGAATGAAATATGATTTATTGATTTATATGTTGATAGCCAAGAGTATCTGGTGCGCGCATTGCTTTTATGCGCGTGAAGATCTATTTGTTATGGAGAATATTGTCGATTTAGGCTACAGAAATCTGGAAAGTGAAACAGGTTTTCTGGATGAGGCACACATGCTGCCACTCTTAAAAGGGCTGGCAACTATGCATGCGAGTAGCATAGCCTACGAACGCAAACATAATTTATGCATAGGTGATGAGCTGAAAGATGTGCTCACCGAAAAGACCGTACATCCATCTGTAGTGTGGTACACAGCCGGCTTGAGAGTAAGTGGTAATTTGTACTTGATTATTTTTTTCAATTTAATTCAATTCAAATTTTCTCCATTATTAGGCTATACTCGCTGTAGCTTTGGAACATCCAAAATATCAAAGCGACGAAATGCAGCAGTTCATACGTGAAAAATTACCAGCAAAGCTAGATACTGTCTATGAAATGGTGAATCCTTCTAGAAAGCATCGAAATGTCTTCTGTCATCGTGATATCTGGGGTGGCAATATATTGTATCATAGTACAGCACCTCTTGATAAAAGTTGTGTCTTTGTTGACTTTCAACTGTGTCGCTATTCACCGCCTGCCTTAGATATATTGCTTGCCCTATATCTGAATATGAAGCCAAGCGTGCGTCGTCAGATTATGTCACGCTGTGTGCAATATTATTACGACTGCTTTGCTCAGGAACTGCACTCCATGGGCATTGATGCCGCACAGGAACTGAGTCGTGCACAATTTGAACAATCACTAATTGATTTTGAATTGTTTGGCGCCTCGTATAACTGCCTGGCAGCAACAGTTCTACGTCTGCCGGATAATTTTCTAAAAAACCTAAAAGATAATCATCCGGAAGATTTTCATCGCTATACAAATGTTGAACGCACCAAGGAAGTATTGGAACTGATGCGCAGCAATGCGGATTTCGGTGAATTAATGTATGAGTGCCTGGAGGATATGTTGGAAGTAGTAATGAAATGTCAATAAATGTGTACTGAATGGTTTGAAATAAATCTCTCTTTTATTTTTCGCAATGTTTTAATACGATGCCATAAAGCATGGTGATTAGATTAGATGTCTGTTAGCTTGATTAGTTTTAGTTTAGGTTTCCTGTTTCTAACGAAGTATAATGTACTTGCGAATACATATTTATTGGAGATTTATATTTCACAAATTTTAGCAATTTGATCTTTTCGACAAACAAATTTTTATTTTGTCGTTTAGATAAGAATTTTAGATTTATTAAAAGTTGTCTAAGGGTATGGTTAGTTGGTTCACATCAGTGAAAATTGCAAATGGGGGGAGATTAGATTATCAGTTCTGCCGGTGCTGAGTGATTATAAAGATTATAGAAACTAGATCAGAGCTTTTAGGGAGCTTTCATCTTATTGGAAAAGTCAGAACTAATTGATTTTTTAACAAGAAAGCGAATATATCGTTTTTTGTGAAACCCGATTAGAGCAAAATAATAGATGGAGGACCCGTAACCCCCATTTAGTTGAAAACGATGGAATAGAAAAATTCACAGACTTCGAAAACTGTTTTATAATTTTTTGGTGCATTTTCCTTCTCAATCCGTAAAATACCTTGGCAGTCGATATAATTTGACAAATTGAACCAAATATAAAACGACGTGTTTAAAGATGACCTCAAGATTTCATCCATTAATGGCAACTACATTGTTAGAGGTGACATTACCTGCAGAAATATAATATTAAATGAGTTTATATTTCTATTATTAACTTCAAAGACCAAACTTCTATACGTTCTAGTGAGAAAGATAACCTGTGCCCATTAGATGTTTTTCGTTTTAGACTTTCTCGCCGAAAATAGTTTTCGGAACCTGTTTTTTAACAGGGACCTGTTATCTGTTGAATTAATAACGTGTTCAAGGAAAGACAACACATGACATAGGCGACTCGATAGAACATTATGTATTCAGAAAGCCATGCACTTTCCAGAAAACTTGCAGTGGATATATCAAATCTAATCTCAAACAGAAATGCTGTACAAAGACGTAGGATTGGAACTAGACAGCCAATTTTTAAGCCAGACTTCATTTTCTTAAAACAGAATTAAAAAAAAAATTTAATATAAAAACTTTATCTGGAGACCAAAAGCTTTCCAAACTTGGGGCAAATTCAAAACCATTTTGCAAGCTGACAAGAATCAGTGAGGAAAAGGCATCACCTGAGGGGTTCTCCGACACCACAACATAAGTACAAATTTCCTGCAAAAATAGGATATAAATACTATCGAACTCCCCATAACATTAAGCGAAATTCAGGATATCATTAATTCATTTAACAAATTTCAAATGTTTGCCTCAAGAACCTGCCAAAGAGCGCACCTAGGGAAATAAATATAAGACTCCAGAGTTGTGTCATCTTCTAGACCCAATCGGCAATTTGACATAAGTGTATTTTAAGTCTGCAGTGTTCAGTCAGGAAGCCCGATACAATTCTTAGATCGATGTTTTCTTGTTCTAAGGGCGTAGCAATTTTTTACTTTTTCTTAAGCCTTCATACTTCTCCCACAAAAAGTATCTTGCTCCATTCTCTTTCTCTGTTCATGATTCTCATTGTACCTGGTTCGAGTCCACAGAATGGCTCTGGATCTGTGAAGGGACATGCTGCTCCTGTTCTTGCAAAGTCGTATTCGGCACCTCTGGACGTTGTCATTGGTACCTTCTTCAAGATGTTCAATTTTGGGACAACATCCTTCAGCCAATGTTAGACTCGACATGAAGTATATTCTCAGCTGCTATAACCAGCCTGGCTTCATACCTGCAATTAAAGCTTCCTTTACCTTACCCAGGTTTTCCCGAGAAAGTATAACTTTCGGATAGAACTGCTATTTTAATGCCTTTTGCTAGACCAGCAAAGCTAGGCCTTTCCTTGCGTACTTTTATCATTGCTGAATTATCAGACCTGCCTGTTTTCGTTTCTTCCATATTTGGCCATTGCCGTTTTCGGGCACAAGTTGGACGCTGCGTTCAAGTGCTCTTCTCTGGCTACCTCTGGCTTATAGCCCCTTTGTAGTTACCGTAGGTACCATTTATATCCAGCTCCACTCAATCCCCTCTTGAGTGGTTCCTCAGGACTTCAGGCTCTCCATGTCTGGTCCGGTACCGCTTTCTTTGTGCTGTGACGCAGTTTGGACAGCTCTCTGGCTTTGATCGCTAACAAGCCCTCGTTGTGGCAGTTTCAGCCGGAGGGTGATAGTGTTATTCCCGCTTAGCACAACGTTTGGGCGTTTTGTCACTCTTCACTTTACTGGCTGTACTTCTTTCTTTGCTGCTTCTAAGGGTTGCACTGTTAAATAGATCAGAAGGACCTCGTCTTTGACGATTTCATCCAACTTATAGTCGGGATTATAAACAGTAGTGTGCCGCATTAATTTATTAATTTTATTTATATTCATAAGCGTTTCCACGAGTTTGGGGATGATTAGGTCAATTGTGTCATAGTACCCAATAACACGATAAGGTCTTAATTACTCTGCCAGGCGACCAGGTATTGCAAAGGTTCCGTGTGAATACTGCCTGAATATACTTTCGGCTGCAAATCTAAACCCAATGATGACTGGGAGTGGAGAGAGTGTGAAGAGATAAAGAGGTAAAAGATAGGAAAGATAATAAGTCTTTTAGGGAAGACGTCACCTCAAGCGCCTTGTCTGAGCTGCAGAAGCAAACACCCGCTTATTATCCGAGGCTCTTTATCCGCTAACGCTTATTCTTCAGTTCCTCGAATTCTGCAGGCAAAAATATTTAGTTATTTAGAAAAAACCTGTTCACACACTTGATAAATCGTGAGAGTTACTAGTAGTATTTTAAAAATCGTAACATATTTTCATATCCTATCTTAACATATTATCCTAATCTATAAATTTTTTTTAAATTTTAGAGATGACAATCAAAATTAGACTAAATCTCCACTTAGAGTACAACAATAATCTATTTCGTCAACAATATAAATTACCCTTGGACAATAAGGAATAAACTTATGTAATAGAAATCAATTGGCGTGGTAACCCTAGATGCTTAAAAAGGTAGAGATAACAAATACACCACTTTTCTTTAGCAAACGACTTCACAGCTTCTTATCTGACAGATAATTTCAAGTATTCAGGCTTGCCATAGATTGTCATAGAACTTGATCTATGCAGATGTCCCATAGGGATCATAGGGAGCAATTTAAAATAATTGGATCGTATCACACTACACAGTACCTCATGGGTGATAGAGAAATCTGTATAATGACAAAATGAGCGACAAATAGACTTCATTATAGCTCATTCCTCATTATAAATCATAAGCTCCCAGACCCCAACATTAGGTTAAGAAAATTTAAAATCAAGGTGTTGTAATTGAAGCAGCCGGGAAAATAGCTATTTTTAAATACAAATGAATTTCAAGCTGGCTAGGCATATCCGAAAATATAAATAACTAAAATTTTATGAATATGTTTAAGTGATAAAGTAGGGTATCATATAGTTGATCTTCACGATAAGAACAATTTTATATTTTTTTTTTTTCAAATTTAATAATCATATATGATACAAAGTTTGCACCAAGAGACAGACAAGTGTTATTAAAGTTGACACTGCTATTCAAATTTATATTCTAATCTAATCAAGATATCAGCGATGGGTGAACAACTACTTAACAACTGCTCAAGCTATCACATGGAAGACTTTCCATTTTTACTGCGAAAGTCGAACAATGAAGACTGAACTACTTAATACAAGCGAGTGTCGCATAATCGCAGAGAAAACGCTTAAATTAGAAAATTTTGAAGATGTGGAAATAATTAATTGCGAAATCAAACGCGGTTCAAGTGAACTTGTGGGTTATATGGGCGAGTATTATAAAATGACGCTGACAGTTGCTGTTAAAGTAAGTGTTATGAATATTTTATATTGAAGTGCATAAATATATAAATAAAGCTGAATCTGTATTTTAAAGCACGCTGAAACTAAAGTGTTGCATTATTTTGTTAAAACTGTGCCATATAGCAACGAATTGCATCGAAATGAATGCGAACGCAAAGGGTTTTTCGGCAAAGAGACGAGTATTTACACAGAGATATTGCCAAATGTGCAGCGTTATGGTGCGTAGATATTACGAAAAATAATCTAATTTTGACTTTACTATATACACATATTATTCTACACAGCCTCAAATAAACTCTATCCCAACTGTTATTATACACGTCATGATTTAATAGTACTCGAGGATCTATCATATGAGTACAAACACTTGGCACCGACACAGATATATGACATGACACACTACAAAGTTGTGCTGCGTCTATTAGCAGAGTTGCATGCAGCTAGCATTGCTTGGGAACTGACAGCTGGTATAAATATTGGTGAAAAGTTTGAGAAAGTTTTAATCGAACTACAGTTGTCTACGGCTAATGAGTGGTATTTGACTGGTGCAAAGGTAAAAATTTTAAAATCAAATATTATTTTAAAAGTTAATTTCGGTAGAACCGAAGCTTTAATACTCTACATATATATCTAAAAAATTCGGAATCGGAGCGGTTCTTCTCTACGCTTCATCATTGGTTTCGGTACGTCTGTAGTGTACAAGGAAAAGAGGGTTTGACTTAGTACACTGCCTTGGGTTACACCAGCAAGTATTGGTCGTATCTAAGACTGTTACCAGGAAACTTCGTTCGAATAAGAAAAATTTTAAGTTACTGTAATAAGCCGTTAAAAGATTAAATTTTTAGCATCAATCCCTCAATCCAAACTCGATCAAAAGACCTGTTGAACATCTAAGAACACAGCAAAAGCGTCAAGGATGTGATGAACAACTCTGTAAACTTGCTCTGAAGTGCCGTGCTAATGTCTGAAACAAAACTGACAAACGGGGATGATGTTCATTTTATTCAAAATTGGCAATAATCTGTCCAGAAATATTTTTTCGAATAACTTCGAGAATAATGGGAGTAAACTGATCGGCCTGTATGAGTCGACCGGTCCTAATTAATAATAGTAATTACTGCACATTTCCATTGTAAGATGGCATTAAATAAGAGCACGAGGAACATAGTGCCATGAACTGATAGACACTTGGCTGTCTGTACCATCGTAACCTGAAGCTTTTAGCGGTTTTAGTGCAGCGCTGATGGTCTAAAGTATTAGTAACATCTGCTGGTGAGGTCAGACAGCATGGTTTGAAACGATTTTCTAGACTGTCGGCAAAAGTTTCAGCTTTCTGCTGGACAGAGCGGCACCACCTGTTATTAGGCCCTGTACCGAAGGTACAAGAGCCTATTGGGTTTGTGCAAATGTATGTAACAGGTAGAAATAATGATCGGAGACCCCCCCAAAGTTACCCCCATTATAGTAAGGATTGATAGAGGAGTCGATATAGACTTGTCCGTCTGTCCGTCTGTGTGAACGAAAGATTCTCGGAAACGGTAACAGATAGAGACTTCGTGTATTTTTCATTCGACTAGGACTGCTACGGAATTTCACAAGTTTATTTTAAAATTTTGCCCTTCCCCCTTCCCCATAAAATCACCACCAAGGCTAAAAATTTCTTCGGCACAAAAACAATTTAGTGCACCAATATAGAGTTAACGCCTCTCTAAGCCAAAATCCAAAAAGTTCATCAAAATCGGATAATAAATGACGATTTTATAAGCAATTGAATTTGAACGCAGTGAGAAGTGGTCATGTGTTTGGTCATAAGCTCGGGAAACATTTAATCTTTTTGTTAGGTGACCTGCACTGGTACAGGGCCTCTTACAGTCGGTTACGCCCGACTGACATTTCCTTACTTGTTTTCTTTGAGCTATGCTACAACAAGAAAATACAATAAAGAAAAGAAGCTTATAATAAACTACATATAAAAATTTAAATTTTTTTTATTGGTAAAAATTTAATATTGCTTTTCTGAATTGCAATCTGGTTCTATTAAAGTCATCTCTAGAAGTGGCATCAGTTACACTTTGTGGGGCCTCTGTTACCAGTTTAACACAACCTTCCAGATTGTGTGTCACAAGGAAAGTCACGAATTTCCAAACTTTGTTCTTTTTGGTCCTCATTATAAATATGTCGAAGAATCGGCGGTGCTGTAACCCGACACTTGTGCCACAAAATCTCTAGCAGAGAAATTAGTTTTTAGCTTTGATTATTCATTGCAATGCCAGTACCCGAATGTGGTCTCTATGATCGAACAATATACAGAAAAGGTTTTCTGGTTGCGCAAATAGAGGATTTCTTTCAATTTAAAAATCAATAACAGATCTCATATTTTCGGATATAAATCGAAAGTACATAATCAATTGAAAAATATGTTTGGCTCCTTCCTTTAAAGAAGTCTTTTGCTTAATTAGGAACGTCAACTTCAACCACGTAGTTGACAAGCAATGAAAAATTTGATGGATTGAGGGTATTTACGTATATTCTGAGTATACAATTACCAAAAGTAAGCAATCTCGAGTGCGCTATTTTTACAGGCTTGCGGTTTGCTGGCTTAGGACTGCAGGAACTAGTTGATTCAGCTTAACATATTTCAGAAAGATATTTTTAGTCCGTACTTAGTTCATCCGGCAAGTCAGTTAAATTACCATCCACTGCACAAAGAGACAAAGTAGTTTTCCAATAGGTCCGGAATATTCTCTAGGTTCCGAGGTGCGACCATCTAAAGTCATGAATAAATGACGAAGGGGTAACTCGTTGTCATGAAGCATACAAATACACCATTGTAACGGTCTTTACAAATATTCCTCTAAATATTAAACCACCTTTTCAACAGGTGTTAATCGGAGTTCGGTCTGATCCAAAACAAATCACGTCATCTAAATTCCAACCTTGACCCTCTAATAAAGTTGTGATCGATGTTAGCGGTGCCAAACTTGGCGTTGTGTGTCCCAAATAAATTGATACAGTTTCCGCTAAGATAGCAATATGCTCTTCTGAAACTTCTATTTTCTCATTTATGCTTCTAAGGAAGATTCACACACTGGATCTTTATTACAATTTGCTGGGACAGAATTTTTCGTTTTGTATTTGCTTTCATTTCATTAATCTAGCCGAGTGTTTCTTATAAACATCGCTTATAACCATTTTCCTTTCATTTCTTTGATCCAACAAAAAAATTGTTTCATTGATGGGAACTTCTTAGGTTTTAAACACGAACAAGATTCAATTGTCCAAATATTGTTGATATCTTCAAAGACAATCGCAGTATATCTTAATTTGATGGATCCTATCTAATATTCTTCAAATATAGGTCGTTCTCAACAAACAAAATCAATTTAATGAAGTCTCTTATAGTTGGTAGCTGCCAAACGTCAAGTTCTTTTTATGATCGCAATATAGCACAAGTAGTTTCACTACACCTCGAACTAATTGTTTAGAAATCACATACACACTCGTGTGTATCCGTGTTAAGCTCTTGAATTTTCTTCAAGATTTGTCACAATGTAAATATTTGGTAACGACTGTTTTGGCCTGAAGCTGCACTGATACGGTTCCATCAGTCCATCTATATATGGCTTCAGTCATACACACTATGCGTGAAAGAATTTTAAAATCGATTGAAAGGAGACTTAGTAGTAGTTGGCGAAAATAACGGGGTCTTCTTTCTTGAACATACGACCAAGAACACTGATATTCCAGTCATGCATACTTTTATTGGTCCAGATATTGCTTGATGAACTTAGCTGAGAGCTCATCCACGCTTACCATTGCTCAAGTACGAGAATTTTTGTTAGTGTGTAGATCGTCTCCTTTCTAACAAATCCTGGTCGTTCCAACGTGGGAATGGCATATTGGGCTCAGATGATCACATTATTGTCACTACTTGCCTTCTAATTTATTTAACGGCAATATGTAATGTGTAATGCATATGTGATTCCGAGAAATATATACCGATTTGGTGCGTACACTTCTCTTTTCGCCCGCTGTGACAGTGTGATATAGATGACTCATAAAAGTGAGCCTCTTGTCCAGGTACACACTATACATACTAGTGTGTGCCGTACATGTATGTTCAATTTTTTGTGGCCCTGTAGCGAAGGCACAACAGCCTATTGGTTTTGTGCAAATGTATGTAACAGGTAGAAATAATGGTCATAAACCCCCGAAAGTTACCCCCATTATTAATATGGTTCGATTCTCTATCGGTGAATTTGAAATTTTTTCGAGATGTTCATCCAACACATCAGAGACTTAGCAGCAGATTTAACAATGAATTTCTCTGGGCACCCACCTGTCTTTTCTTTTTGCACACCATGTCTGATTTTACTGGTGGTCAAACACAAACTTACTGAAGCGTATTTCTCAAAATTTTAGTTTACAGTAGTGGTGCATATTTTTCCTCGGACCTATTTTCCCTTTCTTACATATTAAGTAGCAAGGATAGTTTTAATCAGTACAATAAAACATCGGGAGAAAGCAGCTTAGCTTAATTTTCGAGAAGTTTCCTAAAACTAACCTTCCCAAAGTCTAAGCATTTCCTAGACACTCATCTTGACATTTAAGTGAAGAACAAGGTGAACGTTTCCATCAAGATATGAAAGTCATCGAAACTCGCTATCAGGGAAGGTGGGACGTAAACATGATGACATTTTTTTGCTGGATGCCGAAAAGAGAGAACATTGAAACAAACAAGGTGCACCAAGGAAATCCTTTACATAGACCTTTTGAAGAGAAAAGAACAACTAGTTCCTATTACTTAAACTAATTTAATAGAAAATGTAAGCAGTGGCGTACCTTCAGACGATAAGCATAAAAAAAATATAATCTGGAAATCTAAGTGTCTCCAATATATCAACCATAGATATAAATGGTATAGACTCAATGATAGCCACCCTTGTCAATGAACCCCTTCAGGGGCCAATGCGCTCGGAGTCACTTAAACAAACTCAAAGTGAGTCAAAACAAAACAAGTAAGGAAATTTCAGTCGGGCGTAACCGACTGTAAGAGGCCCTGTACCAGTTCAGGTCGCCTAACAAACACATTAAATGTTTCCCGAGCATATGACCAAACACATGACCATTGCTCACTGCGCGAATATGAATGAAAATTCAACGGACGGACGGACAGACGGACATGGCTATATCGACTCCTCTATCACTCCTGACCATAATGGGGGTAACTTTGGGAGGTCTCCGACAATTAGTTCTTCCTGTTACATACATTTGCACAAAACCAATAGGCTCTTGTACCTTCGGTACAGGGCCTAACAATAAGACTAATCTATGGCTTGCCTTGGGCCTTCCCAACGCTTAGACTGCATAGCTTATCAAATATTGAGCTCATGCAGGACAAACTATGAAGATTAATTAATAGTTTTAACACAAGAAGTCAGTCATCTGAATATGAGCACATCAGGGATTTAGTTCCTCTTCAGTCGAATAAGTTAGTTGTAAATCAGTTAGTAAATAAGTTTTATCTATTTTTCATAAAAATATCTTCCTAATATTTTACAGGGCATCATCTTTCTAGCCAAAATGCATAAAAAATTCCAAACACCCGCTGCTAAAAGCTTCATTGAGCACAAACTGTTCAATATTCTATGCAATGCAGAGCAGCTGACAATGCCCTCAAAGCAGCTGCGAAATGTGCTCTGTCATCGTGATACTTGGGATCGTAATATAATGTATAAGTTCCATGCCAGCGGTACACCCAGTGTATGTGCCATTGTTGATTTCCAATTGACGCGGTATTGCCCGCCAGCATTAGATGTACTCTTCATGCTTTATGTAACCTCAACGCTTACGGTGCGACACGCACTAGAGGCACAGTGTTTGGATTACTATTTCGAGCAGTTACAGCTGCGCTTTGCAGCACTTGGCATTGATGCTAATACCATAACCAAAACCGATTTTGAAAAAGATTGTCGTCGTGCACGTTTGGGTGCGCTTGTACTTGCAGCCATTTGTGAACCGCTGACAAAGATGCCGAAAGGAATGGCAAATAAAATGCGTGCAACAGAACCGGAAGCCTTTGATCGTTATATGAACAGTGATCGTTCGGAGATGTTTACGCGTATCATGCAAGTGGATGAAGATTATGGCATTGCCATAATGTCAGCAATTGAAGAACTGCTTGATTATCTAATGGCGAATGCAGAGCTCTTTGAAGGAGTAGATTTGTAGAAACTATTTAAATGATTTTCTTGTTGTTTTTTATTGTTTTTTTTTTCGAAATCGTTTGTTTTTGTTCTTTATGTATTATAATACTGGCTGTTTATATTATATAATAATGCAGCACATTAAAACTTTATGGCTTCAGCTAAAAACTATTTTGCATTTCTTGTTGAAATTTATTTAAAAACTAATTAATATGCATAAATATTTGAAAATTTTTATATCAATATACATCTTTATAATTTTTTTTTTTAATTTATTCAATTGTAAGCTAGGCTAACTACGTATTTAGTCGTTCTTTTTTTTTTTTTTTTTTTTTTTTTTTGTAATTTCTTTAGAAAGGCGGCGGCGGCACTTTTAATTCAAAGCTAATTTAAGTATAGAAAGTTTGCATGCTTCAATCTTTTTACTCAGTCCAACAATCCTCCTCGTCCTCATCATCCTCATCGAAATCGCGCACATTGAAATCATCGTGAAACAAGTCCTCGCCCTCCGAGGACTCCGAATGTCATCTATTTACATTTACACGCGTCGGTATGGTAACAATGCCCTTGGGTGGGCGTGGCATGCGTATTGTTGTCGTTCCTGCTGATGACGATGAGTGTGACTTGGCCGATACGCTTGGTATCAATTGCTCATTAATTGTTGTTGTATGTTCAAAGCAATTGCAACAATATTTATCGCAACGTATTAGCATGATTAGACCAGCCATTAGCCAGAAGATAATGCCCGGCCAAGAGTGTTCGGCACAAGCAGAGAATAGCACAAGACTGAGCAGCAAGGACATGCCACAGAGTATTGGACTGACATTGACAACGCTACCTGTGTACTTTGGTATCAAATTCATCATTATTGTAAAAATGAAAACGCCAACGGTGCCGGTTACTGTAGCAGGTGCCCAGTGCATCAAGAGACCAGCAATGGTTAGTGCTATGCCCAGAAATATGGCAACAATGGCAAAAATGGTGACACGCCAAGAGCTGATGGTAGGCATACGCACCGAGCGCTCCATTGGTCCAGAAGTGGTGACCTGCAGGCATTGAAAAATGTGTATAATATGTAATTAAAAAAATCTATATACGCTACCTTTATTTTCTGGCGATATTCATCCACAATGGCATCAATATCTGTGGAAGTGTCTGAATCGGATTTATCAAACTTTTCGGGATATTCAAAATCTGAGGGCTATTTAAAAAAAAATATTAAATTTGTGCTGCTTTAGTGCTGCAAACTGTAACACTTACCGGCGGCTCACCATCGGATAGTATGGTCGACTCTACATCACGCGTTTCACGCTGTGGACATGGAGAGGTTGGTTCACCCAATAAAAGCCATTCCTTTTCTACTTCTTTCTTGTTTTTTGTTTTACTCTTGGGTTTCTTCATACCGCTCTGTTTGCTTAGGCTTATATTCCAGAGACTGCGTCTGGGACGACTGCTTGAGGAGCTGCTGCTGCTATTGTTCTTGACCATAGGCGCAGTGGAGAGACGACTGTATGAGAGCGATGAATCTGAACCTGAGAAAGTTGGTATCTATTATTAGTTGAAAATTTCTTAAAGTAGCTTAGCAAGCCAACTTACTGCATTGCTGCATAAATCGAGGCCTATAAGGCGTATAGAGCAAATAAAATGCGCGTAAGCTGACTGAGCCTATGTGGCTTGCTGCCAGTGTATAGCTGAGATGCTGCAGTGGACAGGCAAAGGCCAACATGCAACAAAGACTGCCTGTAATATGCAATGAAAAAGTTAGTAACTAAAACCGAAACAATTGTTTACGTAGCTCTCCAATATTTGTTCATCAGCTAAAAATCAATATGGTTCCCAAAAATAAAACTTACCGCCTATAAAAACCGCCAGCACTGGATTACCACTATCCGAACTCTCATAGCTTATCTGTTTTGACAGTATTTTCCATTCGGACGTGGCAAAGCGTACAATAACACCGTAAAGTTCCTGAAACAGCTCAAGAAAGGCACCGGAACTGGTAAGCAGCAATAAACAGGCACCAGCTGGTATCAAACGATGAAAGCCAAGTTCATCCAGTATAGTAAACAGCGGCACCGCAATATACTCTTCGACAGGTCTGTAAGTATAAAACGTTTTAGCAAATTTTTTATAAGACTTATGATAAATATTTTTTTTTTGTTTTGTTGACGCTACCCACTTGTAATGCACTATAGTCGAGAGGCAAATTGCGGTCAGCAGCAGCGATATGGTGACCAGTGCTATCAGAATTGTGCCAATATAGCGTTGTAGACCAGTACGCTGTGTTGGATAGTCGCCAGGAAAGGCATACGTTAGCAGCGCGGTGGCAAGCATTAACTATACAGAAATGAAATAATTTTAGTTTCATATTTTTATGTTCTTGGCAATTTAAATTGCAATTATTCTGAATCAATGCCATATAAAATCTTTGGAACGATTGATAGATCATCCATATAGGTGCATATCAGACCACCAAGGGTAGCTGTCCCCTTCTTTGTATGAAAAACATTTTACTGTTTGGCTTAATTTTTTGTTAGAGTATCTTACAATAATTCCAATAAAATATCTCACACGAATCCAGATACATATTAATATATTCCTCAAACAAATTTTGGATTCAGTGCGAGAACAGGGTATCTCACTCGACTACAACGTTTGTCAAGGTAGATCTCTTACAAATCCTTTTTTTTATAAAAAAACATTTTGGTGTGGTTTAGTATGGCTTAAAACGACAATTCTATGGAATTTTAAACTCATTTCAATTATATAAAAGTGAAGTTTAATGGATGCATATAGTATCTCGAAGTCCAGCATACTAGAATGACGCACAGATTAGACGGTTGATCGAAGATCCATATTTACTTGAGTCCATGAATGAGCTCGAAAAGAAAAAATGGAAATCATTGGTTTTCGTAAACCAAAATTTCCAATTTACAATTGGTACAGTTCAAGTTTTCAAATTTAAAAGATCTTGAGTTCAACATGAGCATTAAAGTCCATTATTTAAATTCTCATTTGGTTCGATTTTCTGAAAGTTTGTTTTAGTGTGGAGCAGGACGAAAGAATTGCAATTTATAGACTTGAGTTTCTAGTATTGTTTCCTTAATCAACACCTTTTTAGTTTAACTTTAAATTATTAACAAAAGTCTGAAAATAAAGTAGTAATAGCTCTAAAGTAAAATTATGTTTCCCTTCTTCCATTTGTATATTCACTCCATCTTTTTAGGCCCTGTACCGAAGGTACAAGAGCCTATTTGTTTTGTGCAAATGTATGTAACAGGTAGAAATAATAATCGGAGACCTCCCAAAGTTACCCCCATTATGGTCAGGAGCGATAGAGGAGTCGATATAGACATGTCCGTCTGTCTGTCTGGCCGTCCGTATGAACGAAAGGATCTCGGAAACGGTAATAGATAGAGACTTCGTGTTTTTTGCATTCGACTAGGACTGCTCCGGAATTTTACAAGTTTATTTTAAAAACTTGAAACTCCCCCCCCCTTCCCCATAAAATCACCCCCAAGGGTAAAAATTTCTTCGGCACAAAAAAAAGTAAGTATGCCAGTATAGAGATATCGTCCTTCTTAGCAAAAATCCGAAAAGTTCATCAAAATCGGATAATAAATGACGATTTTATAAGCAATTGAATTTGAGCGACCCCCCTTTTCGTTTCATACATAAAAAAATGGTTTAAAAGGCACTTAGTCGTGCAGTGAGAAGTGGTCATGTGTTTGGTCATAAGCTTGGGGAACATTTAATGTGTTTGTTAGGCGACCTGCACTGGTACAGGGCCTCTTACAGTCGGTTACGCCCGACTGTGATTTTCTTACTTGTTTTTACATTCAATGATTCTTAAAATTGCAGTACTTATATGCATGTAAATGCTCCCCTTTACAAAATAAACAAAAACTAATCAATCATATGCCATGTTAGACAGCAAATACTTGGCATAAAACGTTAGTCAGTAGCACCTTTTTATGTTTAATCAAAAGCTTATATCCTCTTCCTGCAGCGCACCTCAATCGACTGTGCACGCAAATAGCGCAAGTCACGTCAGAAATCGCGCCAAAAACGCATTCAAATACTTAGAACTGCTGCTAAACTCACACAAAATGAAAATCAATAACATTTTTATACAAACATTTCGCCTGCAGTGCAATGACCCAATAAAATAAAACCCTTAACTTACATTTCATTCCATTTAGGTTAATGAATAAATGTAGGGTATATATATATATATATAAAAACAGAAACTTACGCTATTAATGCCATTTGGCTGAAAGTAACTCTCCGACCATTCAAGAAAATCGCCCTTCCACCAGCCGACAGCACTCAGAATTGCATTTAAGCCAAACATGCTGAGCGTCATGATGAGACTGAAGGCCTTTGAGTGCTTTGAGTGCAAAAAGATGAAGAGGCAAGTGTTTAAAAATTTATGTTTTATATATGAGAAATAGTGTACAGTAGTTTAAATATACCTCCAGACCCAGCATAAACATGCCCGTGACAAGAAAAACAACAGCGACGCCGAGCACATCTGGCCATGGTTCGTTAGCGGGTGAATTGCGTCCTAAAAGTATGCAAAACAAATATGAATTACAGTGCTGTCGAAAATAATGTGCGCGCATAGAAATTTTTTCTGCTTACCTAAAATGAGTATACGCGCCAAGCCGCCGGTCATGGCATCCAGACAAGTGCTTAGCGTACGTGCCAAAGCGGCACAGGCGCACATTATGGCCAACGCATCCAACCAAGTGGCCAGAAAAAGGCAACCGAAATCGAATTTGTTACTTGCGCGTATGTAGGGCATCTGCAAAGAGCGTAAACTGGTCTTGCAGCGTGCTAGAATAAAAGAGATTTCAATTTGCAATTAATTAGCGCTACTTGTTGTAAGCTGTATACGAGGTGAGTTTAATAAGTGTTTATGATTGGTAAAAGTTGAAAATATATTTTTTGATAAAATTCAATGTTAAATAAATAAGTTTTTAAAATGAGTTTAAGACTCACAGCGGCTTGTCTTCATTGGATTTTTGACAATGAACATGCGTCAGTGAGATGCTATCTCCTAGAAGTTTGAATTATATATAAAAAAAATTGTATTGCTTTAAATAAATTGAAAATCATCTTTCAAAACTGTTCAAAGTTTTTAAATGTGAGAATAGATATTTTTTACACAATAATAGCTATTTGCTACATGACGAAGAAACATTTTATTCTGTGTCTGTTTATATATGAGCTATATGCAAAAGCTTAACAGTTCTGCTTTGAGAATCTTATAAAGATTTGTTCGGGGCAGATTATACTCAGTGAAAAAGACGACTCCCTTCAATTAATGATTGGTGCACCTGGCTTGGGACAAATCACCGCAAAACAAAGAACACCACTGATGACAAATAGAAAACTTTGAATATGATCTCCCTGTGATGACGATCACTGCAAAAGATTTTGGTACCATGATACTCACCTGAAATGTTTAAATCATCTACAGAGACGGTGTAACAATCTAGCCCTGGTTGATGCTCTCGATAAATGCAATCTGGAAAACAATGGATAGGGCAGGACTGCTCTACTAAAACAGCCACGCGAATAAGTAGTAAGTAGGGAACAACGCAATAGTTTAACTTTGATATGAGGATAAATTCAAGCCAGGGTAGTCCGTTTTGTTCTTGGAGTAAATCAATTCCCATACATAAAGAAAACATCTGGCTCGATAATCCAGATTTATATGGTGCTATTTGAGTAAATTGAACATATCGATATCATCGGCACACAAGAACGACGATGTAGCAGGGCATTTTCAGAGCTTGAAGAACTTGGTCTATTAAAGAATGAAGATAAGACCAAGTACCCGCAATATCGTCATCATGTCATGGACGGTCTGTAACCTTGGAGAATTTCAACTTTAGTGTTATAAGACAGAAATAACCAGCCATAACCAAGTCTGCTTCAAGATCAGGTGTTGAGTTTCGCTTCCTAATGGATGTCTCTTTGTATTTAGTAAACAAATTAGAAGGAGAACAATCTTTCGAAGCATCAAAAGAATAATGTTGCATTAGGTGGCACCTACCCTGATTATAAATATTTTTCTGCAGCGTATAAAAATGGTGCATAGGGGAGGAATTTGATACTTTATAAATTTATCGAAAGTTTTATTTGATATAAACTTGTAACCATGCGGCACTTTAGATGTCTATACTGCGACTCTTATAATTCACAAAAGTTTTTTGTCGGATTGGTTAAAAGATTGGCGGACCGATAAGGCCACATCCACTCACCTTAGGTTGCTGTACATGAGAAATGATGTATAAGAAAATGGTACGAAATAGCGGTTGGTCTATACTCCTTAAGTTTAAATCCCTAGGAATAATCCTTTGTTTGAGTCTTTCCATTTTAACTCCCTCCTTTCTTCTGCGGTCCAGAAGGTCCCTGCTAGCTGATTTGGATAACTATTAAGTTTTTCTATATAGTCTGCGGTCTGCTTATTAATGACATCCCCAATTTTAGGGACTTTTAGGTCCTATGGTATATGCTGTTCGCATATGCCATGGCGCTCCTGTTATTCCATAGCTCCAAGCGGCTGCAATGTTTGCTTTATATGTGTTACAAATGTGAGGGGCTTATCTCGGTACACTCCTAGATATTTGTAAACAGCGTAGTGGCCAATCAGCGGACCTAGAAGGAAGACCACAGGGCATTCGTGACTTCTGAATATGTATCAAATTTGGTAAGGTTTAAACTAATATTCCACCTATTAGCCCATTTGCCAAAATTGTAAAGCTACAGCTGGAACATGTCAGTGGCGTTGTACACGCAATGATGGCAAGAATGACTGTGTCGCCAGCAAATGTAGCAGTGAAAAAGTCTTTGGGATCCTCTATCGGAATGGTATGCGCAGTAGGCATGTCCCAAGCGAAAATATTCTTTTTCGTGTTGAGCTCCAAACCATCCAGAACCACCGTAAAGGTTCTCTGGGTCAGGATACTGCAGCTGAGATGAGAGGATGCCTTTTAATTTTCACAGTAGACCGGCATGCCAACCTCTATCGAAAACCCATCAGATGTCTAGGTTCTGAAGTCAAAGAAAAAGGTTGGTATCCTCTTGTTAACCTCGACGATCGGTATGAGTGAAGGACCGATAGGTTCTTTTCGGACTTATACAGCATAATGATTTATTAGTCAAAAGGTTGGAACCTAGCCTCTAAGAGTTTGGCAAAAGTTTCCGCACGCTCTTGGGGAATCTGGCCCAGCTGGCCCTGACCCAGCTTTGCGAATAGGGAATTTTGGTGATGTTTATCTCTTATATTGCATCGTGTAATCGCGTTCAGAGTGACCTTTTCTAGGAACAGTTTTGTACCCTGCTGTTTTTTCCTGACAAGCAGCTTTTTGACCCTGTTGCATAAACTTTGGTACGCACTATCCATAACAGTGTGAACGTACTATTACCTTGAATTGCTTGCTCAAATGGCATAACGGTTGGAATTATGTGAATTCTCGGATTGAGAACATGTGATTTTTCACCACCGTTACATAGTTTTGGTTGGTTCAGATTTCGAAGCATAATAACCACCAAGCCAACCTTCAGTTTTCAATTGTGCGTTCGCACGCAGGTGGATCCAATGTATTTAAAAATTTAGTTGGATAGTTGGTTGCTTTAGTTTCGTTTGTTACGATCGAGTAGGATAGATTTGATGCTTTGTACCAAAGATTTGGTTTTAAATTGTAAAGTTCAAGTGATCCATTCCTTTGTTCTTTGCCGCAAGAATTCAACCAATTGAAATTTTTGTTGTAAGCAATGTTGTTCGGGTACACTTTGTCCTTTGTTGAGACAAAAATTCAAACATCATACGATATCAATCTGTTCGAATCATCATCAGGAACACGACCATTGCCGACAGTCAGCAGTTGCTTCGAGAAATCTTCGACAGATGAATCGTTTAGCAATGCATCTGTTATGCTGGTCAATGGCTGAAGATTCTCCACATAGAGCCACAGAGTCGCAGATGGAGACTTTTATTTAATAGGCAGCGTTAGATCTTGGAATAGCTAGTAGTGTTTGGCGGAAAAGGCCGGACAGTAGAATTATTGCGCTTCCAAGACTTATTGCATTATTACGACGATCGCTCATAGCTCGCGTTTGTGCTCCATTGTGCAATCATCTCAGATAATGATTTTACTTGCTATCAAAACATTGTCCATTGCTGACTGATTCACGATATATCGTGCGAACAGTGGCAAAAACCAACAACATGGAGAATGTCTTTCCAATGCTTTAATTAATGTACACTTCCTTCGGTTGGGGGTTTAACAGAGGTAAATTCATTCGAACTGATTGGTATCTTATGTTCCGATTCCCGATTGAAAGCGTCGTTCATTCTATGATATCGCGTTGGAATTTTCACTAACCGTTCCACATGACGTAACACATTTCTTCGAATAAAATCGAAGCCTGGCTACATATCATCTTATTCACTTCAACTGCTAAGAAATCGATGAAATATATCTTTAGACATGTCATCCTTATTTTTTTCCACAGTTCACGTGGATTCGATGGGAACCATGTCGAAATAACTATAGCATATGTGAGAATCTGATTCAGAATCAGATGCAAAAACAATTACTTCCGTGATTTTATAAGCAAATTGAGCTATTGACATCCAGCAAAGAATGTTGAGCACACTCAAGGGCGTATCCAGGGGGCCTTGCCCCCCCCCCCTAATTTTTGAAAATTTCGTTAAAAAATTTATATTTCAAACTTTTGCCTACTAAAAAAAAAAAAAATTACAAAGTTAGCTCCACCACCCAACCCCCCCCTTCGATGACAGCGGCCCCCCTTTCGCCGAAAGCTGTATACGCCCTTGAGCACACTACACCATTGACAGTTCGAAGTGATGTCGGCTCAGAAACATTCACCAGCAACAACCGCAAGTAGAAGCATTAGTCATTCTTCGAATGAATTGTGTAAATGCGACCAAGAAAATCTGCATAACGCCCATCCGATTAATCAGGAACCACATAGCTTGCTTTCTACTTTCAAATTTTCTCGATGAAGCGTTCTGAAGGTGGTTTGCAGAGTTGGTGCAAACGGATTGCTTTTGCAAATGGAAATAAAATTCGTCAATGTGGTCGCTGGAGCTATTTCAGCACATTGCGCAATATTCGATGTGTTGAAATAAACTTATTGACTATTCTCCAGATGCATCTCCAAATATACAATGCACGTATGCACAGCTAGCTCCCACTTTCAATTTCTTTCCTATATTTCTGCTATTGAAAATATGAAGTTACTAGAAAAACTTCATTAAAATAAACTTTCTCCATAAATTTCATATTCAGTACAGCCGTTCTTAAGTTATAAATGTTATAAATAACACTAATATATATGAATATATCTATGAAAAGAATGTTTAGGTGTCAAAAAATCATTTTCAACTTTTTTGGCCATTCGGATAGAGTGTGAGAAGCTCATATTTGTGAATTCCGTGAAGCGCCTCAAACTAAAAGGAGTCCCTTGTTGCTTTATTTACTTAGTAATATGTTGACCTATATGTCATATTTTCTTACTTATCAACCTGTCTCCGATTTATAGATACACTTACCTGCCATAGCGCCGTACATTGTGGCCAGTAGCGTGGCGAAGACCAGCGTAGGTGCAGATGTTTCATTGTAGACAATTAAATAAGTAATCACTGAAGCGCCCAAGGCCAAACGTGCACCGCTGCCGTTGCAGAGTGTGTCGATTAAGCTGCAAGGATAATAATTTCAGTTAATATAAATTAAAAGCTGGACAAACTTATGCAAACTACACTATAAAGCGTACACCAACAACTACATTGCACAACCATATAAAACAAATTCCATTTAATTGAATCGTTGCGCCGTGCTGACTTTATAACTTTCTGGTTTTCATTTTCACAGTTTGTCGCCGGCGACTTTGCTTTGTGGTTTGTGTATGTCAGCCGCCTGGCACTTGCTCACTTCCGTTGTGGTTTTTAATGACCGCAACGCAAATGACACCATGTCCTTAGACAGACAGACAGACACACATACACACACAATGTCCTGCTCCCCCACATTTATTGTACTTTCACTTGCTTTTAATGGTATTTGATTTGCGTTTGTAGAACAGGCAATGGAATCGTTGCGCCTGAAGGACATTTGGCGTCTCTTCTATACAAGTACAATAATCACGTACATTTTATGTCCTTGTTATCTTCTTTGTCTTGCTCGATAAACTTTGCCCATATCGTTTTTTTGTTTTTGTTTTAAAGGCTTCTACAATACAAATAACAGCGGCCAATAGTAGCCTACAAATTATTTCATTATTTTGTAGCATGTATTTATTTAAATTTGATGACACCGCAGTGTACGGCTGGGTTGTCTATGATGGCCTACTAAAGTGTAAGTTTGCCAATTTGATGTTAATTGCTTTTATTTGTGTTCACTCGACTGTTATCTTAATTGCAAAATAAGTCATTATTCGATACGTTGGCAGTGCCATTGTTTTATATAAAAGCTCATTGGCTGAAGTTCATTGTTTTTCGAGTAGCAATTATTAACTGATTAAGTCTATCAGTAACTGCTCGCATTATCTGCATTTTGCAATAATATCCTGTCACTTGATTGGTAGCTATTGGACTCCGATTACATGATAAATGGGTAGTCATATAAAAAAGAAAAATATGCGCTTAGAGAATTGTTGAAATAAAATCAGTAAATTGAAACCAACAAAGTAATCTAATCAAATACAGACTGCACACACTCAGATTTTAATGAATCATAGAGCTAGCATCACATATATATAGTTTTCCATATATGTATTTTTTTTTCTTACTTTTATAAAGACTAGAATTTGAGTTGACTCACTTCCCTGCAGGGTTAATAAAGGCAAAAAAAAAAAACCATCAACCCAATTAAATGTATTAGTAAATGGTTTTTAATTCCCACAATAATTATTATTTAATTAACACAGTTAATAGCCTATATCTATATATTGAAATCTATACAAATCTATACAAATGTGATAAATTAATACAGTGAAACCCTTCACATCAAAGTAAAACTCTTACCTAATAAGATTTACTTGTGTGTCAAGTTACAATAAAATCTAATATGGATTTATTTTATTTTATTAAAAGATTTGCACATCGATTGGTACATCAAATATAATCATCATCATATAATGAAATTGTACAGGGCTACCCCTACTTCTGGTCAAATGTGGATCAATAAAGAATATTTAATAGGTATTACGGTAAGATACATCATTAATAAAAGAATTTCCATAAAAAAATTCAGAGAGACAGTGTAGGTTTATATAGGGGTAGCCCTTAAGAAGATGTCGGAACTTTCATTGGATACAAATTATTTAAAAGGGGAATAGGGTAGCCTAAACATCAAAACTTGATGGCTCTATCGCATTTTGTCTCCAAGTTCTCGCTACATGCGTACATGTTTATGTCCACTCAACTTTTAAAGGTTCGATTTGATCCATTTCAGAGTATTTTTTTATGATTAATCCAATTCGACGCTTCGAGCTAAATCAAATAAATTTCTATAGAATCAGAATTTATATAGTTTGCCTCGGATGCATCAGACTGTTACATACATTATCATCTACTTCCTACTAATATTATAAATGCGAAAGTTTGTATGTATGGATGTATGGATGTATGTTCTCTCTTACGGCTAAACCGCTCAACCAATTCGTGTGAATTTTGGAATAGAGATAGATGGGATGATGGAAAAGAACATAGGCGATGTTTTGACAAAATCGATGGGAGCGTTGCCCCACCCCCCATACAAGCGATATTTAAAATTTTTCATATCGTTGCATCCATTTAAGGTACAGAGATGAAATTTGGTATACATGTTAAGAGGATGAGGAGAAGTAAACGGGTTAAGTTTGGTCAAAATTAGAGGGGCGGTATACCACACCGGTAGAATTTCACAAATGAGGCAAAATAAGAAAAGATATGCTACTTTTTATCGGAAGATACGCGGACGAAGTCGCGGGTAAAAGCTAGTAATATATACTTTTTTATTTTTTTTAGGCCCTGTACCGAAGGTACAAGAGCCTATTGGGTTTGTGCAAATGTATGTAACAGGTAGAAATAATGGTCGGAGACCCCCAAAGTTACCCCCATTATGGTCAGGAGTGATAGAGGAGTCGATATAGCCATGTCCGTCTGTCCGTCTGTCCGTCTGGCCGTCCGTATGAACGAAAGGATCTCGTGTTTTTTGCATTCGACTAGGACTGCTCCGGAATTTTACAAGTTTATTTTGAAATCTTGCCCCTCCCCCCCTTCCCCATAAAATCACCCCCAAGGCTAAAAATTTCCTCGGCACAAAAAAAAGTAAGTATGCCAGTATAAAGATATCGTCTTTCTAAGCTAAAATCCAAAAAGTTCATCAAAATCGGATAATAAATGACGATTTTATAAGCAATTGAATTTAAGCGACCCCCCTTCTCGTTTCATACATAAAAAAATGTTTTATAAGGCACTTAGTGGTGCAGTGAGAAGTGGTCATGTGTTTGGTCATAAGCTAGGGGAACATTTAGTGTGTTTGTTAGGCGACCTGTGCTGGTACAGGGCCTCTTACAGTCGGTTACGCCCGACTGAGATTTTCTTACTTGTTAACCATTAGGCGTTTCAGTTCAAAAGTGTCTGTGTATGAAAGTTTTTTATTAATTTTATAATTCGCAAAGAGTTCTTCTATGTATTAAGCAAAGTGTTTGCCTTTTGAAGACTTGAAATTGTATTTTTCTTTACTTTCCTTTTTTCCTTATATTTAGGCCCTGTACCGAAGGTACAAGAGCCTATTGGGTTTGTGCAAATGTATGTAACAGGTAGAAATAATGGTCGGAGACCCCCAAAGTTACCCCCATTATGGTCAGGAGTGATAGAGGAGTCGATATAGCCATGTCCGTCTGTCCGTCTGTCCGTCTGGCCGTCCGTATGAACGAAAGGATCTCGTGTTTTTTGCATTCGACTAGGACTGCTCCGGAATTTTACAAGTTTATTTTGAAATCTTGCCCCTCCCCCCCTTCCCCATAAAATCACCCCCAAGGCTAAAAATTTCCTCGGCACAAAAAAAGTAAGTATGCCAGTATAAAGATATCGTCTTTCTAAGCTAAAATCCAAAAAGTTCATCAAAATCGGATAATAAATGACGATTTTATAAGCAATTGAATTTAAGCGACCCCCCTTTTCGTTTCATACATAAAAAAATGTTTTATAAGGCACTTAGTGGTGCAGTGAGAAGTGGTCATGTGTTTGGTCATAAGCTAGGGGAACATTTAGTGTGTTTGTTAGGCGACCTGTGCTGGTACAGGGCCTCTTACAGTCGGTTACGCCCGACTGAGATTTTCTTACTTGTTAACCATTAGGCGTTTCAGTTCAAAAGTGTCTGTGTATGAAAGTTTTTTATTAATTTTATAATTCGCAAAGAGTTCTTCTATGTATTAAGCAAAGTGTTTGCCTTTTGAAGACTTGAAATTGTATTTTTCTTTACTTTCCTTTTTTCCTTATATTTAGGCCCTGTACCGAAGGTACAAGAGCCTATTGGGTTTGTGCAAATGTATGTAACAGGTAGAAATAATGGTCGGAGACCCCCAAAGTTACCACCATTATGGTCAGGAATGAAAGAGGAGTCGATATAGCCATGTCCGTCTGTCCGTCTGTCCGTCTGTCCGTCCGTCCGTCCGTCCGTCCGTCCGTCTGTATGAACGAAAGGATCTCGGAAACGGTAATAGATAGAGACTTCGTGTTTTTTGCATTCGACTAGGATTGCTCCGGAATTTCACAAGTTTATTTTGAAATTTTGCCCCTCCCCCCCCTTCCCCATAAAATCACCCCTTAGGGTGAAAATTTCTTCGGCACAAAAAAAATTGAGTGTACCAATATAGAAATAACGTCTCTCTAAGCAAAAATCCAAAAAGTTCATCAAAATCGGATAATAAATAGCGATTTTATAAGCAATTGAATTTGAACAACCCCCCTTTTCTTTTCATTCATATTCGCGCAGTGAGAAGTGGTCATGTGTTTGGTCATAAGCTCGGGAAACATTTAATATGTTTGTTGGGCGACCTGAACTGGTACAGGGCCTCTTACAGTCGGTTACGCCCGACTGTATTTCCTTACTTGTTAGGCCCTGTACCGAAGGTACAAGAGCCTATTGGGTTTGTGCAAATGTATGTAACAGGTAGAAATAATGGTAGGAGACCCCCAAAGTTACCCCCATTATGGTCAGGAGTGATAGAGGAGTCGATATAGCCATGTCCGTCTGTCCGTCTGTCCGTCTGTCCGTCCGTCCGTCCGTCCGTCCGTATGAACGAAAGGATCTCGGAAACGGTAATAGATAGAGACTTCGTGTTTTTTGCATTCGTCTAGGACTGCTCCGGAATTTCACAAGTTTATTTTGAAATTTTGCCCCTCCCCCCCTTCCCCATAAAATCACCCCCAAGGAGAAATATTTCTTCGGCACAAGAAAAATTGAGTATGCCAGTATAAAGTTAACGTCCCTCTTAGTCAAAATCCAAAAAGTTCATCAAAATCGGATAATAAATAACGATTTTATAACCAATTGAAGTTGAATGACCCCCCTTTCCTTTTCATTCATATTCGAGCAGTGAGAAGTGGTCATGTGTTTGGTCACATGCGCGAATATGAATGAAAAGGAAAGGGGGGTCGTTCAACTTCAATTGGTTATAAAATCGCTATTTATTATCCGATTTTGATGAACTTTTTTTTGGATTTTTGACTTAGAGGGACGTTAACTTCTATACTGGCACACTCAATTTTTTCTTGTGCCGAAGAAATATTTCACCCTTGGGGGTGATTTTATGGGGAAGGGGGGGGAAGGGTATATTTTCAAAATAAACTTGTGAAATTCCGGAGCAGTCCTAGTCGAATGCAAAAAACACGAAGTCTCTATCTATTACCGTTTCCGAGATCCTTTCGTTCATAGCTCGATCGACGGACGGACGGACGGACAGACGGACGGACGGACAGAGCGGACAGACGGACAGACAGGACATGGCGTGATATCCGACTCCTTCTTTCAGCTCCTAAGACCATAATGGGGGTGACTTTGGGGGGTCTCCGACCATTATTTCTACCTGTTACATACATTTGCACAAACCCAATAGGCTCTTGTACCTTCGGTACAGGGCCTAACAAGTAAGGAAATTACAGTCGGGCGTAACCGACTGTAGAGGCCCTGTACCAGTTCAGGTCGCCTAACAAACACATTAAATGTTTCCCGAGCTTATGACCAAACACATGACCACTTCTCACTGCGCGAATATGAATGAAAAGAAAAGGGGGGTCGTTCAAATTCAATTGCTTATAAAATCGCCATTTATTATCCGATTTTGATGAACTTTTTGGATTTTGGCTAAGAAAGACGTTATCTCTATACTGGTATACTCAATTTTTTTTGTGACGAAGAAATTTTCACCCTAAGGGGTGATTTTATGGGGAAGGGGGGGAGGGGCAAAATTTCAAAATAAACTGATGAAATTCCGGAGCAATCCTAGTCGAATGCAAAAAACACGAAGTCTCTATCTATTACCGTTTCCGAGATCCTTTCGTTCATACAGACGACAGCAGACGGACAGACGGACATGGCTATATCGACTCCTCTATCACTCCTGACCATAATGGGGGTAACTTTGGGGGGTCTCCGACCATTATTTCTACCTGTTACATACATTTGCACAAACCCAATAGGCTCTTGTACCTTCGGTACAGGGCCTAATATAAGAAAAAAGGAAAAAAGAAAAATACAATCAAGTCTACAAAAGGCAAACACTTGCTTAATACATAGAAAATTTTGCGAATTATAAAATTAATAAAAAACTTTCATACACAGACACTTTTGACTGAAACGCCTAAGGTTAACAAGTAAGAAAATCACAGTCGGGCGTAACCGACTGTAAGAGGCCCTGTACCAGTGCAGGTCGCCTAACAAACACATTAAATGTTCCCCTAGCTTATGACCAAACACATGACCACTTCTCACTGCACGACTAAGTGCCTTTTAAAACATTTTTTTATGTATGAAACGAAAAGGGGGTCGCTCAAATTCAATTGCTTATAAAATCGTCATTTATTATCCGATTTTGATGAACTTTTCGGATTTTGGCTAAGAAGGACGATATCTCTATACTGGCATACTTCCTTTTTTTTGTGCCGAAGAAATTTTTACCCTTGGGGGTGATTTTATGGGGAAGGGGGAGGGAGGGGCAAGTTTTTAAAATAAACTTGTGAAATTCCGGAGCAGTCCTAGTCGAATGCAAAAAACACGAAGTCTCTATCTATTACCGTTTCCGAGATCCTTTCGTTCATACGGACGGCCAGACGGACAGACGGACATGTCTATATCGAACTCCTCTATCACTCCTGACCATAATGGGGGTAAACTTTGGGGGGTCTCCGATTATTTATTTCTACCTGTTACATACATTTGCACAAAACCAATAGGCTCTTGTACCTTCGGTACAGGGCCTAAAAAAAAACAACTCGACTTAAAACAAGTAAGAAAATCACAGTCGGGCGTAACCGACTGTAAGAGGCCCTGTACCAGCACAGGTCGCCTAACAAACACACTAAATGTTCCCCTAGCTTATGACCAAACACATGACCACTTCTCACTGCACCACTAAGTGCCTTATAAAACATTTTTTTATGTATGAAACGAAAAGGGGGGTCGCTCAAATTCAATTGCTTATAAAATCGTCATTTATTATCCGATTTTGATGAACTTTTTGGATTTTGGCTTAGAAAGACGATATCTTTATACTGGCATACTTACTTTTTTTTGTGCCGAGGAAATTTTTAGCCTTGGGGGTGATTTTATGGGGAAGGGGGGGGGAGGGGCAAGATTTCAAAATAAACTTGTAAAATTCCGGAGCAGTCCTAGTCGAATGCCAAAAACACGAAGTCTCTATCTATTACCGTTTCCGAGATCCTTTCGTTCATACGGACGGCCAGACGGACAGACGGACATGGCTATATCGACTCCTCTATCACTCCTCACCATAATGGGGGTAACTTTGGGGGGTCTCCGACCATTATTTCTACCTGTTACATACATTTGCACAAACCCAATAGGCTCTTGTACCTTCGGTACAGGGCCTAAAAAAAATAAAAAAGTATATATTACTAGCTTTTACCCGCGACTTCGTCCGCGTATCTTCCGATAAAAAGTAGCATATCTTTTCTTATTTTGCCTCATTTGTGAAATTCTACCGGTGTGGTATACCGCCCCTCTAATTTTGACCAAACTTAACCCGTTTACTTCTCCTCATCCTCTTAACATGTATACCAAATTTCATCTCTGTACCTTAAATGGATGCAACGATATGAAAAATTTTAAATATCGCTTATATGGGGGGTGGGGCAACGCTCCCACCGATTTTGTCAAAACATAGCCTATGTTCTTTTCCATCATCCCATCTATCTCTATTCCAAAATTCACACGAATTGGTTGAGCGGTTTAGCCGTAAGAGAGAAACATCCATACATCCATACATACAAACTTTCGCATTTATAATATTAGTAGGAAGTAGATGATAATGTATGTAACAGTCTGATGCATCCGAGGCAAACTATATAAATTCTGATTCTATAGAAATTTATTTGATTTAGCTCGAAGCGTCGAATTGGATTAATCATAAAAAAATACTCTGAAATGGATCAAATCGAACCTTTAAAAGTTGAGTGGACATAAACATGTACGCATGTAGCGAGAACTTGGAGACAAAATGCGATAGAGCCATCAAGTTTTGATGTTTAGGCTACCCTATTCCCCTTTTAAATAATTTGTATCCAATGAAAGTTCCGACATCTTCTTAAGGGCTACCCCTATATAAACCTACACTGTCTCTCTGAATTTTTTTATGGAAATTCTTTTATTAATGATGTATCTTACCGTAATACCTATTAAATATTCTTTATTGATCCACATTTGACCAGAAGTAGGGGTAGCCCTGTACAATTTCATTATATGATGATGATTATATTTGATGTACCAATCGATGTGCAAATCTTTTAATAAAATAAAATAAATCCATATTAGATTTTATTGTAACTTGACACACAAGTAAATCTTATTAGGTAAGAGTTTTACTTTGATGTGAAGGGTTTCACTGTATTAATTTATCACATTTGTATAGATTTGTATAGATTTCAATATATAGATATAGGCTATTAACTGTGTTAATTAAATAATAATTATTGTGGGAATTAAAAACCATTTACTAATACATTTAATTGGGTTGATGGTTTTTTTTTTTTGCCTTTATTAACCCTGCAGGGAAGTGAGTCAACTCAAATTCTAGTCTTTATAAAAGTAAGAAAAAAAAATACATATATGGAAAACTATATATATGTGATGCTAGCTCTATGATTCATTAAAATCTGAGTGTGTGCAGTCTGTATTTGATTAGATTACTTTGTTGGTTTCAATTTACTGATTTTATTTCAACAATTCTCTAAGCGCATATTTTTCTTTTTTATATGACTACCCATTTATCATGTAATCGGAGTCCAATAGCTACCAATCAAGTGACAGGATATTATTGCAAAATGCAGATAATGCGAGCAGTTACTGATAGACTTAATCAGTTAATAATTGCTACTCGAAAAACAATGAACTTCAGCCAATGAGCTTTTATATAAAACAATGGCACTGCCAACGTATCGAATAATGACTTATTTTGCAATTAAGATAACAGTCGAGTGAACACAAATAAAAGCAATTAACATCAAATTGGCAAACTTACACTTTAGTAGGCCATCATAGACAACCCAGCCGTACACTGCGGTGTCATCAAATTTAAATAAATACATGCTACAAAATAATGAAATAATTTGTAGGCTACTATTGGCCGCTGTTATTTGTATTGTAGAAGCCTTTAAAACAAAAACAAAAAAACGATATGGGCAAAGTTTATCGAGCAAGACAAAGAAGATAACAAGGACATAAAATGTACGTGATTATTGTACTTGTATAGAAGAGACGCCAAATGTCCTTCAGGCGCAACGATTCCATTGCCTGTTCTACAAACGCAAATCAAATACCATTAAAAGCAAGTGAAAGTACAATAAATGTGGGGGAGCAGGACATTGTGTGTGTATGTGTGTCTGTCTGTCTGTCTAAGGACATGGTGTCATTTGCGTTGCGGTCATTAAAAACCACAACGGAAGTGAGCAAGTGCCAGGCGGCTGACATACACAAACCACAAAGCAAAGTCGCCGGCGACAAACTGTGAAAATGAAAACCAGAAAGTTATAAAGTCAGCACGGCGCAACGATTCAATTAAATGGAATTTGTTTTATATGGTTGTGCAATGTAGTTGTTGGTGTACGCTTTATAGTGTAGTTTGCATAAGTTTGTCCAGCTTTTAATTTATATTAACTGAAATTATTATCCTTGCAGCTTAATCGACACACTCTGCAACGGCAGCGGTGCACGTTTGGCCTTGGGCGCTTCAGTGATTACTTATTTAATTGTCTACAATGAAACATCTGCACCTACGCTGGTCTTCGCCACGCTACTGGCCACAATGTACGGCGCTATGGCAGGTAAGTGTATCTATAAATCGGAGACAGGTTGATAAGTAAGAAAATATGACATATAGGTCAACATATTACTAAGTAAATAAAGCAACAAGGGACTCCTTTTAGTTTGAGGCGCTTCACGGAATTCACAAATATGAGCTTCTCACACTCTATCCGAATGGCCAAAAAAGTTGAAAATGATTTTTTGACACCTAAACATTCTTTTCATAGATATATTCATATATATTAGTGTTATTTATAACATTTATAACTTAAGAACGGCTGTACTGAATATGAAATTTATGGAGAAAGTTTATTTTAATGAAGTTTTTCTAGTAACTTCATATTTTCAATAGCAGAAATATAGGAAAGAAATTGAAAGTGGGAGCTAGCTGTGCATACGTGCATTGTATATTTGGAGATGCATCTGGAGAATAGTCAATAAGTTTATTTCAACACATCGAATATTGCGCAATGTGCTGAAATAGCTCCAGCGACCACATTGACGAATTTTATTTCCATTTGCAAAAGCAATCCGTTTGCACCAACTCTGCAAACCACCTTCAGAACGCTTCATCGAGAAAATTTGAAAGTAGAAAGCAAGCTATGTGGTTCCTGATTAATCGGATGGGCGTTATGCAGATTTTCTTGGTCGCATTTACACAATTCATTCGAAGAATGACTAATGCTTCTACTTGCGGTTGTTGCTGGTGAATGTTTCTGAGCCGACATCACTTCGAACTGTCAATGGTGTAGTGTGCTCAAGGGCGTATACAGCTTTCGGCGAAAGGGGGGCCGCTGTCATCGAAGGGGGGGGTTGGGTGGTGGAGCTAACTTTGTAATTTTTTTTTTTTTTAGTAGGCAAAAGTTTGAAATATAAATTTTTTAACGAAATTTTCAAAATGATGGGGGGGGGGCAAGGGCCTCGATTAAGTGTGCTCAACATTCTTTGCTGGATGTCAATAGCTCAATTTGCTTATAAAATCACGGAAGTAATTGTTTTTGCATCTGATTCTGAATCAGATTCTCACATATGCTATAGTTATTTCGACATGGTTCCCATCGAATCCACGTGAACTGTGGAAAAAAATAAGGATGACATGTCTAAAGATATATTTCATCGATTTCTTAGCAGTTGAAGTGAATAAGATGATATGTAGCCAGGCTTCGATTTTATTCGAAGAAATGTGTTACGTCATGTGGAACGGTTAGTGAAAATTCCAACGCGATATCATAGAATGAACGACGCTTTCAATCGGGAATCGGAACATAAGATACCAATCAGTTCGAATGAATTTACCTCTGTTAAACCCCCAACCGAAGGAAGTGTACATTAATTAAAGCATTGGAAAGACATTCTCCATGTTGTTGGTTTTTGCCACTGTTCGCACGATATATCGTGAATCAGTCAGCAATGGACAATGTTTTGATAGCAAGTAAAATCATTATCTGAGATGATTGCACAATGGAGCACAAACGCGAGCTATGAGCGATCGTCGTAATAATGCAATAAGTCTTGGAAGCGCAATAATTCTACTGTCCGGCCTTTTCCGCCAAACACTACTAGCTATTCCAAGATCTAACGCTGCCTATTAAATAAAAGTCTCCATCTGCGACTCTGTGGCTCTATGTGGAGAATCTTCAGCCATTGACCAGCATAACAGATGCATTGCTAAACGATTCATCTGTCGAAGATTTCTCGAAGCAACTGCTGACTGTCGGCAATGGTCGTGTTCCTGATGATGATTCGAACAGATTGATATCGTATGATGTTTGAATTTTTGTCTCAACAAAGGACAAAGTGTACCCGAACAACATTGCTTACAACAAAAATTTCAATTGGTTGAATTCTTGCGGCAAAGAACAAAGGAATGGATCACTTGAACTTTACAATTTAAAACCAAATCTTTGGTACAAAGCATCAAATCTATCCTACTCGATCGTAACAAACGAAACTAAAGCAACCAACTATCCAACTCTATTTTTGAACTCATTGGATCCGCCTAGCGTGCGACCGCACATATTGACATCTGAAGGTTGGCTTGGTGGTTATCATGCTTCGAAATCTGAACCAACCAAAACTATGTAACGGTGGTGAAAAATCACATGTTCTCAATCCGAGAATTCACATAATTCCAACCGTTATGCCATTTGAGCAAGCAATTCAAGGTAATAGTACGTTCACACTGTTATGGATAGTGCGTACCAAAGTTTATGCAACAGGGTCAAAAAGCTGCTTGTCAGGAAAAAACAGCAGGGTACAAAACTGTTCCTAGAAAAGGTCACTCTGAACGCGATTACACGATGCAATATAAGAGATAAACATCACCAAAATTCCCTATTCGCAAAGCTGGGTCAGGGCCAGCTGGGCCAGATTCCCCAAGAGCGTGCGGAAACTTTTGCCAAACTCTTAGAGGCTAGGTTCCAACCTTTTGACTAATAAATCATTATGCTGTATAAGTCCGAAAAGAACCTATCGGTCCTTCACTCATACCGATCGTCGAGGTTAACAAGAGGATACCAACCTTTTTCTTTGACTTCAGAACCTAGACATCTGATGGGTTTTCGATAGAGGTTGGCATGCCGGTCTACTGTGAAAATTAAAAGGCATCCTCTCATCTCAGCTGCAGTATCCTGACCCAGAGAACCTTTACGGTGGTTCTGGATGGTTTGGAGCTCAACACGAAAAAGAATATTTTCGCTTGGGACATGCCTACTGCGCATACCATTCCGATAGAGGATCCCAAAGACTTTTTCACTGCTACATTTGCTGGCGACACAGTCATTCTTGCCATCATTGCGTGTACAACGCCACTGACATGTTCCAGCTGTAGCTTTACAATTTTGGCAAATGGGCTAATAGGTGGAATATTAGTTTAAACCTTACCAAATTTGATACATATTCAGAAGTCACGAATGCCCTGTGGTCTTCCTTCTAGGTCCGCTGATTGGCCACTACGCTGTTTACAAATATCTAGGAGTGTACCGAGATAAGCCCCTCACATTTGTAACACATATAAAGCAAACATTGCAGCCGCTTGGAGCTATGGAATAACAGGAGCGCCATGGCATATGCGAACAGCATATACCATAGGACCTAAAAGTCCCTAAAATTGGGGATGTCATTAATAAGCAGACCGCAGACTATATAGAAAAACTTAATAGTTATCCAAATCAGCTAGCAGGGACCTTCTGGACCGCAGAAGAAAGGAGGGAGTTAAAATGGAAAGACTCAAACAAAGGATTATTCCTAGGGATTTAAACTTAAGGAGTATAGACCAACCGCTATTTCGTACCATTTTCTTATACATCATTTCTCATGTACAGCAACCTAAGGTGAGTGGATGTGGCCTTATCGGTCCGCCAATCTTTTAACCAATCCGACAAAAAACTTTTGTGAATTATAAGAGTCGCAGTATAGACATCTAAAGTGCCGCATGGTTACAAGTTTATATCAAATAAAACTTTCGATAAATTTATAAAGTATCAAATTCCTCCCCTATGCACCATTTTTATACGCTGCAGAAAAATATTTATAATCAGGGTAGGTGCCACCTAATGCAACATTATTCTTTTGATGCTTCGAAAGATTGTTCTCCTTCTAATTTGTTTACTAAATACAAAGAGACATCCATTAGGAAGCGAAACTCAACACCTGATCTTGAAGCAGACTTGGTTATGGCTGGTTATTTCTGTCTTATAACACTAAAGTTGAAATTCTCCAAGGTTACAGACCGTCCATGACATGATGACGATATTGCGGGTACTTGGTCTTATCTTCATTCTTTAATAGACCAAGTTCTTCAAGCTCTGAAAATGCCCTGCTACATCGTCGTTCTTGTGTGCCGATGATATCGATATGTTCAATTTACTCAAATAGCACCATATAAATCTGGATTATCGAGCCAGATGTTTTCTTTATGTATGGGAATTGATTTACTCCAAGAACAAAACGGACTACCCTGGCTTGAATTTATCCTCATATCAAAGTTAAACTATTGCGTTGTTCCCTACTTACTACTTATTCGCGTGGCTGTTTTAGTAGAGCAGTCCTGCCCTATCCATTGTTTTCCAGATTGCATTTATCGAGAGCATCAACCAGGGCTAGATTGTTACACCGTCTCTGTAGATGATTTAAACATTTCAGGTGAGTATCATGGTACCAAAATCTTTTGCAGTGATCGTCATCACAGGGAGATCATATTCAAAGTTTTCTATTTGTCATCAGTGGTGTTCTTTGTTTTGCGGTGATTTGTCCCAAGCCAGGTGCACCAATCATTAATTGAAGGGAGTCGTCTTTTTCACTGAGTATAATCTGCCCCGAACAAATCTTTATAAGATTCTCAAAGCAGAACTGTTAAGCTTTTGCATATAGCTCATATATAAACAGACACAGAATAAAATGTTTCTTCGTCATGTAGCAAATAGCTATTATTGTGTAAAAAATATCTATTCTCACATTTAAAAACTTTGAACAGTTTTGAAAGATGATTTTCAATTTATTTAAAGCAATACAATTTTTTTTATATATAATTCAAACTTCTAGGAGATAGCATCTCACTGACGCATGTTCATTGTCAAAAATCCAATGAAGACAAGCCGCTGTGAGTCTTAAACTCATTTTAAAAACTTATTTATTTAACATTGAATTTTATCAAAAAATATATTTTCAACTTTTACCAATCATAAACACTTATTAAACTCACCTCGTATACAGCTTACAACAAGTAGCGCTAATTAATTGCAAATTGAAATCTCTTTTATTCTAGCACGCTGCAAGACCAGTTTACGCTCTTTGCAGATGCCCTACATACGCGCAAGTAACAAATTCGATTTCGGTTGCCTTTTTCTGGCCACTTGGTTGGATGCGTTGGCCATAATGTGCGCCTGTGCCGCTTTGGCACGTACGCTAAGCACTTGTCTGGATGCCATGACCGGCGGCTTGGCGCGTATACTCATTTTAGGTAAGCAGAAAAAATTTCTATGCGCGCACATTATTTTCGACAGCACTGTAATTCATATTTGTTTTGCATACTTTTAGGACGCAATTCACCCGCTAACGAACCATGGCCAGATGTGCTCGGCGTCGCTGTTGTTTTTCTTGTCACGGGCATGTTTATGCTGGGTCTGGAGGTATATTTAAACTACTGTACACTATTTCTCATATATAAAACATAAATTTTTAAACACTTGCCTCTTCATCTTTTTGCACTCAAAGCACTCAAAGGCCTTCAGTCTCATCATGACGCTCAGCATGTTTGGCTTAAATGCAATTCTGAGTGCTGTCGGCTGGTGGAAGGGCGATTTTCTTGAATGGTCGGAGAGTTACTTTCAGCCAAATGGCATTAATAGCGTAAGTTTCTGTTTTTATATATATATATATATACCCTACATTTATTCATTAACCTAAATGGAATGAAATGTAAGTTAAGGGTTTTATTTTATTGGGTCATTGCACTGCAGGCGAAATGTTTGTATAAAAATGTTATTGATTTTCATTTTGTGTGAGTTTAGCAGCAGTTCTAAGTATTTGAATGCGTTTTTGGCGCGATTTCTGACGTGACTTGCGCTATTTGCGTGCACAGTCGATTGAGGTGCGCTGCAGGAAGAGGATATAAGCTTTTGATTAAACATAAAAAGGTGCTACTGACTAACGTTTTATGCCAAGTATTTGCTGTCTAACATGGCATATGATTGATTAGTTTTTGTTTATTTTGTAAAGGGGAGCATTTACATGCATATAAGTACTGCAATTTTAAGAATCATTGAATGTAAAAACAAGTAAGAAAATCACAGTCGGGCGTAACCGACTGTAAGAGGCCCTGTACCAGTGCAGGTCGCCTAACGAACACATTAAATGTTTCCCCAAGCTTATGACCAAACACATGACCACTTCTCACTGCACGACTAAGTGCCTTTTAAACCATTTTTTTATGTGCCTGAAACGAAAAGGGGGGTCGCTCGAATTCAATTGCTTATAAAATCGTCATTTATTATCCGATTTTGATGAACTTTTGGATTTTTGCTAAGAAGGACGATATCTCTATACTGGCATACTTACTTTTTTTGTGCCGAAGAAATTTTTACCCTTGGGGGTGATTTTATGGGCGAAGGGGGGGGAGGGAGTTTCAAGTTTTTAAAATAAACTTGTAAAATTCCGGAGCAGTCCTAGTCGAATGCAAAAAACACGAAGTCTCTATACTATTACCGTTTCCGAGATCCTTTCGTTCATACGGACGGCCGGACGGAGCAGAGCGGACATGTCTATATCGACTCCTCTATCGCTCCTGACCGTGATGGGGGTAGTACTTTGGGGGGTCTCCGATTATTATTTCCACCTGTTACATACATTTGCACAAAACAACGAATAGGCTCTTGTTGCACCTCCGTACGGGCCTAAAAGGAGTGAATATACAAATGGAAGAAGGGAAACATAATTTTACTTTAGAGCTATTACTACTTTATTTTCAGACTTTTGTTAATAATTTAAAGTTAAACTAAAAAGGTGTTGATTAAGGAAACAATACTAGAAACTCAAGTCTATAAATTGCAATTCTTTCGTCCTGCTCCACACTAAAACAAACTTTCAGAAAATCGAACCAAATGAGAATTTAAATAATGGACTTTAATGCTCATGTTGAACTCAAGATCTTTTAAATTTGAAAACTTGAACTGTACCAATTGTAAATTGGAAATTTTGGTTTACGAAAACCAATGATTTCCATTTTTTCTTTTCGAGCTCATTCATGGACTCAAGTAAATATGGATCTTCGATCAACCGTCTAATCTGTGCGTCATTCTAGTATGCTGGACTTCGAGATACTATATGCATCCATTAAACTTCACTTTTATATAATTGAAATGAGTTTAAAATTCCATAGAATTGTCGTTTTAAGCCATACTAAACCACACCAAAATGTTTTTTTATAAAAAAAAGGATTTGTAAGAGATCTACCTTGACAAACGTTGTAGTCGAGTGAGATACCCTGTTCTCGCACTGAATCCAAAATTTGTTTGAGGAATATATTAATATGTATCTGGATTCGTGTGAGATATTTTATTGGAATTATTGTAAGATACTCTAACAAAAAATTAAGCCAAACAGTAAAATGTTTTTCATACAAAGAAGGGGACAGCTACCCTTGGTGGTCTGATATGCACCTATATGGATGATCTATCAATCGTTCCAAAGATTTTATATGGCATTGATTCAGAATAATTGCAATTTAAATTGCCAAGAACATAAAAATATGAAACTAAAATTATTTCATTTCTGTATAGTTAATGCTTGCCACCGCGCTGCTAACGTATGCCTTTCCTGGCGACTATCCAACACAGCGTACTGGTCTACAACGCTATATTGGCACAATTCTGATAGCACTGGTCACCATATCGCTGCTGCTGACCGCAATTTGCCTCTCGACTATAGTGCATTACAAGTGGGTAGCGTCAACAAAACAAAAAAAAAATATTTATCATAAGTCTTATAAAAAATTTGCTAAAACGTTTTATACTTACAGACCTGTCGAAGAGTATATTGCGGTGCCGCTGTTTACTATACTGGATGAACTTGGCTTTCATCGTTTGATACCAGCTGGTGCCTGTTTATTGCTGCTTACCAGTTCCGGTGCCTTTCTTGAGCTGTTTCAGGAACTTTACGGTGTTATTGTACGCTTTGCCACGTCCGAATGGAAAATACTGTCAAAACAGATAAGCTATGAGAGTTCGGATAGTGGTAATCCAGTGCTGGCGGTTTTTATAGGCGGTAAGTTTTATTTTTGGGAACCATATTGATTTTTAGCTGATGAACAAATATTGGAGAGCTACGTAAACAATTGTTTCGGTTTTAGTTACTAACTTTTTCATTGCATATTACAGGCAGTCTTTGTTGCATGTTGGCCTTTGCCTGTCCACTGCAGCATCTCAGCTATACACTGGCAGCAAGCCACATAGGCTCAGTCAGCTTACGCGCATTTTATTTGCTCTATACGCCTTATAGGCCTCGATTTATGCAGCAATGCAGTAAGTTGGCTTGCTAAGCTACTTTAAGAAATTTTCAACTAATAATAGATACCAACTTTCTCAGGTTCAGATTCATCGCTCTCATACAGTCGTCTCTCCACTGCGCCTATGGTCAAGAACAATAGCAGCAGCAGCTCCTCAAGCAGTCGTCCCAGACGCAGTCTCTGGAATATAAGCCTAAGCAAACAGAGCGGTATGAAGAAACCCAAGAGTAAAACAAAAAACAAGAAAGAAGTAGAAAAGGAATGGCTTTTATTGGGTGAACCAACCTCTCCATGTCCACAGCGTGAAACGCGTGATGTAGAGTCGACCATACTATCCGATGGTGAGCCGCCGGTAAGTGTTACAGTTTGCAGCACTAAAGCAGCACAAATTTAATATTTTTTTTTAAATAGCCCTCAGATTTTGAATATCCCGAAAAGTTTGATAAATCCGATTCAGACACTTCCACAGATATTGATGCCATTGTGGATGAATATCGCCAGAAAATAAAGGTAGCGTATATAGATTTTTTTAATTACATATTATACACATTTTTCAATGCCTGCAGGTCACCACTTCTGGACCAATGGAGCGCTCGGTGCGTATGCCTACCATCAGCTCTTGGCGTGTCACCATTTTTGCCATTGTTGCCATATTTCTGGGCATAGCACTAACCATTGCTGGTCTCTTGATGCACTGGGCACCTGCTACAGTAACCGGCACCGTTGGCGTTTTCATTTTTACAATAATGATGAATTTGATACCAAAGTACACAGGTAGCGTTGTCAATGTCAGTCCAATACTCTGTGGCATGTCCTTGCTGCTCAGTCTTGTGCTATTCTCTGCTTGTGCCGAACACTCTTGGCCGGGCATTATCTTCTGGCTAATGGCTGGTCTAATCATGCTAATACGTTGCGATAAATATTGTTGCAATTGCTTTGAACATACAACAACAATTAATGAGCAATTGATACCAAGCGTATCGGCCAAGTCACACTCATCGTCATCAGCAGGAACGACAACAATACGCATGCCACGCCCACCCAAGGGCATTGTTACCATACCGACGCGTGTAAATGTAAATAGATGACATTCGGAGTCCTCGGAGGGCGAGGACTTGTTTCACGATGATTTCAATGTGCGCGATTTCGATGAGGATGATGAGGACGAGGAGGATTGTTGGACTGAGTAAAAAGATTGAAGCATGCAAACTTTCTATACTTAAATTAGCTTTGAATTAAAAGAGGAGAAAAGTGCCGCCGCCGCCTTTCTAAAGAAATTACAAAGAAACAACTAAATACGTAGTTAGCCTAGCTTACAATTGAATAAATTAAAAAAAAAAATTATAAAGATGTATATTGATATAAAAATTTTCAAATATTTATGCATATTAATTAGTTTTTAAATAAATTTCAACAAGAAATGCAAAATAGTTTTTAGCTGAAGCCATAAAGTTTTAATGTGCTGCATTATTATATAATATAAACAGCCAGTATTATAATACATAAAGAACAAAAACAAACGATTTCGAAAAAAAAAACAATAAAAAACAACAAGAAAATCATTTAAATAGTTTCTACAAATCTACTATTTCAAAGTTTTCTGCATTCGCCATTAGATAATCAAGCGGTTCTTTTCAATTGCTAACATTGATGGCAATGCCATAATCTTCATCCACTTGCATGATACGCGTAAACATCTCCGAACGATCACTGTTCATATAACGATCAAAGGCTTCCGGTTCTGTTGCACGCATTTTATTTGCCATTCCTTTCGGCATCTTTGTCAGCGGTTCACAAATGGCTGCAAGTACAAGCGCACCCAAACGTGCACGACGACAATCTTTTTCAAAATCGGTTTTGGTTATGGTATTAGCATCAATGCCAAGTGCTGCAAAGCGCAGCTGTAACTGCTCGAAATAGTAATCCAAACACTGTGCCTCTAGTGCGTGTCGCACCGTAAGCGTTGAGGTTACATAAAGCATGAAGAGTACATCTACGATCCCAAGTATCACGATGACAGAGCACATTTCGCAGCTGCTTTGAGGGCATTGTCAGCTGCTCTGCATTGCATAGAATATTGAACAGTTTGTGCTCAATGAAGCTTTTAGCAGCGGGTGTTTGGAATTTTTTATGCATTTTGGCTAGAAAGATGATGCCCTGTAAAATATTAGGAAGATATTTTTATGAAAAATAGATAAAACTTATTTACTAACTGATTTACAACTAACTTATTCGACTGAAGAGGAACTAAATCCCTGATGTGCTCATATTCAGATGACTGACTTCTTGTGTTAAAACTATTAATTAATCTTCATAGTTTGTCCTGCATGAGCTCAATATTTGATAAGCTATGCAGTCTAAGCGTTGGGAAGGCCCAAGGCAAGCCATAGATTAGTCTTATTGTTAGGCCCTGTACCGAAGGTACAAGAGCCTATTGGTTTTGTGCAAATGTATGTAACAGAAGAACTAATTGTCGAGACCTCCCAAAGTTCCCGTATGGTCAGGAGTGATAGAGGAGTCGATATAGCCATGTCCGGTCTCTGCCGCCCGTCGTTTAATTTTCATTCATATTCAGCGAGCAGTGAGCAATGGTCATGTGTTTGGTCATATGCTCGGGAAACATTTAATGTGTTTGTTGAGGCAACCTGAACTGGTACAGGGCCTCCTTACAGTCGGTTACGCCCCAACTGAAATTTCCTTACTTGTTTTGTTTTGACTCACTTTGGGTTTCTTCATTAAGTGACTCCAAGCGGCATTGGCCAATTTGAAGGAGTTAGAGGGTGGCTATCATAAGAATCTATGATTTATATATTATGGTTGATATATAGAATATTCCAGATTATATTTTTTTTATGCTTATAGTCTGAAGGTACGCCACTGCTTACATTTTCTATTAAATTAGTTTTAAAGTAATCAGAATACATTGTTCTTTTCTCTTTTCAAAAGGTCTATGTAAAGGATTTCCTTGGTGCACCTTGTTTGTTTCAATGTTCTCTCTTTTCGGCATCCAGCAAAAAAATGTCATCATGTTTACGTCCCACCTTCCCTGATAGCGAGTTTCGATGACTTTCATATCTTGATGGAAACGTTCACCTTGTTCTTCACTTAAATGTCAAGATGAGTGTCTAGGAAATGCTTAGACTTTGGGAAGGTTAGTTTTAGGAAACTTCTCGAAAATTAAGCTAAGCTGCTTTCTCCCGATGTTTTATTGTACTGATTAAAACTATCCTTGCTACTTAATATGTAAGAAAGGGAAAATAGGTCCGAGGAAAAATATGCACCACTACTGTAAACTAAAATTTTGAGAAATACGCTTCAGTAAGTTTGTGTTTGACCACCAGTAAAATCAGACATGGTGTGCAAAAAGAAAAGACAGGTGGGTGCCCAGAGAAATTCATTGTTAAATCTGCTGCTAAGTCTCTGATGTGTTGGATGAACATCTCGAAAAAATTTCAAATTCACCGATAGAGAATCGAACCATATTAATAATGGGGGTAACTTTCGGGGGTTTATGACCATTATTTCTACCTGTTACATACATTTGCACAAAACCAATAGGCTGTTGTGCCTTCGCTACAGGGCCACAAAAAATTGAACATACATGTACGGCACACACTAGTATGTATAGTGTGTACCTGGACAAGAGGCTCACTTTTATGAGTCATCTATATCACACTGTCACAGCGGGCGAAAAGAGAAGTGTACGCACCAAATCGGTATATATTTCTCGGAATCACATATGCATTACACATTACATATTGCCGTTAAATAAATTAGAAGGCAAGTAGTGACAATAATGTGATCATCTGAGCCCAATATGCCATTCCCACGTTGGAACGACCAGGATTTGTTAGAAAGGAGACGATCTACACACTAACAAAAATTCTCGTACTTGAGCAATGGTAAGCGTGGATGAGCTCTCAGCTAAGTTCATCAAGCAATATCTGGACCAATAAAAGTATGCATGACTGGAATATCAGTGTTCTTGGTCGTATGTTCAAGAAAGAAGACCCCGTTATTTTCGCCAACTACTACTAAGTCTCCTTTCAATCGATTTTAAAATTCTTTCACGCATAGTGTGTATAACTGAAGCCATATATAGATGGACTGATGGAACCGTATCAGTGCAGCTTCAGGCCAAAACAGTCGTTACCAAATATTTACATTGTGACAAATCTTGAAGAAAATTCAAGAGCTTAACACGGATACACACGAGTGTGTATGTGATTTCTAAACAATTAGTTCGAGGTGTAGTGAAACTACTTGTGCTATATTGCGATCATAAAAAGAACTTGACGTTTGGCAGCTACCAACTATAAGAGACTTCATTAAATTGATTTTGTTTGTTGAGAACGACCTATATTTGAAGAATATTAGATAGGATCCATCAAATTAAGATATACTGCGATTGTCTTTGAAGATATCAACAATATTTGGACAATTGAATCTTGTTCGTGTTTAAAACCTAAGAAGTTCCCATCAATGAAACAATTTTTTTGTTGGATCAAAGAAATGAAAGGAAAATGGTTATAAGCGATGTTTATAAGAAACACTCGGCTAGATTAATGAAATGAAAGCAAATACAAAACGAAAAATTCTGTCCCAGCAAATTGTAATAAAGATCCAGTGTGTGAATCTTCCTTAGAAGCATAAATGAGAAAATAGAAGTTTCAGAAGAGCATATTGCTATCTTAGCGGAAACTGTATCAATTTATTTGGGACACACAACGCCAAGTTTGGCACCGCTAACATCGATCACAACTTTATTAGAGGGTCAAGGTTGGAATTTAGATGACGTGATTTGTTTTGGATCAGACCGAACTCCGATTAACACCTGTTGAAAAGGTGGTTTAATATTTAGAGGAATATTTGTAAAGACCGTTACAATGGTGTATTTGTATGCTTCATGACAACGAGTTACCCCTTCGTCATTTATTCATGACTTTAGATGGTCGCACCTCGGAACCTAGAGAATATTCCGGACCTATTGGAAAACTACTTTGTCTCTTTGTGCAGTGGATGGTAATTTAACTGACTTGCCGGATGAACTAAGTACGGACTAAAAATATCTTTCTGAAATATGTTAAGCTGAATCAACTAGTTCCTGCAGTCCTAAGCCAGCAAACCGCAAGCCTGTAAAAATAGCGCACTCGAGATTGCTTACTTTTGGTAATTGTATACTCAGAATATACGTAAATACCCTCAATCCATCAAATTTTTCATTGCTTGTCAACTACGTGGTTGAAGTTGACGTTCCTAATTAAGCAAAAGACTTCTTTAAAGGAAGGAGCCAAACATATTTTTCAATTGATTATGTACTTTCGATTTATATCCGAAAATATGAGATCTGTTATTGATTTTTAAATTGAAAGAAATCCTCTATTTGCGCAACCAGAAAACCTTTTCTGTATATTGTTCGATCATAGAGACCACATTCGGGTACTGGCATTGCAATGAATAATCAAAGCTAAAAACTAATTTCTCTGCTAGAGATTTTGTGGCACAAGTGTCGGGTTACAGCACCGCCGATTCTTCGACATATTTATAATGAGGACCAAAAAGAACAAAGTTTGGAAATTCGTGACTTTCCTTGTGACACACAATCTGGAAGGTTGTGTTAAACTGGTAACAGAGGCCCCACAAAGTGTAACTGATGCCACTTCTAGAGATGACTTTAATAGAACCAGATTGCAATTCAGAAAAGCAATATTAAATTTTTACCAATAAAAAAAATTTAAATTTTTATATGTAGTTTATTATAAGCTTCTTTTCTTTATTGTATTTTCTTGTTGTAGCATAGCTCAAAGAAAACAAGTAAGGAAATGTCAGTCGGGCGTAACCGACTGTAAGAGGCCCTGTACCAGTGCAGGTCACCTAACAAAAAGATTAAATGTTTCCCGAGCTTATGACCAAACACATGACCACTTCTCACTGCGTTCCAATTCAATTGCTTATAAAATCGTCATTTATTATCCGATTTTGATGAACTTTTTGGATTTTGGCTTAGAGAGGCGTTAACTCTATATTGGTGCACTAAATTGTTTTGTGCCGAAGAAATTTTTAGCTCGTGGTGGGCGATTTTATGGGGAAGGGGGAAGGGCAAAATTTTAAAATAAACTTGTGAAATTCCGTAGCAGTCCTAGTCGAATGAAAAATACACGAAGTCTCTATCTGTTACCGTTTCCGAGAATCTTTCGTTCACACAGACGGACAGACGGACAAGTCTATATCGACTCCTCTATCAATCCTTACTATAATGGGGGTAACTTTGGGGGGGTCTCCGATCATTATTTCTACCTGTTACATACATTTGCACAAACCCAATAGGCTCTTGTACCTTCGGTACAGGGCCTAATAACAGGTGGTGCCGCTCTGTCCAGCAGAAAGCTGAAACTTTTGCCGACAGTCTAGAAAATCGTTTCAAACCATGCTGTCTGACCTCACCAGCAGATGTTACTAATACTTTAGACCATCAGCGCTGCACTAAAACCGCTAAAAGCTTCAGGTTACGATGGTACAGACAGCCAAGTGTCTATCAGTTCATGGCACTATGTTCCTCGTGCTCTTATTTAATGCCATCTTACAATGGAAATGTGCAGTAATTACTATTATTAATTAGGACCGGTCGACTCATACAGGCCGATCAGTTTACTCCCATTATTCTCGAAGTTATTCGAAAAAATATTTCTGGACAGATTATTGCCAATTTTGAATAAAATGAACATCATCCCCGTTTGTCAGTTTTGTTTCAGACATTAGCACGGCACTTCAGAGCAAGTTTACAGAGTTGTTCATCACATCCTTGACGCTTTTGCTGTGTTCTTAGATGTTCAACAGGTCTTTTGATCGAGTTTGGATTGAGGGATTGATGCTAAAAATTTAATCTTTTAACGGCTTATTACAGTAACTTAAAATTTTTCTTATTCGAACGAAGTTTCCTGGTAACAGTCTTAGATACGACCAATACTTGCTGGTGTAACCCAAGGCAGTGTACTAAGTCAAACCCTCTTTTCCTTGTACACTACAGACGTACCGAAACCAATGATGAAGCGTAGAGAAGAACCGCTCCGATTCCGAATTTTTTAGATATATATGTAGAGTATTAAAGCTTCGGTTCTACCGAAATTAACTTTTAAAATAATATTTGATTTTAAAATTTTTACCTTTGCACCAGTCAAATACCACTCATTAGCCGTAGACAACTGTAGTTCGATTAAAACTTTCTCAAACTTTTCACCAATATTTATACCAGCTGTCAGTTCCCAAGCAATGCTAGCTGCATGCAACTCTGCTAATAGACGCAGCACAACTTTGTAGTGTGTCATGTCATATATCTGTGTCGGTGCCAAGTGTTTGTACTCATATGATAGATCCTCGAGTACTATTAAATCATGACGTGTATAATAACAGTTGGGATAGAGTTTATTTGAGGCTGTGTAGAATAATATGTGTATATAGTAAAGTCAAAATTAGATTATTTTTCGTAATATCTACGCACCATAACGCTGCACATTTGGCAATATCTCTGTGTAAATACTCGTCTCTTTGCCGAAAAACCCTTTGCGTTCGCATTCATTTCGATGCAATTCGTTGCTATATGGCACAGTTTTAACAAAATAATGCAACACTTTAGTTTCAGCGTGCTTTAAAATACAGATTCAGCTTTATTTATATATTTATGCACTTCAATATAAAATATTCATAACACTTACTTTAACAGCAACTGTCAGCGTCATTTTATAATACTCGCCCATATAACCCACAAGTTCACTTGAACCGCGTTTGATTTCGCAATTAATTATTTCCACATCTTCAAAATTTTCTAATTTAAGCGTTTTCTCTGCGATTATGCGACACTCGCTTGTATTAAGTAGTTCAGTCTTCATTGTTCGACTTTCGCAGTAAAAATGGAAAGTCTTCCATGTGATAGCTTGAGCAGTTGTTAAGTAGTTGTTCACCCATCGCTGATATCTTGATTAGATTAGAATATAAATTTGAATAGCAGTGTCAACTTTAATAACACTTGTCTGTCTCTTGGTGCAAACTTTGTATCATATATGATTATTAAATTTGAAAAAAAAAAAATATAAAATTGTTCTTATCGTGAAGATCAACTATATGATACCCTACTTTATCACTTAAACATATTCATAAAATTTTAGTTATTTATATTTTCGGATATGCCTAGCCAGCTTGAAATTCATTTGTATTTAAAAATAGCTATTTTCCCGGCTGCTTCAATTACAACACCTTGATTTTAAATTTTCTTAACCTAATGTTGGGGTCTGGGAGCTTATGATTTATAATGAGGAATGAGCTATAATGAAGTCTATTTGTCGCTCATTTTGTCATTATACAGATTTCTCTATCACCCATGAGGTACTGTGTAGTGTGATACGATCCAATTATTTTAAATTGCTCCCTATGATCCCTATGGGACATCTGCATAGATCAAGTTCTATGACAATCTATGGCAAGCCTGAATACTTGAAATTATCTGTCAGATAAGAAGCTGTGAAGTCGTTTGCTAAAGAAAAGTGGTGTATTTGTTATCTCTACCTTTTTAAGCATCTAGGGTTACCACGCCAATTGATTTCTATTACATAAGTTTATTCCTTATTGTCCAAGGGTAATTTATATTGTTGACGAAATAGATTATTGTTGTACTCTAAGTGGAGATTTAGTCTAATTTTGATTGTCATCTCTAAAATTTAAAAAAAATTTATAGATTAGGATAATATGTTAAGATAGGATATGAAAATATGTTACGATTTTTAAAATACTACTAGTAACTCTCACGATTTATCAAGTGTGTGAACAGGTTTTTTCTAAATAACTAAATATTTTTGCCTGCAGAATTCGAGGAACTGAAGAATAAGCGTTAGCGGATAAAGAGCCTCGGATAATAAGCGGGTGTTTGCTTCTGCAGCTCAGACAAGGCGCTTGAGGTGACGTCTTCCCTAAAAGACTTATTATCTTTCCTATCTTTTACCTCTTTATCTCTTCACACTCTCTCCACTCCCAGTCATCATTGGGTTTAGATTTGCAGCCGAAAGTATATTCAGGCAGTATTCACACGGAACCTTTGCAATACCTGGTCGCCTGGCAGAGTAATTAAGACCTTATCGTGTTATTGGGTACTATGACACAATTGACCTAATCATCCCCAAACTCGTGGAAACGCTTATGAATATAAATAAAATTAATAAATTAATGCGGCACACTACTGTTTATAATCCCGACTATAAGTTGGATGAAATCGTCAAAGACGAGGTCCTTCTGATCTATTTAACAGTGCAACCCTTAGAAGCAGCAAAGAAAGAAGTACAGCCAGTAAAGTGAAGAGTGACAAAACGCCCAAACGTTGTGCTAAGCGGGAATAACACTATCACCCTCCGGCTGAAACTGCCACAACGAGGGCTTGTTAGCGATCAAAGCCAGAGAGCTGTCCAAACTGCGTCACAGCACAAAGAAAGCGGTACCGGACCAGACATGGAGAGCCTGAAGTCCTGAGGAACCACTCAAGAGGGGATTGAGTGGAGCTGGATATAAATGGTACCTACGGTAACTACAAAGGGGCTATAAGCCAGAGGTAGCCAGAGAAGAGCACTTGAACGCAGCGTCCAACTTGTGCCCGAAAACGGCAATGGCCAAATATGGAAGAAACGAAAACAGGCAGGTCTGATAATTCAGCAATGATAAAAGTACGCAAGGAAAGGCCTAGCTTTGCTGGTCTAGCAAAAGGCATTAAAATAGCAGTTCTATCCGAAAGTTATACTTTCTCGGGAAAACCTGGGTAAGGTAAAGGAAGCTTTAATTGCAGGTATGAAGCCAGGCTGGTTATAGCAGCTGAGAATATACTTCATGTCGAGTCTAACATTGGCTGAAGGATGTTGTCCCAAAATTGAACATCTTGAAGAAGGTACCAATGACAACGTCCAGAGGTGCCGAATACGACTTTGCAAGAACAGGAGCAGCATGTCCCTTCACAGATCCAGAGCCATTCTGTGGACTCGAACCAGGTACAATGAGAATCATGAACAGAGAAAGAGAATGGAGCAAGATACTTTTTGTGGGAGAAGTATGAAGGCTTAAGAAAAAGTAAAAAATTGCTACGCCCTTAGAACAAGAAAACATCGATCTAAGAATTGTATCGGGCTTCCTGACTGAACACTGCAGACTTAAAATACACTTATGTCAAATTGCCGATTGGGTCTAGAAGATGACACAACTCTGGAGTCTTATATTTATTTCCCTAGGTGCGCTCTTTGGCAGGTTCTTGAGGCAAACATTTGAAATTTGTTAAATGAATTAATGATATCCTGAATTTCGCTTAATGTTATGGGGAGTTCGATAGTATTTATATCCTATTTTTGCAGGAAATTTGTACTTATGTTGTGGTGTCGGAGAACCCCTCAGGTGATGCCTTTTCCTCACTGATTCTTGTCAGCTTGCAAAATGGTTTTGAATTTGCCCCAAGTTTGGAAAGCTTTTGGTCTCCAGATAAAGTTTTTATATTAAATTTTTTTTTTAATTCTGTTTTAAGAAAATGAAGTCTGGCTTAAAAATTGGCTGTCTAGTTCCAATCCTACGTCTTTGTACAGCATTTCTGTTTGAGATTAGATTTGATATATCCACTGCAAGTTTTCTGGAAAGTGCATGGCTTTCTGAATACATAATGTTCTATCGAGTCGCCTATGTCATGTGTTGTCTTTCCTTGAACACGTTATTAATTCAACAGATAACAGGTCCCTGTTAAAAAACAGGTTCCGAAAACTATTTTCGGCGAGAAAGTCTAAAACGAAAAACATCTAATGGGCACAGGTTATCTTTCTCACTAGAACGTATAGAAGTTTGGTCTTTGAAGTTAATAATAGAAATATAAACTCATTTAATATTATATTTCTGCAGGTAATGTCACCTCTAACAATGTAGTTGCCATTAATGGATGAAATCTTGAGGTCATCTTTAAACACGTCGTTTTATATTTGGTTCAATTTGTCAAATTATATCGACTGCCAAGGTATTTTACGGATTGAGAAGGAAAATGCACCAAAAAATTATAAAACAGTTTTCGAAGTCTGTGAATTTTTCTATTCCATCGTTTTCAACTAAATGGGGGTTACGGGTCCTCCATCTATTATTTTGCTCTAATCGGGTTTCACAAAAAACGATATATTCGCTTTCTTGTTAAAAAATCAATTAGTTCTGACTTTTCCAATAAGATGAAAGCTCCCTAAAAGCTCTGATCTAGTTTCTATAATCTTTATAATCACTCAGCACCGGCAGAACTGATAATCTAATCTCCCCCCATTTGCAATTTTCACTGATGTGAACCAACTAACCATACCCTTAGACAACTTTTAATAAATCTAAAATTCTTATCTAAACGACAAAATAAAAATTTGTTTGTCGAAAAGATCAAATTGCTAAAATTTGTGAAATATAAATCTCCAATAAATATGTATTCGCAAGTACATTATACTTCGTTAGAAACAGGAAACCTAAACTAAAACTAATCAAGCTAACAGACATCTAATCTAATCACCATGCTTTATGGCATCGTATTAAAACATTGCGAAAAATAAAAGAGAGATTTATTTCAAACCATTCAGTACACATTTATTGACATTTCATTACTACTTCCAACATATCCTCCAGGCACTCATACATTAATTCACCGAAATCCGCATTGCTGCGCATCAGTTCCAATACTTCCTTGGTGCGTTCAACATTTGTATAGCGATGAAAATCTTCCGGATGATTATCTTTTAGGTTTTTTAGAAAATTATCCGGCAGACGTAGAACTGTTGCTGCCAGGCAGTTATACGAGGCGCCAAACAATTCAAAATCAATTAGTGATTGTTCAAATTGTGCACGACTCAGTTCCTGTGCGGCATCAATGCCCATGGAGTGCAGTTCCTGAGCAAAGCAGTCGTAATAATATTGCACACAGCGTGACATAATCTGACGACGCACGCTTGGCTTCATATTCAGATATAGGGCAAGCAATATATCTAAGGCAGGCGGTGAATAGCGACACAGTTGAAAGTCAACAAAGACACAACTTTTATCAAGAGGTGCTGTACTATGATACAATATATTGCCACCCCAGATATCACGATGACAGAAGACATTTCGATGCTTTCTAGAAGGATTCACCATTTCATAGACAGTATCTAGCTTTGCTGGTAATTTTTCACGTATGAACTGCTGCATTTCGTCGCTTTGATATTTTGGATGTTCCAAAGCTACAGCGAGTATAGCCTAATAATGGAGAAAATTTGAATTGAATTAAATTGAAAAAAATAATCAAGTACAAATTACCACTTACTCTCAAGCCGGCTGTGTACCACACTACAGATGGATGTACGGTCTTTTCGGTGAGCACATCTTTCAGCTCATCACCTATGCATAAATTATGTTTGCGTTCGTAGGCTATGCTACTCGCATGCATAGTTGCCAGCCCTTTTAAGAGTGGCAGCATGTGTGCCTCATCCAGAAAACCTGTTTCACTTTCCAGATTTCTGTAGCCTAAATCGACAATATTCTCCATAACAAATAGATCTTCACGCGCATAAAAGCAATGCGCGCACCAGATACTCTTGGCTATCAACATATAAATCAATAAATCATATTTCATTCACAACTTTTTAATTAACATACTCACAATAGGACCTCAACTCATTCAATAGCGTTCCATAGAGTGTTATCTCCTTTTTCATGATGCCCGATTTTTCGATAAAATTAATCATATTAGCATTGGTATAGGGTATTGACTTAACAAACAAACGTGTTTCGAAAATTTTATCATCACTCTGTGTATGAAAAAAATCGTTTATTAAGATCGTAACTATATATTTTCATATTCACATACATTTTCCAACTGATAGTTCAAATACAAATGAAAATATTCACCAAGATAGCCAACACTGCCCAATTCCGGCACCACTTTGAAGTTCACCAATGTTCCTTGGCGCTGCTGTTGCTCAAGCACTTTCTTCAAGATTTCTACACATTCTTCACGTTTGAAGATATCGCTCTTGTCCGCACCTATTACTATCGGTTGACTCATTATATATATGTTAGAAGTAGTATATCACGACGGCTCTGTGCAAATGTAGCGTATCGACTGCTTGTTTGACAACTTATTTAAGACTGATTGATCAATCAAGTTTACAAACAGCTGTGGATGTGCTTTATCATACGAAAGCTTTCTTATCTAATGTAGAGCTTTACACCACACAAACAAAATGTTTATATATATGTATAAATTAATGATTGCACGTTTGTACGTATTAAAGTATATTTTTAGTCCGACTTAAATCAGAAGAAAAAGCTTAAGACTCTTTGCGTGATCGCATGGTATACTAAGATAGTTTGCTACAGGCGCAGACTTTTGCGGGTAGTAAAAGAACTGGAAAATCCCCGATCCCTTCAACTCAAAAATGCTTGAACTTTTCCGTATTGGAAAAAACCAATATAAATTATGAAACTTTTAATTTAATGATATATTTTATTTAGTTTTCTTAGTAATGACCCTTAGCATTACATTCCAAAATACCCTCAAACAAGGTTTTAAGGCCCTGTACCGAAGGTACAAGAGCCTATTGGTTTTGTGCAAATGTATGTAACAGGTAGAAATAATGGTCGGAGACCCCCCAAAGTTACCCGCATTATGGTCAGGAGTGATAGAGGAGTCGATATAGCCATGTCCGTCTGTCCGTCCGTCCGTCTGTATGAACGAAAGGATCTCGGAAACGGTAATAGATAGAGACTTCGTGTTTTTTGCATTCGACTAGGACTGCTCCGGAATTTCACAAGTTTATTTTAAAATTGTTTTTTTTTTTTTTTTTTTTACAATATTATCTTTTTTGGGTTTGTCTAGTTTATTTTTTCCAAAAGTTTCCCTTTGGACAGATCCAGAACGAATAGTGGCTCTGGTGTCATATATCATTTTTATTTATATACGAATGCATGCTCCAATTGACTAACAAATTTGCCTAGTTTTATTATTTAGTTTTATTTTTCTAGTTTCCGTCAGCAATTTGGATAGATTGTACGAAATATCTTCCAATAGTATATGCAATGAAATTCTGTAGAAAACCGGATTATACTTCTTTGCATTCTAGTATTATATAGCATTTGTTTACATGCAGAGGCTTACTATATGATGGGAACTATGGCAACGATTACTACAATAATGCATTAACAATCTGGTTTAACAATATATTTGCATTATCCATTAGCGGATCAAAGAGTAGAGTACTTCGAAACAATTCCTTCCACTTGAATTTCTTATTTTATTGGCATTAAAAGTTGGAATTAATGACACTTGTGGATCATACTTCATATCCAGGGTATAATTTTCATGGTGCACTTACCTTTGAAAGTAGGCCTTGATTTTTCCCCATATCTAATCTCCAATCTTGTATGCAACAAATATTGTTACAAAATGTAACGACGTCACAGGCTGGGATAGTTCAACACCCGTCCAAGATCAGTCGCGTCAAAAATTTATTAGATCTAGACAAAGATCGGAGCGTGAATACGGTTCATTATTTTCTCGACAGAATAAAACACAATTAAATTTTTTCAAAGTTTCATATTTTCATATTTTTATTGAATCGGGCTTGTCGAAGCATTCGTGACTTACGTTTTAGACTGTGAGGGCAGTCGTTATTTACGCTTCTATTTAAGTACTGGTGCTTAAATCGTGATCTACACCTATAAACAACCAAAACTAACAAAAATCAATTTGTTCCAAGCTTACCAGTCAATTCTTATACTTAGTACTTTGCTACTTACTTGGCCGCCGGCCCCCACACAACTGACTGAATGCTGTTTGCGCTTTGCCTTTTATACACTTTTTAGTGCAATCTGCTCGTAGTTCTGTCGATACCGACTTGCGACCGATACTCTGGTGATCGCGATTTGTCAGAGTCATGCTACTTATCGAACGCATGACGGGTCACTTGATCCCAAAAAGGATCATCGTTCTCGATCTGTTATTTTTATTTCGAATTATAACAACCAAAGTTGTTTGCTTTGTGGCGATGTTTCAAATATAACCGAACAATTTTTTCGCAGGCTGGTCTTGAAGGTCGTTTTACAATGAAAATAAGTCAGTTTATGTTGAGCTGAAGCTAATACCATTTCCACAAATTTTCAGAACGTATGGAATCTTGGCAGAATCTTTTCTTCTTCCAACTGCGCCCTTATTATGAGAAGTTGAGAAGAGGTGTACGCAGTGTCTAGCAGTAAACTTCATTCTTGTGGGTCCATGTGTTACCGATAGCAACAAGCGGTTTGTTTTTCACAAATATCAAAGCTACCTGTGAAAAATTTAATCAAGTAGTATTTGTATAATTAGGTCTAATTGATTAACTCACCATGCTCTGTTACGTTTATGTAAAGCGGCCTTATTTAGGAAGCCACAATATCACTTTTTAAGCTGAAATGTATATAAGAAGTTTTTCTTAATGTTCTGTCAGACATTAAATCGTAAATGGACCTCAAAAAAATCAATTATATCTTGCTCAAGGCGCAATTAAACCCATTCTTTAATGATTCAACATCGTCAAATTATCTGCCAGATTGGTAAACTTAATTCGAAAGATCAGCGGAGTATGAAGCACACTACATGAAGGTAACATTTTTGTTCTTAATCTCCTTTTTTACTACCCCGGCGGTGTGTCCGGGCATTATCATATTGATATGCCCTAGGTAATAGCCGAAAAATGTAGAGTGTTGTCTTCATCTTAGATGAAACGAATTGGAGTTCAAAGATGCCAAATAATATGAGATGGGCACCCACACTAGTATACCCTCACGACTATGGTATCAGGTCAAATAGTGTTCTTCGTTTCTTATGTCATGGGAGTAGTAGTTGAATCCATCTGATCTGTCCAAATTAAAGCGCTTTTCTTTAGAAAAAACTAAGGACCGTAAATAGAACTTTCCAAAACGCTGTAGAAATTATGTTATGCGCTCCCATGATCGCTAGAACATTTTCATTTGGGGAAATGACATCCAACCTCATGTGTTCGAGGGAATTCTTATGCCGCCCGCTGGTTAAAGTCAAAGATAATTAATAGACTTACGTGGCTGGAATTAGTTTAGACCCAATTTAGCTGTTTCTGCATTCGAACAGACGAGTTTCGACCAGATGGCTTCGCCTCATCCGCTCATTAGTAACTTTAAAGACAGCCTCATGCTATAGTTCTCGTTGGTATCCCTTTGAACAGCTACACGCAACTGTTGCTGCCGCATTGCTCTACCGAATCTTTAGGCACTTTAAGTATTGTGTCCGACTCAGAATATGGGGACATGGACGCTTCTGAAACTGGGTCACTGACAAACAGGAATTACTGAGCTCGAGAGTTAATATTTTTTGAATTCTCAGGCCATTCGGCTGGTATGAAGTTAGATGGCCCTAACATAAATTTATGCCCAGAGAAGTCAAATTCAATCTGCACATAGACAGATATTCAGAGTCGGCTTACAGGATTAGATAACCCTGTAACCATGCATCCATTGGCTAATGCTGTTTCACGTTGTATTTGGAGATTTTATATTATGAATTAGAATAAATATACTACAGAATGGACTCCAATAAGTTAGAGCACATATAGCTTATATATAGCTTATTACTAAACTCCGTAGAAAGATTCTTTCGCTCAACTGACTTTGTTATGCAGAAACATAAGAGACTTGAGAACTTGTTTCTAGAAAACACCGCGCGGGAGGTTTTAGTCGTACATCCTCACAGTTCCAATGGTTTTGACACTTGCAGTATTTTGTACTTATTTTAATCCACCTGTTGAAAAAGGGATTACGAAACGTTTCTGACCCCACAGTGTATAATTACTTGCCAAGATTACCCTGTATAGTTGATAGTTCCCCGCGACCGCATATATTCCGTGAGTGACGTCTGTAAAGATTATCCTCTTTGGCTAATAGTTCCTCGCGACCGCTTATACTGCGCGAGTGACGCTGCTAGGATTACCCTCTGTAATTAATAGCTCCCCGCGACCGCGTATACTCCGCGATCGTCGCTTGCTAGAATTAGCCTCTGTGGCTGATAGCTCCCCGCGACCGCATATATGTAGGAGCTTTCACCGCAGCCGTAAATGCTTTTTTTTAGCCATTCAATGAATTGAGTTCTTTTGGTGAGCTGATGAGAATGCCATGCTCCCCTTCTATCCAGCACCATGCCCAGATACTTGGTCGGAATAGCTGTTCCGTCGAGATAAACTTGGGGACAGTATCATCTTGTCAGCGAGAATGTCGTTCATTCTCCACCTTTTAAGTCAAGTAATGGTGGTGTCAAGCTGCCATTTGAGGACGGCCAGGAAAACCGTGTTGTCGGCATACGTAGCGGCAAACAGTTTATCTTTTTCGATGATCGGCATATCCTAGTTCGCTTCCCTGTGGTACTCCGGCTCTTACTTTTTTATTTTAGAACTTTCTTCCCCACGATATCCCTTCTTTTCTCACCAGCTCCACATTTGACTGCTTCATTTCTATGCATTTCAGTCTATAAGCCAAAAAAAAATCTAATTAAGGAATAGTGCAGCATATTTGGAAACCGTGAAGCTGCGATTCTTACTTAATACTTTTATGAATCGTCAGTTTTGAGAAACAAAAATTCATTTTATTAAGATTTGAATGCGCTTTGTAAATATTATTTCAAAAAATATTACCAAAATTTTACATACAGAACTGTTTATACAGCAGCATAAGAAATACAATTTATAGTCCAATTGAAACAATATTTTTTAAATATTTAATTTTGATTTAATTTATTCTCATCTTTTTCAACCGTTTTCAATGCCAAATTCATAACATCTTCAGCACAGTCCAACATGTTTGAGCGAAATTCTTCATTTGTATTCATCAGATCTAATACTTTGGTCTTGCGATCGACATATTTATAATGATTGGTAACCATTTCCTTTGGCACTTTGATTATAGTGAAAGCCACTGCTTGATACAAAGCGCCCAAGATACGAAACTCATTATAGGTTGTGGTCAGTTCTTGCTTATTTATATAATTTGCAATTACTTTATCGAAATGTTTGAAATTGTCCATCAAACACTGATAATAAAATTCAATATACTCCGCTTCCTTCTCCTTGCGTGTTGTTCGTTCAAGATTCAGATACATCGCTAGCAGCAGATCAATACACGGCGGCGAATAGCGCACAGTTTGATAGTCTACCAATACGGCCGTTCGCTTCTGTTCATCATATATGCGCGGTGGACGCTGATCAAAGAACACGTTTGACTCCCAACAATCACGATGACAGACTACATTTCTATATACCTCAGAGGGTTTAGTCATAGCATAAACAGTTTCCAAGGTACTCGGTAGATGCTTTTCAATGAATTTCTTATGCATTGGCAATTGAAATTTGGGATGTATTTTGATAATTGCTATTATGGCAGCCACGCCGGTAGTATACCACGCAATATTTGGCGATATTGTTATCTCCTGCAGCATTTCACCAAATTTTGCGCCTATTTTGATTCTATGTTCTTTATCGTACATAAGACTAGCTGCATGTAAAGCAGCTAAGGCTCTCAGCAGTTGCTCCATTAAGATATCATTGGTATGTGTTAGCCCCGATTGTTTTCTGCTGGTATAGCCTATACTTTGCATGTCCTCAAGTACAAATAAATCTTGACTTGTAAAATAACATTCCGGACACCATTTCACAGCAGCTTTAATGAAAAAAAAAAAAAAAACAATTAATTTTTTTTTAAATAAACCAAGAAAACGTATGCTTTTTGCACACATACAATATTTCTTGAATTCCTTGAATAAAGTGTCGTAGAGCTGTGCTTCCTTGCGAAAGATTGCCTCCTTTTCAACTTCATCGCTTTCTTCCGGTATTGATTTTACAAAAACGCGTATACTTTTCGACTGCAATATAATACAAAGAAAAAATAATATTGCGGTCTAAAAGTATGCTTCAAACAGGCGCATGAAGCAACAAAATACTTACACCACTCTCATCTGTACCGATTAGATCTCTATAGAACAGCGTCAAATAATAATATTCACCCAAATATCCAACTGCATCCAATGCGCGAGTTATGTCGTAGTCTCTTAACTCGTAACGGCTGCACTGATGCGATTCTTTAATATTCTTCAAAATCAATTCAACGTCTTCACGATTTAGTAGCATTTTTTTTTTTTTTATTTAATATTTAACTTTAGGTGTGCACTCCAGGCGTATACGCAATTTTTTGTCTAATTGGCTTTGTTCCAAATAAAAACTGAAGAAAATTGAGCGCAAAATCTTTGCTCTTTCATTTGAATTTAGTTCTTCGCTCTATGCGACGCGACTTTTTAATGAAATATGCTCAGCGCTGCACTAAAATCGATCACAAAATTAGCTCATTTCATTTTAGTTTTCACAGGTGTTTTGTTCTTTTAATTTTGCTCTATAAACAGATACACTGCAAACAATTTTAAGTTTTAGAAAGCAAGCCGAAATATTTTTCAATGTTTACTTGGTTTGAATTTGGTTCAAATCAGTTGGATTTTATTAGCTTTTCGTTGACTTAAATATTTTTTAATACTCTGCACAAAATCAAGAATTCCTCATAGATAATAATATTTTAATATCAGAATCCGAGCGATTCATTAAATTTGGCGTTCGTACCTAAACTTACAAAAACACGTTATTCATACAAAAACTCATAATAGTAGGGTGACTGACTTCTATAGAGGCTGCCCCTTCAATGTGAACCTATATAAAATACTGCATGTTTTTAGATAATTTAGGTAAATTAAGATTAACAATAAATTTTAATACAAAAAAACAGAAAAAATAGTGGTCTAATCTGGACTTATGTACAGTGAACCCTCGGTTAACAAATGCCAGCATAACGAAAACCATTTAAAGGGGAAATACTAAATTACGAATTAAATTCCCCTTTTTAGGCCCTGTACCGAAGGTACAAGAGCCTATTGGTTTTGTGCAAATGTATGTAACAGGTTGAAATAATGGTCGAAGACCCCCAAAGTTACTCCCATTATGGTCAGGAGTGATAGAGGAGTCGATATAGCCATGTCCGTCTGTCCGTCCGTCCGTATGAACGAAAGGATCTCGGAAACGGTAATAGATAGAGACTTCGTGTTTTTTGCATTCGAGTAGGACTGCTCCGGAATTTTAAAAGTTTATTTTAACATTTTGCCCCTCCCCTCCCTTCCTCATAAAATCACCCCCAAGATTAAGTGTGCCAGTATAGAGATAACGTCCCTCTTAGCCAAAATCCAAAAAGTTCATCAAAATCGGATAATAAATGGCGATTTTATAAGCAATTGAATTTGAAAGACCCCCCTTTTCTTTTCATACATAAAAAAATTTTTTTAAGGCACTTATTAGTGCAGTAGGAAGTGGTCATAAGTTTGGTCATAAGCTCGGGAAACATTTTATGTGTTTGTTAGGAGACCTGAACTGGTACAGGGCCCTTACAGTCGGTTACGCCTGACTGTATTTTCTTACTTGTTTTATTTCGAAGTATTTATTTTTTTTGGCTCCGGATTCAGAATCTGAATACGTTTTACGCCTTTCAAGTTCTGTTGAAGGTATAATGCGGAAGAATCGATTTTATTATTTGCTAAAAATATTCATAAACCCCATGCGAATTGAAGCTTTAAATAAAATGTGGGATTTTCTTTTTTTGTTTATACGTTGTATCTCTTTTCAAAGACGAGCAATAGTCTGAGATTATATTCAGATACCAAACACCTTGTTATCTTCTTTTGAATTTTTTAAAATCTAGGTGAAATCTCTCACTCTGCTCTGCACTGAAGTCCCTCGGATTTTAAGGGAAGTTATCAATGTGGAAATGGAGGAAATAAATCTTTAAATTCATTAAACATTCCATCTTTTGGTAGTTTTTAACAGTTTGTCCACAATATTCTTGTAGTCAAGGTCTTTGCTTTTTCCCAGAAAGTTTTTTTGAATTTCTTAAAAACTACTCCAAGCCGCTTTCTCATTACTGGCCATTCTCATTTCCAATTCTTCATGAACAATGTTCTTAGATGCTGGAGTTAATTCTTGTCTACGTGGTTAGTAAAGGGTGGTTCATGAAAAAATTTAAAGCGTATTTGATGTAAAATTTTTCCATTCTTTCTGAATCCGCAGTCAAAACAAATAAAACTTTATTAAGGTTTTGACCTTGATTGACCTGGAGTGATGGCGTCATACGGTAAAAGAACAACTGTTCTAAAACCTAACAGCTAATATTCCGACCGAGAGATTTAAAGATGAATTTAATCTCTAGATGACCTCGAATTGATCTTGAAAAATTAGTTTATGAAAATGGGCAAAGCATATTTGGACGTCCGCTCTTTCTAAATGCAGGGTCAAAGAAATTTAAGACATAAAGGTCACGTATTGTAAATTAAAGAATTCAATTGAAAAAAAAAATAAAGGTCACCTACGCATAGAATATGTCTACCCTAATTTTACTTTGATGTCCTGTTTAATTAGGGCTACTAGACCCAGAAGATTTTTAATTTTGACGAAACAGGTAATTTTTGAACAAAGATTCCAAAGCGAACCTATATAACAGCAGATGAGCAAGTAATGCCTGGGCACAAGCCCATGGAATATCAATTTTCTTTGCTTTTTCGTGGTGATTTGAAAAGAAAACCACTCCTCGTTTATAATTCATAGAATCCACGCGTCTTCAAAAAACATAATGTCATCTAAAGAAAGCTGAGTATTATGTGGAGGTCCAAAAGTAAAGCTTCGTCACCATTTTACTGATTGGGTTAATAAAGTTTTTAACACTTGCGACTTCGTGCTTTGCTTCTTATAGATAACACTACTTTTCATCAAACAGACTTACAGGAAGATCTCATTAAAGTGATTAAATTTATCAAATTTCACTTTTTTCCTCCTAAAACCACTCTCTTACTTCAGACTGTGGACCAGCAATTTATGTCCCAATTTTCCAACGATGCTTTAACTGAAGGTACCAATCTAAATCTAACACATTTTTGGAATGTTCACTTTCACATCGTTTCCTGTCTCAAAATAATTGGAAAATCATGGGAACTCTCGAATCTTTCCGAGCACAAAGGTCGCAGTGAAGGTGTAAAAGAGACAGATTTATTCAAGCTTAGTGCTGTGTAGGATTTTAAACAAAATTAAAAAATTACAATATTTAGCATTTTGAAATAATTAAAAATAATCTCATACAAAAAATCGGAAAGTAGGAATAGATACATATTCGCTAGGAATGAAAAAAATAGTTGAAGCAATTTACTAGTCACACTGAATTTATTAACTTTTTTGTTAATTACCTCAAAATAATTTTTAAAGATAGATTAGTCAGAATTATAGAATTTATCAGATGCATCTTAATATCTTTTGATAGAAATCGGACACTACCAACTGCACTTCGACGTACCATGTAAGATTAACTTTATCGAGATAAATAATTTTTGTATCTCTTAATTTTTCAGTTTACCACTATATTTGTCACTCTTTACACTAATTTATTTTTGGCCAATATAATGCTTTGCCGTCATTTACATAACAATACAAATTACATTTAAATCCAATCAGTTAAAGTGGATCAAAAAACACATTATTTGCTAAATAACTGATTGTAAAATCTTCAAAATGTCAACTCATTATTTAACTAAAAATTAATTTCCAGCGGTTAAATTCAAACTATCACAACTCTATTGCAAAAAGTTGCAATTTGTTGCATTATATATGTTGATAAAATAAGTCAACTAATCTTGATAATGATTTGTTGTCTTAAAAGATAAGATAGATAAATGGATAATGATCGTTTATTGTACTATGTACCCATAGGGTGAAAAGGTATGCTATGAAGTTCGTGCGAATTTATGTAACAGACAGAAGCAGACGTGGCAGAACCCATATAGTATATATATTATAATCTTAATAAGCATTAAAAGTCGAGTCTATATAGACTATAGACATATCCGTCTGTTTGAGAACTTGGCTACTATAGCAGATAGAGCGCTCAAGTAATGTAATAACTCTTCTTGAGACAACATGTATTCAATGAACGTGCTTCTATAAGGAGGGAAGTCACACACCACTAACTACTAAGCCGTCATCTGAATTATTGAATGACATTTTTTTTTTATTGATGTTGAATTAGCTAGAAATGCCAAATTTGGTGCATTTTACATTACATAAATACAATAATCCATTGAGCTTCAAATCGGACCACTAGAAGGGGTAGCCCCCATGCAAATCTGCTCCACCTCCACCTGTGTTTTTGTATGAAAACAATTTTCTGGTTAATTCAGCTAGAAGGAAAAAAAATTAGAGCATTTTACGTCAATCCTAATAAAAAATTTCAAAAGATCAAAATCGGATCACTAAAAGTAACCATAAGTACTGTAGGAGAGAGCAACCATAAAATCCTTTTCCTACTTTCTGAGTTTTTAAATGATAAAATAATAAGAGTCAAGTTAAGGAATATATGTACTAAATAAGTCAAACATTCAATGATAATATGGCATTACATACATAATTAATGGGAAGACTTGGAGAGTTGGTATTTTAACAATATGTATAGCTTGTTATAAACTGAACATAGAATGGATCGCTCCAAATACGGATTGATTTTGAAATCTTTTGGATAGCAGCGTGCTAGTAGTTTAAATTGTAATTGCTGAAACTCTTCACATATAAAAATAGATAAATTATACAGATACTATCTCTTCAGGGCTCGTACATTTTTTTAATTTACAGGGTGAGGACATTTTAGTTTCAAGCCTTATTTGCGCATGTTGACGAGATAAGTCCAACATGTGACGTAAAGATTTTAACCAAAGTAAGTTCAGGTCAGAAATTTTAGTTTTAAACGAAGCAATATCTGTAGAATAATTAAATTTGTATATTTGTACGGCGATATTTGATGAAGTAATATTTTAGTTGGATGATGTTTTCCATGTTGTCTTCAGTGAAGCATGAAATGAAATTACGTTTACGAGGCTCAACAATTGATAATGGGTTTATTATTCGACAGTAGCAGCTATTATTGGCAGAACTTTAGAAATAGCAGCTTTTGTATGATTCGATGACGGCTTAGACGTTCTTGCATTAGAAGCAGGAACAATGTTTGTATGTTGAGACGTAGTTTGAAGTTCAATGACAACAGGCAATGTAAAGCTAGGCGGTTGTGATATTGAAAGTGGTTCGGTCTATTAATGTGTGCGACATAGACACGTAGTCAACAATGGTTACAATCAAACAATTATCTAATGTTCCTTTAGTCGCAAGTCGTTTGCAATCTCTCTGTTTGGGAATTTTTGAGCAAAAAAACTTCATTCAAATGGCTTATGAGGAGTTCCAAAGAATCAACGTTACACCATTCAAATCGTTCTGTAGAAAGCAGATAGATGAAATAGATGTGGCACAAGGTCTACGGGTACGGTAGCTAGGACAGGACATCACAGCCGAGGCTTAATACTCGAAGAAGTATGTGGTTTTACATTGTTCTGATGGAATACACCATTTTGACTGATCCATTCTGGGCAATTCTCGTGGTATTCCAGCTTCAATTTGGACAGTTGACTGCAGTACGAGGGTTGCTACATATATATCTAGCCTAAGCAACAAAACATGTTGCCAGATGCAATCTGACGTCTCCATCGTAGTCTGACATTTTTTAGGCCTAACTTACTATGAACACTTATTCGTATGGTTTAGGTGACAGATAGTGATATAAATTGTTGATAGATTTACTTGGTTATAAATCAGAAAAAAGTTTTTATGAAGATTTATTTATAATACTGTCTCTATTGAAGTATGTGTCCAAGCTTTCGGAGCTTGTAATTGGTGTATGGATCAGAGCACCTATTGCGGTTCACTCAACAAATATATTTCTTGTGGTATTATACTAATACTGCTGTGTGGATATATTTTATAAACTCTTCAAATACTAGTGGCAGTGTTTTAACTTTGGGCTATTCGAATCTTTACAATGTGGTTTGTCAATTTTGAAAAATATTTGTCAAAAGACCACCTCCCACAGCCACACATACATTGCCGATTTTAAACCCTTTTTATTAAAAGTTTCTGGCTTAAAAATATTCAGATTTCGTGACGTATGCTTGAAGTTGAGCAAGAGTATCATGAGTATCACGTTCGCTATTCAATACTTCCATAAATAGATGTAAGGTGGAATCAAATATATTCAACGAGGCGGCCTGTCGGAAACATCACTTTCGAAATTGTTAAGAAAACATTCGCCATAAATCGAAAGTCATATGAGTCATCCATTTCATTATCATCGAGCTAAGTGTCCAAATCGCGTACTATACAATCCTATACAGCTTTCCATTGACCGTTGCTGATAGTAAGGCAGAGACGGACATCACACATACTACCACAAATTGAACTTGTGTGTGATACAGCAGCAAAAGAAGTTCAACTTGTCTTTAATCTAATTTGATTTGCTTTGCTGAAGTAACAATCGTAGATCATTTGATTAAAAATGTTGTGTCGAAATGTCAGCAGAGCAAAAGCAGCACAAAAAAAGCTTATAGTATGTATATGATGGGACGCAAGGTGCATTTTTGAGGTGGAAAATCAAAAATTACCCTCATTGTTGTAAAAGCACTTCATGAGTTTGTCGAAGATTTCGAATACCCCAAAAAACGAACATTCGTGGTATTAATTGTACTTATTCATAAAATATGATTCGACGAACATGATGGCGGGATTGTATGCGGCGAAAATAGATAAAAAATAAAAAAAATTGACCAAAGTTCATTGAGTTTAACATACTAAAATACATATACAAAAAATTTTTTTCTTCCAAAATATTTTTCATTCTTAGGTCCATTCATTTTTTTTTATCCACTTTTATCTAAAACAGATGTAAAAAGACTCTTTTTTTATATTTGTGTATTGTATTATTATTGATTTATTGTTATTATTTGCGATTGTCTACATGCAACCGATGCACATTCAGAAATACCAGATACCAAGTGGTCCCTATGAATGCACGACTTGAAATCCAATTGTTGTTAAGGCAGCCGATACCATTGTTATTGTTTTTATATTAGATGATCATGATGCAGATTATATAGCTGCATTTGAGTAGAAAAAAATAAATCCTTGCCTTCATCATTGTTCGGGTAGATTGTTGATTCTTCTTCTTCGTGGACAGCAAAGCGCAACAGCAGGAATTTAACTGTTAACACCATGGCCACTGCTTAAAACTTCATAAAGTGTCCATGAGTTACCACCATCTTCACAAATATTAGAACGAGAACAACTTCATGTTGTGTAGAAACGAAATACGAAAAATTTTGAGGAAAATCTGTTATTTATTTTTGTATTATTTTTCTATTGATGTGCCGTATTATATATTTCCTTGTTGCCAGGGTGAGATCAACGTGAACAATGAAATAAAAATGTTTCTGAAAATTGATGTTGAATGCGTAGGTAAATTAAAATACAAATAATTTAAATTTCTAAACGTCAAACGCTTTCGAGTTTTTGTTTTTCCTAATCGATAGAATGTGGATTGATCATTATTTTGAACAGCTGACACTTGCGGTAACTCGATTACAATCTAAAGTTTATATGAATTTAATCCTAACTGAATTATTTTGTAGTAAATCTATTTCAGAAGTGTTTTATACTTTTAACGCGGGAACTCTTTTAAAACTAACCGAATTAGCAACATCATGGCAAATATATCGGAAATAATAAGCATATAAAGAACTTTTTGCCATCCATGAATCGAGATGACACCAGCAAGAAGAGGCCCATTAGCTGCACCGACGGAACCAGCTCCATAAATAATAGCTGTAACAGTCGCCAGTGCATTTGCGCTACCCTACAAAGAACTGTGTTGACCAAGCGTTGCACTGACCGATGTTGGAATCAACGCATATGGACCATTAACAAGAATTCCAACGATTATTAACAATTTTAGTCACCGACGTTGCACCAAACTGTTGGCACAAGAGCAGAATTGGCGATGCAATAAACAATAACATTACAGTGTAAACTGTGGCGGACATCCCAGTCACATTGGAAGTAAGACCACAATGCCACCATCATTGAATAGCGTTGAGAGATCTGCAGACATCTGGGGACCGAGGGTGCGTTCATTGGATGCACGGTAGTTCACATCCGCATCATTTTTTTTTTTGTGCGACCTCTGCTCCCTTCTCTGTGTCAGACTCAGAAACGTGTCGCTCCAGCGACGCCAACGATTCAGCATTAAGTCCCATGATGCCAGTTATAACGCATGGCACTATAAAGGACAGGTTCCAATCACTTTCAACAAAATGTGCTGCTAGTGTACCCAAAATATTGCCAATGGAAGTGTGACTGTTCCAAATGCGAAATATAAGCCCACGCTTCGATTTACCAAACCAACGTCCAACAATTGTAACAACTCCTGGCCAACCAGTTGTCTGTAAAATTTCAGCACCGATTTGTCAACAAAGTACCAAATATTTTGGATTTTCAATGTTCGCGCAATTCCAAACATGTAGGTAAAGAATCCGAAATGAAAGTTATTAAAAAAATCAATTTCGCGGGTAGAACTTTTATTAAACCCACTACTGATAACGATCTATTCTTAATTTCAAGTCAATAAGTCTTTTAATTTCGGCGATCTGGTGATGATTTACTGAGTGACTGATATCAGAACATGTCCACCAGAACGATAAGGGCAATAATTTCGGAGTTTCAAAATGGAAACCAATGGCTCCACAGGTAAAATGGAAGATTGCATGTACACTAAATTGTCCGTGACTATTGCAATGTCGGCAGGGACAACACTGACAATACAAGGTGCATCTCAAAATTGTCCAAACTTTTTTTCAGGGCATTTTCTGGTGGCGCCACCTCTTGGTAAGGACTTGCGTTGGAAAGGGACATCTTTCAAGTTTCATGAAATTTAGAAAAGTGGAATTGGAGTTATTCTATGTCTTATGTTACAGTATGTTTTTTTCATCGCCCCAAGAGCGAGTGTTGAACACAGAACCAATATTAAGTTCTGTTTCAAACTTGGTAAAACTTTAACCGAAACTCACGAATTGATGTAACTATGGGACTAATTGTCCATCTCGTACCAGTATTTACGACTGGTAAACACGTTTCAAAGACGGTCGGAAAGACTTGAATGACAATAAACGCTCGGGCCGGCCGAAATCTTTAATGAAAGAACAAATCATCAAAATTGTCCCTGAATTCATGAAAAATGAGCCGAAATCGTCATTTCGGTACATGGAATTGGGATTGTCCAAGTACTCAATCCATAGCATTTTGGTCGATCATTTGGGCTTCAGGAAAATTTGTTCCGCATCAATTGATAGACTAGGAAAAGGCGCTTCGGATTTAATATACAAAAGACATCATTAAG